>LR990305.1:6536755-7738005 GCA_905147355.2 Apotomis turbidana | reverse complement strand
TTGGACCCGTTGAGATAGTCCTTGTACATCTCGGAGCGCAGGTAGCGAGAGTAGCTGTCAGACTTCATCAGGTGGTACACGTGCGCCTGGACAAATCACCAGTAAATTAATCAATTTTCAATAAACAAACAATTTTCTCCAACTTGCTCGGAAATGTTCCCATTAATGTAGTAAAAATAGACCGAGAAATCCTTCGTTATAGCCATAATACGTTAATAAAATCAAAAAATATTCTCGGCTACGCCTCGTCCTTCAAAATCATACTCAACCACGAACTGACTCCCCGGCCTCTGCACTACTCTGCAGTAACGTACTATTTTGCTATTATGAAACATGTAAAGTCTCATTATTTTTAATTTGGATATGTACACCACATTTTTTTTTATATTTAACCATTGATACCAAGATCAAAGCACAAAGAAGGAAGAGACCGGGAATCGAACCCGGTACCTCTGGATTACCGGTCCCACGGTAATCCAATTTCCAATTATACCTGCATGTCTTGGAAACAACTGGTCCTGGTATTTTCACCAAACATATACTACGATTTCTAATTCAAGAACAAAAAAACTACGACAGATACGTCACTGTCAAGATTGACAACATTTAAATGACATTTGAGTTTGTTTCTTGGCTTGCACCAAATGCACAATGTTACAAGTACAATACCAGATTTTGTACCAAAAATCTCCGATGTTTAAGTTTTTATTATCTCCTCTCGTAATTATGCAATAATAAATATATCTAGTTATTTTGTTAAAACATAGTGTTAAAGTTACCAATAAATAAATTATCTTAGCGTGTTTAAAAAAGAAAAAGGAATTTACTATTGTAAACATATTTTGTTGTAGTGGCAACCTTGTGGTAGTTTTTTTGGTCTTGAATTAGAAATCGTAGTTTAGCTAAGATCTCGACGGACAAGTCTTTCGATTAAAAAACCGCACTCGAATTGGTCTATCCGTTTGGGGCTACGATGCTACAGAGAGACACACAGATACACATAAATTTATGAAACATGTAATGTCACATTTTTTTATGTGAGTACACACCACAATTTTTATGATACAAAGATAAAAGTTTAAAGAAAAATTAAATGAGTTACCTGGTGCAAGAGACCGGGAATCGAACCCGGTACCTCTGGATTGCCGGTCCAGCGTGTTAGCCTTTCCGCCATCCTAACTCCCAAGCAACCTATCGAATTTTCCCTTATGATTTGTGTGTCGATTTTGCATTGTTAATTTGAAACGCTTTGCACCGTAGCGACCTCTATGTCTCTAGATCTCTTCCACCAGATAACTCATTTAAGTTTTACTTTAAGCTTTGATCTTTGTATCAATGGTTTACTCAAATTAAACTTAATATAACACCCCTTTTTTTCGTCGGGTGCTAATTAATGAATTGGTGTATTGGGTGATTATGAATAAATATAACAACTGGTGAACTGAATTGAACAAAATCCATGTTGATCCTATTTTTATGCGGTGATATAGAATATAAATGTAGTACAATAAAGATTAGTTTACCTGCGCCTGGTCGAAGCAGTATCGGTCCGCGGTGCCGGATTCCACTTTCACACGGGTCAGCTCCCTGCAACAAATTGAGAAATTAAACAATCGCGACACGAAACGGTCAGGTGCGAGTCGGACTCGCACCGAGGGTTCCGTACAAACTTTGAAAGCGCTGGATATTGCTCTAACGGAACGATTAACAGGAATCAGGGACTAGCTAAAGTTTTTGGTACAGTACTTTTATCTCACGAGCGCGGGTGAGCCATGTTTGTGTGAGTGGATGTACATGCACATTGGCTCTGTGTGGGTGAGCTCGGGAGCGAACAGTTCCGGCTCACCCACACAGAGCCAATGTGCATGTACATTCTCATGTACGTACTCACACAAACATGGCTCACCCGCGCTCGTGAGATAAAAGTACTGTAACTGACGTTAAAAGTCGGTAAATGTCACTGATGTAAACCAAGAAGAAACAGGACTAAATATTCTCCAAAGGAGAATGGGCAAAAATAAATGGAACCTGGGACCAACCTCCAATAGCAATAAGATATATATCGTTGGAAAGGTATTTTCAATTGGACCAACAATTGTTATGGCAGCTTTGTTGTTACAACTGTCCGTTCGGAGTTATAAGACTAATAAGTCTGAAAAGAATATATGTATGTATGTATGTATGTATGTGGAAGAAGCGCGTGGAGGGGTCACTGCGACCAAATAGGGTCTATACCAGAAAGTATGAGACTAACAAAAGCACTAGCTACGTCGAAGTCAGTTCCGCTCACAACCATTAAGGGCAGTGACGGGAAAATGACGGAGACAGGGCTGGAAACCCTAAAAGTTATGTGTAGCACACACTTTCCAGGCTCAGTGATACACGAGAGCGAATTAGACGATGTTGCAATTAGTGTGGTGGAACAAAGCGCAAGCACAACCAGACACAACTGGGACACGTCGAAAAAGGTAGTAGACCATAAGAAATTAAAATGGGCAATTTCAACGTTCCAGCCGTACAAGGCGCCGGGACCAGATGGAATCTACCCAGTACTACTACAAGAAGGCGCAAACGTACTTATTCCTCACCTGAGTAGACTGTACAGAGCGTCCATAGCATTTGGACACATACCACGAGTATGGAGAATGGTAAAGGTAATATACCTGCCTAAACCAGGTAAGGCAGATTACGGAGAAGCCAAATCATACAGGCCTATAAGTCTGTCTTCATTTTTCCTAAAAACATTGGAAAAATTGGTGGACAGACATATAAGGGATGGTCCATTAAAAAGACGTCCGTTGCACAAACTACAATGTGCGTACCAACCGGGGAAGTCGACCGATACCGCGTTGCACCTGGTAACAAACAGAGCTGAACGGGCCATAGAAAATAAAGAACTATGTCTGGCGGCTTTTCTAGACGTGGAAGGAGCGTTTGATCGCACCACGTATCAAGCTATCAGCGAAGCAGCTGCAAGACATGGCATAGAACCGACCATTTGCAAATGGATAGGCAACATGTTAAACGCCAGGCTAATAAAATCGTCTCTGATGGGGGATGAAATACTAGCTACGGCTACAAAAGGGTGTCCACAAGGAGGAGTACTCTCACCAACTCTATGGAGTTTGGTGGTGAACTCCCTAATGGAGGAACTCAACAATGGTCCTATCTTTACGGTAGGATACGCAGATGATTTGGTGATTCTTGTTAATGGGAAATTTCCCAGTACGGTCTCAGCAATCATGAGTGAAGCACTGAGGAAAGTGGAGAAATGGTGCAACAATCACCAATTATCCATCAACCCAGGCAAAACAGTGGTAATACCATTCACGAGAAAGAGGATCCTTAAGGACATGCAGGAACTAAAACTGTATGGACAGGTACTCGAAATGTCCAGTGAGGTGAAATATCTTGGTGTCATACTAGATAAGGAACTCAATTGGAAAAAGCATGTCGACTACACAATAACAAAGGCTCTCAGAGTATTTGGGATGTGTAGATCAGCGTATGGTAAGATGTGGGGACTAAGTCCTAAGGTACTAAAGTGGATTTATACCATGATGGTACGGCCGATCATCCTATATGGCAGCCTCGTGTGGTGGCCAAGGACGTTGAGGAGCACATGCAGAGACGCCCTAACGAAGGTGCAAAGAACGGCGTGCATGGCTATAACAGGGGCGTTTAGAACTACGCCAACCGCGGCGCTAGAAATATTGCTAGATCTACAACCGCTACATATAGTGATACAGTCCGAAGCGCGCAAATCACTACATAGGTTAAAAACAATGGACCTGTGGAGTTACTGCTCGCCGAAGACTAAGCACACTAACATGGAAAGCAACAATTTTCTTGACAGAATAACAACCATGAGCTGCGATAAAATGCAGCCTAAGTTTGTATTCAATAGGAACTTCAAGGTACAAGTTCCAACGAGGGCGGAATGGGCCGAGGGTCGCGAGCCACCTACAGCGGATGGTGAGGACATTATCTGGTACACTGATGGATCTAAAATGGGATCAGGTACGGGAGCAGGCATTCATGCAAACGACTTCAATGCAAGTACAAGTATGGGAGGTTATGCGACTGTCTTCCAAGCGGAGACATACGCTATAATCGCCTGTGCCCAGGAGAACATAGATAGACTTACCAGAGGGAAGCACATCTACATACTCAGTGACAGTCAAGCGGCACTTAAAGCGCTAGGTGCGCCTAAAGTGGATTCTAGACTTGTGTATAATGGCGTCCTAGCTTTGAACAAGCTTGGAAGGCACAATAAGGTGCAACTGGTATGGATCCCAGGGCATGAAGGCTTCATCGGTAATGAAATTGCAGATGAACTTGCTAGGAAAGGGTCTGCGACAAGTTTCATAGGACCTGAACCATGTGTGGGTCTCTCGCAGGGAACCATAGCAACAGCCATCAAGGACTATGCCAAAAACCAGCACCAACAAGAGTGGAGGAAAATGGCTGGCTTGAGGCACTCAAAGCTATTCATGGAATGTATAGAATCAGGCTGGACCAAGAAATTATGGAAATACAGCAAAAGACAACTCCGAATCATAACGGGGGTGTTTACTGGTCACTTTGGGGTCAAAGGACTATTGGCCAAGTTGGGACTGTCTGACAATACAGATTGTAGAATGTGTGGCGAGGAGGCAGAGACAATGAAACACATAATGTGTGAATGTCATGCCCTCGCCAGACTTAGAATGAAGGAATTCGGTATTGGGTACCCAGAACCGAAGGAATTCCAGGCACTACCAACTGGTTCCATCATCCGATATATGGAGGTGGTGGAACAATCCTTTGAGTAGGTGCAACAAGGGGTAACTACACAAAAGATCCCACTGGGTCGAAGTGTATCCGTAAGGACCCCTATAATAAGATAAGATAAGATGTATGTATGTAAACACTTTATTGTACATAAAAACAAGAAAAATAATAATAATAATAATATAATATTATACTTACTAAGTATTTTCAAACTTATGTAAGTACTTTGGTCTCGTATGTACATTTTTACACTAAGAATACGTTCACTCACTGGCGACGACGGTGAACGTCTACCCTCATTTTCACACACATTGTCAAATGTCGGGTTGCACACAACACTCACTACGTCACTTGCTAAGGGTCTCGTCGTAAGTCGTTCGTTGGTTGTGTGCGTGAGTTATCGTGTTTTACGTGTCGTACTTGTTTTCACTTGGACACTGATATTTTATACTCCGCTTGTTTATTGAACTTTTGCTCTATTAACGAATTCGGCTTGCCCACTGGACTTTTGAATTGCATTTCGATCGGGTAATTGTGATGGAAGCTCATCATAACTGTGTTGTGTGTCGGCGAGGACTGCATCGCAGAAGATATCAGCAACACGTTCTGCTAGATAATCTCCCAAGAGTGCAACTAGAGCTTGCTGTTTATATCCAGAAACATGCATTTTTGGAGGTGAGTGTGCTTATTTTTATTTTATCTAACGTTAAAAAGTCGAATCAAACTAAAACTAAAATAAGTATTTTTGGTTGTTCAAAATCATATTATTATAATAACATTATAAAGGCAAACATCTGTTTGGATGGATGTTTTACAACGTTTTTCATTGTTTAACTAATAACTATTGACATTTCCAGTATCTGACCATATTATTAGTGCTACTATCTGTTTAAGTTAAAAAAAGCTTAAATCTCGCTATTGTAATGACTTTTCTGCTAATGCCGTCAGACCACCTGATGCAGCACAAATACCAGATCTTCCTGAAGAGAATCAACATATTCATGTTCAATGTTAGATAAAATAAAAATAAGCACACTCACCTCCAATAATGCATGTTGCTGGATATAAACAGCAAGCTCTGGTTGCACTCTTGGGACATTATCTAGCAGTACGTGTTGCTGATATCTTCTGCGATGCAGTCCTCGCCGACACATAACACAGTTATGATGAGCTTCCATCACAATTACCCGATCGAAATGCAACACAAAAGTCCAGTGGGCAAGCCGAATTCGTTAAAAGAGCAAAAATTCAATAAACAAGCGGAGTAAAATATCAGCAAGTGAAAACAAGTGAAACAAATGAAAACTCACGCACAAAACCAACGAACGACTTACGACTTACGACGTGACCTTAGCAAGTGACGTAGTGAGTGTTGTGTGCAACCCGACATTTGACTATGTGCGTGAAAATGAGGGTAGACGTTCACCGTCGCCAGTGAGTGAACATATTCTTAGTGTAACAATGTATATACGAGACCAAAGTACTTACATAAGTTTGAAAATACTTAGTATAATATCTTTTTTTTGTTTTTTTTTTCAGACTTATTAGTCTTATAACTCCGAACGGACAGTTGTAACAACAAAGCTACCATAACAATTGTTGTTCCAATTGAAAATACCTTTCCAACGATATATATCTTATTGCTATTGGAGGGTGGTCCCAGTCTTTTTTAATAGGTTTGAGTATTTATTTTGCCAGAACGAAGGATTGAGCAGCATTCCGGTGAATAATGTTTTGAGTTTAGTTGATGACAAATCCTTGATAAATCGCTATTGACGTTTAATAATGCAAATATATGAGGTACGCACATTATTGCTATATGAAAGCTGTGTGTAGCGCCACGATCGCTGGGCCGGACCGACGCTAGGTTATACGTACTCCCCAACACTTGAGATGGATGGTGTATGATTTCGATATCTCCATACAAGTGTGGACACCCTAATGTTGGTGTGTGTCTCACCGGCTGGCGGCGTCGATGTTGACGGGCGACGGCGCGTCGGCGGCGAGGAACTCCTTCCAGATCTCCATACAAGTGTGGACACCCTAATGTTGGTGTGTGTCTCACCGGCTGGCGGCGTCGATGTTGACGGGCGACGGCGCGTCGGCGGCGAGGAACTCCTTCCATATCTCCATACAAGTGTGGACACCCTAATGTTGGTGTGTGTCTCACCGGCTGGCGGCGTCGATGTTGACGGGCGACGGCGCGTCGGCGGCGAGGAACTCCTTCCAGATCTCCATACAAGTGTGGACACCCTAATGTTGGTGTGTGTCTCACCGGCTGGCGGCGTCGATGTTGACGGGCGACGGCGCGTCGGCGGCGAGGAACTCCTTCCATATCTCCATACAAGTGTGGACACCCTAATGTTGGTGTGTGTCTCACCGGCTGGCGGCGTCGATGTTGACGGGCGACGGCGCGTCGGCGGCGAGGAACTCCTTCCAGATCTCCATACAAGTGTGGACACCCTAATGTTGGTGTGTGTCTCACCGGCTGGCGGCGTCGATGTTGACGGGCGACGGCGCGTCGGCGGCGAGGAACTCCTTCCATATCTCCATACAAGTGTGGACACCCTAATGTTGGTGTGTGTCTCACCGGCTGGCGGCGTCGATGTTGACGGGCGACGGCGCGTCGGCGGCGAGGAACTCCTTCCATATCTCCATACAAGTGTGGACACCCTAATGTTGGTGTGTGTCTCACCGGCTGGCGGCGTCGATGTTGACGGGCGACGGCGCGTCGGCGGCGAGGAACTCCTTCCATATCTCCATACAAGTGTGGACACCCTAATGTTGGTGTGTGTCTCACCGGCTGGCGGCGTCGATGTTGACGGGCGACGGCGCGTCGGCGGCGAGGAACTCCTTCCATATCTCCATACAAGTGTGGACACCCTAATGTTGGTGTGTGTCTCACCGGCTGGCGGCGTCGATGTTGACGGGCGACGGCGCGTCGGCGGCGAGGAACTCCTTCCATATCTCCATACAAGTGTGGACACCCTAATGTTGGTGTGTGTCTCACCGGCTGGCGGCGTCGATGTTGACGGGCGACGGCGCGTCGGCGGCGAGGAACTCCTTCCAGATCTCCATACAAGTGTGGACACCCTAATGTTGGTGTGTGTCTCACCGGCTGGCGGCGTCGATGTTGACGGGCGACGGCGCGTCGGCGGCGAGGAACTCCTTCCATATCTCCATACAAGTGTGGACACCCTAATGTTGGTGTGTGTCTCACCGGCTGGCGGCGTCGATGTTGACGGGCGACGGCGCGTCGGCGGCGAGGAACTCCTTCCAGATCTCCATACAAGTGTGGACACCCTAATGTTGGTGTGTGTCTCACCGGCTGGCGGCGTCGATGTTGACGGGCGACGGCGCGTCGGCGGCGAGGAACTCCTTCCATATCTCCATACAAGTGTGGACACCCTAATGTTGGTGTGTGTCTCACCGGCTGGCGGCGTCGATGTTGACGGGCGACGGCGCGTCGGCGGCGAGGAACTCCTTCCATATCTCCATACAAGTGTGGACACCCTAATGTTGGTGTGTGTCTCACCGGCTGGCGGCGTCGATGTTGACGGGCGACGGCGCGTCGGCGGCGAGGAACTCCTTCCATATCTCCATACAAGTGTGGACACCCTAATGTTGGTGTGTGTCTCACCGGCTGGCGGCGTCGATGTTGACGGGCGACGGCGCGTCGGCGGCGAGGAACTCCTTCCATATCTCCATACAAGTGTGGACACCCTAATGTTGGTGTGTGTCTCACCGGCTGGCGGCGTCGATGTTGACGGGCGACGGCGCGTCGGCGGCGAGGAACTCCTTCCATATCTCCTTGGCGCGGGAGGCGACGCGCCGGATCGGCTGCGCTTTCAGGTCCTGCACAGCTAGCCAGAACCTGCGAATGGAGGAATACATCTTATTTACGGGTAAGGCCGCGGAAAGTTACCAATTTGGACGTTTCAAATTTACCCAGCTGATTAAAAAAAATTGGTAACCCCTACTGTTTCAAAAATATTTTTATCATATGTAGATATAGGAATTCTCATGGTCGCAAGTAAGATAATTCATATAAACCCCTTTATAAATATACTAAAAATATATTTCCGTCCAAAACGTAACGAAAGTTGGTTAAATTTTTCGACCACGAGTACTAAAAGCTCTGTTATTTTTATGATATTTCAACTTTCATGGGCATACTCTTGTTTTAAAGTAAAATTTATGATATAAGGATAGTTCTACTGATTACGGAATAATGATAATATAATAATTTTAATTTTTTATCTTACATTATTTTAATGGATTAGCATTCCACACTTATGTTACAATACTTTCGTGACGCTTTATGTAGCTTGTTTTTAAATATTTTTTGGCGAAAATACGTTTACGTGCACTGGCAACTCATATTATAGTAGGGCAACATCGATGAGCAAGTCCAAATCCGTCAGTTTGTCAACAAACGCAATTCAAAGTAGACACAGTCATAGTTTCGTGAAAGTACCCCCAAAGTGTCGTGTGTGATTTTAAAGGTAAGGAGTGATTGTTTTTAATCAGTTTTTTTTTGTACAATAGCGTAACGGTTTTCAAGCAAGTGACACGTATTATTGTATTAAAAATGTCTTTATTTCACCATGAAAATCCACTTTTTTCCAAAAATACGTTACACTTTCGTTACGAATATGTTACATTTTTGCAAAATGTTACGTATTTTCTACGTAACATAACGAATAAATGTTGTAAAGGGAAGTGCACACAAAATATACTAACAAATGAGTTTTTTTGGATTTTTAATGACCCGAAAATATACAAAGTCGAACAAAACTCCTGTACAATAATAAAATAAATAAAAACAACATCTTAATAAAAAAAAACTGTTTTAAGAAGTAAATAATTTATTTTCGACCTCAAGTCACAGTAGAATCATTGATTCTAAAGCTGTTTTATTGTTATACGGTCGTCTTGTTACTAGTATTGGGTACCAGCAGTGAACAAATAGTAATTACTGCCAGGTGGTACAAAATGAGAGGTTTTAAAACACTAGAGTGGTTTGGGTTTCATTTGTTCCATCACACGCGTGTTTCATTATATTGATTTTAATGTGCCATGAGAATTTTGTTTAAAGGCAATATAAAGCTAATAATTTTATAACTTGATTTTTTTTCTTAGCTACGTTATTTAATGGGAATATTTTCCAGTATGATCTAAGCTTTATAGCGACTTATGTTACGTTTTATGATAACATAACGTAAATCTTTTTATGTTACTTCTATGTCACATTGGTAAATTCCCGCGGCCTTACCCTTACACAAATCGCAGAATCAAATCGGCGACAGATGGCGGTCAAATCACACGCAGACAGAGTCTGTCAGCGTGTGATTTCGCCATCTGTCTGTCTGACAGACACACAATATCAAACACGTAACAATTTTAACGGATTATATCGGGTATACTCATTATTTGAGGCTCCCTGACGTTCTTAAATTGTTCAGTTAACGCTGTCAAAGGTTGACAAAACCAATCGGTAAACCTTCGATAAAGGTAGACGTAAATTGTTACATTTAAATGCGGAAAGAAAGTCGCGGAAACCGAAGAAAATATTATACACATGTCAAATACCGTTTTGTCGGAGGTTAAACAAGTTGGTTCGACGACGCGGTTGGCGCAGTGGTTAAGCAACTGCCTACTGAGCCGACGGTCCCGGGTTCGAATCCCGGCAAGGGCAAATATTTGTGTGATGAACACGAATATTTGTGCCTGGGTCATGGATGTTCTATGTATTTAAGTATTTATTTTATCTATATAAGTATGTATATCGTCGCCTAGTACCCATAGCACAAGCCTTCTTGAGCTTAATTTGGGACTAGGTTGATTTGTGTGAGGTTGTCTGTTATTTATTTATTTATTTTATTTATTATTTATTTAAATACCGTGAGGCAGACGACTTACAGTTCCAAGGATTTTACATTTACAGATTTGCGTTTTTGAGGTCTGGGTTAATGAACAGATGACCTTCTCGGCATGGTTTCTGATGTCCCGAGTAACACACTGGCCCTTAGAACTCTAATTTAAGCTATTTGAGGGCAAACGCTTGCCAAGATATGGATACACTTCTTTTGCATTGGAAACAATGTTTGGGCTTCGGTAATGCCTCCCCACACGCAAAATAGGCACGTTGGATGTCGACTTGCGGAAAATGTCCAGCGCAACTAACTAACTGCCTCCCCAAAGTACCACACCATATCGGAGCCACGAGTGTACGTATGCGTAGTACGCAGATAAGGCACACTCGAAGTTAGTGTTTGTTTTTAATACATTTAACGCATATACAATTTTCGATAATTCACCCATAGAACTCTAACGTAAGCTGTTTAAGGGCTGTATTAGCGCTCACTTGAGCGGTAAGCGGTGGTAGCCTAGTGGTTAGGGGCAGGGCATGCGACTTTCAATCCGGAGGTCGCGGGCTCGAACCCGGCCCCGACCAATGAGTTTTTCGGAACTTATGTACGGAATGTCATTTGATATTTACCACTCGCTTTTCGGTTAAGGAAAACATCGTGAGGAAACAACCTAAGCCCAATAAGGCCTAGTTTCCCCTCTGGGTGTGAAGGTCAGATGGCAGTCGCTTGCGTAACAACTAGTGCCTACGCCACATCTTGGGATTTAGGTAGCCGACCCCGATTGAGAATTCATTCTCTACAAAGATATGGGACAAAGACTAGGAGGATGATTAGCGCTCACTTGAGGTTCTCCCCGCTGAACTCATTGGACAGGAACTTTATTATTATTATTATTATTATTTATAATGAGGCAGGCAGTTTAACAACTGATAGTGCCTATATCCAGCGATCTGTGTCTTGAGATCGTTGCTCAGTGGTATGCTTGTCTAATTTATTCTTAAAATTATTGACGTTAGGTGCTGAAATTACATCCTCGGGGAGTTTGTTCCAAGCACTCACGACTCTATTGCTCAGAAAGTGTTTATGAGGCTTGAACTTGGCTTGTACTCAGTTGAGGTTCTCCCCGCTGAACTCATTGGACAGGAACTTGGCTTGTACTCACTTGAGGTTCTCCCCGCTGAACTCATTGGACAGGAACTTGGCTTGTACTCACTTGAGGTTCTCCCCGCTGAACTCCTTGGACAGGAACTTGGCTTGCACTCACTTGAGGTTCTCCCCGCTGAACTCCTTGGACATGAACTTGGCTTGCACTCACTTGAGGTTCTCCCCGCTGAACTCCTTGGACATGAACTTCGCTTGCACTCACTTGAGGTTCTCCCCGCTGAACTCCTTGGACATGAACTTGGCTTGCACTCACTTGAGGTTCTTCCCGCTGAACTCCTTGGACATGAACTTGGCTTGCACTCACTTGAGGTTCTCCCCGCTGAACTCCTTGGACAGGAACTTGGCTTGCACTCACTTGAGGTTCTCCCCGCTGAACTCATTGGACAGGAACTTGGCTTGCACTCACTTGAGGTTCTCCCCGCTGAACTCCTTGGACAGGAATTTGGCTTGCACTCACTTGAGGTTCTCCCCGCTGAACTCCTTGGACAGGAACTTGACTTGTACTCACTTGAGGTTCTCCCCGCTGAACTCATTGGACAGGAACTTGGCTTGTACTCACTTGAGGTTCTCCCGCTGAACTCATTGGATAGGAACTTGGCTTGTACTCACTGGAGGTTCTCCCCGCTGAACTCATTGGACAGGAACTTGGCTTGTACTCACTTGAGGTTCTCCCTGCTGAACTCATTGGACAGGAACTTGGCTTGTACTCACTTGAGGTTCTCCCGCTGAACTCATTGGACAGGAACTTGGCTTGTACTCACTGGAGGTTCTCCCCGCTGAACTCATTGGACAGGAACTTGGCTTGTACTCACTGGAGGTTCTCCCCGCTGAACTCATTGGACAGGAACTTGGCTTGTACTCACTTGAGGTTCTCCCTGCTGAACTCATTGGACAGGAACTTGGCTTGTACTCACTTGAGGTTCTCCCGCTGAACTCATTGGACAGGAACTTGGCTTGTACTCACTGGAGGTTCTCCCCGCTGAACTCATTGGACAGGAACTTGGCTTGTACTCACTTGAGGTTCTCCCCGCTGAACTCATTGGACAGGAACTTGGCTTGTACTCACTTGAGGTTCTCCCCGCTGAACTCATTGGACAGGAACTTGGCCTGTACTCACTTGAGGTTCTCCCCGCTGAACTCATTGGACAGGAACTTGGCTTGTACTCACTTGAGGTTCTCCCCGCTGAACTCATTGGACAGGAACTTGGCTTGTACTCACTTGAGGTTCTCCCTGCTGAACTCATTGGACAGGAACTTGGCTTGTACTCACTTGAGGTTCTCCCCGCTGAACTCCTTGGACAGGAACTTGGCTTGTACTCAGTTGAGGTTCTCCCCGCTGAACTCATTGGACAGGAACTTGGCTTGCACTCACTTGAGGTTCTCCCCGCTGAACTCATTGGACAGGAACTTGGCTTGTACTCACTTGAGGTTCTCCCCGCTGAACTCCTTGGACAGGAACTTGGCGAAGTGCTCCTGTCCCGCGGGGTCGGCCAGCAGCTCGCGCAGCCCGAAGGCCCAGCGCCGCACGCGACGCAGCGGCAGCGGATCCTTGCTGGAATAACAAGTATACACGATGATTTTTAATCGGTGATCAGGTACCAACTTTTCTGACTCAGTAAATGATGGCGGTCACGTTGAAGTCGTAATTACATGAAAACAAACTTTTCAATTTTCTATGATAATTTTTATTTTGAAACCAATTTTGTCTTAAATTCCTTGTCACCCAACTAATCTGTATCTGTAAGCTTACAACCTTTTTAATAATTTAATGGCAATGACGTATTTATGAGTAATAACTTGTCATTGTCATTGTCTTGTGCATTGATTACCTATACAAAGTCGTAGAAAATTTCGTAAAATTTCCCGCCAAAACGATGACACTTGACGTAGGTGTATCGTACTTAAATAATTTATGTAGAATGACCATGTATCTAGTGGTTATTCGTTTTAATAATGTTTCAACTTTTAATTGATTAAACATTGAGGTAATTGCGTGAGACCTCGCCTATTAAGTTTAATTTTAGCTGGATATTAATAATTTTCTACTCCTTATCACCGATTAAAAATCATCGTGTATATCTTAAGAGGCCTTATTCCTTTTAAAATGCTGATGGTTTTAGACATTGTTCTCTATGAACAAACATGTTTCTTAACATATTATTGATGTTACTACCTAGAACAGGGCTATTGACATTTATTGGTAAATATTTGAAACCTACTGTTTCAACTTTTCATTGGTAATTTTTGTTTCAAAAACTACTCGAAATTTACAAAATTTACGCGGTTAACTAGTTTTTTCAATTTAATTTCAACTGCACGCAATGAAAGCATGAAATAGCTATGTTACTACCTAAAACTCGGAGCAAAGTATTATTCACTTAAAAAAGTTGGTTGAAATTATCAGTATATTTGTCATAATATGAGAAAAATAAATTTTAAAAGGAATAAGGCCTCTTAAAAGCCCGATTTCCTGGTAACTTGAGAGACACTTTGTGCAACGCCGAAGCCACTCAAAAGTGTCAGTCTAAATGATGATTCGCCCGAATACCAATAGGCATGACGAAAAAAAAATTGAGGATGTGAATCGATTCTATTTTTTATTGGGATTAAATGTCTATATGGGACTAACTACACTTAAACTGCTCGAAAAGACAGAAATGACCGTCAAGTTCAACCTACGGAGCGCTAAAAACACTCCATACAAATGACCGTTTAATTTTTAGTCATTGAATGTTTGAGCAAGTTAACCTCAATAACCGATTTTAAATAGAATGAGTATGAGTATGAGGATGAATTGTATTTTAATGTTAATATGTGCTCTGTAGCTCTGAGGTCCTACTGTCCTATCACAAGTCCTATGCCTACTTACGTTATTTTCAAATTCTCAAAGCCATAATGGAAATCATCAACCAATTTCGACGACGCGGTTGGCGCAGTTTGCAGACACCTGCCTACTGAGCCGGCGGTCCCGGGTTCGAATCCCGGCCGGGGCAAATATTTGTGTGATGTGTGATGAACTCGAATATTTGTTCTTGGGTCATGGATGTTATCTAAATTATGTATTTATATATTATGTATATCGTCGTCTAGTACCCATAGTACAAGCTTTGCTTAGTTTGGGACTAGGTCGATTTGTGAATGATTGTCTCTTAATATTTATTCATTTAATAGGCTAGTAGACCCAGTTTTGAAATATATTTGAAATGGTTAATAATGATCTTACTAGCTCTAAAAAAAATGTCTTGTATTTTTGTGAAAGCTAGAAAGCTAAATTTGATCAATTGAAAATTAGAAATTTCGTGAACAGTCAAAAACGCCGTCCGCCATTTTTGCCTTTTGCTAATCTGTGGCGTGACGTACAATTACCTGTAAATATTCGAAATTCGACCGTCGTATATTGCCATTCCGCTCACTCCAATATACTTTGACAGGAGATCGAGAGGGACGGCACTATTCGAAGTCGTCAAAGTAGACTTTCAGTTTTGTTTACATGACCGATGACGTCACTATGACGAAAATGGCGGACAGCGTTTTAAGCATTTCAAAATACAGACTAAAAACCATATTTTCAAATTAAATTTTTTCAGCCATCTTTCACTTTTATGAATTGAAAAATATATATTTAGGTTTCCTTTGCTAAATACTATACGGAATAAACATTAGTATATTACAATTTGACATGAGTCAACTAGCCTATTGATAAACATGTGACTAACCATTGTTTCTCCATCTCCCAGAGCTCAGTGGTCTCGTGGATCCAGGGGTTGGGATACTCCGGGGGCGTCAGGAACATGTCGTATTCAGCATATTGCTCGCAGTACGCTATAAAACTGGAACAAACATAAGTGATACGTAAATTTATGAAACATGTAATGTATTTTTTTAATGTGGGTACACCACAATTTTTATTTTAACCATTAATACAAAGATCAAAGCTTAAAGAAAAATTGAAAAAATTGGGCAAGTGCGAGTCCGACTCGCGCATGAAGGGTTCCGTACCATAATCTATAACAAGTTTGTTGTATGGGAGCCCTCCTTAAGTATTTATTTTATTTTATTTTTAGTATTTGTTCTTATAGTGGCAATAGAAATACATCATCTGTGAAAATTTCAACTGTCTAGCTATCACCGTTCTTGAGATACAGCCTGGTGACAGACGGACGGACGGACGGACGGAGACGGACGGACGGACAGCGAAGTCTCAGTAATAGGGTCCCGTTTTTACCCTTTGGGTACGGAACCCTAAAAAGGAGCTACCTGGTGGAAGAGGCCGGGAATCGAACCCGGTACCTCTGGATTACCAGTCCAGCGCGTTAACCACTTCGCAACTCTAGCTCCAGGTAGACCGCAAAGTGGTAGCGAAGTGGTCAACGCGCTGGACTGGTAATCCAGAGGTACCGGGTTCGATTATCGGTCTCTTCCACCAGGTAGCTCCTTTTTCAATTTTTCATTAAGCTTTGATCTTTGTATTAATGGTTTAAATATGTGATACGTTCTGTCTTATTTTAATCGATTCTGTTTTAATGTGGAAATACCACATCTTTATTTTTCTAAATATTGACACAATAGTAAATTATGAGAGAAATGTAATGTGATCCTCTGCAATGTAAGCAGGACTCGAACCTGCGACCCTACGTTCATCAAATACCGTATTAAAGAACGTATAAACGCCGCTCATAATAAAAGCATTATCACTATGAGCTGGATGGAAACTGTGCTGGACTACAGCACAGATTTGTTTTGTAATTATGTTAGTACAGTCTGACCAAAAAGAGTAGAAATTAAAAAGTGGCAATACTGTAGTGTTATCCCTTTCTAATCAATCTAAGAAAAAGGGGACGACACTATACACTCGGCGTCAAAAAAATCGCACATCTTCAATTCCTTCCTTCGAGCGATCGTAAAACGTAATATTATGTATGACAAGGTATGAGTATGGGGTCTCATTTGAAAGGTGATGAAACCCTCTATCAGAAAATTACATTTTCCAATCAACCTTGCAAGGAAAAAAGAAAATTTGTCAGGAAAAAGGAAAAATCGTTAATTTACACAAAAAATACAAAAATGAAAAACGCAACAATAACAAAAAATAACGCTTAAAATTAACCTTAAAACCTAGTGTTGCCTCCTCTGGCCCTCCGAAGATCTGCCATGCGATCAGCCATAGACCTGATGAGCGTCACGATACTCTCTTGAGGGATGTTGTTCCACTCCTCGATGACGGCATCATGAAGCTCATCGAGAGTGGCAGGAGCAGGATCACGCGACCGCACCCGCCTTTTTAGCTGATCCCAAAAGTGTTCGATTGAATTCATGTCAGGACTCCTTGCTGGCCACTCTATAATGGAGATACCAGCAGCATGCAGGTAGTCCCGAACAATATGCGCTGTATGGCAGCGGGCGTTGTCGTGCATAAACTGGAAGCCAGGTCCAACATAATCGGCATGAGGGACCACATGTGGATCCAGGATCTACGCTATGTAACCGTTGAGCAGTCAGGGACCCCTGGCCACGGGCACCTCCAGCCCGGGAGACGCATACAAGATCCGTCTTCCCGTCGACGGAAATTCCTCCCCAGAACATGCAGGATCCACCCCCATAGCTGATGGTTTCTACGGTACAGGCTTCTGTGTATCGCTTCCCCTGTCTCCTGTACACCTTCCTGCGTCTATCGTTGGTGTAAAGGCACACCCTCGTTTCGTCAGAAAAGAGGACATTCCTCCACTGGGCGAACGGCTAATTCTCGTGACGAGTGCGAAATCCTCTTCTGGCATTCCGGTACTGTGCCGTCAATTGGGGGCCCTTAGCGGCTCTACGGGGCAATAAATTCCTCTGTCACAGACTTCTTCTGATCGTTGATACGCTCACCCAAGTTCTGCGGGCTGCTCGAAGCTGCTGCTGGAGCTCAACAGCGTTGGAGAAACGATTCCGCAAAGAAGTCGTTACAAAGAACCCTTCGTCTATACCGGAAGTACAGCGTCGTCTCCCGGATCCATGC
Source organism: Apotomis turbidana (assembly GCA_905147355.2). NCBI lineage: Eukaryota > Metazoa > Arthropoda > Insecta > Lepidoptera > Tortricidae > Apotomis > Apotomis turbidana. The sequence goes on along the minus strand of LR990305.1, from coordinate 7,720,197 downwards.
CTCCTGATGTAGCCGCCAGTCTCCTCGAACCGCTGGAATACTCTTAGTACTCGAAAACGGCTGATATTCAGACGCCGAGCAACTTCAGCTTGTCGTAGTCCAGATTGCAGTAGTGCAATCACTTGAGCTGCTTCTTCTGCTGTGGTATCCATTTTCAAAGGTTTTCTCTTGCTGTAGCTGTTCAGGTGTGACCTCAGTGACGTCTGGATAGCGACTGACCATTAATTGACTTTTAATCCCTCCGCTATACCCGTCCATGGGGGCGCAATCAGTGACCCGCGAAACGCGTATTTCGGGACTTTTGATTAAAAACTTGATTTTTTTGCTGATGATTGTTTTTACGAAAACAAACAATAACTCATTTAAAAGGTCATTAATTGCGCTTTTAAATGATATTAATATTATTAGGGTACAATAAATGATGTATGAGCTATATTCGCTCAAAACGAAATGTTCGAGATGTGCGATTTTTTTGACGCCGAGTGTATTATTGCCACTTTTTAATTTCTACTCTTTTTGGTCAGACTGTATTAAACTATTGCTAATATTTATCTTATCACTTTTGCTTTATTTCCTCGCAAGTGTTATGTAAAACTTTGTACGTATATCTTTGGCGTTTTAGGCCCTCTCTTATTTTTGTCCTATATAAATGACTTACCAAACAAGTTAAAACATACCTGTCTTTTGTTTGCGGATGATGCCACCTTAATTATCAAGTGCGAAAAAAGTGACAATCTAGAGAAGGAAACTATGAACGAACTAAATACTGTAATAAAATGGTTGGAAGAAAATAGCCTTAAATTGAATTTGGATAAAACAAAAATAATAAAATTTTAAACACGCAATTCTCCCAAGATTACTGTTAAAGTTGAATGCAATAATTCACGTATACAACTTGTAAATTCGGCCACCTTTCTTGGTATTTACTCTTGATGAACAACTTAATTGGAGAGCACATATTGAAGGCGTATGCTCTAGACTGGATCGATTTGTGTATGCACTGCGACGCCTTAGGTCTATAGCATCAAGAGAGGCTGCGCTTTCCGCATACCATGGATATGTTTCCTCCATCTTACGCTACGGGCTTATCATTTGGGGTAACAGTACAGATACCCAAAGAGCATTTGTGACTCAAAAAAAATGTGTAGGGCTGTATACGGAGCTGAATATCTTGCACATTGCAAACCAATATTCCAGGACCTTAATATCTTACCTCTACCTTGCCTCTACATATTAGAAGTTACCAAGTTTGTGAAAAAGTATCCACACTTCTTTCCACTGCATGATACGATAGTCAATAAGGGCAATAGACCTAGCCGAAAACCGCTCAAATTGTATCAGCCTAGGCAAAAGCTAAAGGTATTTGGCAGCAATGTATATTGTATGGCTATCCAATTGTATAATAGGTTACCTGACAACTTCAAAGGCTTACAATTAAATCAATTTAATAAAGTAATGTTTAAATGGCTGCTTGACAAATGCTTTTATTCTGTTGACGAATTTTTGAACCATAATGGATAATTAATTATTTGAATTGTACCTAATCTAATAATTTAATAATAATCTAATAGTATAACTAAATTAATTTAATGTTCTTAGTTATAAGTTAAATATTTCTACGCCGTACTGGCAGAATATGCTGAGCTAACCACATCTACTAACCTAAATTGTACCATATTCTTTGAAATAAACGATTGATTTATTGGTGTTAAAGGAATTACGAACTCGTGTCAGTAAAACCGACATTCGGGCTTCTTCGATGTGTGTGCGTTGTGTGCGTGGTCCGTGTGTATTTGTGTGTGTGTGTGTGTGTGTGTGTGTGTGTGTGTGTGTGTGTGTGTGTGTGTGTGTGTGTGTGTGTGTGTGTGTGTGTGTGTGTGCGTGTGTGTGTGTGTGTGTGTGTGTGTGCGCACTCACATCTCGGCCACCTTGCTGACGCGCACGTTGCGACGCTCGAGGCGCGCGCGCAGCATGGTCAGCTGTCGCCGCGCGGCCTCCACCTGCTTCTCTATGCTGGGGGTCGAGATCTGCAATCAACGCGAAAATAGGTACGTACATAAATACGTTTTATAAATTTGAATGGACGAGTGACATCCGTCATAAATAAAAAATGTATAGTGAGTCTTCAACTAACCTTCGGGCAATAAATATACTATCGTACCTCTCGTATTTTAATAAGCTCCTATGAGATCATCCCCACAATTGGTGGAGGTGCGGGGTAACGATCCCCGTACTTCTCGCACATTCATCCCCACAGTACCCCTGCCAAAGCGAGACAGTTATCACCCCGGTTACCGTTCCAAATCGTACAGGGCGGAAAAAAACATCTTTTTAATTTATTTTTGTAGGCTACAGTTTAATCTGTATTCTTTTTTCTAGTAATAGCTATTTCTACATAAATTCAAGATCTTTTACAAATTTCATCCATTCTCTATTGAACAGTCCGCCAATCTCACCTTGTTTGCATCTGGAATGCACACTGTAATTTCTTGTTGAGACGTTTCGCCTGAAACAGAAAAATGGCGTTAGGGTGCGTATTTTTTTATTTAATTTCACTAGAACTAGCGCACACTTGTCTTGATATACAATAAATTGACATAAAGTTATTTGGAATAACGTAGCGTTTGATGTTTATATCATCGTGTATATCGAACTTAGAGCACAATCGTACTAACTTTTGGCAAAAAACTGTAATTAGTACGAGTGTGAACTAAGGTATCGATTGTATAGCTTTAATCTAATTATGAATTGATGTATAGCCCTGCAAGGGGTTTCACAAACCACGCCATATTGCGGATTTTCAGTGGTACTAAATTATTTTACTGGCAACGACGAATTATTGGTAACTGACGTTGAAAGTAGGTGAATGTCACTGATGTAAACAAAGAGGAAACATGACTAAATATTCCGCAAATTTCAAGTAATTTTTGCATAATAAAGCTAAAACTATCCAAACAGATGAAAGTCAAGTTTTTTCAATAGGATTCAGTATTTATTTCGCAAGAAGAACGAAGGATTGAGCAGCATTCCGATAAACAATGTTTTGAATTTTGATAACGACAAATCCTTGATTGACGTACGAATAATGCAAATATGACGTATGCACATTATTGCCATATGAAAGCTGTTTGTAGCGCTACTATCCCTGGGCCGGACCGACGCTTGCTACGCTATACATTACAATATAATGATAACAGAGTTTAAAAATAGAGTATAGAGTATAGAATGTACAAGTCAGTAAAATACTTACTGGTGCTAACTGATAGATAACCCATTAATTTGACTTCGTACCGAAAACGGAATACAGAAATAAGGGTAACCCCTTGCAACTGCGTACCGATATCTTCATTTCCTTGCGATTCACTTGTAAGGGTTAGCCTTATGCTTATAGCGCTTATTATACTTTAAGCCATGAAAAAGACAAGACTAGTGTATCTAAGCTAGAGTTATGACAAGAAAAGTATTCTTGCTCCTAACAATAGCCTACCCATGTTCAATTTTTTTTAAAGTCGAACCCTATTCGTACGCAAAGTAATATAAGTTAGCCTTAAAATAAGCCTTCGTTATAATTACCCCTGTGGCGCGGAGATAATCCCATTCAGTGTGGGATTTTTCTTCAATTTTGTTGACCGTGTCTTAGTGGCTTTAATCGTTGCTTTATTATATAAGAAAGCCAATACGGAAACTCCCAGTCGTCTATCATGTTTACTTTTCAAGAAACAAATTTTTAAAGATTAGGTCAATGACGTCATCAAAACATGTTTATACTTTATTTTCTCAAGTAATGTCAATGAAGCGCCAAAATTTTTTCTGTGACTTACGGGAACAATATTTAGCAACGTCAAAAAAATACAGGACTGTCAAATGTATAATTCCGAAGATAATATATGTTATTGTTTTATAACATATTATTTTATATTTTCATAGTTTATTGACGGTCGCATTTTATTTTACCTGTAAAGGACGTATGAGGAGTGCACCTACCTTCTCTCAAATTTTCACCATTTTATCATGTCGGAGATAGAATTTATAGCGTTTCTATGTTTTTGTGCTATTTCTATGGGAATAGGGTTGTCGCAAATAATATAAAAAGTGAAGTTTCTGTTCCGCTTACTTGACTGTCCTTTAGGCACAATATAAAGACAACTCAGTAATAAAACTCCGGCGGCAAGAACGCTAATGATACCTACTCCGCTCGGGAGCTCAGGGTTGTACCTACATATTTGTCGGGTGACATTTATAGTTATTTTGTACGTTTGTGTAGTTTTCGATATTATTATGTAACACTTGTTAAGGATACATATAATTATAACCTTGTAATAGACAATACAGTACGAGTACTCAAATATATTATTACTATAAGTACTAAAATCTAATGAAAGATGAAAAATAGTTTATTTGGTTATAGATTATTTCAAACAGCAAGGTTGGAGCCTCCTACTAAACAATTAATTCTTGCTTGTGTCAGGAGACACCGCTCTTCCACAGCAATGAAAGGCAAATTACCCATAATAAACTACTATGTTTATACTATTTGACAACTTAAATACTATTTGATTATTGATACATAGATTTTAGATTAAAATATAATTCATGGAATTAATGCTCTATACTACGATTTAACAAGATTGTTTCATATGTGTTACAGGACAAGTAGGATTACCAACTTAGTAGATGTGTGAGGTACGGTAAAGTACCTATCTAAATTATTTTATCTTTGATCTAGGCAGCGCGTGCCGCGCGGCTCTTTGTTAAGAATTCTAGATAAGCACATAGCACAATGAAGTTTATTATAATTATAACGAACTAGCTTTTGCCCGCGACTTCGTACGCGTAGAACTCGTTAGTTGATATTGACGATTAGACTTTCTGGTATTCAATAATCGTATGGAATCTAAATGTTCTATGCTATTGAGTGAAAGTGATGGACTAAATACAAAACATACTTTTTGAATCTTTTTGGAGTCATCCGAGGCTAAGACCCATTCGATTCAATAAGTTATGCTCAGAAATGGCTCGGCCCTCCGTCGAGCTAAGATTACTAAATTTTGTTTGTCCGATATTTTCTGAAGTTGACCGAATATTTAAAATCCGATTTCATATTCTGAGTCAGAGGACCCAAAAGCCCCTCAATAGCGAGTTTCAGTCCACCCAGACCAATTTGGAATTTTCGAAAAAAAAAAGTCGCCATTATGATTTTTTTTCCACGACTGTACTCGGGTGGGGGTCCCCTATGATATTTGTTTGAGCATTCCCCCTACCCATCTCAAGCCGTTTACGAGATACGGGACTCTTAAAAAAAATCTCCATACAAATCTTGTTTTGTTCGATATTTTCCGACTTTGACCGAATTTTCGGACACCGATTTCAGATTCATATTTGTGAGTCCCAAATGCCCCCCGATACCGAGTTTCAGATCCCAAGTACCAATTTGAAATTTTCGAAAAAAAAAGTCGCCATTATGATTTTTTTTCCACGACTGTACTCGGGTGGGGGTCCCCTATGATATTTGTTTGAGCATCCCCCTTCCCATCTCAAGCTGTTTACGAGATACGGGACTCTTAAAAAAAAATCTCCATACAAATCTTGTTTTTTTCGATATTTTCCGACTGAACGAATTTTCGGATACCCATTTCAGATTCATATTTGTGAGCCCCAAATGCCCCCCGATACCGAGTTTCAGCTCCCTAGCACCAATTTGAAATTTTGGAAAGAAACCGGCCAAGAGCATGTCGGGCCACGCTCAGTGTAGGGTTCCGTAGCTCATCCTCCACAATAGACTTTTCGACGACAATAGACAATCGAATTTCAAGCTCTATAAAAAGGTCGTAAACGCCAAAGTAACTGTAGTTACTTATTACCTTCTGGAAGTCAACGTCCTTTTAAGAAAATTATGAAATTTTGCGATAACTTAAAAACGGCTCGACCGATTTTGTTCAATATAGTTTTTATTGAAAGTATTTATAAGGCCTCATTTTCATGAATTATTATTTTTGACCCGTGGCCTCTTACTTAAGAGGGGGACGCAATTTTTTTTATTTGCGGAGCGAATATTTACAAAACTGCTGACTTTATTAAAAAATAATGTTTGGAACCCCTATTATTTTTGAAAGACCTATTCAACGACACCCCACACCCTAGTATTGAAACGAAAAAAAAATCACCCCCACTTTAGGTGTTCGAGAGGTGCCCGAAAAAAAAATTTTTTTAGTATTTACTTTACCGTTTTGTCGGCGTGATACATACGCATACTCATAACAAATTTCAGCTTTCTAGTACTAATGATCACGGAGCTAAGCCGCGGACGGACAGACGGACATGGCGAAACTATAAGGGTTCCTAGTTGACTACGGAACCCTAAAAAGCCATTCGTCATTTTGAATTTAATTTGGTTCGATAATTTTCACATTCATAAGTTCATAATAAATACAGCGAAGTCGAACAAGACACGGCGCGCGCCCTGCGCTTATCCACAAACTGAACTGGTCAAACCTGTTTTTTCGTGTACGTGACGTGGAGTTTGTGGACACACCCTAACGCGCATCATCATCTTTATATATGATTGTAATAAAGTACTTTATATTGCTTTTCATACACAAATATACATATAATATTTACATATATTTCGTTCGGAGGACTCATATTATGTTTCCTAACTCATGTGCGTTGCAGTCAAAGCGGGCGCAAACGAATGGCTTCATGCTTATTACGGCTGAATAGAAAAAAATCATTCGCAAAAAGAAATAACATAACACTTCGTAATTAAACTTGAAATGTGAAATACTTGAAAAGTGACAACCCTAACATAATTATTTGAATATTCATATCTCGCGACTCCGACAATATTTTCATTTAATTTTTTTTCTTAGTGGTAGTGCTTCTTATATACTATTCGTTAGTTTTAAAATAAAATGCGACCCTTGGCAGATTGTCGAGAAAACAATATTTTTGAAATTATGAGAAAATTGGTGATACCGTCCTCTAGAGTCATCAATTTCAATTTTTAATGAATGATATCGATGTATTAAAACTACCTTAATATAAACACGTAAGAATATTTTTTAAAAAGAGGCATGAAATGAGAGTAATTACAGTTTTCAGGTTTCTATGGACTTCTATGGATGTTTCTCTATTTTTCGAATATATCCAAATCTATGATACATAGCACTAAGGGAGTTTCAATGTTCGCTATCATTTAATATGGCAAGCAAATTAATCAACAAAACAGAGTTTCGCAAAATTGAGGAAAAATCCCACACTGTGGCATTAGCGGGTTATACTCCCACACAAAGTCCGACTACTGGTAGTGAGGGCTAACCAGCCCTGATATAGTTCAATCATGTTTAAAAAAAAGCCTTCGTTAGGCTAACCATAGGAATTGGTGAGCGAATTATTTATAGTTTTAAGGGGAATCGTGAGGCCGGTTAATCAAGTGGATTAGCGCCCGGATGAGGGTGCGTCTCGACTGAAGAAGTGGAGACGTGCTGAATAGACCAATCACCTGAGTTTAAATCTTTATCTCAGCTCCGCTTTACTTTTGTCTCCGCTCCGCTCCACTTCAGTGGAGACTCACCCTTATCCGGGCGGTAGTCTCCGCTCTGCTTACGAACCCTAATGGTTTAAAAAACTCGAAATAGTTTTAATGGCGAATAGTTTTGATGATTTAAGCCTTACGCCGAACCCTTTGAAAGGGATAGCGAGGCGGTTCCTGGTTAAAACGTACCATTCTCTTTGACAGCCTTTTCAGCTTTCTTCTGTATTTCTTCCTCACTTTCCTCTGGGTTCGTGATGGTCACTATTGGGTTGTTCTGAAATTAGGATAAAATTACGTTTGTATAGAGTTTCTAGGAAAATGCCTTTGTTCTTAATTTTGCTGCTTAATTCAAAATGGGAAAATGCCTAAAATTACTGTAGTATGTTTTATTAATCCCTGTATTTTTAACCCCCGACAAAAGAAGGGGTGTTATAAGTTAAACATGAGTATCTGTGTATTTGTGTGTCTGTCTGCGGCATCGTAGATCCCAAACGGATGTCCCAATTAGAGTGCGTTTGTTTATTAATCGAAAGACTTGTCCGTTGTGATGGTTCTTAGCTATGTTTGGTGGAAATAGGACCAGTAGTTTCCAAGATATTCAATTTTAATCGGAATAAGCGACACAATCTCAACCAATATTGAAGCTAAGAATTCCAAATTTTGGAGTAATGATCAGTTTTAGTAGCATTTTCTATATCACTCATTGAGAGAGGTCTCATGATGACTACTACTTGTGCTGGGGTTGTTTTAAATTTTTATTTTTTGGACGTGTGATTACTTGATTAGTGGTTAGTGTACCATAATCTGTTTTGCAGTAGTCAAACAAATCGTAGTGCGTTGTAGCGTTAACATTGAACGTATTATGGAGCAGATATTATGTAAAAGCGAAATCTTGCGGCAGTTCAAATTGTGGACAGATTTGTGTCGGTCAAAAAGTTGGGTTCACCCATTTAAGGGGTTATCCGGGAGGCTACAGAAGGGTTACCTTCAAGTTGTGCTGCTGGATCAGCTCCTGGCACTGCCGCATCCGCTTGGCCTTCAGGGCGGTGATGCGGGACAGCTTCTTAGGGTCCAGCTCAGTTGTGTTCACACAGCCGGGCTGAAAATATCAACATTATTTAACTTATATTAAACCATTGATACAAAGATCAAAGCTCAAAAAAAAATTGAAATGCGTAACCTGGTGGAAGTAACCGGGTCTCGAACCCGGTACCTCTGGATTGCCGGTCCAGCGTGTTGTCAGCCGGCAATCCAAAGGTACAGTCTAGTCAAAGGTACAGGCGACTGTACAGGGTTCGATTCCCAAAAATTGTGTTGAGTACTCATTTAAATAAAATATAGGACATGTTTGTAAATTATTATTTAACTTTACAGACATTGTCCCAACGGTAAGGGTGAACCGAGTAGGTTTCAACTATTTTCTGTCTCACAAAAAGCCGGTCAAGTGGGAGTCGAACTCGCGCACCGAGGGTTCCGTACGATCTATGAAAGCACTGCATATTGCTCTAACGAAAAGATAAACTGTAGGTACTGAGCGACAAACTTGACTTTACTGTTAGAAAACTTACTTTACATGTTTTTTTTTTATGAATTAATCACTAATGTATAGTTTTCTCATTTTTCCCAATACTTGTAGCATAAGACGGTGTTACTTGCCATATTTCATAGTTTTAGGCTAACTGAAAGTACCCTATAAATTTTGATTCACTTGAGTGTCGTAATATCCGTTATTGACATAATAAAAGAACATACATTAATCTCATTAAAACTTCCGTGAGACATATTTAATTATTGTATTAAGGGGTAGCTGCCCCTGATGAAGAGCTCCATACGAGTTCGAAACATGTCGGACCGTTCCTGACAATTTGACGCGAGTGTAAACCGCTTAGTACAATAAAAAACCGGCCAAGAGCATGTCGGGCCACGCTCAGTGTAGGGTTCCGTAGTTGCTCATCCTTCACAATAGACTTGTGTCTTGTGTGTATGTCCCTGATGAAGATTTCAAGCTCTATAAAAAGGTCGTAAACGCCAAAGTAACTGTAATTACTTATTACCTTCTGGAAGTCAACTTATGTCCTTTTAAGAAAATTATGAAATTTTGCGATAACTCAAAAACGGCTCGACCGATTTTGTTCAATATAGTTTTCATTGAAAGTACTTATAAGGCCTCATGTTCATGAATTTTTCCATAATTTTTTGACCCGTGGTTGAAAAGTTTTTGAGGTTGAAAGTGGCTATTTTTTAGGGTTCCGTAGTCAACTAGGAACCCTTATAGTTTCGCCATGTCCGTCTGTCCGTCTGTCCGTCTGTCCGTCCGTCCGCGGCTTAGCTCCGTGATCATTAGTACTAGAAAGCTGAAATTTGGTATGAGTATGTGTATGTATCACGCCGACAAAACGGTAAAATAAAAACTAAAAAAAAAATTTTTTTTCGGGTACCTCTCGAACACCTAAAGTGGGGGTGATTTTTTTTTTTCGTTTCAACCCTAGTGTGTGGGGTGTCGTTGAATAGGTCTCTTGAAAATAATAGGGGTTTTCAAACATTACTTTTTGATAAAGTCAGTAGTTTTGTAAATATTCGCTCCGAAAATAAAAAAAATTGTGTCCCCCCCCCTCTAACTTTTGAACCACAAGTCAAAAAAATATGGAAAAATTCATGTTAATGCGGCCTTATAAGTACTTTCAATGAAAACTATATTGAACAAAATCGGTCAAGCCGTTTTTGAGTTATCGCCAAATTTCATATTTTTTCTTTAAAAGGTCGTAAGTTGACTTCCAGAAGGTAATAAGTGATTACAGTTTCTAGGGCGTTTACGACCTTTTTATAGAGCTTAAAATCTGTCTTAACTTAAACCTCGGGCTTAAAACAGCAGTTTATTGTGAAGGATGAGCAACTACGGAACCCTACACTGAGCGTGGCCCGACATGCTCTTGGCCGGTTTTTTTATTTTCGGAGCGAATATTTACAAAACTGCTGACTTTATCAAAAAATAGTGTTTGAAGACCCCTATTATTTTCAAAAGACCTATTCAACGACACCGCACACACTAGTGTAGAAACGAAATAAAAAATTCACCCCCACTTTAGGTGTTCGAGAGGTAAACGAAAAAAAAAATGTTTTTTAGTTTTTATTGTACCGTTGAATTGAGAGCCTCTTCCTTTTTTGAAGTCGAAAGATCTTACCATAGGACGGTGTACATCCCAAAACGCTCTCTCCTGGCTGTCCAGCACTTTCCTCTCGAGCTTATCCCGCTTCTTGTCCACCTGAACAAATAATAGCACATTTACTACAGAGGCCGGGAAAATGGGGATTGCCGGCCGGGCAGGTATAGCCGGCGATATAAAAATAACAATCATCGAACAATGAAATCAAAAAAAAAAGACCACCAAATGTCAAAACCTTTTTAATGTTCTGGTCAGTATTTTTTTCAATTTAATTTATTTTTTTAAAAGTCTTCCTAACGCCGCCGTAACGCACTGATCAGATCTGACAAAAAAATCTGGTCAATCAGATAAAAAAGTAACACTGCACAGTAGTTTGGTTTCAATTTTTTTTTTATTGTTAGGTGCGAATACCCTCTTTTCTTGAAGGTTTGTAGGTATCGGTCCGGAAATACCGCAAGCGACAATTCATTCCACAATGCAGTCGTGCCTCGTGCGACGCAAATAAAATTCTCAAACAACGCACAGTTGTAGACTGTCATATGGGTCGATTGCAAAAAAAATTATATAGTTAAAAGCTTAGTTAACAAAAACGATCGCCTCCTTTCTGACGAAATATAGTCATACAAAATGTATGGGTAACTTTCGTCACACAAAGGAATCGATTAAGTTTTGTTTTAATTAAAGCCTTTAACTGTGTACATTTTTTTTTTTGCAATCGACCCATCTATGCCGTGAGGATGAAAGGATTGTGGCGGAAAGATGCGGCAGGAATCAATCCGAACAGTTTCTCGGAGCACTCCCCATTTTATAAGCGATAAAAGATGCAGAGAGGCTACTGCTCTATGCAGCGCCAAGTCATGTCAAATTGTAATAAACTAATGTTTATTCCGTATAGTATTAGCAAAGGAAACCGAAATACATACTTTTCAATTCATAAAAGTGAAAGATGGCTGAAAAAATTGAATTTGAAAATATGGTTTTTAACCCTTTGACCGCCAAAGACGGCAAATCACGTCATCGGGAATTCGTGCCACTGACGCCAACGACGCCTATTGACGTCAAAAATTTCAGTGGTCAAAAACATGCTAATTCAAACCACTATCTGTGTTTTTCAACCTCTGTTGATTTTGGAGCACTTTTTTTTTTTTTTTGGCGTTTTGTTTGGCGTCAGTGGCACGGTGAATTGCTTTGCCGCTCGGCGCTCAAAGGGTTAATCTGTATTTTGAAATGCATAAAACGCTGTCCGCCATTTTCGCTTATGATAGTGACATCATCAGTCCTGTAAAGATAACTGAAAGTCTACTTTGACGACTTCGAATAGTGTCGTCCCTCTCGATCTGCTGTCAAAGTAAGAATTTAGAATGTTTACAGGTAATTCTACGTCGCGCCACAGATTAGCAAAAGGCAAAAATGGCGGACGGCGTTTTTGACTGTTCATGAAATTTATAATTTTCAATTGATACAATTTAGCTTTCTAGCCCTCACAAAAATACAAGACATTTTTTTAGAGCTAGTAAGATCAAATATATTTAAAAACGGCTTGTGTTTAAACGCCTACCAAATATGATTAAACGCCTACCAAATATGATTAAACGCCTACCAAATATGATTAAACGCCTACCAAATATGTTGATAAATTACTACCAATAAATTCTTAATGCTCACCAAAACGGATGAATGCTCACCAAATAGTGTATCCCAAACTATTCTATAAATAAAGCAAATAATTCTTTTTCTTACATCCTATAAAAATATATGAACACCATTAAAGTTAGTTTCAGACCAAATAATCTAAATTACTGTTAAATGGATGTCACCAATATTTTATATTATTACTTCCATTTTAGTCATTTTTGCTGAGGCAAAAAACTAAATGCTCACCAAAATGGCTTTTTTCACCAAAAGTGCTAGGCGGCTAAAACTCGGTATCGGGGGGCTCTCGGGGCTCAAAAATATGAATCTGAAATCTTGTCCGAAAATTGGGTCAAATTCGGAAAATATCGAAAAAAAAACGATTCAAAATTTCAAATTGGTGCTAGGCGGCTAAAACTCGGTATCGGGGGGCTCTCGGGGCTCAAAAATATAAATCTGAAATCTTGTCCGAAAATACGGTCAAATTCGGAAAATGTCGAAAAAAAAACCATTTGTATGGAGAAAATTTCAAATTGGTCCTAGGAGGCTGAAATTCGGTATCCGGGGGTTTTTGGGGCTCCTGAGTCAGAATCTGAAATCGGATTTTTAAAATTCGGTCAAATTCGGATTCGGGGGCTCTCGGGGCTCAAAAATATGAATCTGAAATCTTGTCCGAAAATTCGGAAAATGTCGAAAAAAAACGATTTGTATGGAGAAAATTTCAAATTGGTCCTAGGAGGCTGAAATTCGGTATCCGGGGTTTTTGGGGCTCCTGAGTCAGAATCTGAAATCGGATTTTTTAAATTCGGTCAAATTCGGTATCGGGGGGCTCTCGGGGCTCAAAAATATGAATCTGAAATCTTGTCCGAAAATTCGGTCAAATTCGGAAAATATCGAAAAAAAAAAAACGATTTGTATGGAGAAAATTTCAAATTGACATAGCATAGCTCATAATGACTACCGCTCATTATGGAGCGTTTTTTAGGGATATAAAAAAAAAACTAACCTAACCTAACCCGGCCGAGTCGGATCTGCTCTGAAAGGTGATCAGGATTAGATGGTTACCTAGCTGAAACACTAATTTATGAACACAATATTTGGTGAGCAAAAAATCCATTTTGGTGAGCAAAACATCCATTTTGGGAAGCAAAAAGATATTTTTTGGTAATAATTTTGATGTTTTATGAAAACAATATTTGGTGAGCAAAAAATCCATTTTGGGAAGCAAAAAGATATTCTGACTCAACATAAAATTATTCTGGTGTAATTTATATCGATTTTGGAATACAAAATGATTTAATTTGGGGAGCACTATATAGAGAGAGTTTAATTTAAATGGAAGCAATTCATTTTATTTGGAACTTAGTTTTGGGGTATAAAAGCCATTTTGGTGAGCGTTTAAATTGTTCCCTTTAAAAACTGGGTCTACTAGCCTATTGTTCTAACTGACCTTGCTCTGGGCCTCAGCCTGCATAAATATGAACTCCCACTTGCGACTGAACATCTTCTGCAGACGAGCCAGCGATTCCGCCTCGTAGTCGGCTAGCTCAAGGCGGGCCTTGTTCTGCATGGTGCGCTTGCACAGGTACACCGCTGGAATGAAATGAAATAATTTATTCATCACACTTGCTCGTAATGTTTGTTTTATTTCCTGCAAAGTGTGATGAAAAACGTCGTACGTGACTCTGGTGGTAAAGGAATTCCAAACTCGTGTCATTAAAGCCCTCGCCTTCGGCTTCGGGCTTCTAATAGAAACTCGTTTGTAATTCCTCGTTTACCACGTACGTTTACGTAATGTACTAATTCAGTAAGTAGGTTACACGGGCAATTTTACAAGTCAGATTGTGAATCCACCGGCATTTCCCAAGAGGAGACCCCTGTTGAGAAGAAAGCCGAAAGAAACTCAACAGTAAGTCATTTATTCGTAAATCATACTTAAAACAATCGTTTATATTTATGGTATAACTAAATACATCGGTACACGCAAAGGAGGTGTATAGAATATAGTTATTATTGAGTTTAAGGATGTTTAAGAAACCGTAAGTTTGTAAGTTCCGTTAGTTTACAAACTAATATTATTATATATTATTATAATATTAATAAATAAATAAATATTAAGGGACAATCTTACACAAATCGACCAAGTCCCAAACTAAGCAAAACTTGTACTATGGGTACTAGACGACGATATACATCACTACATAGTATAAAACAAAGTCGCTTCCTGTCTGTCTGTCCCTATGTACGCTTGGATCCTTAAAACTACGCAACGGATTTTGATGCCGTTTTTTTTTTATAGATAGAGTGGTTCAATTCATGAGGTAGATTTATATGTATAATACATGCATAATTTATCAGCATTGCACCCGTGCAAAGCTGGGGCGGGTCGCTAGTAAATACATATATAGATAACATCCATGAGTCCATGACCCAGAAACAAAAATTCGAGTTCATCACACAAATATTTATCCTTACCAAGCATTCGAACCCAGGACCGCCGGTAGTAGGCAGTTGCACCAACCTGCGCCAACCGCGCCGTCAAAATAAAAAGGAAACAACAATTACCATAGTCTGTATTCTCCGGTTCCCACTGGTTGGACGGCCAGAAATAAGGCGTTTGGAATCTGTAACAAAGTAAATAAATTGAGCTGCTGACCTCGCTAGATTGGTTCAAAATGGCTGAACTGTCCTTTTTAGGGTTCCGTACGCAAAGGGTAAAAACGGGACCCTATTACTGAGACTTCAATGTCCGTCCGTCCGTCCGTCACCAGGCTGTATCTCAAGAACGGTGATAGATAGACAGCTGAAATTTCCACAGATGATGTATTTCTATTGCCGCTATAACAACAAATACTAAAAATAAAATAAAATAAATATTTAAGGGGGGCTCCCATACAACAAACTTGTTATAGATTATGGTACGGAACCCTTCATGCGCGAGTGGAACTCGCACTTGCCCAATTTTATTAATGATTTCGTACCTCGAACGGAAAAAACGGAATCCTCACCGGAACCGTTTCGGCGTGATGAGAGCAGAATGGAAATTATGACCAAGAAATGGCGCCAGACTAGCATGGCGCCGTGCGCCCATACAAAATACTTAAGATCTTCCCAGAAATCATGACCTCTCGTTATAGAAAACTGATTTTCATTATAATTATGTAATAGTATAGCTGTTTGTTTGGATGAAATCTTGCAACTCAATTTTGAAGCAGATATCTTCAACCGATTGAGCTGAAATTCTGCATGCATATTAACTTTTATGAGAATACAATAATATGGCACTACGGAGCTGGTCTGATGATGGAGCCGGACGGTGGCCCTAGAAACTCTGCATTAGATTAAAGCAATCCTACAGAGTATAGGCTCTTTAGAATCGTATCAGTGAGCGATTGATGGATGTTCAAAGGAAAGTACAGTCGGCTATAAAAGCTTGTCACAAAAATGATTTTACAGAAACTTATTATTTAATGGGATATTATTAAATGCACATCTGTATAACTTTTCAGCACACTAGGTAACTCCACTAATTAACTGAATGCATACCAGAAAAACTAATGCTGTGCAAAAAAAAACAATTGATTAACTGAACATGTCCTACAAAAAAAATTTAAACATCATACAAAACGAGATGACCTATTTAAACGAATTCACACCAAAAATACTGACTTGCACACTAATTATCCTCGCACTGCACACTAAGATCCGACTCGGCCGGATTAGGTAAGTTTTTTTTTATATATCCAGTAAAACAGTTTTGCAAATACCTTTAAATAGTATATTTAATTCGCATTATTTAGTGTGCATAATTAGTGTGCAAGTCAGTATTTTTGGTGAAACTTTCAAATATTTTGATCGAAAAATGGGAATATACAGATATCGATTTAAATACATGCCTTATTATGCCTTTATTAGTCCGTTTGACCCTGACCCTGTATAAGATTTTGGCCATAATACCTGTAGTATGTATTATCGTTCCGCACGGTCAGGTTGTGGTCGTCTATAGGGAAGAGGTAGCCATGCGCGGCGAGTAAGTGAGCGAGGTGTAGGGCGTCTCGCTCTTCCAGAGTGAGGTGACGCATCAGCCAGGCTACCAGGTCCGTGCCACAGAATACCTGGAATAAAAAAAAAACACCCCCGTCACATGTAGCTGACTATCATGACACCCTCATTCAATGAGTGATATAGAAGATGCTACTAAAACTGAACATAACTACAAAATTTGGATTTCTTAGCTTTAATAGCATCTATATAAAAAACGTATCTTATTGTTTGTAACCATATCTTTTAAATAAAACAATTTAAACGGATTATATCGCGTATGTTCATTTTTGAGCCTCTCTGACGTTTCGGTAGCTTTACAGATACAGTTGTCAAAGGTTGACTGAGAAAAACAGAACTACTTACTACAATAAGGCAATCTGGGAGTTTTCTTTCGGCGGTTCTTTCTCCTCAGTAAGCCTTATAGTGAACCGCTGGTTTTTTTTTTAAATTAAATAATTAATGCCCTTCTGGCACATGTGTAACTTTCTTTACACATTAGGCCCATCTGGTATGTATGTACAGTTTTATTTTAAATTCATATTTATAAAGTGGGTAGTTTGCACAAATGGAACTTTGACAGAGAAAAATTGAGTTTTTCTCAGTCAACCTTTGACAATGGGATCTGTAAAGGTACCGAAACGTGAGCAAGGCTCAAATAATTAATGTACGCGATATAATCCGTTTAAATTTAAATGTGTGACAGTCGCGGAAACCGATAAAAATATGAACTTCATATCTTCATAAAATCGAATTCAGAACCTCATTTTTAAAGTCGGTTGAAAAATCATCCAAACAGTAACAGAATGTGAAACTAACAGAAGGAATCTTGGTCATGAACGTCTTGACAGTTCGGACCGGGACACCCGTGTTCTCATCTTGCATCTTCTCAATAATAGATTCCATCTGTAACAAAAAAACATAATAACTTTCACCCTCCAGTAACGGTCCATATTTTATTTAAATTTCTCATAATTTAAATTTTTTTGTTCGCTGACTTTAAGAGCGAAAATTTCCTTTTTCGATCGAGAATTAAGTTGTTTTTGAGCTTGTTATTAAAGAAACGGAAAAATAGGCTACCATTTGAGCCATCTAAGAAGGCGGGCGGACAAAAAATGTAGGCGGTAGCCCCTTACGCGCGAGGTCAGAAAACAAATTTGTCACATTTTATCATGTGCTTTATTTCTAATTTACATTTTCAATGCTTTTGATAGCGTGTAGCGTGAGATCTGTAGATTTTTTTGGGAGATTGGGGGCTTGTCAGACTGGGGGCCTTCTCTCTTAGTGTTGCGTAGTCGGTCCCAAAGTTCTGTCACAAATGAAAATAAAAAACAAAAGTACCAATCCAGTTTTAATAAATTATATACCAATTTAAAGTACATTAAATAAAGAATTAAAACTACTTAAAATTATTCAAAATTACCTCCCTTGTTTTTAATACAGGCCCTTATTCGGGCGGCCAGTCGTCTATCGCAGCATGCACCATTTTCATGTCTATTTCAGCGACTGCTTTCTCAACCCTTTGCCGCATATATAAAAAAAAATATTTTTTCGAAATTGAACTTTAACCTGTCGGTAAGGTCGACATTAATAACTATCATATATGGCTTCGTATGCGGTAAAGGGTAGATGACTTCAGGCTCTCCAAATTTTTATGGGGATTAGCACAGACCTGCCCCTCTAAGACCTGCCAAATTTTATAGTCCAAAGGATTAAGGTCCGGACTGGAGGAAGGCCAATCTTCGTGTCTTATAAAGTCGATTTTTTGACGGTCAAACCAGGTTTGTGATGGCGCAGAATCCTGCTAGAACACAAAACTATGTCCTGACAATAGCATGTTGGGCAGATCTTTGACAAGCTTATCCAAAACCGTCTCTTGGTACACTTTCACACTGATTTTGACCCCTTTTTCACAAAAATGAACCTCAGTTGGCCCGTACGCTACACACCCAACCAGACCATCACTGATGATGGATGATGCCCATGTTGCACCCGCGGTACTCTTTTTCCTGCTTCTACAGAGCTCCTGGCGTACACTATCATTCTTTTTATTGTACTTCTCTTCAATATCGAAAATCTTTTCGTCTGAACATCACGGTGTCGATTTTTCGCGTACCGCTTTAACAACTTCCAGGATCTTTTAAGCCTTATTGTTTTTAGACGGGTATTAAGTAAGTGCCCACTCCCAGATCTTCGTTTAAAACCTTTTTGACGGTTTTTCTACTGACACCCATCTGTAAAGCCATCAACTTCTGTTTTCCAACAGGATTTCTTGCTATGCGCGCCTTGGTCGCTTTGATCACTGCTGGTTTTCGTACTGAGCGTGGCCGGCCACTTCTTTTCTTGTCCTCAACACTGGAGACTTCATTGTACCTATCAATAGTACGATACACAAACCTAACCAACCTAACCGTTATATTTAAATTTTTGAGCAACTTGAAAATGGTACTTAGCGAGTGCCCACAGCGGTGCAATGCTAAAACAGCTATTCGGTTTTCTTTCAATGTCCACTCCATCGTGAGAAATTGCAGCGAATGACTGTTTTTTGTTTTAAAATAATTGACAAACATTCAAAAATTGAATTCCATAAAAATCATACTCTAAATTTTAAAATAATGTGCCAGACAGAACTTTGGGACCGACTACGTAGAGACAAAGCCAACTCTGGCTTATGTTCTTTATTTATGTAGGGGGCAAACAAACAAACGGATCGCCTGATGGAAAGCGATTACCGTCACCCATAGACACCTGCTACACCAGAGGATTCACAAGGGTTTGTGTAGGGATTTATCATTGTACTCTACCTTCTTGTAGATGAGGTAGTTCGGTGACTCCTCAGGGGACGGTATGGTGGACATGAGGGCCTGTACGCTCGGAGGGACCTTTGGCACTATGTCTTTTTTGTCCTTGTCTTTGTCTTTGTCTTCTTTCACGCATTTTGAGTTGTCCCTGAAATTTAAAACAAAAATAATGTTAACACTTGTGAAAGCCATATTAACTTTTTACAAGTCACCAACCAGATGGTCTGACCAAGTCTAGGCTTTACCTAAACTAATTAACTACTGGTCTACAGAGACGGGCTGCATTCTGACTGAAATAGTGCAGTTTTTTTGCAGTTGACCCAACCAACAAACATCGCTAATTTATAGAAATTAGTATAAATTTATAATAAACAATTACTCCTTTGCATCAGGAAATTATGCTACATAGAAGGATGTATTTAAATGTTTTATAGAAACATCATAATTATTCCTCACCATTTTTTTTTAAAAAGCCAGATAAAATAATGCTTAACAACAGAGAAGCCACAGATCAAAGAAGTATTGTTTAAAAAAATACAACTTACCTGGATGGGCCTTGCTGGCAGGCCTTCTGTGCCTTTTCAGAAGAATTCATTGTAACCATTTTAATTTAATAATCACTCACTTTGGCCTCACAACTAACACTCAAACTTTTCTATATACAAACACCATTTTTTTGGCTAAAGTATACGCTTTTTCTAGAACAGATCAATAGGAAATTTTTATGAACAGAATTTTTCACTTATATTATCCTTATATTTGTTTAAAAATACATTTATGACTAGTTTCACTAGTAGGAAGCTCTATAATAATGTTTATTTAGGTTTACTTAAGTCTTATGATAGACTAGAACTGAGATAGTTATGAACTTTGACACAGCATTCCACTAAATAGGCTAAACATTTGTTTCCTTTTATCAAACACTGGAGTCTTAAGTTTTTTTACACTATAAAAAACATAAAATACGAAGATTTTGTATACAGTTTATTGTACAGATTCCAAACAATACACCCCACTTGCACTATTCAAAATAACATGCACAACAATAAATTACATGTTTTATTCATGAAATGTAAATAATAACAACGACTAGTAAAATTTTATCATTTTTAAAATAAAGAACGAAATGTCATCCGTTCGCCATTTATCTATTTTCCACTGTTCCTTTTTGAAAAGAGATAGAAATAACCTATTCCGCTATGAGATCGAAAGAGATGAAGAATATTTCCCAGTATAACCCTACTAAAATGACAAGTAATTATTTCTTCTGTCAAAGTCGGATAATGTATCAACTTCTGAATTTTGCCGATTGCAATGCTAGAAATCTAGGGCGCATGTGTTTACGAGTGTATTGAACGCCTTATTTAGAGCTATTTTTAGGTGAATGGCATACAAATCAAATTATCCTTGACGTGTTAAAAATAAAACTTGGGTTACATAAAAAGGATACATAAAAAACTATTTAAAAATATTACTAGAAAAATTAACAAAAATCAGTTTCATTCAAATGATTTTCGCGCTCAAAAACTCGTCAATTTGTACTATTATGACTAATATTCATCTGTGATTTGTACCGACAGATGGTACAGACAGTATCATTATATGATTTACTAAAAATATTTACTAAGTAATACATGATTAATTATTCTTTTTATAAAGGGTTTAAAAATACGAAAAATTTCAATTTAGCCCAAGTATTTTTTACGGCTTAAAATCACATCGCTAGATGTCGCTACTAATCATCGAGTCCGAAACTCCGAAGCTTCTGTTAGTGACGTTACACAAAACGAGATGGCGCTAATAACACAATATGTTATTCGGGAAACCCGCGAAAACGTTATCAACTAGTAAATATTTTTAGTGTTTTTCCGCATCGATAACGGTTTATTGTTTCAACAGGCTTGTCAATTGCTATATCTACTCCTTATTCAGTTGTTTATGCGTGGTTATGATTTTTAGGGTTCCGATCCGTACCCAAAGGGTACTAAAACCGGCCAAGTGCGAGTTGGACTCACGCATGAAGGGTTCCGTACATCATATAAAATAACTGGCCGGGTAAAGTTAAGTTTGCCCCTGGTATGTATGGGGCCGTATACAAATGAGGCGAAGTTTACACAACCGATCACGTTTGTTGTACGGGAGCCCCACTTAAATATTTATTTTATTCTGTTTTCAGTATTTTTTGCTATAACGGCAACAGAAATACATCATCTGTGAACATTTCAACTGTCACATCACGGTTCATGAGATACAGCTTGGTGACAGTACAGTGTACCTACTTAATACTTATCGAGCAAAATTAAGTTATTAGTTGTACTGAACCCTTGGTGCGCGAGTCCGACTCGCGCTTGGCCAGTTTTTTTACAAGATATAAGCTTTTAAATACATGTAGGTAACTATGTTAGTTCGGGTGGAATCTTGCAACTATTCTGAAGCAGAGATCTTCAACCGATTGAGCTGAAATTTTACATACCTACAGTAGCCGGCAAACAACTTGAACCAAAAGGGGGGATCTGCGCATGTAAATTTGTACGTAAATCAGCTACTGCGCAGTCAAGGTCACGGTCAAGAAGTTTGCCGGCTACTGTAACTTTGATGACAATACAATAATATACAACACTTTGGTGAGTGTGCACTAGGACTGCATGAATTAATTCCACCGTCTCCGTTCAGACAATACAGTACTCGGCGCGGACTTGGATTCCACCCTTATGTTGTCGATATACCACTGATTCGTACCAAACGCTTTGAGACTATATTCCTTATGAGGACAGCTAAGGAATGGAACTCTCTTCCTGCGCACCTGTTTCCTGAAAAATATAACTTGGATCTCTTCAAGTCGAGAGTGAATAGGCATCTTCTAGCCAAGCATGCTCCATCTTAGACTTTATTGTCACTTAACATCAGGTGCAATCGAGGTTAAATGCATGGTTATTTTGAATTAAAAAAAAATATGGTACCGTGGAGCTGGTCTGACCATAAAGCCGGAAGGTGGCCCTAGAAACTGTAAGATATAAAGCAATCATACCCAGTTCGGGGTCTTTAGAATCGTCTCAATGACCAATTGAAGGATATTCAAAGAAAAGTCAAGAAAAAATCGGCAGGACCGGGCTGTTGAAGTATTCATATTATATATTGACAAAGACATGACATTGAAGTTTGCTAAAACCTTTTTCTTTTTAACATCCTCCCTTTTTGGCAAACTTTATAGCGTTAAGCCAATCAGCCCACTAATAAATCCCAGTCTGGGCTTAAAAACAGGCTTTGTAAGAATATCTGCACATTGGTACTCAGTTGGAACATATTTCACCAGTAGTTCTTTATCAGTAACTAGTTCTCTGACATAGAAATGTCTAATCGCAATGTGCTTTGTCCTTCTGTGCAATTCTGGGTTTTGCGCAAGCTTTATAACTGCATCATTATCGATTTGTAAAATCGGGATATCTTTCAGTGTTGTTATCTCATTGAAAAGTCTTCTCAGCCAAACTATCTCTCGTGCTGCTTCGCTAGCTGCGACTATTTCGGCTTCTGTGCTCGAGATCGCTACAGATGTCTGTCTGCGACTTGCCCACGAGATCACTCCTCCTGCATAGATGCACATAATTCCAGAGGTTGAACGTCCCGTACTTTGATCTCCACCATGATCGGAGTCGCTGTAGCTTTCTAACTCTCCGGGTTTGTGTCCCTTTTTATATATAATCGCCGAATCTAGAGTTCCTTTAAGGTAACGAAATATGCGTTTCACCTTCTGAACATCTTCATTCGTTGGACTGTCTAGTGTTCTAGATACGACACTTACGGCATATGATATGTCTGGTCTGGTTCCTGTCATTAGGTATGCCAGTGCACCGACAGCTTCCCTGTATGGAAACTTAACTTTTTCATTCTCTGTCTCCGTATCTGACTGTCCTTCTTCAATCATTGGAGTACTGATTGCCTTGCAGTCACTCATTCCAAATCTATCCAAAATCTTCTTGGTATATAACTTTTGAGAGACCTTTATGGAACCATCTTTCTCGTTGTGGATTTCTAGCCCAAGAAAGTAGGAAGCTGGCTTTGTGGTAATCTTGAATCTTCTCTTAAGTTCAGCCAAGAACTTCACGGATTCTTTTTGATTCGTAGAGGCAATCAAACCGTCATCAACATAGAGTCCTATGATGGTTTTACTCTCAACTCTTTGTTGTTTATTTAAGACCAATCGAACAAATAAACACGGATCAGTGTCAGACTGTTTGAATCCGATTGTCTTTTAAGATAGTCCACAATACATTTATTCCAACATCGTGGAGCTTGTTTGAGACCATACAGACTTCTCTTTAGTTTGCACACTTTGTTTGTGCCATCACTAAATCCCTCAGGTTGGTTCATATAGATGTCTTCATCGAGTGATCCATTTAGAAAGGCAGTGGCAACATCAAACTGCATAAGAGTAAGCCCTTCGTTTGCTGCGATGCTTAGAATTGATCTGATTGTCGCCAATCTAGCTACGGGACTGAAAGTTTCATCATAATCAATTCCTTTCTCTTGCGTGTAACCTCTAGCTACAAGTCGTGCTTTATACTTGTCCAGGCTTCCGTCGGCATTTATCTTCTTCTTGAAGACCCATTTACATGATATTAATTTTCTATCTTTTGGCCGATCTACCAAGATCCAAGTTTTGTTGTCATTTAAAGATTTGACTTCGCTTTTCATAGCCTCAAGCCATTCAGTCTTCTGTGGACTTTTTATAGCGTCTTTGTACGTAGTGGGCTCATCATTGATCAATGTAGAAACAATGAAGTCATCATATCTGCTTGAAGCCCGCAGTGTAGACCTGTCACGAAGTGTTCTTGTATCAGGGATATCATCATGATCTTCGTCTGAATAATTTATTCGACATCCATCTGGTTCAGGAGATGACTCGTCCAGATCTTCCTCTTCTTGACTTAAATCATTCGATGTTTGAGGCATTACTTCCGCGTTATTCCGCGTTTTTGTGGTATACCCTCCCTTGCTTCAAACATTGGTTGATTTTGTGGAGTCTTTGGGAAATGGAGTTCGATTTCTGTCGTAGTTTGTTCATCTACCTCAGATTCAGATATATCAGATTCCAATCCAACTGATTTTATTAGAGTTTCTTTAAATGTCACATCTCTCGAACGGATCAGTGTAGGTTCGTTGTTTTTATTAAATCCCAGTAACCGATAGCCATCATCACCATCATATCCGATTAAAATACATTTTTGAGCTTTCTTGGACATCTTTGTTCGCTTCTGTTTGGGAATATGTGCAAAACATTCTGTTCCAATGACTCTCAAATGTTTAATAGACGGCTTCTTTCTAAACCATAGCTCAAATGGTGACTTTCCTTCTTGAGAAGTTGGCCCAGTTCTGTTCAGGATATACGCAGCCGTGTTAACAAGCTCTGACCAAGAGGCAAATGGCAGTTCTTCGTGAGCGTGCATCATAGTGCGAGCGGCTTCAACGAGGGTTCGATTTTCTCGTTCACTGGACCCGTTTTGCTCTGGTGTGTATGGCATTGTAAACCGGTGCTGTATGCCATGCGAATGGAGTATCTTCTCAAAGGCTTCATTTTTGAATTCTCCTCCATTGTCGCTAATTATTGTTTTTATAACATGACCAGCTGTCTTCGTTTCATTGATCATCTGCACAAGCTTGTCTTTGACTTCCGACTTTTGTTTGATGAAGTAGACATGACGAAAGTTGCTGTAGTCATCTTTGAACAGTACGAAATACCGAAACTTCATGAAAGAATTTGGAAACGGACCACATACGTCACTATGTATGATCTCTCCTGGTTCTTTAGCTCTTTCTCGTCTTCCAAATTTATGTCTATGTGTCTTTCCATATACACATCCTGTGCATAATTCAGAATCAAGTTTGACTTTGATACCAAGTTCCTTTTCAATCAATTTTTTAACGTGTATTTTGTTCTGATGTGCGAACCTTTCATGATAAAGTTGCAAAGTGTTTTTCGTTGA
Organism: Apotomis turbidana; assembly: GCA_905147355.2. NCBI lineage: Eukaryota > Metazoa > Arthropoda > Insecta > Lepidoptera > Tortricidae > Apotomis > Apotomis turbidana. The sequence continues at coordinate 7,695,044 of LR990305.1, read as the reverse complement.
CAAAGTGCTAACTTCTGGAGTTGGATTTCTAATAGTCTGGACTTTCAGCTTATAGAGACCTCCATTCTTGACTCTTGTGCCAATCAAGTTCACTTTTCCATTATTTATCAGCTGACAGGATTCTCTCTCGGATGTGAAGACACTGTTTTGTAGCTTGTCTTGAGCAGCGAGTACAGAGAACAGGTTGCGTCTTATTGCGGGAACGTACCAAACATCGCATAATGTGATATGCTCTTGTCGACCATGGACATCTGCAATCAATTCGACTGTTCCTTTCCCAATGGCTTCAGTTGTAGATCCATTTGCAGTTGTAACCGTCTGGTTCTTAGTAAAATGTTGAAAACTGGAGAATATGTCAAGTTGACAGGTGACATGGCTTGTTGCACCGTTATCGACATACCAATTGTCAGGATCTTCAAAGTTGGTCACTGCTTCATTAGTCTCAACTTGCATAAGGGTTAGGTTAAAGTTCTTATTGATAGATTGACTTGTAGATGGTTGTGATTCTTTGGGAGGTTTTCCATCAGCGATCCACTTTCGACATTGTTTAACGTTATGCCCAATAAGTTTGCAATATCCGCATTTCTTCTTCATTTTTTGAGAAGACTTCTGTATTACTAGCGCTTGAGGTTCAGATTCCTCTTCTTTATTCATCAGAGATCTTTCGTTCGAACAGCAAATTTGCGCTGTCAAATTTTCAATGTTACGGTCCTTTTTTGACATGAGCATCCAACTTGACTTGAACGGGAAGTAACTATCATCAGGCAACGTTTCTAAAATTTTGCATATGAGTAATATCTCAGGAAGATCATATTTAGTTTCGTCCTTTCGTAGCTCAACCTTTAGTTCACGCCATATGTTCTTCAATTTGGATATATGCATGGACATGTCATGCAGGGGATCTTTGCGATAACTGAAGAAGCTGTAGCAAAGGTTATAGCTTTTATCCTCAGATGTGCCGTCGAACAGAGTATGTAATTCATCCCAAATCTGTTTCGCACTCGTCAGTCTCATTACCTTTTGCAAAGTGACATCTGACATATTTGCCATTAGCATGAGCATCGCGGCACTATCTTTTTCATTATAGTCTTGTAGAGCTTTCTGATATACTAGCCTGGTGTGCCGATGTAGCTGTTGCGCCGGGTTGCGTCGGTGGCTTTAGGTTGCCGTTGATAGCGTCCAATCCTCCAGGCGTACCTCGTAGCAATAACAGTACCTTGCAGCGCCATGTCGACCAATTTTCTTTACCTTCCAAACGTCCAATATCAATTTTGCAGCTCGTCGATGGAGTTGACATTTTGACGGATCTTGTTTGAGAATGGTTCGAATTTGGTTTGAAATCGTAGCTAATTATTTCATAAAATAATTATTTTACACAATCACATAACATGTAAAAGTATATTTTTCTTCGCTCATTACAAATATAATGAAATATTTTTCAATATTTTTCGACATAATAACTCAGGCTCTGCTACCATGTTGAAGTATTCATATTATATGTCGGGGACAGGTCTGGATGGCCGGTGTGGTGTGGCACATTAGATGAGCTAATCGACATAGTTGTGGACGAGGAGGTAGTTCGAGCGAGATGAAACACTTCAGATACAATTAACTTGATTTATTCCTTATACAATGAAGCATAAAATAACAGTTCCTGGCACAGAGGTCTGTAAGCTAGGTTATCGAAGTCTCGAACAGAATAGTCTTTATTAAATTAACACTAGGCACATTGCGGGGTTATAACACTGACTCTAAACTTGGTATAGCACAACGAAACGGGACAGTTCCAAGGCAGTAGTGCACTCGACGGTGGCCCAGAGTGAAGTGTCGGTGGTCGTTCGCTGAGTGAACCGCCAAGACTCTGTCTAGCGCGCCAAAACAGGTTCAAGGGGGCGCCACTGTCGCCTTCCGATGGCGCGCCGGCTTCGTTGAGCGTCCATACTCATGACCGTTTCCGACATATATATTGACAAAGACATGACATTGAAGTTTGCTAAAACCTTTTTCTTTTTAACAAATAATAATTTTATAAGGTGGCCCTAGAAACTGTAAGATATAAAGCAATCATACCCAGTTCGGGGTCTTTAGAATCGTCTCAATGACCAATTGAAGGATATTCAAAGAAAAGTCAAGAAAAAATCGGCAGGACCCGGCATCCGCTTGTACTCTCTCATAAAAGTGGCTGTTTCTTTTTTTTATACCTGTTACAGAATACTGTTCATGAGTGGAGTGCTATAATTTCGGGTGTAGGTAGGTACACGATCCAGAAGCGATAAAATTACACCGGATATTTATACATCGACATATTTTTTATCAATATCAAATCCCTACGAACGTGCCCCGAGTTAGCACAGGCAAATATAACAACAATTTTGAAAGAAACATCCCACTTTTGTGGATCTTATAAATGGCCGGACCGACCGGACCAAGTAACAAAAAGTTCTAAAACCAAGGCGTTTTGTCACCAAACAGTGAAACTATAAAAGCTTAGTAACAAAAATGTTTTTTTGACGGAAACATTACCGCTTTGCTTTAGTGGACAGACAGCCTAAATCACTCCGATTACTTGTAAACGCGTACAACATTGAAATGCAAAATAAAAGCATAAGTTGAGGTCATTCACTTTCAAAACCGAGGCCGCCCGCCGGAGCAGGAACTGCATTGTCGACTTTTACCGCTCTAGGCAGGAAACGAAGAAATAGTACATTACCGGGAAAGAAGGGCTTTCCGGGAGAGTGAGGAGTGGGTACCCAACTAGCAAAACTGAACCAAATTTAGCTGTAAATCAGTGACAGACGCAGTTTTATATCCGTGATAAAAACATCTCTATCACTGGGAAGTGGCCCCAGTTTTACAGCTAAGTATTTGATGATATATCATGTGTATTTTGGCACCGCACGTCACTATTTTGATGTATATCCATGATACTACAATGTATTATGAATCTCTTTAGCGTTACACCAATGGTGCCTGAATCACTATATCACTAAATTATGATAAGAAAGTAACAGCAATGCTGATATAGAGCTGTTTGTTGTTATGTTGTTATTAGGGATTCTTTTATGTCGCATATCGTTAGTGCTAAAATACTGAGTGATATATGTAAATAAAGTAGTGTGAAAAAAAATACCGAAAGTATAATAAAATAGCAAACTATTTTTGTGTTAGTAAGTAGTGTCAAGTTGCTGTTTACGTGCGGGTAATTTTTTATGCGCTAAAAATTTTATCGATGAAATAATAGCATATTATTTGTGTTTTTTTCATGCCCCTATTAAATATTGAATATTTAATTAAATAAAAAATATTTAAAATAGCAAATTATTTAAAGTCACCAATATGTATCTAAAGTGTGTTCTGGTTACCGATATTTCACAAATTTACAGTTTGCCACCGCCATTACCAAACACTTTCGGGTTCCTTAATAAAACTAGTAAAACCCCCTACTGTACCTACCTTTGGGTAATAAATAAAGTATCTTTAATATTGTTCAACTCATTTGCGTGAAATGAAAGTGGTTATATTGTTGGTCAATTACTGTTTTTCAAACAGAAGTAATTTCATAAAACTCAACAGATTTGAATGGCTGTGGAAGAATACGTCTTCATCTTCTCCATTGTCATCAAAATTGTCAGTCGCAAACAAGTCATCTTGGTATCCTGAACAAGGTTCTGTTAATATTTCATTTTTTGTATCTACGGAACCAACTTCAGAATTCTCGACGCTGGTTTGACTATCATAAAGATCCTAATAAATGAGGTTTAACAGCTGATATACATTTATTTGGCGTTATATTAGTAACAATAATGTTTATATGTCACTGATGATATAAAAGGTCTTAAAAAGTGTATTTGCATAGTTGGGTACCATGTATAGACGGCCGGCCGTAGGGAGGCCGGATAGTGACACGAAGCCGGCAAGCCCTTTTACGGGTAAGGCATGTAAAGCCTGACCAGAAATATATGAGGAGGATGCGCCATATTGCGGAATTTCACTGGAACGAATTTCTTTCGATGGATTGTCAACAATGTCAATGTCATTATTTAAAAATATCCAAAGAAAATGCCGAAAATTATTCATATTCTTTATTGCATACCATGGTAACTACAAGAGATCTTAAAAAATATACATATGCAAGGGTATTGCAAAATCTTAAAACTATTTAAAATTAACACAGCCGCTGTTAACTAGAATCTCGTGCAATTGCTGCTCAGTCGAAAGAGCAACATATATCAAATACTTAGGGGTTATATTGGACGAAAATCTTAAATTTGCTAAACACATTGACGCAGTCGCAGCACGAATCAGGAAGTTGGTATTTTCAATGAAAATACTCAGGAATTCTGTTGATAGAGGCTTGCTGAAAATCATATATGTTGCTCTTGGTCAACCAATACTAACATATTGCTTAACTGTGTGGGGGGGTGCGACCAGCTCAGTAATGATGGTTCTGGAAAGAGCTCAACGGTTCTTACTTAAGGTGATTCTCAGAAAACCACGCTATTACTCGACAGCTATGTTGTATACAGAGATGGGAGTGCTCACCGTGCGTCAGCTTGCTATCATAAAAATTATTGTATTCATGCACCACAAAGTTACCAAGACACAAGCCTTCAGTGATCTGTTCGGTAAACGAATTTTTAAACTACCTGTCCCCCGCTCTAATACCTCATTTGCCAAGAGATTTGCTGATTACCTCTCCCCACACGTTTACAACACAGTAAATAAAATATGTCCTATCAGGGACATCACTGTTCCTGAAGCAAAAAAGAGGGTATCACTGTGGCTCCAGTCTCTTGATTACAGTGCCACAGAGCAACTTCTTAAGGCTTCTTCATGAATATTCACCCATACTATTCGGGCACACAGCCACACTCTCTCACACACACACACACACACACACACACACACACACACACACACACACACACACACACACACACACACACACACACACACACACACACACACACACACACACACACACATTAGCGCACTCTGTTAAACTTGCATGATAATAAATAAGTAATTTAATTAAAATATATATACATATTTCTCTTTTAAGACCTTAGAATGGTTTAAGGAAATGTTAATCTAAGACCATTTTTTGTAAATACTCGCAACGTGTTGCTAATTTAATATTAAATTGGTAACTGTCGAAAATGACTCCACAAGACAGGCTTTGCCTAGTGTGGTGGTCACAGGAAAGTCACATTTTGTACAAATTTAAATGGTAAATAAATGTTATTTTATTTTTATTTTTTATTTTATTTTTTATCTAATGAAAGTTAACTAAAATTACAAAAATAGCAAATAAATTTTAAAACAAATTCAAATTAAAAAGAAAATCTTTAACGACTGATCTCAAATAGTTTTTGCACTGTGTAAAAACATTTTTGTGCTAAGAATGACTTTAACTTTTTTGCATATGTTTTGTCACTTGCTTATTTTTAGGGTTCCGTAGTCAACGGAACCCTTATAGTTTCACCATGTCCGTCTGTCCGTCCGCGGCTTAGCTCCGTGATCATTAGTACTAGAAAGCTGAAATTTGGTATGAGTATGTGTATGCATCACGCCGACAAAACGGTAAAATAAAAACAAAAAAAAAAAAAAATTTTTGGGTAGCTCTCGAACACCTAGAGTGGGGGTGATTTTTTTTTTCGTTTCAACACTAGTGTGTGAGGTGTCGTTGAATAAGTCTTTTAAAAATAATAGGGGTCACAAAACTGCTGACTTTATCAAAACATAATGTTAAAAGACCCCTATTATTTTTACAAGACCTATCAACGACACCACACACACCAGAGTTGAAAAGAAAAAAAAATCACCCCCACTTTAGGAGTTCAAGAGGTACCAAAAAAAAAGTTTTTAAATTTTATTTTACCGTTCTGTCGGCGTTATGCATACACATATTCATACCAAATTTCAGCTTTCTAGTACCCTAGTACTAATGATCACGGAGTTAAGCCGCGGACGGACGGACGGACAGACGGACATGGCGAAACTATAAGGGTTCCTAGTTGACTACGGAACCCTAAAAACAATACTTTCCTGTTTAGGCCTTCAATTTTGTATGAAATTCCTTTACAGTTCTCTCGTGTTCACCCGCCCGAACCGAGACGTGTTTTTTTTCGTCATCGTAGTCGGCTAAAAGTTACCTAGATATAACCATTTTTGGATGTCCCTGTACTAAAATTAGTTTAAATCCGCCCAGCCGTTTCGGCGTGATGACACGACTAAGGAATTATGAACAACAGATGGCGCTAGACTGGCATCGCGCCGGCCGCGCACTCATTAAAAACAAAAGACGATCCTGCATCGCGCTATTAAGATTTATCTCATTTATTATCCTGAAATCATGATCCCTCTCCATAGCAAACTGGTTTTCAATGACAATAATAAGCATTTAATATATTCAATAATGTGGATACAATACAAATAAGTACCTACTATAAATTGTCATAAAAAAATAAAATTCAGTCGATGTGTGGGAGGGCAGCACCGTCGTCGAATCCCAGCCATTTCACTAATGGCTTGAACCTGTAACGTGTGCCACGAATGCACATGCTAGTTGCACGTATGATGGCACCGCTTACCCGTGCTCTAAGCCAGCCCAGCACGGTACTTAGAGATCGGTGCCAGCGGTCTGAAATGGCTTCTGCCATGTGTTTCGTGAAAGAAGACATTTGTGGGGCAAAGACGCCATCAACTGACGTTACTAGTGGGGTGAAGGTGGCGTGGCGCATTTCGCAAGCGTTTGAGTATTTTATTTTCTTTTCACCTTCAGCTGATTTTAGGATGGATATTACGGGTCGCGAGATGTAAGAAAGAAGGAGCGTCGGTGTCAACAACACGGATGTCAAATAACGCCTCCCTCTGAGCATCCCATACTGGTTTTCAATACAAATCCATTATTTTATTATAGTATAGGTAGATGTTTTAAGAAAAAGGCATTCCTACTGTAGAGGTATACTGAGCGACAAACTTAACTTTGCTGTTGAAAAACTGTTGATTCCATACATTAATTTCGCAAATGTCCACCGGAAAGACTTGAGCCTAAATCTCTGTATGACCCTGATCTCAAGTCTTTCCGGTGGACATTTGCGAAATTAAGGATTCCGGGGCCTAATTTTCTGATTAAATGCCTGTGAGAATAAAGAACGTTCCCTCGGTCTATAATCCGATGTAGGTAATAGCAATATAACCTGGATTCATACAAGCTCTTAACTTTTGACCACAGGAAGTTCGACTTTTGTTTTTGAACTCTGTATGACCCATCAACATTGTTTGGGTTTAAACCCGTTCCAGACCTTCCGATCCTATCTGATCCGATCCTAATTATCGGATAAAATCGGATAATGTGTAGTGTAATAGATCCTAACAATTACACTACACATTATCCGATTTCATCTGATAATTAGGATCGGATCGGAAGGTCTGGAACGGGTTTTAGTTATTACCTCGGTGTATAAGTCCGACTCGCTCTTGACCGGATTTTTGTTATGACTGAAATTGGTTTTCTGTTAAGCTTATTGTCTATAATCTTTGCATTTCCGCTGTCTATCCTTAATCGTCTTAAGTATTAAAAATCCGGCTAAATGCGAGTCAGACTTCGCGCAACGAGGGTTCCGTACAAACGCTTATCCGATCTTAACTTGCCGGGTTAAGTTAAGTTTACACCTGGTATATATACGGCGCCGCATACAAAATGAGGTGAAAAGACTCAGGGCCGGATTTAAGGCAGGGTAGGCGAGGCTACTGCCCGGCATTCGCGTATCTTAGATTATTTTTTCAGGCGGGACCTGGGTGGGGCCTGGCCTATGAGATGAAGTCATGAATTTCTATGGGTTACCCAAAATGCTGGGGTGGGCACTAGACCATCTTGGGGTGGGCACTGCCCACCCGGCCACCCCCCTAAATACGCCAATGCTGCCCGGGGCCCCTACATTCTTTTTCAGCTACTTTTTGACCCTTCATTACAATGACACTTTTATATTCATGGATTAAATAACTCAGACGGAAAACCTAAATATGTACGTGTGTACATTAGAACGGGGGGAAGACAAAGAGACAAATAATACGACTGCCAAACACAAGTCAAGTGACAGCAGAAGGTTAAGTTTAAGTAATGTATGTTAGTAGTGTATATTTTTTATTTATTTACTGTCACTTTGTTTTTCCTTTCTTGTTATAAACTTAGTTACAATTGAAGCTAGTAATGTATTTACTACACTTATACAGTTCAAGTAGACACTTGTTGTTGTATATTTCTAGCACCCCCTCCCCTGGGTACGGAACCCAAAAAAGAAGATAGGAATCATGTTAAAGATACAGTATATTATAAGTATTTTAATATTAGTTAGATATTGATAAATAAGTGATAACACCGTGTATTCGATATATCTGATAACCTGATAAGAAAGTAATCGATTTGTAATTGTTTTTGCCAGATTTACCAAAAGATACCTGGAATATTCCTAAATTATTGTATTCTAGGAATAATATTCTCATCTAATACATCTTATCGGCTTTTTAATCGCAAGATAGTTAAATACCAAACTAACAAATTGGTCATAACAACTTAACCTTTTATGACCGATTAATCGTAAATGTAACGGAAATATGCAAGTTTTAAAATACGTAGTTATATAATAGGTGTCACTAATACAGCATTTTAGTTTAAATGCAAATCGCAAACAGTTTGTATGAAGAAGTATATAATACAGCATTTAATCATTGTCGTACTAAAGTTTTAATCTAACCATGACATTTCCTCGGTTTTACTATTTCAATATGACAACTGTACCTAGTACCTTACTGTACGACTAATCATAATATTGTTTTTATAACACTGCTATAATAAAGTACCTACAATAAGTTTCTGTCAAAAAAAATGAATTTTTGTGACAAGCTTTTAAGGCCGACTGTACGTTTCTTTGAACATCAATCGATTGCTCACTGAGATGATCCTAAAGACCCAAACTCGGTAGGATTGCTTTTTTTATCTATAACGGAAGACTCCGTGGGCCACCTTTCGGCTCCATTGTGATACCATTTATTTTGTATTGCCATCAAAGTAAAGTAGGTACCTATGCAAAATGTCAGCTCAATCGGTTGAAGCTATCTGCTTCCAAATTGAGTTGCAAGAATCGACCTGAACAATAGTGCATTTTACAGGAGATGCCAGGAAAGAACGGCTTGCCGGGTGAGTGAGTTAGACGGTCGACCGTAGGGAGGCCGGATAGTGATACGAAGCCGGCAAGCCCTTTTGACGGCTAGGCATACCTACATATGCAATATAGCAAAAATATGCAATGAAATAAAGAAATACACCACTAAACAAATATATAATTCAGCTGTTTAGTCTGTTCATAAACAAATAGTTACGCCATGTTTAAAAAAGCTACTTCCCCGCTTAGGCCTTCAATTTTGTATGAAATTCCTTTACCTACAGTCTCGAGTTGTTCCGCCTGAAACGTGACACTTCGAAGCCTGTTATATCGCACGTTATGACGACATACCATTGCATGTTTGAGAAAATACCTACATACATACATTATAAGTTAAATAAAAGCTTGTAAGGGACGTTCTCAGTCCGTAGTTTTTAGGATTCCATACCCAAAAGGTGCTTACGGAATTCTTCTATTAATATCTGTCGGTCTGTCACAGGGCTGTATCTTTTGAAGCGTTTGGATCCGTTTCAGCTTGGCCCCAAATTTATATTCGGATGTTTGGATGTCCAGATGCGTCAGTGACAGATGAGAACAGCCGTAGGTATCCCGGTATTCCGACGTACCCTTGCAAATGTCACTACAAATAAACACCAAATTAATTGAGGAAGTTATCTAATTCTAAATACAATGAAGCGAAGAATTGAAAAATTTAACGGTTCAGGCAGGATTCGAAACTGCGTCTCCAACGGCTTTCCCGGCCAACACGGTACGCTATGTTAGGTATAAAATTAGATACAAGTGAAAAAAAAATCTTTCTGAATGTTCTTCGGACCACAGAGCCGGCTCATTCCTCGGCCAAAGGATTAGCTTGGCTATTCAGCGGGGGAATGTAGCCGGCATCATGGATACCATGCCGCAGGGCCATGATCTGGGGGATATAGGTTTTAGTCAGTTAATTTTATTTAGGTTAAGTTGATTTCTGTTAATTTTTCACTTGTGTTTCGTTAATACAAATATATTTATTTTTGATACAAGTACGCAGTGGAAATCACATATCCAAAACATAAAATCTTCATCAAATTATATACGCTCTACGTGTTTTCGGCAGACAAGCGTTGTCTGCTTAAAGATTTTTGGCCAAGCTGATAAGGAGTCGCTTCGCTCGGTCAACTAGTTACAATATGCCTGCAATGCTTTTTTGCAAGATAACCGCCTAGTTGGAAAGCTGCCGTAGGTACCCAAGGCCAGAGAATGCAATGCAAATCTTTTTACATTCACTGCCGACTTGGTAAGCCAACATTTACTAATATTCTCTACGTTGCAGCAATATTGTTTCACCAAGTTACACGAAATATTTTATAGCGACCCGCTCCGGCTTCGCACGGGTGCAATGCAGGATTACCTACGCATGTATTATACATATAAACCTTCCTCTTGAATCACTATCTATTAAAAACCGCATCAATATCCGTTGCGCAGTTTCAAAGATCTAAGGACAAACAGCCAGGAAGCGACTTTGTTTTATACTCTGTAGTGTAGTGATTATTATGTCGCACCCGCTCACGATCCAATAGTGTCCCGGACCTTTGGGAGGCGTGCGCGGAGCCGAAGCTAACGCGTAGAGGCCCTTTCGAAGGTATAGGTACATCGAGCGGATGCTGTCCCTATCCGTGTCATGGGACGCACACAGAGACAGCGCCCGCTAGGTGCAAAACTTATTTATGGATGAATGGAATCTAAATACAATGGCTATGGGGATGAAATGGAGGACTGGCTAATTGGGCTATGGATTGACACTATCGGGCGTCTACCAGGAAAAAAGTCTTGTGTGTAATGGCACTGATAGATGACTCTCGCCTTCCACTAGATGGGCCCTCATAAATAGCGACACATAGAGTGCCCTACTTACACATCCAAAGTTCTGATTATGGCCTGTATGGCTGATTGCAAAAAGATTAATATAAAAAAAAAAGTGTGGCCTAAGGGCTACATCGCTGCGGAAGGCTAAGAGCCGGCGCACACTACGGCTTCTACCCTGTGGGGCTATATACCTACGTTGCGTTCCCTACATTTTTTTTTAAGTCGGTTTAAACACCCGATATAGTAGGCACAGTACCTACAGTCGCCATGCAAACAGAGAATTTGTCCGCTGATAGTCTAAATTGATTCTAATTAATTGCAGCGCGCGTATCGGTGCGTCACATCCTGAACGGAAATGTTATCTATCCAGCTTATTAATTACGATTCAATTGCTACAATTGCTCATTCCATTATATTGTAAACAAGTGGCTCTGTGAGATTGTTTCGAAACGATCGAAATTTGTATTTTTTTACGTTTTCATACCCCCTTATCTCCGCCATTTTGAAAAGTTTAGAAAAACATAATTGACGAAAATATTCTATACTTACTTTAACTGAGTTCTAAATGGTTAACATAGCTATTTCATCTTTCAATGCGTGCAATCGGAAATAAGTTGAAAAAAAAAAGCTTTCTGCGTGAATTTCGTCAATTTCGAGTCCTTTTTTAAACAATTTGAAACATTGTCGATGAAAAATTTATACTGTAGGTTTCATTTCATGATGAGAAAGAGAAATTGCTAAAACAAAACAACGGGTAAGGAGCCTGTCAGACATTCCTGTCGTAGTCTGAGTATATAGGTATTATTGGGCCTTTTTAACCTTTCTTCAATACCTATGTTCTGCCCATAGGCGTATTTAGGGGGGTGGACGGGTGGGCCGTGCCCACCCCAATATGGTCTAGTGCCCACCCCAGGATTTTGGGTTACCCATAGAAATTCATGGCTGTAGCTCATAGGCCATGGGCCCTACCCAGGCCATACCTGAAAAATAATCTTTAATACTGCCTTTATTGGTGTCAAAGCACTCGATTACGTCTAGGTGCTTGAAGATAATCGACTTAGCGCGCGTTTTATCGATAACTCTGTTTGATCGTCGATTGTAAAACGATAAGCATCGTGATTTGTTTTTAACCGACTTCATATAAGCCGGATTAAGGCTGCCTGTTCACAGAACCGGAGCGCAGATGAATACCCACAATCACATTTGTCAGAATTAAATCTTCTTTTTGGCTTCAAAAAGCTATGCAGCCTGATAGGTTATTTTTCTCTATTATATTTATAACTAAGTCAAACTTTATAAGTGAAACTTTGTAGAGACCAAAGTTGGGGTCAGCCACATAATTATTGTTGTCAAATGTTGCAGTGCCCTACAGTTTCATAGCGGAAACAATGTATAATGCCCCATCTATAAATCGAATTGGCGTATCTAAGATTATTTTTAAGGCGGGGCCTGGGTGGGGGCCTGATGGCCTATGAGTTGAAGTCTTGAATTTCTATGGATAACCCAAAATCCTGGGGTGGGCAATAGACTATATCGGTGTGGGCACAGCCCACCCGGCCACCCCCCTAAATAAACCTATGATTAATCGCCTGGTGACAACCACTAATCGTCAAAATCTCGTATCTAGTTTGTAGATTGATATTGAGATACGAGGTTTGATTTAAGTAGGTATTTGTTACTAGTGAGTTTGCTAGTCAACAGTCGAATGTACCTATGAAAGCAATAAGCAAATACAAGGAGACTTTTTGAAATGTCACATGGTCCTCCCGCCCTAAGTCAGACCATAGATCAAACAATGGTCAGACTGATTCGGTTCAGTCTACTCACCACGACGCAGTCGATGCGCCCAGTTCGCCCGCGTCACCCCTCCTAAAAATTACTCCTGTGATGCGGAGATAATCCCATTAGCGGGTTATACTCCCACACAAAGTCCGACTACTGGTAATGAGGGCTAACCAGCCCTGATACAGGTTAAGTCATGTCTAAAAAAAAAAGAAATGTCACAGTAGGGTGTAAGCTGTTCATTGGCTGACTGGCAATAGCCGAAGTACATTATCAATGTACTTAAGTATTTGGTAAATAGTAGGTACTTCATAATAATTGTATCAGCTAGCAAAACCAGTTCAAGTATGAATATGAAAGGCCGCCATTTGCGAAGTTTTGCAATTGATGTAATCACAAAACTAGATCTTGATTGTGTTACGCCCGTTTGTTCGTTAATGACTAAGTAGATTCCATTACGTATCTAATTAAAAAAATATTATCAAGTATCAAATGACTTCCATGATCATCAAATTTAAATTTATTTATTTTTGTCTTTAGGTATTTAAGACCTTTGTCACTGCCGCGGTGGCAACCGATAAAAAAAACTTAATAAAACAGCCAACTACAAAAATTAAAAAGTTTTGTATCATTTTAATACGGGATATTTATTGCCAACCAGTTTTATTGATTGTATTCAAACTTTAGTCCAATATTGAATTCCGTTCGAAAACATAAGTGATTGTCGTTCGGCCTTGACATTTAACCACATTTGGCGGCAGACGCGCCGTGACGACATCGATTGACATTTAAAAAGGCGGGAAAGTCATCCCAAGTATTTAGGGTTCCATAGACACCGGAACTTTTTAATTTGCCGATGTTTTTGTTTACGTTTGTTAACGGCAAATTCAAATTATATAATTCCTAGTATACATTATTTCCAGTTTTAAGACATTTATTCAAAGCACTTGAGACATAAACGCACTTGAGACATAAATGCTATCAAACCGTATTTCCCCTAACTAATCAAAGTAACGTGGCAGGCAAAAAAGCGAACGTGCTACTTCACTTAACACACATTAGCGTTTTTGCGCGGCATCAAAACGACCTTGAATGACCGGGTTATTACTTTATTACGAAAATCGCCTGATAACCAGTTGGTTACTTAATCAACGATTCAATTATCAACTTTAGGCACTAATGATAATATTTTTAACTGACCGAGCGAGCGAAGCGTCTCGGTTTCGGCTTAGTCAAAAATTCTTTTGTGTGTCCAGACGTATGTTAGATTGCGCAGTTGTCCAGATTTCTCGCCGACAGGTCGCATTTCTCAACCGAGTGTCATAAAATTTTGTATAGGTTTGATAAGTATTATAGATATTTTTGTCGATTCAGTTCCTCGACATTTTGGGGGGTTGAAAATGTAAAAAAGAAACATATTTAGACCATTTCAAAAAATGATTCCGGTTGTTTTCACTTATACATGTCGCATTCGCCTCAACCGATTCTCATTAATCTTTGTGAGTAGTAGATTCGTTATACATAACGAAGACATTTTTGTGTTGACCTAGTTTTTCAAATGTTTTTCAAAATGGCCTAGTTAGTTATGCTTGGGTTTAAAACGTAAACATTACATATTTCAGCCATTTCGGAACAAACTCGCCAGGTCTACAGCCCACTAGTAAGTATAATAGGTATATTCGTGGTAGGTAGCGTGTTGTATTTATGTATATTTACTTAGGTACCTATAATATACTATCTATCTATATATATAAAAATCAATTGCTTTTCGTTAGTCTCGCTAAAACTCGAGAAGGGCTGATCATTTGGCTGATTTTGGTTTTGAAATGTTTGTCGTAGTCCAGGGAAGGTTTAAACGGTGAGGTAACAGTTTACTGACACAGACCGAATTCCACGCGGGCGGAGCAGCGGGCACAGCTAGTTCTATATAAATGTATAGAATAGTAAAAAGGTTCGAAGATAAGAATCTTGTACAAAACGTGTCGATAGGTTAATAGGTTAGTTGCTCAAACTTTGAACCACGAAGACAAAAAGTGAAAGGAAACTCAAAGGTCGCTGTCTTACGACAAAGATCTTCCGCCTCCGACTTAGCACCTATTATATATCCAACGTCATGATTACTATGATTTGAAATATTTTACTACCCTCGATTTTTAAAGGGTAAAATCGGGACCCTATTGCCTCCGCTAGGATTCATCGGCCATCTTTGTTCATGTTCATTTCATCTCATGTTTAATTTTTTATTCTTTTGTTAATTTTTATTTAACACGGAAGTCATGCATTGGTTATAATTTATAAACCAAAAAAACTGATACTGGCACAAGCTGCGAGCCGCCATAAACGGATTAATAATAATAATAAGACTCCGCTGTCCGTCTGTCACCAGGCTGTATCTCATAAACCGTGGTAGCTAGACAGTTGAAATTTTCACAGATGATGTATTTGTGTTGCCGCTATAACAAGAAATACTAAAAAAAAATATTTAAGGAGGCTCCCATACAGCAAACGTTATCGGTTGCGTTAACTTTGCACCTGATTTGTATCCGGTCCGGCGTCATACATACCAGGGGCAAAGTTAACCAGGCCAGTTAAGATGGGATTAAGTATTTGTACGGAACCCTCGGTGCGCGAGTCAGACTCGTACTTGGCCAGTTTTTCTTATAGCTGTCAAATTGTTTTTTATTATTATTATTTCATGACTATGGAATCATTGTCCTTCAGTCGATATCAAATTGAAAGACATGAAAGGTTACCGTCTACCAGAATTGGCAACACCAGCACCAGCTATACGAGTAGATTGGCCACAGGGCGGACACTGCCTACTAAAAACTGAACTTGAATGTCAGTGTCAATGTGTGCGTGTAAGACGCACAGGGCTGCCTCAGACGCATTGCAACAACTAGTTGGTGTCTTAGTTGCACATAAATATGACATAATGAGATAGAAAATTATCACAACCACACAACAACGGTAGTGGTGATGGTAGTGATGGTGGTGGTGGTGGTGGTGATGGTGGTGGTGGTGATGGTGGTGGTGGTGATGGTGGTCGTGGTGAAGGTGGTGGTGGTGAAGGTGGTGGTGGTGACGGTGGTGGTGATGGTGGTGGTGAAGGTGGTGGTGGTGATGGTGGTGGTGGTGATGAAGATGGTGGTGGTGGTGGTGGTGGTGGTGGTGGTGGTGATGAAGATGGTGATGGTGGTGGTGGTGATGGTGGTGGTGGTGATGGTGATGAAGTTGGTGGTGGTGGTGGTGGTGATGATGGTGGTGGTGATGAAGAAGATGGTGATGGTGGTGGTGGTGGTGATGAAGATGGTGATGGTGGTGGTGGTGGTGATGAAGATGGTGATGGTGGTGGTGGTGATGGTGGAAATTATGACCAACAGATGGCGCCAGACTGACATCGCGCGGGCCGCGCACACATTATAAACAAAAGATGATCCTGCATCGCATCGCACTATTAAGATTTATCTCACTTATCCTGGAATCATGACCCCTCTCCATAGCAAATGGGTTTTCAATACAAATCCAGTATTTTATTAAGATGGATGATGGCCCCGTATGGCTGGCCCCGCCCGCGCACCCGTTATGATTAACACACGCATCACGCTGTTAAGATTTTTCAAGAAAGAATGACCCCTATCAAAACTGGTTTTCAATATAAGATTTTGTTTGAGCGAGCGAGCGTTTCCGTTTCAGCTTGGCGCATTTTTCCCATGCTCGGATGTTTGACTATTCTCGCTTACAGGTCGCATTCCTCGACCGATTCTCATGAAATTGTGTGAGGTTCTTTAAGTTCTTCCAAATGGCGAAGTTATGAAGGTTGGAGCGTAAAAAAACATATTACAGCAATTTAAAAAAATACTTGCGGGGTCTACAGCTTACAGAGCCACTTGAAGTTGTTTTCAACTGACTTCAAAAAGAGGAGGTTCTCAATTACACTGTAAGTTTGTTGTAAAACTATTCGACTGAGGCGATGATGCACATAAACATACCTACTTTTAAGTATAAATTATAAATATTTACTACACGCATCTATAAAATATTTGTTTAACATATAAAATCACAGTATATGTAACTATTCTACAGTATAGCAAGTCATAACAAACATATAGTAAGAATTATTTTTTGAGTCCTACTTTTTTTACCTGAGAAACATTAGCCTTTATTCCATTACAGGCTGCTATTTTAAGTTTAAAAGTATGATAACTTTAAACACCTGTTACAACAAATGCATCTTTATGTTGAACGAAATAAAGGCTTACAATGAAAAAAAGAAAGGAAAGACAAACACCTGCGATCTGGGACATTCAAGAATTCATTGCCCTAGGTATGTACTATTACCCATGCCACAGATTATATAATAGCTACTCCTAAGCCTATAGGTATCTGCCATGCGAAGGTAAAAGGGCGTATCTTACTATCTAGGGTTGCCATCTCTAAAACCCGGCTACTAGGACAAGAAACGTGAAAACCCCGGATTTTGGAGTTCAAAACCCGGACAGACGGACATGACTTTTTTTTGTACTCACTGAGTAAAATTAAGGAATTTCATATAAGGAAGAAAGGAAAGAAAGTCTTTCATCATATTGAAATCTTGTTCGGCTGTAGACGAATTGGTAGTTTCATGAAGATGAAAGTCGCATCCACAAACAGGGTCCCGTATCACAAGCGACCTAATTACGTCTCTCAACGTCCAGGGCGTGGAAATGATAAAGGACTACAAAAAAAACCCCGCCCGGACGCCCTCTAAACTAGGACAAATCTGGGGAAGCTCGGACGGATGGCAACCCTATTATACTATGACATTTTGCCGTAGAACACTACTAGACTGAATAAAAAAGTCGTGTTTTCGAATGGCGAAACTCGTATGGTTTGTTTACACGGGCTCGCGGCCCAGGAGAGCTTAAATAGCGAGAATCGAATTCGAGAAGCAAAACTCGCAGCATTTGTTTACACTAGGCGACCATATTGCCTGGAAGAAATAGCCGCTCGCGTGCGAGAAACTATCCTTGTGGAACAGCCGCTTAACACGGTAGATATGTAGTTGAAATACTGCTTCTACTACGCACTGTGTTCCGTGCGTGCTATGCATTTAAACAGTTCACTGACACTGGGCGTCATGAGAATCCAATAAAACCATTTGAACTGAGCCCGAGGCGGTATATATGTAAGTAGGTATAAGTGATTCACGATATTAACATCATGACACTCCCATGGTACTGTGCTAAGGTAAAAGGCAACCTTTTGCTATTGAGCTCCACACAAAAAGGCCGCTTAGCTTAGGGCCTTACAGACGAACGGCACTTTCGTATACGTAGTACAACTGCAGCCGTCGCCACCTGTTGACGGCTGCCTGCTGCAGTCGCCACCTCTCGACGGCTGCCGTCGACAAGTGGCGACGGCTGCAGTTGTACTACGTATAGGAAAGTGCCGTTCGTCTGTAAGGGCCCTTAGCACGGCAGCATGTAAGTGCCACTAACAAAATTTGTCAAGCTATATCTATACAAAGACGCCAAACATATCTATTTACTATTGTTAATGGACGACGCGGTTGGCGCAGTGGTTAAGCAACTGCCTACGGAGCCGACGGTCCCGGGTTCGAGTCCCGGCAAGGGCAAATATTTGTGCGATGAACACGAATATTTGTGCCTGGGTCATGGATGTTCTATGTATTTAAGTATTTATTTATTTATATAAGTATGTATATCGTCGCCTAGTACCCATAACACAAGCCTTCTTGAGCTTAATTTGGGACTAGGTTGATTTGTGTGAGGTTGTCTGATATTTATTTATTTATTTATATAACCTAAATTAAAAACACTCCGAAACAAGAAGCTAGTCATCATGAGATCCTCATTCAATGAATGATATAGAAAATGCTACTAAAACTGAACATAACAAAATTTGGAATTCTTAGCAACAGTATTGGCTGAGATCTTGTCACTTGTTCCAATTCAAGGTGAATATCTAGGAAACTACTGGTCCAATTTCCACCAAACCAACACTCAAATTGGTCCATCCGTTGGGAGCTACGATGCCACAGACAGACATACAGATACACGTGTTAAACAAAACTCCCCTTTTTTCCGTCAGGGGTTAAAATATAAAATTCTAGAATAGTATTGGGATCATTATTTCAGGTAAAATCTTAGTACTTATCGCAATTGTTGGTAAAATGTTCTTCGTCCATTCATCAAGCCGGAACGGCTGAACAGATTTTAACCAATTTTGGCATAGGGATAGCTGGACATCCAAATATGGTTATAGCCAGGGCTACCATCTCTAAATTCACTGAACCCGGACAAGGACTTAAAAAGCCCTATACTAGTTATAGGGTACTTTTTACCCAACTACGGCTACGGCAACTTCTAGTTATTTTTTAGGAATTATTTTGTAGGGATGCATTAATAAAAATAAAAAATAAAATTAAAATACTTTATTGTATATAAGGAACGTAAAAATAAAATCTCATCTTTTTATTACTATTAAGTACATAAAATCTTATTATGCCATAAACTTAAACAAAACAAAAAATAATTTTGAATATATCTATGTGATGTATAATAATAATAAAGCGTATTATATACAATTTAAAATTATATTGATTATATTAACTTAGTTCATTTTAATTTATATCAGATCAGGGGACAAAAAATCCAATTATCTCTGTCATTTACCGCACAATAAACTACACCCGTACAATTGATAGGGTTGATATGCGTACAGTGAATAATGTTATTGTAAATCATTTTATCAAAACATAACCGATTTCAACGAAACAAAATGATTTGGAATACATTTTTGAAGAGTTTCCTCGATTATTTCAGGCGGAATGGCTGACACTTTGAACTAGTAATCCAGAGGTACCGGGTTCGATTCCCGGTCTCTTCCGCCAATAGTTCACAAAAAACAATTTTTGCGAAGAAATGTAAACCTCTTTTTTTTTAATTGGTTAAAAAATATCACATTTTTACAATGGAATAGGATTATTTAGCCCATGATCTGATTTTTGTGACGTTTTCTAGCAGAGGTCTCCACTATGCCGCTTACCATAAGAACGATTTTTTTTTTGCATTTTTGAACCAATAACCAGACTTCGTACGATGGACGTTAGGAGACCTATGGAGCCGACATTTACATTAAAATATAATTCTTACTCATACTCAATAATTTATTTCATTAGTGCCTTTATGGTAATTGTGGTTAAAATATCTTAGTATTAAATGATTAAAATAATAAAAAAAAAAAATTACAAACTCGTAGACCAGCTATTTTAGTTGACGATTCAATGATTTTTCGAGTCTCGACTGAATATTTGATCAATAACCCAATTAACTCCAGAAAACATGGAAAAGGTCACAATAATTGATTTTATGACGCAAAAACAATGCCTAAACAAGGCCTGATTTGGAAGCAGATAAAGTTAAAATTGCAAATTGAATACACTTCCGAGTATGAGTATGAATTGCATTTTAATGTTAATATCGGCTCCATTGTTCGAATTGTCCGATGTTCGAAGCCTGCCCATAACCTATCAACACGCCCTGTAGCACAAAACAGATAGGTACAGAAATCAATCTACATACAAGCGCGCTCGACCAAACACACACATAGACATTGCCCACGGACACGTCAAGCGGATGGCACTCGCACTGGTCTGAACTGGTCCAAGATATCGTGTCCGTGAGCAATGTCTATGTGTGCGTTTGCTCGAGCGCGCTTGTATGTAGATTGATTTCTGTACCTATCTGTTTTGTGCCAGTAGAATCAGTTGCGCTGAGCGAGCATAAGTGAATGAAGTTATTCTATTGGTTCACAAAAGCACATCCCTCGCTACACATCTCTGGTGAAAACGCAGCCTTATGGTAAGGTACCATTTACCTGAAAACGTCACATACACGCCAACACAACGCTTGGGGCATTTTATAAATGGCAGTAACCATAACTTATGTTAGGTACAATATAATTATTGCTATAAATCTGACTTAGCGTGTTCTACATTTTTGCTGAACGACTAACACAGAGCTGTTTAGTTAACCTTTTACCGTATAAAAAACATTTTTATTAAGAGATACCCCACACTGGCGTGTTATGACTATGAGCGTCGGCGATCTACCCTTACAGCTGCCGGCAAACTTTTAGAGCATAACCTTGACTGCGCAATAACCGATTTACGTACAAATGTACATGCGCAGATTCACCATTTTTGTTCTAAAAGTTTGCCGGTGACAGTACTCACTAGCGACATCGTAAACGATTTGTATGGAGAATAGTTTTACAAAGTAACCGCTAGGGGGCGCTGTACTATTCTCCATAAAATCCGTTTACGCTGTCGCTAGCGAGTACGGTCACGTTAACTCATGGTAAGGCTACTGCCAGAGTCAACGCAACGTTAGCAAGCACTGTTGAAAATGGTCCCACGAATATTAATAGGTAAATGTTGTTCAACAAAAAGCTAGAAAACCAGTCAATGACTTAGGCGAATCCAATATGATCTATTGATTGTTTACTTTTTCAGTTTGTGTGACTGTTTTTTTTTAAGTTCGTTATGTGTTTTTAACACGTTTTCATTACCACTTGTAACAAAGTTTGTTTGTAAGCTTGGAATAAATACGCCAAGAAACCTAGTCAGCGCTTGAAAGTGAAGCCAGTTTTGGTTAGCCGCGGGCTAAGTTCCGTCCGTGTGCGCATGTCACAACGTCAATGTCACAAGCAAAACGTCTCTTACGATTGCTTCGTAGACACACACACACATAAAACCAAAAGCGGCTTCCTCCTTAGCTTATCTGCAGACCTAGGAATCCGTGGGGCAAATTTCGTTGACAGGTAGGGACATCCTATATCGACAAATTAAACTATCGATGTCCGTTCTATATACTAGTGATCGCCCCCAACATTGTGTGTTTTTTTGTTCAATTGTTCAACATAGCATATTTTAAATAATCGCTAGGTTACAATAATATAAAGGTAGGGTGTAATACCTATAGCACTACAAAATAGTTAATAATTATCTCAACCTCTTTTGATAATTCAATAGAAGTAAATTACCTACATAGACAATCGCTAACTCGCTTTAAAACAATAGGTACTGGTCAATGTCGTCGGACAGTGTCATTTGTAAACACGTTATATTACATAAGTATTTTATATAAATAAATAATGCCTCCTATAAAAATAGAAGAATTGCTTAAAAAACAACCTGAAATAATTAAACGTGGGTCCCAGCTATACTGTAACAAATGTCAATCCACCTTTCATCGCAAAAATATTCTCTTCTCTTTAAAAACGAAGAAGAGTATTGAGTTATTACGTAATTATTATTTTTTACTTTTAATAAAAACATATTTTTACACTAGTATATAAAACGAACATCGATAATTTAATTTGTCGATATAGGATGTCCCTACCTGTCAACGAAATTTGCCCCACGGATTCCTAGGTCTGCTTATCTGTTTTATGAAGACTGTCGTTCTAGGCGTACTTACTTAATCTATGTAAGTCTGTTAGTAACTAACAATGAAACCAAATCTTAAAAGTCAACTTTAACCACATGTAGTTCACGTGACAATCAAATAATTTGGGATCTTAGAGCCGATTTGATGGAGTCGGTGGTCATAGCAACACCTTTTTTTTATAACGGCACAACATAGTGGCTCCACTTCGCCTGATGGTAAGCAAAAAGGGGAGCCTAAGTCGCAATGGCAATTGACAAGAAACCAGCGGTGCCATGTCAGTTGACACTGCCGTGTCCCGAGACACAAAACAGATAGGTACAGAAATCAATCTACATACAAGCGCGCTCGAGCAAACGCACACATAGACATTGCTCACGGACACGTCAAGCGGATGGCACTCGCGCTCGCACTGGTCCGAACTGGTCCGAGATATCGTGTCCGTGAGCAATCTCTACGTGTGCGTTTGCTCGAGCGCGCTTGTATGTAGATTGATTTCTTTGCCTATCTGTTTTGTGCCCGAGAGGTGCATCTTACACCTAAACAGCGCAAGATAAAGCCATGTTTGGGCTCATTCTCTAGTAAACCCTTTTACAACATGAACTAGCTCTAGAAGGTCTCTATAATCACTTATAAAGCCTGTATGCTATTTGGGATTAGATTCACATTCGTGTAACAAAGTACAGTCGGTAATAAACCCGTGTCAAAATAAACTTGATTGATAAAAACTTATTCCATCGCATATTTTTATCTATTATCAATTATCAAATGAGTCAATTATCAATGCGAAAAAGTAGACAGTCGTTACTTTAATCTATTATATTTACGCAGCTGTGTCTTACGCCACATAAATAAAGTGAGCCGAGTTGAGAACGAAAGTTAGTTTAACTTCAATAAAGTTTGAACGACGTAGGTATAATACGTTTTGAAATTTTTGATTTGATAAAACGCTTGTTTTCTTTTATAAGTATGTCTTATATGCCATGCTGTTATTTTCAGAGAAATACAGGTTTTTCTGTTGCTTATATAGTAAAAAAGGACTCGCTCGCCCCTATACAAAATGTATAAGGCATGTCAGGTATTATCATTCTCAATTTGACTGGGTATAAAACGGTTATCCTTCAAATTTTCGCGTTTTTCAACCGACTTTAAAAAGGATGAGGTTCTCAATTCGCAAGGCGAGACGGGCTGGTGACATTGTCATTGTGACATGAACATAGGGCGAGAGAATATACTTTAACTTTTCCTAATTCCCAGTAAAATCTGTAAAAAAAGTTTTCTCCATTGTTTTGTTTAGGCTATGCGGCACAGCACTACCGCATTCCTACGTCTAGCATAACTGTGTCGCGACTCTTTGCCGCGCGACAAATCTACCTGTCACTTTTCTTTCAATACCGTGCGAGCAGGACACGAGACGCTGAGTCGCGCGGCAAGATAATTATGAGCCCTACTCTCAACTCGCGTAGCAACTCTTATATTAAATACTCGTTGTATTTCAAAATGTCTGCTATACTTGAATGTAAACGAACTTGTAAATGTCATTATAATTAGGCAATCTTTATGAGCACTTAATTGTATTTGAACTTGCACACTGATTGTTGCAATTAATAACTCATTAGTGTTATGTTCAAATGCTTGTGCTAATGTTTGCAGAATACAGAATACTTTTAAGCAACTGTCTATAATTTACATTAAAATACTTTGATCTAATGATCTTATTATGAAACTCGCCCAGTGGCTCGTATAACCACACTCGTGTTTTAACGTCTATCATAATGTAACAGTTGCATCTTATTATAGGTACGCTCCTAGTATCAATCAAAGCATATTATTGTGAAAATGCGCAATTTATTAAGAAACATGTTAGCCGTTTAACGTTATAAAATGTTTTCAATATTATGCATTGTTTTATATGCACAATCATAACAAGATGCTAACAAATTTTTTCTTTGTATTCTCATGGCCTTCACACTTGGCTGGATTTAGTGCACTAACTTTAACCCGTAACATTAACATTTAGTGTGTTCTATTTATCTATCTATCTATCAGCCACTGACATCCACTGTTGAACACAGGCCTCCCCATAGCTCGCGATCCTGTGCAGATCGCATCCATTGACTCCCTGCGACCCTAATGAGGTCATCTGTCCAGTCCCGCTGCGATTTCCTAAGCATGGTCACCAGGCCAGGATTGGATACCCCTTGTGTGTTAGTGACAATTAAAAGCCTTACTTTATTTTTATATACACACTACAGTACCTAATGGTATATATAAGTCAGCTACCAAACATGAATGCAAATCTAATACAGTCTTTTCCATTATTGTTGCACTAAATTTATCCAAGTGTAAAGAGGTTTACACCAATTATAACACAACTGTAATTTTCCTAGACACCAATGGAATTTGGTCTGCAAAAGTCTCTCAAGTAACATTTTAAATGGAATTAGTGTTTACCGTTGACTCCATTAGTTGCCGATTCCTGCATGCTCTTCAGATGGTACGGGCTGATTGTGAACACCTCATTTTTCACCAGCTCTTCAATATTTTCACCACCGTACGAAAGCAATGGGGAAATCTCAACATCTATGTTATCTTCGATAATACCTCCGGCTTCTCTGATGTATTTCCTGTGTAGCCTCAACAGGTCCTCCTTGGCAGTGGACGGGCAGTCTTTGCCGGCAGAATCAGCATTCTTTAAAGCTGAGAACTCAACATCTCTAGCTACTTCTAAGCAAATGAACTTCTCAGCAAATTCAAACACGTCAAAAATGAATTTTTCCATCTTGATACCATTAGGTTCAGATGGTTTTTGTCTCACTCCATTCTCATCTACGTACGGGATCTTCTTTTTAGCTACGTGCAACTTTAGTTTACTTTCAAAGTTTGATATTTTCTTCAGGAACTCGGATGAAAAGTAGTGGTTACAAATGTTACCGGCAGAGAATGTGAGTCTCCCATCAGGATTCCTTTGTTCAGCTGCTTCGTCACTGAGCTCAGAATACTCCACGACTTTGTAGTGACCGTTTACTCGACACACAACGCCAACAGCTTCACTCGGTGTAGATTTTTGGACTACTTTTGCAGCACAGTCAGCGTTTCTGCTCAAACAGTACCCAATGAATACAGGGTCGGCAACTTTTATGAGGATGTTATCTACGGAATGTGCATGAAGATGTTTTACACCTCGTTTTGAAATGTCGTCCAGAATTCCTTGGGTCTTTAAGGCACGGTAAAGTCCTCCATTACCATCCGGAGCAGAGGCTAGCTGGTGTTTTTCATCTAACAGTATTTTACCATTGAAATCAAAGCATGGTAATCTTCCCTGTTCAAAGAACACAATATCCTCTTCCTCCAAGCCAAAATAAGAATGATCCTTGAAAAATTCAGCAGTTGGTGCCATAGTGTGTTCTGAAGTCATAATATACCAAGTGATTTTACCATTTTTTCCAGTGTTCTCCTCGGCCATTTTCTGTAACCGAACTATTCTCTCAGCTTGAATTTGGAACAGGGTTTTCTGAGACGGTAAACCGACATTATACATGCCTTTTGGATGTCCGAAGCCGAGTCGCGTCGCCTGCCCTCCAGCCAGCAGCAACACACCAACCTTGCCTTCAGATATCTCTTTAAAACCTATGGTTTCATATTCTTCTATTTTCTCCCTGCTCAAACTAGGCACGGCCTCGTAATGCGACTGGGGAATAGGTTTCAAATCATCGTCGAGTTTTTCTGCGATAACTTTCGACGATTCAATCGCTCTATGGAAAATCTCATTAGTTTCCGCCAAGTCGATTTTTCGGAGTTCCGCTGCCAATAGTTCCCGCTCATTTTCACTCAATTCCGGCCAGTATTTAATCAGATGTTCTTGACCATGACACTTGAGCTGGGACAGGAGGTCTTCGTAACACATCGCGAGTTGTTCGGAACTATTGTGATTGTGAACCGATGTATTGTGTCCTATCGAGTGCGATCGGTGCGATTAGAAAGTGAATACTGGCTAGCAGTACGCGCGCCGTGTGGAAACATTTCTCGGTTCTCCCACCACTGATGGAAACACGTCGTCGGCGTTCAGCTGACATTTTCGCGATTTTTTTAATATTTACAAATGCAGTTCTACTATATATATTAAAAGATGTAAACTGACAATGATTGTAAAGAAGTATGAAGTTTCATTACTTTCTTAGTTTGAAGACAATGTTTTACATGTTTAGAAATCACGCAATGTATTATAAAATATAAAAAATACTTTCAATAACACAAAAATTACCAGTAAACGTCATAACTAATACGTTGTGAAAGTTTAATTCGTTTACTGAACCTGTAGAGGTTAAAAACATTTTTAAAATTACTTTGTATGAATAAGATGAATTATTATCTTTATATTGAATACGCTACATATAAACATAAACTTTGGTTACAAATTAGATTACTTTGTTTACACTGAAATACCTGCTTTTATAAATAGTTCAATATCTGAACATGGTTTTGGAACGATTACGAATTACATTGTCTATGGATAGATGTCCGATGAAAGGGGCACCAGAGGGTCGGCAGTTCTTGCCGAATTGATCAGATTGGTTATAATTTCTGACAGTGTAATGCTTGACAAACACTCGGCGAGTTTTGGTTAGTTGTTTTCCAGCTAAGTGGTCCGCCTATGAAATCGGACATGTGTGGAAGCAATTTTATTAAAATTATCAATTGTAATTACAGCCCAAATAATATGAAAAATAAAATCGAACTATAATTTTCTACATGAATAATAATTTAAATGCTCGGGACCTGTCTCAGGGACTAAATTGGTTTTCGCAAAACAAACTGGGATTGTCTATAGTAGTTAACTGGCAGCCATGCGCTAAGTCTGTCAAAAGAAGATGACAAGTGGTTGCTCTGGAAACATAATTTATTTATTGCTGATTATTGTTGAATTTCTGCTTAAAATAATATACGGTGTGAGTGGCACGTTCCTAGTCGTCTTAGAGATCATTTTAAAAACTCTGTTAAATGTGAACATGACGGAAACCGCGAAAAAAAGCAAGCGCTCTAACGACCCCAGCAATAACCAAACTGTCGCCAACAGAGGCCTTATCAATGCAAATTGGCAAAAGTTTTTAACAAGTAACCTTATTGCGGACAAGAAAAGTGAAAAACCATTGCAAGAAAATACAAAAGAACACTTTACAGGTACTTTCAGACGCGCTCGCAAGAAGAAAGTAAAAAGCCAGGGGTCGATGAGGAACGACCTAAAAACACTGAACATAACTAAAGAAACTTACGATATAGCTAACAATAATGATAATATAGCTAATGTCGACATTAAAGTTCCTAAAAAACAGGATAATGATAGAAAAAATAAATTAACCAAGTTCATCGCGATAGACTGTGAAATGGTCGGTATTGGCTACGATGGCAGCGACCACATGCTAGCTAGAGTGTCTTTAGTGAACAAATTTGGTGATTGTATATATGACAAGTTTGTGAAACCGAGGGAGGAGATCATAGACTACAGAACGAGCGTCAGCGGTGTACGAAAAGAAGATTTGATCACTGGAGAAGATTTTAGTACGGTTCAGAAAGATGTGGCGGAGCTTATCCGAGGAAAGGTGCTGGTTGGGCACTCGTTGAAGCATGATTTGAGTGTACTGTTCCTTTCACACCCTAAAAGAAATATCAGAGACACATCGAGATACAAACCATTTAGAAAGGTGAGCTATTTTTATGCATAAAAAATAAGAATTAACCCCTTACATGCTGTTGTGCTATGGTAAAACCAGTATCTTACTATGAAATCCACACAAAGATACGACCCTTTAACGTAGGACGGCAGTATGCAGGCCCGGCCTTAGAGGGCCAGGGTCCTTAGGCACTTGGCATTTGGGGCACCTTCCCCTAAGAGAACATAAGTATGGTGCAAGCCCTGCTTCTGGGACTGGGGCCTAGGCTGGCTGGGCCCCTAGGCCCGGGCTTTGTGGCCTGACTATGACCATAGTTATGCAGAAAGCAACCAAAGATTTTTTTTCATAATGCAAAAAACGACCAAACTCATTCATTGATTAGGGGTCATTCATAAATTACGTCACACGTTAAGGGGGAGGGGGGGGTCATACCAAACGTGACAGTACATGTTAAAGGTATAGCAAAAAAGCGTGACATAGGGGGGGGGTTAAAAAAGTCGACATTTTGTGTGACGTAATATGTGGATGACCCCTTAAGACTTAAGTCACTTTGACAAAAAATCTACGCTGGTCGCTTTCTGCATAGCTGTGGTCAAATATGGCACTGTTTGTATGGTAGGCACGCATCCGTGTTGGACATTTGAACCTTACGTTGAAATATTAGTTGATTTAAAGGTTATTGGGCGTTTTTGACCCGCTACAGCGTACTCGCGTACAGTACAGTACAGAGACCAAACTAGTTATAAAATAAAGAATTTAATCTCACTTTTCTAAATATGTATTTTTTTTATGTATCAACTGGCAGAAAAAAGTTATTCAACAGTATGTGTACAATGTAGTGATACTATTTATGAATGTTTTTACTTTCAGCATTGTGCAAAGGTGTGGTTCATGCACAATTCTCTGTATAAAGTCAAAAGTCTAGTATATTAAACAATATAACAACAGCAACGCAATATAACAGCAGCTATTCAATAGTACATTGTTGTAGTGGCTGTAAAGTAAGCTATAGATGAACGAGTAAAACTCGAAGGCCGACCCGCAGGGGAGGCCTTCGATAATACGAGTTCATCTATTGTACTTTCAGCCGAGACTGAACAGAGTGCTTTTCACAACTACTGCGAGGAAATACATTAAAATACGAGTATTTTATATACTACTATGTAAACTAGGCGCCTTGTTGCAGCCTCATTTTTGTAAAAATTAGGGCTATTTTATACGTAAAGCTGATTGTGCCCCCGGATTCAAACGACGCAACGACGATTTTAAACCCATTTATTAAGAAATAACAAAAATGTTAAAACTTACCTCACTTTCAACAAAATTTAAACATTTAGTCTAGGTTACACTTGGTTACACTCAGCTAAACAACTCAACTATACATTCTACACTGAAAGATCATTGTAACGTTAGGCGTCAATATTAATATACGTTCCTAATATTATTTATTACTCGAGTCAATGAGAACATTATTAAATTAAGCACATCACAAAACCAATATTTAATATTTACTAAACAATACATTTGCTTTTTTAAAATATGGCGGCTGCCTTGTAGCGCATGCGCGCATCGTAATGGAGTCATGGCTTTTAAGCCGAATTAAAAAAAAATTATGAACTCAATATATAATTATATAATTTTATGTGTTTATTTGTTGAAAACTGTTAATTTGTTGAAAAATAAGTAATTGCAGAAATTAGGAAATTTTTTTACGCCCCATTACTAATTTTAAAATATGTTCATGATTTTCGGGGTAAAACCTTTTTAACGAAAACGTTTTAAAAAGTAAACCTGAGGAGTATTATCTTACTTAAGAAAATAAACTCCTTTGCGGGTATTTATTTATAAGTTTAAGAGAAAAATACACCTAATAAATGACGCATTCTCATTGGTCAATTTAATTTGACATGCAGCAGATGATTAAGCTTTGATTGGTTAAATTGTTGTTTGAGCCGGCCGAGAAAATAACTCCGAAATATTTTCTAAAAAGTCGTATCTTACTATGAAATTCATGTGTAATTACGAACTGTGACCCTAAGGTGCTACATTGTTGTCGTGTTGGGAGCTAACATAGATATACAGTTTACAAATGAACATATAAGAGCTGTTTTGTGTACTGGATTCAGGTATTCTATAACCACATTTTCGAGCAGTGTCGTGAAAAGTATTTTTGAAATAATTCCAATAGTTCTGACTTAATTCATTGCAAAAATGCTATAATGATAAGAAATGATTTTTATCTTTTTTCTCATTTCTTCCATGGTTTACAAGAATGCGACTCATATAGGGAATGCAGAAACCGACCAAATTTCATAACCGATTATTGTGTCGGTTATAACAAAAAATAACCGATTAATCGGTTATAACCGATTATTACAAACTTTGAAAAAAAATCAATGAAATATGGTCTAAACGTGGAAAACTATGCTGTGTACGACTTATAAATGAAACACAAACGATGTTTGGTACTTATCTATTTCTTTAATCAACAAAAAAAAACAATCATTTCTAATTTCAATATTTTCAATCAACAATCAAGTTCAATCAACTTCGGGATAAAGACACCCTTCCTTTATCCATTACTCTACCTGCGCATTAGTAAGAAAGAGATGGGAGATGTTTATCTCCAAAGAAGGAAACAATGCGCCGTGGTATATTAGCTATAATGTATTAAAGGTATCAGCTTTATTCGTCCCATTCGCTTTTCGTTCAATTCTTATTTCGTCTCATTCTGCATTCGTCACTAATTCCTTATTCGTCGTGTTCGCCATCTATCCCTATCTTCCTAAGTCCAATTCTATAACTTGTCTCATTATTATTAAGTCTTATTCGTTTTTCGTCACGATCTTCCTAGGACTATGTTTTTGTTTGTCCCTTACGTTTTTAGTATAATTCTCACTTTATCTTTTGTCACATTCGTTATTGGTCTCTCTCTTTTTTTGGCGTTACTGGCAAATCGTCTCGTTTTTTTGGGGTACGTTCTCTACTCGTCTCATTAGATACACGTTTTATTCACTATTCATATCTATTGAATTTTACGGCTTTTGATTATTTACTTTGGACTTGCCTATATATTTATGAAGCGACGTTTCCTATGTTATGGATGAAGGTAAGATTGTTATATTTGAGTTAACTAATTCAAATTGTACTCAAAACAAACATTCTACATGTACATTTTGACAGTTTTTCCATTATGCGTGCAGTTAGAATATTGCGTATTGTACAGTGAGCTGCAGAATTGCGTGGCCCATTTATCAATCAGTTAATTTATAAATGGGTCATGCATTTGTGTAGCCCATAGTATATTATCAGTCAAAGCTCAAATATCGGTTGCCCAGATATCGATAATTTAAGATTGACGTGAAAAGATAGAAAATAACGATTGTGACTAAAAACTAATGTAACGAACTTAGAATTGGACGAAAAACTGAAAAGAATATTAATAACGAATGGGACCAACATCGAAAGTTCCGGAAAAATTGAGGCAAATCAGTGAATGAGACAAAAATCTAAAAGGAAGAATGAAGAATGAGTCCAAGGAAGGCGGTGACGAACAACGAATAAGACTTAATAAGAATAAGACAAGTTACTGATTTGGACTGAGGAAGATAGGGACAGATACCGAACACGACGAAAAAAGAATGAGTGACGAATGCAGAATGAGACGAAATAAGAATTGAACGAAAAGCTAATGGGAGAAAATATCACAAACGCAAAAAAGTAGTAATTTGCATTTATGTATTATTATTTTCATGTTCCAAGCGTTCCGAGAGTTTCCTCGGAACTCGGCTCCCGGCTCGGCAGTTTCAGTAGTCGTAAATTTGTTTTAAGTACAGTGCCTATAAGTTACTTAGCTTATAATGATGTTTGGTTTCGCGGTATACTACGAAAATTACGAAAATGTAATGATTTAAACAAATATTAAATAACCGATTATAACCGATTACGAAATAAAAATAATCGGTTATTGAAATGACTGAAATAACCGATTATAACCGTTTTTTTCGGTTTCGGTTAAAACCGATTTGCATTCCCTAGACTCATACCACTGAGTAACAGATACATTGAGCTACACACCTAGCCCTATTTCGTTTGTGTATGTTGGTCATACGTCCGAACAAAATGACCTTTGATTAGCATTTTTGGGTCGGCCTAAAGCAAAGGGGGTCCCATAGTAAACTTGGTAGGGAGGGGTGGAGGGGAGGGGGGGATTTTGATGGATTTTTTATGACACCTATTTTTAGGGTTCCGTACCCAAATGGTGAAAACGGGACCCTATTACTAAGACCGCTGTCTTCGCAGTTTTGACATCACATACGAGGGGTTAATTTGCCTTACTGCAAATATATTTTTGATGTAGATATATAATAAACTTCAAACCTCGTAATGAAAAATAACATGACATACTGTCGAACCATGGGAGTAGATGTTGCAGTTTTTTATTAATATTCCATAGCCAAGAATAGCATTAAATTAGGGAAGAGTGGAGATTACTCCTCAACAAGAGTGAAGCTCTTAAATGATGAATGAAAAGACTTATGTTACTTAGCTGTAGGTAACAAAGACAAAGACGGGTGACAAAGATAAAATTATGTGTTGAATATCTTAATCAGTCAATGTTAAAGTATAAAAATCTTAGAGGTATCCCTCTCTTTGCTTTGTAAAAAAATGCTTCTTAGAATGCATTATCTTAACAATTTTTTTACCTGAACCATTGTTTAGAAGCCATTTAAAAAAAAAATAAAAAAAAAAATTATTTACCATTTAAATTTGTGCAATGACTTTCCTGTGACCACCACACTAGGCCAAGCCTGTATTGTGGAGTCATTTGCGACGGTTACCAATTTCATGTTAAATTAACAACATGTTGCGAGTAGTTACAAAAAATATCCTTAAACCGTTCTCAGGTCTTAAAAGAGAAATAAAGAATTTAATTAATTTGCTTATTATTTTATCATGCAAGTTTAACAGTGTGCGAAAGTGAGTACAAACAATTGTGTGCGTGCGTGTGTGCATGTGTACGTGCTTGTGTGTGTGTGTGTGTGAGAGTGTAGCTTTGTGCCCAAATAGTATGGCACAATCCTAAAGGGGTGTACGAATTTGGGCGGCCTGGCCCGAGGCATGCTCGCCCCGAGCGGCGAGCTGCTCGCTCGAGCAAAACTTGCACATTTTATAACCGGGTGAGAAGTGAGGTAACCCGCTCGCGGCGAGCCGACTTTGTGCGTCGCAAAATGGCGTCAGACGCGATAACAGCTGCTGCTGCGTATTGTTATTCATCGCATAATAAACAACAAGAAGAAAAAATTTCCTCGGTGGTAGATATGAAAAACAGTTATATAAAAATCGTGATCAGCAGCAAACCTATTCAAGTTAGTACCTGGGCGCCATACGAAATGACAAGGTACGGAACCCTAAATAATTTTTTTCAACGTGCATTTAACGTCTTTAGATACACGATAAGTATATATTTTCAAAGCTCTGGTATTTGGCTTATTTCAAATTAAATTATGCCTTAAAATTCTTCATAAGTTTATGCTTTAAGCTATCAGGACAATTGGTTTATTTCCTTCGTGAACAGACAACAATCAGCCTCGCATTGTTTAAAGTCCATCTCTAGTAGTGTTGTTGATAGATTTCAGCGGATTAGAGTCAAACGAGCTGGTTCAGGATATCATGGTATAAATCTATAAAAAGAGGTGCGTCGTCGTCGTATCCATAGGTCGCTGGTTCATATCCGGCTCGAAGGACCACATTAAAATGTTGCTGATAGACTTCAGAGGATTAGAATCAAACGAGCTGGTTCAGGATATCATGGTATAATGACAACTAAAAGTCATACATCAAACAAAAGCTTACAAAAATATAATAATTATAAAAAGGTATAAATCTATAAAAAGAGGTGCGTCGTGCACAAGTAGTATTCCTTCGAAACAAGAGTTCCAACATCTCGGCACTTGCTTTAAGCTGTATAAGCTTCATTTTAGTCTCTAGACTTCAGATGTTCCGTCGCTAAAGGCTTCAAGTTGCTGCATATAACTGAACGAGGTGCATTTTCTCCTTAGCGCTGACACTCAAATGAAATGAAATAAAATGAAATATTTTATTTGCTAAACAATACGTAAATGTATACAAGGATGGATCACATTAGTCAACAGTCTCAGTAATGTTTGTACCTATGAATATAGTGATCTGACGGTTGCTAGGCGTGCGGCAGGGCTCTGAAGGTGTGATCGCAATCAATTCCTTTCCTCTGTTTAAAGCCCTTCACAACAAGCCGTGCTTTATACTTGTCTATTGAGCGTGCGTAGAATCCATTTCCAAGGAAGCGCCGTTCTTTCCTTCGCCAGATCACATGCCGTCCACATATTGAGATCCTCCATAGACTTCATTTCGCTATGCATCGCTTTGCGCCATTCTTCACAAACGTTGATCGCGAAATAACCGTTCTCGATCTCTTTTATAGAGCTTTAGAGTCATCCGATCCATACCACTGGCAACACGAAAACTGATTGATAAAATAAATGATAACAACCAACCAACCATAACGTGATGACGTCAATAGTCTTTGTCATACCATTGCTATAAGTATCCATGTAGTATCGTACCTCTCAGTAGTTTGTGGCCTTTCATCCCGGAGTGCCATACCTTATTTTCTTATACCGATCCGATCCATACATTTGATAATAGTAACAGTGACGAAAACGAAATCTAAAATGAAAAATCAAACAGTTTATTTCGTTTTTCTTATTACACTATTGACAATAAATGCATCCGTTACTGGAAGTAACAATGAGATTGGCAATCAAGTGACCATCACTGGAAGCCATATTGGAGATAACATTATCATAAAAGATTACAGTCGAATTATTTACAGTTCTATTGGTGACAATTGCAAAATTGGAATGCATTGTTACATAGAAGACGGAACGATAGGAGCAAATGGTATAATCGAAGACAATACAGTCATAAGGAATACCGTAATTGGAACCAACTGTATAACTGGCAATCGTCTGAGCATCACTGGAACTCATATTAAAACTAACGCTATCATACATGATAACAGTAAAATTGTTAACTCTAATATTGAGGACAATTGTGAAATTCAAAGGGGTTGTGACTTGGAACACGGGACACTAGGACCAAATTCTAAAATCGGTTACAATACAGTCATAAATACATCTACACTTGAAAGCAATTGTGTGATTGGCAATAATGTGATCATCATTGGAAGCCATATTATTGCTAACGCTGTCATACCCGATAACAGTAGAATTATTAACAACAGGTATGCCTAACTACTACTAACTCTTCAATTATACATAGTCGCAGCATCAAATTTTAATTAATCACCAGCATGGAGCTAAATGTCATCCTCTGCCACGGAACCAAGTTTAACCGTCTCCTCTCTCCACATCGTGTCACCGACACTCTACTTATACCCACGAAGCCCTAAGGAGCCCGACAGCTCCACCTCTTCCACATACTACACCTAAACAACCCTACTATTTAGAGATTCCTTAAACAATTGAGCTTCAACATTTCTTAACAACTAAGGGCCAAAATGTAACCGGTATTTATAACCATTGTTATTCATTTAGAGTGGTAGGACTACGTTGTTACATTATTTGAAGAGATATAACCATGATGAATCATTATTAAGCCTTATCTGTAAACCAATATTACTATGTACTTTTTTTTTATTAAAATGTAATAAATGTTTATCCTGTTACTTATTTAATCCTAACTAGGTGCAGTACCTATTATTTTGCTACCTTGGCACATTATATTAACTAAACTTCTAAAATTAAGCACTTTATCTATTATCAAATTATGAACTTAATGTTTCCTATCTAGTCTAGCTTCCAAGAAAATTTATCAAGATCCTGTAACTATTTCTTTTGTGGCTTTAATCGAGGCTTATTAAATGTTATTTAGTAGAAATAGATATTATGATGTGTGTTCGGAACGATTCGGTGAGAATCAAATATTTAAATGATAATTCCTTTGAAGTTGGCCTTGTGATCAACATTTTGGCTTGGCCTATATCGGATGAAGCTGAAATGCTGTACAATCTAGCCGATTTAGCGTTATTTGTTCCTAAGTAGTGATTTATTTGTTTCATTTTTGTATATTGTTTGTAAATTGATTTTACAGGGCGATATGGTCGCTCAGCGACATAGCACGTTAATAAAATAAAAAACATATGATGGATAAAAGTTTTATCATAAATCTTACTCAAGTCCACAGGCAAGTATGATAATTATAAATGGCATGTATTTAAAACGATATCTGTATATTTCGATTTATAAAAAAAAAAAAAAAAAACGATCTAAAAAAGTCGGATCTTAGTGTGCAGTGCGAGGATAATTAGTGTGCAAGTCAGTATTTTTGGTGAAACTTTCAAATATATCCGATGTACGAACCATATTTTTGGTGTGAATTCGGTTAAATAGGTCATCTCGTTTTGTATGATGTGTACCTAAGTTTTTTTTGTAGGACATGTTCAGTTAATCAATATAGCCTTTATTAACAATCTAAAAAATTTATTAGTACAAAATAAAGTCTAAGGAATACAACTTAAAATACTTACAATAAAACTATACTAAAAATTAAACTAAACTCGAACATAATAAACTTAAACTAATCAATTGTTTTTTTTGCACAGCATTAGTTTTTCTGGTATGCATTCAGTTAATTAGTGGAGTTACCTAGTGTGCTGAAAAATTATACAGATATACATTTAATAATATCCCGTTATAAATGAATTAAATTACTCTATTTAGCCAAAAATATCAGTAGTTGAATTATTATTATTGTCAACCCGCTACAAAATATGACAATCTGACTACATTAGGCTAGCAATACTATCGTCTCATCCTTCATAAAGCGTTGGACTTTTTTAAATAATGGCTGCAAGTCGCAACCAGTAGAGGCAGTCATTTCAGAAAAGGCTCCTTTATGCATATATTGAAGGAATATCCTCTTCGGATTTTTTTTCATTATAAGATTTTGTGAAGATAATTATTTAAATCTTACAAAAAAGCCATGCCCAGGATGGTGGATGAATACCAGACATTATCTTTTATTGGACCAAGAGGCTCTTTTAGAGAAACGGATCTGTTCCCGGTTCTACTCTGAATCTATGAAATTTACTACTTATCATCAGTATTTGTTACTAAGACCAAATTAATTCTTATTTCATATGCCGATGATACAGTGGTTGTTTTCTCCGGAACTAGTTGGAAATCGGTACACAATGCTGCTGAACTGGGGTTAAAAAGGATAAATTTATGGTTAACTTCTAATTTATTAACACTAAATGCAGGCAAAACCAATAATATATGTTTTACTAAAAACAACAGTGCACAACCCCTATGTCACCATACTCTTAAAATTTACCTCTGTAATCATCCGATGGATATATACAGTAACTGTAAAGAATTAAAATAAGTAGAGTCAACAAAATACTTAGGAGTATTCATCGATCAAAGACCAACACATACAACATATTAATAATAGAATACGTAAACTCACTTGGATATTTAAAGCACTTAGACAGATTACCAACACAGACTTATTAAAACAGATTTACACAGCTCTAGCACAATCTATTATGACCTATGGTATTTAAGTTTGGGGTGGGGCAGCTAAATCAAAATTCTGACTTCGACTTCTAAGTCTAAAGAGGACAGCGATGTTTATTAAAAACCATGTTTAACAAACCATTTAGATTCCCAACAACAGATCTATACATAAAATATCAGCTACTGAGCATGCGTAAACTATACATACCTAACATCTGTGGTACTCAGGGTTCACTGAGAAGTATCTTTTTAACCGACTTCAAAAAAGGAGGAGGTTCTCAATTCGAACTATTTTTTTTTTGTATGTATGTTACTCGATATATCCGAGAACCGTGAACCGATTTTCAATTTTTTTTTATCGAAAGGGTATAACTTGAGTTGGTCCCGTTGGCACTAAGTCGGGATCTGATGATGGAATCTTGGAGAAATCGAGGGAACTCTTCAAATGTTATAGGGACATGTACGGCGCTTTCGGTAATTTATTGATAAAGTCAAGAATTTACATTTAGTAAATAGGATTGGTGTAAGGAAACTGATAATGAACACACATTATAATCACTAAAAAGCAAAAAAAATAAAATTAACAAAAAAAAGAACCGACTTCAGTAAAACTAAAATCCAACAATAACCCGTTCAAGTACAGATTACATTTGACTCACCCTTCGAAGTCGGTGCCAAACCTCGCGTAAAGTATAATATATAAATATAAGAACTGAGTGGTTTGGGATCGACTTCGAAGGGTGAGTCAAATGTAATCTGTAGGTACTTGAACGGGTTATTGTTGGCTTTTTAGTTTTACTGAAGTCGGTTCTTTTTTTTGTTAAAATTTTTTTTGACCCTTAAATTGTCAACAAAAGAAGGGTTTATTCAGTAATCCCGATCCCCACCAGCAAATCTGTTTTTGCAGACAGGCAGTTAGAGAGACAATCTGCGCATTTATATAATAAAATAAACAAAGTAAAACACATTTTTGCATTAACATATCACAAATGTAAAGAAGAACTGACTATCTGGTTATTAAAACTAAATAATAATGAAACAGATGAACTACTGATGCAATAAGTGCGATTTGTTATTATAATGTACGCACTCATTATAATTTGTTTACACTGTGAAGGTTTATTATATTTTATAATTATGTAAGAACATAATTGTTAGTTCAAAAATGTGTATCCAGAAACAAGCAAAGCGAAATCTTTGCGCATTTTATACCCGGGTGAGGCAACGCGCTCGCGGCGAGCCGACTTTGTGCGTCGCACCATGGTATAAGAAAACAAGGTATGGCATTCCGACAAGGCAGACTTGTGGCGTAGACTGATTAGGTGCCGCTTTATGTTTAAAGAATTATAAGGAAAATATGTTCAACACCAGTCATACAAAAAGAAACATGATGCATTAAAATTGCTATATTCTTTGAATGAATGTTTTTTTGTTGTTGTAATAATTGATTTTAATACTCTTCATTTAAAGACATTCATACAGGTACTTAGGGAATCGGGGAGTATTATGATATACTACTGGCAACGCAGAAACGGATTGACAGAACCAACCAACCAATTATAGCGTGATGACGTCACAAGTCTGGCCTGTCATTCCGGAATGCTATACCTTGTTTTTTTTTATACCCTGCGTCGCACAAAGTAGCGTCAGACGCGATAGCAGATGCTGCTGCGTTTATAGTAATTAACACGTTGAACGCCATGACGGACACCATGTAGCCGACAGTATACTTTCCCCAGGGGCCTGACCATAAATCGAGAATCGTCCCAAAATCGTTGGTGTGTTTTTTTGCAATTATTGTCAAGAGATATCTCAAAAATAATGGGCGACTTACAGAAACAGCGATATACTCATTATTTTCTGAAAAGTTAAAATGGCTGACACCAGTGTCCGTCGCGGCCTGTGCCAGCGTCCAACCGTATTTCCTTCCGTAGGCGCCGCGCGGGTCACGCTGTCGGTCTAAACATTTAGGTATATACATAGTAAGTATTTATTAAAATTCAAATTTAACGGGTTCTATGATTTTCTTAACGCATCGACATATAATCAAGCCGAAAATTTTATTCAGAAAAGGCAACTTCTTACGTAAAGTATCAAATAGGTACGGAACCCGTTTCTAATTTAATACCGACTAGATTGAAAGCAATTTTAAATCTAAAGAATTTCTAATGTCTTCTTAAACTAAAAAACTACGTGATAACTATAATAGCTTTTTATTTAATGATATAAAATACTCCGTTTTTATACCTTCTTACTACACTTTTGGAGACATCATGTAAAAATATCCAGAAATCTTAAGAACTTTGGTTTTTTTTTGTGCCAAGCGGCCAGGTTGTTCAGTGGGGCCGCGCGGGTCACTCGCCTTAGTAAAAACCATTCAAATGCCGTCCGTCGGCCGCGTATAGGCTTCTGAAGTGATCGTGAGCATGCGGACACTTGGTGTCCGACGCGGCCCCATGGACTCGACATGTTCAGGTCACATGGTGTCCGCCGCGGCCCCCTGGGCTAAACGTGGTTTTTTGTATGGCGTTCAACGTGTTAATCGAATAATAAACAAAAAGAAGAAAAAAAATCCTCGGTGCTAGATGAAACAGTAATATAAAACTCGTGATCACATGCAGACGTAGTCAAGTTAGTACCTAGGTAGTAATTAGCGCCGTACGCAATGACAAATCAGAACATGTTCGCGTGCGCCGCTCGCCACGCTCGGATATACGTCCAAATGCTTAAAATATATTCTCCTCAAACCATACCTCTATGTAGGTTATGGTAGCACACCTATATAGTCTTATGTTTATTTTTGTCATTTCCTCCTTCCTCCTGTTCCCCGTCATCTCGTTACAATGACTGACATACAACTTTCTCGGTGATTTTAATTTTAATCATTTAATAATGCAAATTAATTGAATATAATCAAAACGTAATCTCTTCCTCGTCATAATGTATAAGTAAAGTAATTGTTTTTCCATGTGTCTTTTGTAAATAAAAGATTACTGGGTACTTCTGCATATGTTTATTGTGGTATCGAGTCCACTCGCTCTGGTAACTATCCTCAATCAAGTTACGACAGACTTGCCCCTCTGGCGCAGGTCTCACACCAAATTACTCAAGGCTAAAACATAAACGGAATAAGGACGTTTTCTGAACACTTAAATTGCAACACTTTCCCTTATTAAAAACTTCTGTATTCCGAGGTAATACGACTGGGGCTTCGACGAAATCGGCAATCGTTTCCGTTAAATCGTTCAGAATAGTACATTACATCAGAGGCCGGGAAAATGAGGATTTCCGGCCAAGTAGGTATATACCGCCGGATAGTGATACGAGGCCGGGAATCCGTTTTCACGACGAGGCATGTAAAATAATAAATAATAAATATCAGACAACCTCACACAAATCAACCTAGTCCCAAATTAAGCTCAAGAAGGCTTGTATAGTGCTTTTCTCAAACATACAATGAAAAAAAATATATACTTCAAAGAACAACATTTTATTAATTGATAAATAGGACATTTTAGTCTAACAACCAACCTTTAAAAACAAAACCTGCTTTTTGTCAAACCAGCCAGCTGTGTGAAGGACCTTGTGGTTGAAACCAAAAAAAAGTTACTTTGCAGGCCTAGGCCTGAAAAGCAGTATGAAATCCCTTTACAGTCCTCTCGAGTTGTTGCGCCCAAAAAGCGATACTTCCGAGCCTATTATAAGGAACGTAAAGACAATATTTAATTGCATGTTTGAGAAAAAGAATTTGCCAACTCTTCATCAGTTTCGGCTATTAATCCATCATTTACGTATAATGTGATTAACAACTTCGTGGCGACTATTTCATTGGTGTACAGACCACAATCAGCCTCGCATTGTTTAAAGTCCATCTCTAGTAGAATTCCTTCGAAACAAGAGTTCCAACATCTCGGCGCTTGCTTTTTAAGCTGTATAAGCTTCGTGTCAGTCTCTAGACTTTAGATGTTCCGCCGCTAATGCCTTCAGGTTGCTGCACATAAATTTCCTCTTCCAATTTTTCCGTTGAGGAACGCTGTAGCAACGTCAAACTGAGCGAGGTGCATTTTCTCCTTAGCGCTGACACTCAATATAGTGCTCTGACGGTTTCTAGGCGTGCGGCAGGGCTCTGAAGGTTTGATTGTAATCAATTCCTTTCCTCTGTTAAAGCCCTTCACAACAAGCCGTGCTTCATACTTGTCTATTTAGCCGTCTGGGCTTCTTTTCGTTTGCCGAGGAAACGCTTTTCTTCCCGTCTGTAGATCACATGGCGTTCACACATTGACATCCTTTAGAGACTGCATTTCGATATTCATCGCTTTGCGCCATTCTTCACAAACGTTGTGATCGCGAAATAACCGTTCTCGATCTCTTTCATGGAGCTTTAGAGTCATCCGATCCATACCACTGGCGACGCGGTGGGCTCGGTTTGTAGAGACCTGCCTACTGAGCCGGCGGTCCCGGGTTTTAATTCCGGCCAGGGCAAATATTTGTGTGATGAACTCGAATATTTGCTTTATATAAGTGCTTTGGTCATGTTTGTTCTATGCATTTAAGTATATATCAATCTATATAAGTACGTATTCTAGTACCCATGACACAAGCCTTCTTGAGCTTAATTTGGGACTAGATCGATTTGTGTGAGGTTGTCTGATATTTATTTATTATTTATTTTATTTATTTACTGGCAACACAAAAACGGATTGATAAATGATAACAACCGATCAATGATGACGGCAAAAGTATTTGTCATACCATTGCTATAAGTATCCATGTAGTATCGTATCTCTCAGCAGTTTGTGGCCTTTCATTCCCGAGTGCCATACCCTATTTTCTTGTACCGTGATCCGATCCATACATTTGATAATAGAGACAGTGACGCCGTAGATACGGAAAAAAATTATCCTGACTACAGTATCATTCTTTAATCAGAAGTTTGAAATACATAATAACAGGAATTCTCCTGGACCATCACGACTGCCATCTGACCTTTCAACCTTGAGGGAAAACGAAATCTAAAATGGAAAAGAAAAATGAAAAAGTTTATTTTGTTCTTCTTATTGCACTATTAACAATAAATAAATTCGTAACTGGAAACAACAATGTGATTGGCAATCGTGTGACCATCATTGGAGGCCAGATTGGAAATAACCTAATCATAAGAGATGACACTAAAATTATTTACAGTTTTATTCGTGACAATTGCCGAATTGGAAGGAATTGTTACATAGAAGACGGAACGATAGGAGCAAATGGTATAATCGAAGACAATGCACTCATAAGGAATACCGTAATTGGAACTAACAGTGTGGCTGGCAACCGTGTGAGCATCTTTGGAACTCAGATTAGAGCTAACGCTATTATACGTGATAACAGTAGAATTGTTAACTCTAATATTGGGGACAATTGCGTAATTCAAAGGGATTGTGACTTGGAACACGGGACAATAGGAGCAAATTCGAGAATCGGCTACAATACAGTCATATATAGATCTACAATTGCAACCAATTGTGTGATTGGCAATAATGTGATCATGG
This sequence comes from Apotomis turbidana, assembly GCA_905147355.2. Classification (NCBI taxonomy): domain Eukaryota; kingdom Metazoa; phylum Arthropoda; class Insecta; order Lepidoptera; family Tortricidae; genus Apotomis; species Apotomis turbidana. Next base: position 7,651,990 of record LR990305.1, on the reverse strand, counting down.
TTGAAAGCCAAATTAACGCTAACGCTGTCGTACCAGATAACAGTAGAATTATTAACAACAGGTATGTCTAACTACTACTAACTCCTCTTCAATTATACATGGTCGCAGCATCAAATTGTAATTACTCTCCAGCATGGAGCTAAATGTAATGATCCTGTGCCACGGACCCAACTTCAACGTCTACTCTCTCTACATCGTGTCTACGCTCTACTTATACCCACGAAGCCCTAAGGAGCCCAACAACAATTACCTTAAATATAACTTATTCGCAGCTTCTCTTCCACATTCTACTACAAACGTAATGTTTAGCGATTCCTTAAACAATTGAGCTTCAACATTTCTTAACAACTAAGGGCCAAAATGAAATCGGTATTTTTAACCATTGTGATTCATCTAGAGTGGTAGGACTACGTTGTTTTTGTTACATTCTTTGAAGAGATGAAACCATGATTAATCATTTTTATGCCTTATCTGTAAACCAATATTACTATGAACTTTTGTTGATTAAAATGTAATAAATGTGTATCCTGTTACTTATTTAATCCTAACTGTACATCACCTATTATTTTACCTACCTTGGCACATTATATTAACTAAACTTCTAACATTCAGCACTATCTATAATCAAATTATGAACATAATGTTTCCTATCTAGTCTAGCTTCCATGAACATTTGTCGAGATCCTGTAACTCTTTCTTTTATTGCCAGAGACCGGATTTCTCGTGGCACTGTTGAGCTGTCATAGAGACTTCTCGTTTATCGACTTCCGATATACATGTGTTTTATCGATTATACCAAATGCAATATTTTAAATATGATTAAGAGTATAATTAAAGAGTAGGTAGACTTATCGCGAAGGAGTGACCTATTTGAGATAGTCTTTGGATACCAACATTGGAATTTTTAAACAGGAATTATTATAATAATAATCTTTTATTGTTCCTTATAAACTAGTAGCTCTGTGAGCATGACTTTGTTTTGCGACATTTTAGGTTGTTTTTCGACACTGAAAAATCTCAAAAACATGAATCGACAAAGAAATCTTTATATTTATCAAACCTGCTCACAGTTTCACCAGTAGTGATTAGGAAATACGAAATTACATTTCTTATTATGAGGCTTTACATTTTTTTTCCGAAAGAGATTGCAACTAGAATTGCTATCGAACATAATGATATCATTTTATGTAGGTACTAGCCATTCAACCTGATGAAATGTGAAATGAAGTACTTATTAACTTTTAATTATTTTAATTGAATATCTGTATTTCACATTTCAACTACTCAACAGTTATCAGAGTTCATAGTTATTTATTTAAAAAAAAACAATATACATTGTGTTTGAATGTGACAAATTGACAATACAATATTAAATTAAATTAAAATCGACATAATAACAACACAATTATTTACCTATATCTACGTCCAAATTACTAACAATTAATTAAATGTCAATCTAATTCTAAGTCAAGTCATAACATTAACAATCTTGTCCCTTAATAATTATTAAAATCCTGAATTAATGGCATTCCAAAATTCTTCAATAGAATAAAAGCACCCCTTCAGCAAAAAAGCTTTGAGCTTATTTTTAAACATGTTACTGCTTGAGATCAACTTCATTTCAACGGGCAATTTGTGAGAGATTGTGAGATGTGTGAGATTGCTCCTTAGCGATAAGACCGTGTGATGTTTACACTTACTTTTAATCTCATTAATATGTTGTGTTCTATAATGTATCGATGTAATATGTTAATCGGAAGTCGGTAAATGAGAAGTCCCTATGGCAGCTCAAAAGTGCTACGAAAAATCCGGTCTCTGTCTATTGCTTTAATCTAACCTTATTGAATGTTATTTAGTAGAAATAGATAATACGATGGATAAAACTCACTCAAGTCAAGTCCACAAGCAAGTATGATAGTTATAGATAAATATAATTCCTCTATTTAGCTATAAAAGATCAGTAATTGAATTATTATCATTGTCAACCCGCTACAAAATATGATAATTTGACTACATTACGCTAGCAATGCTATCATCTCATTCTTCCAAAAGCATTGGACTTTTTTAAATAATGGCAGCAACCAGTAAAAGGCAGCCATTTACAGAAAAGGCTCCTTCATGCATATATTGAGGGAATATCCTCACCGGATTTTTTTTTATTACAAGATTTTGTGAAGATAATTATTTTAATCTTACAAAAAAGCCTTATGCCCTGGATGGTGGATGAATACCAGATATACGTAATCTTTTATTGGCCCAAGAGGCTCTGTTTAGGGTTCCGTAGCCAAATGGCAAAAAACGGAACCCTTATAGATTCGTCATGTCTGTCTGTCCGTCTGTCTGTCCGTCTGTCCGTCCGTATGTCACAGCCATTTTTTTCCGAAACTATAAGAGCTATACTGTAGAAACTTGGTAGGTAGATGTATTCTGTGAACTGCATTAAGATTTTGATGCAAAAATAAAAAAATAATAATAAATATTGGGGGTTCCCCATACTTAGAACTGAAACTCAAACATTTTTTTTTTCATCTAACACATACGTGTGGGGTATCTATGGATAGGTCTTCAAAAATGATATCGAGGTTTCTAAAATTTTTTTTTCTAAACCGAATAGTTTGCGTGGCAGACGCTTCCAAAGTGGAAAAAAGTTGCCCCCCCCCCCCCCTCTAACTTCTAAAATAAGAAAATGAAAAATCTAAAAAAAACATGATGTACATTACTATAAAAACTACCAACGAAAATTGTTTTGAACGAGATCTAGTAAGTAGTTTTTTTTTAATACCTAACTTTGCACCTAATTTATATGGGGCGCTATACATACCAGGTGCAAACTTAACTTAACCACTTAGGGATGGAAAGTGTTTGTACGGAACCCTCGGTGCGCGAGTCCAACTGGCACTTGGCCGGTTTTTTAATCTATGAAATTTACTACTTATCATCAGTATTTGTTACTACGACAACACGATTCTCCTTAATCTTGGACCAAATGGATTCTCACTCCATTCATTATAAGCAAATAAACCTTAAGAACTTAGCCTTTATCCTTTAAATATACACGAAAACCATTAAATCATGGCTAGACCCCGGATTTCTGTCCAGAAAGTACGCAGTAATCTTTTATTTACAAAAGACACGGAAAAACAATTACTTATACATTACGACTAGAAAGGGATTACGTTTTGATTATATTAAATTAACATTATTAAATGATAAAATTAATATCACCGAGAAAGTTGTATGTCAGCCATTGTAAAGAGATGGCCGGGAACAGGAGGAAGGTGGAAATGTCAAAAACAAACAATACATAGACTATAGGTGTGCTACCATAACCTACATAGAGGGATGGTTTGAGGAGATTCTATTTTAAACATTTGGACGTATATCCGAGCGTGGCGAGCGGCGCACGCAAACATGTTCTGACTTGTCATTCCGGCGCCTAGGTACTAACTTGACTACGTTTGCATGTGATCACGAGTTTTATATTACTGTTTCATCTACCACCGAGGACATTTTTTATGATTTTTGTTTGTTATTCGATTAATTACTATAAACGCAGCAGCATATGCTATCGCGTCTGACGCTATTTTGTGCCACGCAGGGTATAAAAAAACCAGGTATAGCATTCCGGAATGACAGGCCAGACTTGTGACGTCATCACGCTATAACTGGTTGGTTGGTTCTGTCAATCCGTTTCTGCGTTGCCAGTAGTCAATCATAATACTCCCCGATTCCCTTGATACCTGTATGAATGTCTTAAAGTCAAGAGTGTTTAAAATCAATTATTACGACAAAAAAAAATTTACTCAAAGAATATGGCAATTGTAATGCAAAAATGTTTCTTTTTCTACGACTGGCGTTGAACATTTTTTCCGTATAATTATTTTTTTTTGATACCATAAAGCGGCAATTAATCAGTCTACGTCACAAGTCTGCCTTGTCGGAATACCATACTTTGTATTCTTATGATGTGATGACGTCACAAGTCTGGCCAGTCATTCCGGAATGCTATACCTGGTTTTTTTTTATACCCTGCGTGGCACAAAATATCGTCAGACGCGAAAGCAGATGCTGCTGCGTTTATAGTAATTAATCGAATAATAAACAAAAAGAAGAAAAAATGTCCTCGGTAGGTACTCATTTGGCACTTTAAAAGCGCAGTGGGTCGCGAGTCGCGTAGCAGCACGAATAGCTACCCCTGATGAAGAGCTCCAAATGAGTTCGAAACATGTCGGGCCGTTCCTGACAATTTTTACGTGAATTGAAACCGATTTTTTTAATAATTAGTTTTAGAGTCATCCGATCCATACCACTGGCAACACAAAAACTGATTGATAAGATAAATGATAGCTACCAACCAATCGTAACGTGATGACGTCAAAAGTCTTTGTCATACCATTGCTATAAGTATCCATGTAGTATCGTACCTCTCAGTAGTTTGTGGCCTTTCATCCCGGAGTACCATACCTTATTTTCTTATACCGATCCGATCCATACATTTGATAATTGTAACAGTGACGATAACGAAATCTAAAATGAAAAATCAAACAGTTTATTTCGTTCTTCTTATTACACTATTGTCAATAAGTGAATCCGTAACTGGAAGCCCCGTAACTGGAAGCAAAAATGTGATTGGCAATCATGTGACCATAACTGGAAGCCATATTGGAAATAACATTATCATAAGAGATTACAGTCAAATTATTTACAGTTTTATTGATAACCATTGCATAATTGGAAGGTATTGTTACATAGAAGACGGAAGGATAGGAGCAAATGGTATAATCGAAGACAGTTCAGTCATAAAGAATACCGTAATTGGAACCAACTGTGTGACTGGCCAAAGTGTGAGCATCACTGGAACTCATATTAAAACTAACGCTGTCATACATGCTAACAGTAGAATTATTAACTCTAATATTGAGGACAATTGCGTAATTCAAAGGGATTGTGACATGGAACAAGGGACAATAGGAGCAAATTCGAGAATCGGTTCCAATACAGTCATAACTAGATCTACAATTGAAAGCAATTGTGTGATTGGCAATAATGTGATCATCATTGGAAGCCATATTATTGCTAGAGCTGTCATACCAAATAACAGTATAATTATTAACAACAGGTATGTCTAACTACTACTAACTCCTCTTCAATTATACATGGTCGGCATCGAATTGTGATTACTCCAGCATGGAGCTAAATGTAATGATCTTGTGCCACGGAACCAACATTAACGTCTACTCGCTCTACATCGTGTCTACGCTCTACCTATACCCACGAAGCCCTAAGGAGCCCAACAACAATTACCTTAAATATAACTTATTCGCAGCTCCTCTTCCACATCCTACATCTAAACAACCCTAATATTTAGCGTTTCCTTAAACAATTGAGCTTGAACATTTCTTAATAACTAAGTGCCAAAATGTAATCGGTATTTATAACCATTGTGATTCATCTAGTGTTCATTCTTTGAAGAGGTAAAACCTTGATTAATCATCATTACTATGCCTTATCTGTAAACCAATATTACTATGAACTTTTGTTGATTAAAATGTAATAAATGTTTATCCTGTTACTTATTTACTGTACTTCACCTATTATTTTGCTACCTTGGCACATTATATTAACTAAACTTCTAACATTCAGCACTTTATCTATCATCAAATTATGAACTTAATGTTTCCTATCTAGTCTAGCTTCTATGAACATTTGTCAAGATCCTGTAATGTAACTCTTTCTTTTATTGCCAGAGTCCGGATTTCACGTGGCACTTTTGAGCTGTCATAGAGACTTCTCGTTTATCGACTACCGATATACATGTGTTTTATCGATAAATACAAAGTGCAATATTTAAATTATGATTAAGAGTATAATTAAACAGTAGGTAGACTTATCGCGAAGGAGCGACCTATTTGAGATAGTCTTTGAATACCAACATTGGAATTTGTAAATAGGAATTATAATAACAATGATTTTTTTATTGTTCCTTATAAACTAATAGCTCTGTGAGCATGACTTATTGCAACTAGAATTGCTATCGAACATAATGATATCATTTTATGTAGGTACTGGCCATTCAACCTGATGAAATGTGAAACTATGAAGTACTTATTAACTTTTAATTATTTTAATTGAATATCTCTATTTCACATTTCAACTACTCAACAGTTATCAGAATGAGATTGCTCCTTAGCGGTAAGACCGTGTGATGTTTACACCTACTTTTAATCTCATTCATATGTTGTGTTCTATAATGTATCGATATAATATGTTAATCGGAAGTCGGTAAATGAGAAGTCCCTATGGCAGCTCAAAAGTGCTACAAAAAACCCGGTCTCTGTTTATTGCTTTCATCTAACCTTATTGAATGTTATTTAGTAGAAATAGATAATATGATGGATTAAACTCACTCAAGTCCACAAGCAAGTATGATAGTTATAGATAAATATAATTCCTCTATTTCGCCATAAAAGATCAGTAGTTGAATTATTATCATTGTCAACCCGCTACAAAATATGACAATTTGACTACATTACGCTAGCAATGCTATTTATTTATTTATTCAATCTTTATTGCACAAAAGAAAACTTATCGTACAAAAGGCGGACTTAATGCCAAGAGGCATTCTCTACCAGTCACCCTTAGGGCAAAGCGGAAAAATTGTAGCCGGTGCAACTAACTTACACATAAACAACAAAACATAATTATAATACTTATACATAGATTTTGCTATTCATGTAAATATACAGCGATGAAACATACTAAGCAGATAGACTACGAGACTTCATTTCTGCCAGCAAAGAAGCTGCACACGGACTTTTTAAACGCTAGCTTACTCGGTGCCTGTTTAATTGAGAGAGGAAGACCGTTCCAGAGGCGAGCCACTTGAATTGAGAATGAATTGGACATGGAACCAGTGCGGTGAAGGGAGATAGAAAGGGCGAGATTGCCGGAAGAGCGAAAATGACGGTTACGAGCGAGTGGATTCGATATAACAGAAAAAAGTCTTGAGGTATTCAGGAGATTGTGGATCGTTAAAAATCGAATAGAGGATGCAAAGCATACGAATGTTGCGTCGTTGACGGATGGGAAACCAGACAAGTTGAGAGCGAAATGAGGAGATGTGATCATATTTACGGAGACAGAATATGAAACGAATACAATTATTAAGAAGTCGATCCAACTTATCAAGAAGATCTTCATTTAAGTCCGGATAACAAACATCACCATAGTCAATTATCGGCAGGATAAGGGTATTAACTAGTAACACCTTGGTTTTAATGAGCAGGAAGTTCTTTAGTTAGTTCAGAGCATGAAGCGAGCCAATGACTTTCCTGCTGATTTCGCTCACCTGTACCTTCCATCTCAGTGTGCTATCTAAGTGAACTCCTAAATTCTTGACACTGGGACTAAATATAATAGGCATTCCATTGAAATTTGGAGGTGTGAGAGAATCCAGATCAAGTTTGGGAAGCTGGCGAGAGCTACCAATGACAATAGCCTGACACTTAGACGGGTTCACAAACAGGCCAAATTTCTCCGACCATTGTTGAATGTGTAACAGGTCTAAGTTTAATTCGTCAATGGTAGTGGTAACGTCAGCCACTACATTGATCATAGATCTGTAGGTCGGCGGCATACACATGGTAAGAACAGCGAAGGTCGGGAGTGATGAAGTTAACGAAGGTGGAAAATAGATGTGGAGAAAGAATGCCTCCTTGAGGTACGCCAGTGGCTAAGTCACACCAGTCGGACAAAGATCGATCTACACGGACTGCTTGCCGGTGACCACGAAGATAACTGGAAATTATCTCATCAGCTATCATCTCATTCTTCCAAAAGCATTGAACTTTTTTAAATAATGGCAGCAACCAGTAAAAGGCAGCCATTTACAGAAAAGGCTCCTTCATGCATATATTGAGAGAATATCCTCACCGGTTTTTTTTATTACAAGAGATTGTAAATATAATTATTTTAATCTTACAAAAAAGCCTTATGCCCTGGATGGTGGATGAATACCAGATATACCTAATCTTTTATTGGCCCAAGAGTCTCTTTTTTAATCTATGAAATTTACTACTTATCATCAGTATTTGTTACTACGACAACACGATTCTCCTTTACTCGTGGACCTAATGAATTCTCACTCCATTCATTATAAGCTAATAAACCTTAGAACTTAGCCTTTATACTTTAATAAACACGAAAACCATTAAATCATGGCAAATGTCATTCATCCTTGAAATTTAAAGACTCAATCTTTGTGTATTCGAAGTCTCTTTCAACTCGCGAATTAGACAAGGGAAAGGAAAGTAAGGGAAATTCTTCATAACCCCTGTGAAATAATTAAGTATGGTCTAGTTCAGAAATGTGTATCCAGAAACAAGCAAGCAAAACCTTTGCACATCTTATACCCGGGTGAGGCAACGCGCTCGCGGCGAGCCGACTTTGTGCGTCGCACTATGGTATAGGAATACAAGGTATGGTATTCCGACCAGGCAGACTTGTGGCGTAGACTGATTAGGTGCCGCTTTATGTTTAAAGAATTATAAGGAAAATATGTTCAACACCAGTCATACAAAAAGAAACATGATGCATTAAAATTGCTATATTCTTTGAATGAATGTTTTTTGTTGTTGTAATAATTGATTTTAATACTCTTCATTTAAAGACATTCATACAGGTACTTAGGGAATCGGGGAGTATTATGATATACTACTGGCAACGCAGAAACGGATTGACAGAACCAACCAACCAATTATAGCGTGATGACGTCACAAGTCTGGCCTGTCATTCCGGAATGCTATACCTTGTTTTTTTTTATACCCTGCGTCGCACAAAGTAGCGTCAGACGCGATAGCAGATGCTGCTGCGTTTATAGTAATTAATCGAATAATAAACAAAAAGAAGAAAAAAATTCCTCGGTGCTAGATGAAACAGTAATATAAAACTCGTGATCACATGCAGACGTAGTCAAGTTAGTACCTAGGTAGTAATTAGCGCCGTACGCAATGACAAATCAGAACATGTTCGCGTGCGCCGCTCGCCACGCTCGGATATACGTCCAAATGTTTAAAATAGAATCTCCTCAAACCATCCCTCTATGTAGGTTATGGTAGCACACCTATAGTCTTATGTTTATTTTTGTCATTTCCTCCTTCCTCCTGTTCCCCGTCATCTCTTTACAATGACTGACATACAACTTTCTCGGTGAAATTAGTTTTAATCTTTTAATAAAGTTAATTAATTAAATATAATCAAAACGTAATCCCTTCCTCGTCATAATGTGTAAGTAAAGTAACTGTTTTTCCATGTGTCTTTTGTAAATAAAAGATTACTGGGTACTTCTGCATATCTTTATTGTGGTATCGAGTCAACTCGCTCTGGTAACTATTTTCAATCAAGTTATGACAGACTTGCCCTACTGGCGCAGGCCTCTCACCAAATTACTCAAGGCTCGCACGCACGCACATACAGTTTTATTTTTGAACCTAAAACATAAACGGAATAAGGACGTTTTCTGAACACTTAAATTGCAACACTTTCCCTTATTCAAAACTTCTGTATTCCGAGGTAATACGACTGGGGCTTCGACGTAATCGGCAATCGTTTCCGTTAATCGTTCAGAAAAGAATTTGCCAACTCTTCATCAGTTGCGGCTATTAATCCATCATTTACGTATAATGTGATTAACAACTTCGTGGTGACTATTTCCTTGGTGTACAGACCACAATGAGCCTCGCATTGTTTAAAGTCCATCTCTAGTAGAATTCCTTCGAAACAAGAGTTCCAACATCTTGGCGCTTGCTTTTTAAGCTGTATAAGCTTCGTTTCAGTCTCTAGACTTACATGTTCTGCCGCTAAAGCCGCTTTCAGGTTGCTGCACATAAATTTCCTCTTCCAATTTTTCCGTTGAGGAACGCTGTAGCAACGTCAAACTGAATGAGATGCATTTTCTCCTTAGCGCTGACACTCAATATAGTGCTCTGACGGTTGCTAGGCGTGTGGCAGGGGCAGGGCTCTGAAGGTTTAATTGATCGTAATCAATTCCTTTCCTCTGTTCAAAGCTCTTCACAACAAGCTGTGCTTTATATTTTTCTATTGGACGATCGTAGAATCCATTTCCAAGAAAGCGCCTTTCTTCCCTTCGGTAGATCACACGCCGTTCACACATTGAGATCCTTCAGAGACTTCCTTTCGCTATGCATTGCTTGGCGCCATTCTTCACAAACGTTCTGATCGCGAAATAACCATTCTCGATCTTTCATAGAGCTTCAGAGTCATCCGATCCATACCACTGGCAACACAAAAACTTATTGATAAGATAAATGATAACAACCAACCAATCATAACGTGATGAAGTCAAAAGTCTTTGTCATACCATTGCTATAAGTATCCATGTAGTATCGTATCTCTCAGCAGTTTGTGGCCTTTCATCCCGGAGTGCCATACCTTATTTTTTTATACCGTGATCCGATCCATACATTTGATAATAGTGACAGTGACGCCGTAGATACGGAAAATTTTGATCCTGACCACAGTATCATTCTTTAATCAGCAGTTTTAAATACATAATAACAGGAATTCCCCTGGACCATCACGACTGCTATCTGACCTTTCAATCTTGACGGAAAACGAAATCTAAAATGGAAAAGAAAAATGAAAAAGTTTATTTCGTTCTTATTACACTATTGACAATAAATAAATTCGTAACTGGAAATAACAATGTGATAGGCAATCGTGTGACCATCATTGGAAGCCAGATTGGAAATAACCTAATCATAAGAGATGACACTAGAATTATTTACAGTTTTATTCGTGACAATTGCAGAATTGGAAGGAGTTGTTACATAGAAGACGGAACGATAGAAGCAAATGGTATAATCGAAGACAATGCATTCATAAAGAGTACCGTAATTGGGTCTAACAGTGTGGCTGGCAATCGTGTGAGCATCTTTGGAACTCAGATTAGAGCTAACGCTATTATACGTGATAACAGTAGAATTGTTAACTCTAATATTGGGGACAATTGCGTAATTCAAAGGGATTGTGACATGGAACAAGGGACTATAGGAGCAAATTCGAGAATCGGTTACAATACAGTCATATATAAATCTACAATTGCAACCAATTGTGTGATTGGCAATAATGTGATCATGGTTGAAAGCCAAATTAACGCTAACGCTGTCGTACCAGATAATAGTAGAATTATTAATAACAGGTATGTCTAACTACTACTAACTCCTCTTCAATTATACATGGTCGCAGCATCGAATTGTGATTACTCCAGCATGGAGCTAAATGTAATGATCCTGTGCCACGGAACCAACATTAACGTCTACTCTCTCTACATCGTGTCTACGCTCTACTTATACCTACGAAGCCCTAAGGAGCCCAACAACAATTACCCTAAATATAACTTATTCGCAGCTCCTCTTCCACATCCTACATCTTAACAAACCTAATGTTTAGCGATTCCTTAAACAATTGTGCTTAAACATTTCTTAACAACTAAGGGCCAAAATGTAATCGGTATTTATAACCATTGTGATTCCTTAGTCTAGTGGTAGGACTGCATTGTTAGATTCTTTGAAGAGATAAAACCACGATTAATCATTATTATGCCTTATCTGTAAACTAATATTACTATGTACTTTTGTTGATTAAAATGTAATAAATATTTATCCTGTTACTTATTTAACCCTAACTGTACTTCACCTATTATTTTGCTACCTTGGCACATTATATTAACTAAACTTCTAACATTAAGTACTTCATCTATCATCAAATTATGAACTTAATGTTTCCAATCTAGTCCTGAAACTCTTTCTTTTGTTGCTTAAAGATCTAGCCTTATTAAATGTTATTTAGTATAAAGAGATATTAGGATGTGTCCGTATCGATTCGGTGAGAACCAAATAATAATCCTTTGAAGTAGTCCTGGTGAACAGCATTTTGGCTTCGCCTATATCGGATGAAGCCGAAATGCTGTACAATGTAGCCGATTTAGGTTTATTTGTTCTTAAGTAGTGATTTATTTGTTTCCTTTTTGTATATTGTTTGTAAATTGATTTTACAGGGCGATGTGATCGCTCAGCGACAAAACCCTTTTATAAATAAAAAAAAGATAATATGATGGATAAAAGTTTAATTTTTATCATAAATCTCACTCAAGTCCACAAGCAAGTATGATAGTTATAAATGAATTAAATTTCTCTATTTAGCCATACAAGATCAATAGTTGAATTATTATTATTTTCAACCCGCTACAAAATATGACAATTTGACCAAATGAATTCTCACTCTATTCATTATAAGCAAATAAACCTTAGAACTTAGCCGTTATCCTTTAAACATAACACGAAAACCATGAAATCATGGTAAATGTCATTCATCTTTCAAACTTGAAGACTCAATCTTTGTCTATTCGAAGTCTCTTTGAACTCGCGAAACATTCTGATAAGGGACATTCTTCTTAACCCCTGTGATATAATTAAATATGTTCTATTCCAAAAATATGTATCCAGAAACAAGCAAGCAAAACATTTGCACATTTCATACCCGGGTGAGGCAATGCGCTGGCGGCGAGCCGACTTCAAAATGGCATCAGACGCGATAACAGCTGATTAACCACTCTGGATTTGATTGTGCTTCATACTTGCGAGCATTAACCTTAGGCATTTCCTTCACCCTTGAGTAGACAGCCATTAGCTAGAACTGGAAATGCACACGCCAACCTGACGTCAGGATGGCGGGCGTCCTTTATTTCTTAAATATCTCTGGAGTTTAAAGAGCACATCGTTCCAATTTTGGCGCACACTTGGCACATTGCTACGCACTGAAAGTTTCGGGAATCTAATACCTACTTACCAACTTATTTTTGACACACATTAAATCTTTTATAATCTCTAAAATTTCCTTCTCTTAACACACTGTCCACATAGAAAAATAAAGTAAGTAAGTTTTTTTGAAGTCGTTAAGCTGCTGCCGATAATGGAATTATCCCGTGAAAATTTAAGAGCTATGATTGATTACGACTTTAAAAGCGGATTAACACAACATCAATGTGGAGACCGGATGATTGCTGCTTTTAGTATTGAAGCACCTTCAAAGACGACAATATACAGGTGGTATTCAGAATTTCAACGTGGCCGTGTGTCCCTCACGGACGACGAGCATGAAGGTCTACCAAAAGTGACTTATCGGGAAATTCAAGAGTATTTGGGTTTTGGAATGAGTCAGATACAAATAATTTTACGGGAAGAATTAGGCGTGCGAAAGTTGTTTTCCCGCTGGATCCCTCACTTATTAACTGACGAGCAGAAAGCGTCTCGTGTCGATTAGTTCCGCAAAACTTTGAGTAAATTCAATGGAGGTAGCTCAAATGCAGTTTTTAGTATCGTATCAGGTGAGGAGACGTAGATATACCATGCATATGAGCCTGAAACTAAAAACCAATTTCGAGTATGTGTCTACGAGCTCAAGCCGACAAAAGTTATCCGTTCTCGCAGCACGGCCAAGAAGATGCTACGTTTGTCTCCAAATCGGGTCACGTGGCTATTCCTCTTGAAGATCGTAGAACGGTCAATTCCGATTGGTATACAGCTATTTATTTGCCGAACTCCGAAAAAATAACCTTAATCGCCGCATCATCCTTCACCACGACAATGCCAGCCCTCACACCGCTCGGAAAACACCTCAGTATCCGGATGGTGAAAAAGTCGAAACTACTGGACCAGCTTCCATACAGCCCAAATTTAAGCCCCAACCCAACGACTTTTTCACATTCCCCAAAACCAAGGATAAATTGCGTGGTCAGCGGCTTCAGGCGCCGGAAGAAGCAGTGGAGGTCTTCAAAATGGCCATTTTGTCGACCCCTATTTCAGGCTTCAGCGTTCAATACGTGTTTTAAATACTGGTTTGACCGCATGGAAAAGTGCATAAAATATAAAGGCTACTAAATACTTTGAAAAACAATAATTACACTTTTAATTAATTTGACTGCATATTTTTTTCTACTCCCGAAACTTTGACCCTCGTAGCACTAAGGGCTTGTGCACAAGTCACGTGAGAAATTGAAATTCGTCACCTGTTGGAAGAGACCGGGAATCGAACCCGGTACGTCTGGATTGCCGGTCCAGCGCGTTAACCTTTCCGCCACCCTAACGCCCAACCTTTCGAATTTTTCCTTATGCACAAAGCATAAGGAAAGCGCCTCTTCCACCAGGTTGTCCAGGTTACGCATAAATTTTTCTTTGAGCTTTGATCTTTGTATAAATGGTTTAATGCAATCTCGCTTTCTCTCATACATTTCAGATAACGAAAGGCAGCACGCCGTCGCTCAAGCGTCTAGCGAAGGATATCCTAGGTATAGAGATACAGCATGGCGAGCACAGCTCAGTGGAAGACGCCCGAGCAGCCATGCAACTCTACTGCACCGTCGCCAAGGAATGGGAGAGAATGACCAGCGAGAAGAGAGGGTATAGGAAAGATTAGTGCACGTTGAAGGAGACTGAAACACATACCTTTTTAACCCTTAAATGCATACAATTGGGTCTATCAACTTTTTCTGCTGCTCGTTGCCATGGTGCCGTCCCCTGGGTCACTATAAAACTAGGATTTTCGGCGGTTATATTTACCACAAACTTTGTAATTGCGACAGTTAAACCCATTCTTATGTAGGCTATCTCATGAAAATACCAGTTATATAAATGTATCAACACTTTTGGAATCAATGTCATTAATCGTCCCCTGGGTCACAGGACAGAATAACAACAAGACAAAGTTGATCGACCCAATTGCACTCATTTTATTTTTGAAATGATGTAAATTAGCAATAAAATTAAAATCCACGTCAGTTTGTGTCAAGTCTTTATTGACAATATTCAGATTTTGACATAAGTATGTCATTTCAGTAGCGTGTAAATATACATCATTACGCATTTAAGGGTTAACCCTTATTGTGATTGTAATAAGAGCGAACAAAGTATGTGTTTCAATTTCAGTTGATTTTGATCTGCTGTTTTTGGTGGTTGTGATCATAGGTAGGAGTCAGATGATGCAAAATTTTCCCTTTTTGTTTTTATATATATATCTTTTTGATTTCAGTTGATTTGATTATTTGAATTGATTAGTGTGTAGCAACACGGTGCCTGAGAAGCATAACAGTAAGATGGCGTGTTTATAGCCAAACCACGCCAACTCTTCCAAGCAAATTAACTGTCAAACCATTCAAAGTAAGTCAGTTTGTATGATTTGACAGTTCATTTGCTAGGAAGAGTTAGCGTGGTTGGACTATAACACAGCACTTACTGTATGTTGCTTGTCAGGTATGAAACTGTACAATGGTGTATATTATGTATGATTATACACTGCACTTGTCCATTCCTAACTTAATTCAAAATTCAAGCACCTATCTTTTGTAAATTTTATGAAACATGTAATGTCTCATTTTTTTAATGTGGGTCAGGTCTACGTGGAGCGAGGGTAGCGAAGTGGCTAACGCGCTGGACCTGTAATCCAGAGGTACCGGGTTCGATTCCCGGTCCCTTCCACCAGGTAGCTCCTTTTTCAATTTTTCTTTAAGCGGTAATCTTTGTATTCATGGTTTACCTATCTTTTGGTTTACATTTGTTTTTAAGCAGTAATTTAACTCTTAACTTGATCTGCAAAGTGCTAGACTATGGTCATAAATTGTCATTGTTTTCGAAACATCAATTAATTCAAATTATTAGATATTTTATTTTTCTATACTATGTGCCAAAATTAAATTTTTTAGGTTATTTCCTACTACTGGGTTTATTTATGTTTTGTGTTTCACTAGCATCAGTGGTGTAACTAAAGGTTTTTTTCACTGGCAACATATGAGAATTGAAATTATTAATACAATTCTCGTCCTACCTCATCTCGTCTGGACAGTGGAGAAGCACCTTAAGCCCATAGCAAAGTCATCAGATAAAGCCTTACTTCTACCAATTCCCTTTTCGCCTTAAGAGCCAATACAGATGAACTATATTTCAAATGCAAAACTGCAATGGCAGTTCGAAGGCAGTTCTGATGCTGTATAGTCAGACCACGGCACTAGGTGGTGTAGCGATGTTTCCATCTCCTCTCAAATAGGTGCCCTCAGCGAAATATAGTGGGCAGTGCTGTAAATGTCTACTTCAAGTACTGAATGTGATGATTTAGTTTATCAACACCTTCGTTGTTCAGGAGAACGTGGAGGAATTATAGGTAGCAGCACTATCAACGTCTACACTACTCGCAAAGTTGAAGTTGGTCTAAGTATGGCTTTGCGCAGCGAAGTGGCTCTGCACTATCATATCGGCCCAACTTCGGTCAACTACGCGAATAGTGTGGAGCCACAATAAAAAAATCGGATTGATGACACCAGTTGGCAGAACCTTAGCTGTACACGTTCCCTATAGTTCGGAAAAAAAAACGAATTATAGAATGATTTCGAATTGTAAACCCCACATGTAAACTCTAGAACATGCATCTTGCGTTGACCGCATTCATTTGTTACCTTCGATGCAACACTTAAGAGGCCTTATTCTTTTTAAAATGCTTTTTTTTTTAGACATTTTTCCCTATGATAAAACATGCTTAGAACAGGGCTATTGAGATTTATTGGTATATATTTAAAACCTACAGTTTGAATTTGTAATTTTTTAATTTTTGTTTCAAAAACTACCTACTCGAAATTAACAAAATTCAAGCGCAATATTAGTTTTTTCAACTTATTTTCGACTGCACGCAATGAGAGCATGAAATGCTATGTTACTACCTAGAACTCGGAGAAAAGTATTATTCACTTCAAAAAGTTGGTTGAAATTATCAATATATTGTCATAATATGAAAAAAAAAATATTTTAAAAGCAATAAGGCCTTTTAATTTACTATAATGCTGGGTCACAACGAAAACTCACTTAAATTTCAGTCATTGCTCTTGAAAACCTCGTATCTATTTTGTTGATTGATATTGAGATACGAGCTTTGTTTTAAGTAGGTCTTTGTTACTTAGTGAGTTTTGGTTGTCGACAGACGATAATTAGTCTGACATAAAATAGTGTCGTCTCCGTTTTCTTGGATTGATTAGAAAGGGACGACGCTACAGTATTACTTTTTAATTTCTACTCTTTTTTTGTCAGACTAAAATAAACAGTGTTTAGACTATAAGATGCTATCTTTTTATATGTCGGTTAAATCTATAACTAACTTGAAACTTAAAAAATACTTTTTATATTATATAGTAGTGTGTTCGAATATTGTCACTTTATTTCAAATTTAAGATCATTTTTGTATTTTATTTATGTAGATATAATTTTAGTTTAACTACAAATAAATTGATTTTTCTAATATCACACCGTATTTATTTTATTACCTACTAGAAGCTACCCGGCTTCGTTCGTGTAAAACCTGTTCCTTGCCGTAGACGGATAAAAAGTATCCTATAACCATCTCTGGATGTCCAGCTATCCCTGTACCAAAATTGGTAAAAATCCGTCCAGCCGTTTCGGCGAGATGAGCAGACAAAGATATTTTACCAATTAGTACCTAGACACCGGGAAGGAATGGTTTGCCGGGTGAGTAGGTAGGTATAGACAGCCAGGTAGGTAGGTAGGGAGGGGTTTTCACGGCTAGGCATGTATAGTGCTTTCCTCAAACATGCAATGAAATAAAAAAATACACCACTGAAAAAAATATATAGTTCGGCTGTTTAGCCTGTTCATGAACACAGGCGCCATGTTTAAATAAAAATTACTTCCCGGCCTAGGTCTTAAATTTTGTATGAAATTCCTTTACGGTTCTCTCTAGTTGTTCCGCCCGAAACGTGATACTTCGAAGCCTGTTACAACGCACGTTATGGCGACATTTCTTTGCATGTTTGAGATTTTTTTATAACACATGCGACCCTGTGATAACCACGAATCGTAAACGCTGACCGAGCGAGCGTTGCTTCTCCGTTTCAGCTTGGACCGGGTTTTAGGGTTCCGTAGTCAACTAGGAACCTTTATAGTTTCGCCATGTCCGTCTGTCTGTCTGTCCGGCCGCGGAGCTCCTTGATTATTAGTACTAGCATGTACTAGAAAGCTGTAATTTGGTATGAGTATGTGTATGTATCACGCCGACAAAATGGTAAAATTAAAAATTTACGACCCTTTTATAGAGCTTCAAATCTTTCTCGTAATTTAAACCTCGGGTTTTTAAGCCCGTCTATTGTGAAAGATGGGCAACTACGGAACCCTACACGGAGCGTGGCCCGACATGCTCTTGGCCGGTTTTTTTTCGTACGTCCGGATATTTGAATGTTCGGATTTCCGGCTGTTCTCGTATAGAGATCATACCCGCGCTGAAAATAGGCATTTTTATTAATATCATCATATCAGCCGACAGACGTCCACTGCTTGACAAAGGCCTCCCCCAAAGACCTCCACAACGATCGGTCTTGCGCCGCCCTCATCCAATTTCTACCGATCCTAAGCAGGTCGTCGGTACACCTTGTTGGAACCTTCCCACACTTGGTCCTCCAGTCATTTGTCAGGTGAGAATAAAAATCCGTTCAAATTAAATTATCTAATTTATTAAACACTAATTACAAACATAACAGAATTTCAGTCATTTTCTATCACATCAGCTGCCGCTGTCGTACATCTCCCGCACAAGTCGGAGTAGTTTCGGCAAACCCAGTCCGGTCTTGGCCGAGATGCCAACAACTTCCTTCTCCTTACTAATCCTCTCGAATGCCTCGCGGCCGGCGGGTAGGTCGATTTTGTTTAATACCTAAAAAAAGCACATTTCATCATGTTATAAGAAAATAAAGAAATACTCTGGCTTTATTAGTTACCGCTTTATGGGTAGATTGCAAAAAAATTGTACATATTTCAAAGCTTAGTTAACAAAAAATCACGATCGCTTCCTTTGTGTGACGAAAGTTAGTCATACAAAATGTAATGTGACGCTACCCTCACCAAAGGAATCAATTAAGTTTTGTTTTAATTAAAGCCCTTAACCTTAACTATGTACAATTTTTTTGCAATCAACCTTTATGGTTACTTTTTTTATTAAAGCAGAAACTCTGCTAAATAACGTAAACCAAATGTTTACAATGAAGCGAAAAATTGAAAAATTTAATGGTTCGGACAGGATTCGAACCTGCGTTTCCAACGGCTTTCCGGGCCAACACGGGCGTCCTACCAACTGGACCACAACCAGATGTCTGAGCCATAGAATCTTTCAACCAGTTGCTTCAACATGCCTTAGGGTGGCATCTGGTTCGGTGGTCCAGTTGGTAGGATGCCCGTGTTCGCCCGGAAAGCCGTTGGAAACGCAGGTTCGAATCCTGTCTGAACCATTAAATTTTTCAATTTTACGCTTCATTGTAAACATTAACCTTTATGGTAACTAAATAATAATAAGATTTTTTTTTTCGGGAAAGCAGATAACCGCCCTTCCTTCATAATGTGAGTGCCTCAGATAAATTTCGCTCAGCGAGCGCAGGGCTTTACTGAGCGAGGTGCTCGCGTCCAGTAGCTATATGTATGTATGTATACTTACTATGCAACTGTCGCTCAGCGAGCGCAGGGCTGCACTGAGCGAGCTCATGAGCGAGGTGCTCCAGCTGAGCGAGCGGTTCGTCGCTCGCGTCCAGTAGGTATATGTATGTACTAGCACTAACCCGCGGCTTCGCCCGCGTTCCTATACAATATACATTATCCTACGGGAACGATGCTCTTTTTTTCAGGTTAAAAATTAGGCTATTTGTTAAAGTTAGGATATTATCAGCTTATCCCTCATGCATATCCGTCTAGCCGTTTTATTGTTGAAAAGCTTGAATGCATTTATTGCGGCTGGAGGAAGTTTCCCGATGACTACTCGTCCAGTCTCGCCGCGCCGCCCGCACTGGTCTCGACAATCGAGATGGCACCAAATACAAATTTAAACATCTATTAGGTTTAAGTTTAGGTCGTAACTCTCATATTCTTGCTCTTCTTTATAGTATACTTTTTCATCCTGCAACTCCCCGCTATCTCAAAGAGCGTTTCACTTATCTCACTTCTGCTCGATCTGCCCAAAATTTGCTCCTTGCCGTACCTTCTTCCGTCTCAAAATTTTATAATAATTCGTTTACTTTTAAAGCTGTCTGTTTATGGAACTCCTTGCCTTTTAGCTTAAGGCGCGCTAAATCTCTTGTTTCTTTCAAAGCTCAACTGAAAGAACACTATCTATCCTTTTCATAATTCGTATTTTATTCAAATGGTCCTATTATCTGTTGGCTGAATGTATGTATGTATTTAAATGTATTTATTTTTTATTATATTTATGTTTTTTTATGTATATTATATTATTATTATTACTATCCGATTTTTGCACCGCCTAATAACAAAATCTTATTTTTTCAAGTTCTCCACTACCCAAAGGTTGTCTGGAAGAGATCGCTCTTTAGCGATAAGACCGCCTGTTGTTGATATAAATATAAATAGTCTAATCTTGTTTTCCCATACAAACTTTGGATCTCTATTTCACCCCCAGCGAACGAATAAAACATAGAACACGAGCTTCATACAAAATTACAATCAAAAACCGGCCCAACAGTCGAAATGCGCATGCTCACCGGTGTACCAATCACAGCCACTCAAATGTTTTCAATTACGCATAACAAATAAATGTGATTCGTCAATTTCCGAATGGCCAGCTGTGATTCGACAAAACGCATGACATTTGTCTATGGTAATATGGCGGTGACAGTGAAAACTCATAATTGGTGAATCGTTAGTGCAGTAAAGAGCCATTTTTGTTTCCTTCATTATAAATCTTGAATGTTAAGGTTATTGCTTACATACAAATTTCAAAAAAAAAATCCATCTTTTAAGGAATCCTTGTTTGTTCCTTGTTGGTACTAATACTTTGAATGATTATTATTAATGCGTGCTGTAACTGCTGTATATATTATTATTTCTCCTTCTTTGTAATAACTAATATTTTATATGTAAAGTCGATACAATCTTTGTAGTGAAAAAATATCAAACATAATTAGGAACTTATACGTTTTCATACCGGACTGACGGAAAACGCCTTTTAGGGACGGTCTTATACAAGCACAAAAGCCCGGCTTGCCCTAGTAATATTAAAAAACGATAAAAAATTATTTACTTGAACAGTATATAATTGCGCGCCGTGACGTGTTTCATAATTTCAAATTTTGTCGACGCCGCGTGGTTCAAAATTTGTCCGCGCACACGTACAGACCGCGCCGCGCTCGCTGATGGCTCGTCGCCATTCTATGTCACCGCTAGTCATCTCCCTCGCACGCGTTAGCTTGCAATCGGGCTTCATACTGCTTACTCTAACACATGGAAGTAACCTATGTATCAACATAACTATACGTTGCTTCAAGTGAAGTGAAGTTAGATACGGTACGGATCGGCCACTTGCAAATTTCGTGTAAACAGGAGTGATTTAACTTCACGTTGTTTAGAAATATTTAGTTAGTGTAGTGTTTGTTTGAGCGTAGTAATAAGTAGAAGTAGGTAATATTATAGATAGTGATCGTGTTTTGATTTTGTTTGTTGTTGTGATTACTGTGGCTTTAAACAATGGAAGGAGTTGTTCCGTGCGATTGTGATGAGTTAAAGTGTGCAGGTATTTTAATAGGCGAAGGAAAGGTGGGCACTAACTTTTGCTCAGAAAAAACAGCTCATATTTTCCCCAAACCCCACGCCCAACCTGTGTATTATTGAAATTGTACTTTGAACAGTAATGCGGCAATAAAATGGATTTACCCATAAGCCTAGGCACGCCACTGATTGCATTACTTTTTTCAAACATCGTATATAAATTAGTCATATGGCATAACACCATCCCTATACAAAATCTGTTCCGTACAATAAATTAAATTAATATGTGTACGGCTTTATTTACGTATGAAAACTGATACCATCTTTTTTTTGTGTTTTTCTGAGTGATTAATACACCATTTCACGGAACATTATGACATATTTTGTTACTTTGAGACTTCATATATGTCACGTAATGCAACTGTTCGGCTGCGTCGCCATTTGCAAACTAGACAGCCGTTTGACACAAAATTTACGCCCCGCCTTAACTGACACAAAATCCGTGGGGCCATTTTCCGACGCTAGTTAGGCTTCTATGTTTTATTCGTTCGCTGTTCACCCCCTTTAGAAAAACCGTTTTATTAGTGTGCCCCTAGACCTTATAAGGAACCCACGTTCCAAATTTGGACTCTTTAAAATCAGCGGTTTTGGGCTGTGCGTTTAAAAACGACACCCATATTTTTAGTCATTATTTAGACATTTCTACCCCATCGCACCCTAACATGAGAGATGGTATTACACGTACGCCACGTTGAATTTTAAAATCATTCTTTTTTTAGTAATCAGCGACCTGATAAACCATAGAAACCAACTCTTCCCTCTTCCCTCTGCCCTCTTCCCTCTTCCCTCTTCCCTCTTCCTTCCGGGATACAGCGACCCGATAAACCATAATAACAATACCCATGTTGATTTTCAGACTTTGTCACCACATTTCTCCCTTTTAGGAGTTGAATTCTAAAAAAACCGGAAACACGTGTTTTCTCATTTATTGTAAGAAATACTCCTGTGAAGTTTTGAATAAAATAGTCTAACTAATCTTGTTTCCCCATACAAAATTTGGACCCCCATTCTACCCCTTTAGGGGGTTAATTTTGAAAGATCCTTTCTTAGTGCACCCTTACACCTTATAAGGAACCTATGTGCCAAATTTGGACTCTCTAGAACCAGCGGTTTAGTATTTAGACATTTCAACCCTATTTCACCCCAACAGGGGAGATGATAATTCACGTCCGCCACGTTAGATTTTAAAATCGTTGCGGTTTTTGCAATCAGCGACCCGATAAACCATAAAAACAATACCCATGTTGATTTTCATACTTTGTCACCACATTTCTCCCTTTTAGGGGTTGAATTTACAAAAAAACCTGAAACACGTGTTTACTCATTTATCGTTAGAAATACTCCTGTGAAGTTTTGAATAAAATAGTCTAACTAATCTTCCCCCCCTTCTTGACCCCCATTTCACCCCTTTAAGGGGTGAATTTTGAAAAATCCTTTCTTAGTGCACCTCTACACCTTATAAGGAACCTACGTGCCAAATTTGGACTCTCTAGAACCAGCGGTTTGGGCTGTGCGTTGATATGTCAGTCAGTCAGTCAGTCAGTCAGTAAGTTTCTTCTTTTATATATATAGATGTATCCTTACTATGCAACTCCGTCGCTCAGCGAGCGCAGGGCTGTACTGAGCGAGGCGCTCCAGCTGAGCGAGCGGTTCGTCGCTCGCGTCCAGTAGGTATATGTATGTATGTATACTTACTATGCAACTCCGTCGCTCAGCGAGCGCGGGGCTGTACTGAGCGAGCTCATGAGCGAGCGGTTCGACGCTCGCGTCCAGTAGCTATATGTATGTATGTATACTTACTATGCAACTCCGTCGCTCAGCGAGCGCAGGGCTGTACTGAGCGAGCTCATGAGCGAGGTGCTCCAGCTGAGCGAGCGGTTCGTCGCTCGCGTCCAGTAGGTATATGTATGTATGTATGTATCCTTACTATGCAACTCCGTCGCTCAGCGAGCGCGGGGCTGTACTGAGCGAGCTCATGAGCGAGCGGTTCGACGCTCGCGTCCAGTAGCTATATGTATGTATGTATACTTACTATGCAACTCCGTCGCTCAGCGAGCGCAGGGCTGTACTGAGCGAGCTCATGAGCGAGGTGCTCCAGCTGAGCGAGCGGTTCATCGCTCGCGTCCAGTAGGTATATGTATGTATGTATGTATCCTTACTATGCAACTCCGTCGCTCAGCGAGCGCGGGGCTGTACTGAGCGAGCTCATGAGCGAGCGGTTCGACGCTCGCGTCCAGTAGCTATATGTATGTATGTATACTTACTATGCAACTCCGTCGCTCAGCGAGCGCAGGGCTGTACTGAGCGAGCTCATGAGCGAGGTGCTCCAGCTGAGCGAGCGGTTCGTCGCTCGCGTCCAATAGGTAGATGAGGCCGCGACAGCGTTCGACGTGTTGGAGGAATTGGATACCTGGAACAGATACAAGTGTAGTTTCCTAATAAGTTTCTGTCAAAAAAATCATTTTAGTGACAAGCTTTTATAGCTGACTGTACTTTTCTTTGGATATCCATCAAATGCTCACTGAGACGATTCTAAAGGGCCCAAACTCGCTAGGTTTGTTTTTCTATTATAGAGTTCCTATGGCCAACTTCCGGGTCCATCATCAGATCAGCCCCATGGTACCATATTATTGTATTGTCATCAAAGTTAAGAAAGTTTGCAAAATTTCAGCTCAATGATATCTGCTTCAAAATTGAGTTGCAAGATTCCACCCGAACAAACATACTTACAGACATTGCAAGTTAAATAAAAGCTTTTAATATAAACATAAATTCACACACTTAGAGATTCTCTGCTCTTCGAAGTGTCATTTTGTAGAAAGCATTTATAATCATACTTAACCTACCCATAGGATGATATTTTCAACAAAATTAATGACTTTAGAGGGTAAAAAAATTGTCATAAATGTATGTCACTAAATCACTATAAGACTTCAAAAAAAAATATATTTTATATTAATTTTATTTGGTTGTACGGAACCCTTCGTACTTGAGTCCGACTCTTACTTGACCGGCTTTTTTATGGTATAGATAGAAGATAGGCAGAAGTGTGTATAAACATTATATTTACCTAAGCCGTAGTTTTTGTGGGAGCCGGGTATTAACCCCGGCAAGTCCGCTATCGCCACCTGCTCGTAATCATCGTAGGGGACCATTCCTGTAAATACAAACTTTAAGTCATTTAACCGACTTCAAAAAAGGAGTATGTATGTGTATGTATTTTTTTTATCTACCAATATCTCCGCGAATGTTGTTGTTCGATAAAGAAGTTTACGTGAGGTTTGGCACCGACTTCAAAAGGTGATTCAAATGTAATCTGGTACATGAACAGGTTATTTCTGGCTTTTCAGTTTAGGGTCGATTGCAAAAAAATGTACATAGTTAAAAGCTTAGTTAACAAAGAATCACGACCGCTTCCTTTGTGTGACAAAAGTTAGTCATACAAAATGTATGAGTAACTTGGACTATGCCGGCTCCTTGTACAGCTGTTAGGAAGGGCAGATGATATGCAACTAAATATTAATGAAACGTCTTATTTAACCCTGTTGCATTGCAAGTTCAGCAAAATCTTTATGAAAGTGTCAAAATACTTTTGACCTACCTGAAGCGTGTATTATCAGTTATTCTAAGTTCGTTGTTTAGTTTTAGTTATCTAAGTGGAAACGTAACAAGTAAAGGGCCATACGATGTTATCGTAACGTAATTATTAAACATATACTCAATACATCAACATCTTGAAAAAAAATGATTTGTCAAAATACTTTTGATCGCTACTGTACCATTACTTGAGGTATAGTTACAAATGGGTGCCTTTATACCATTATTTGAGGTAGTTACCGATGTGTGGGCGCAGGGTGGTGAAGGGGTGCGGCGCGACGGTGGGCCGCGCGCGAGTGAGAGCGCGCAGCAGCGTGCTCTTTCCCGCATTAGGGAACCCTAGTAGTCCTGCACCATGAATAACAAAACTCAAATGATTATAATATGCGCTGGGTGCGAAGTAGGTGGTGGGGGAACCACGAATCGATCGCAGCGCGCGCCGTGGCCAAAAAAGGAACTTTCGTCAGGTCAACTGTCACTTTTTACTAGCGAAATTAAGGCATCTAAAAATTAATAAATATGCGGCACGAAACCTGCAGCGTAGTTAAAGGCAAAAACAGTGATCACAAATTCAAAAACAGTAATCATAAATAAATAAATTTCCACAGGCAAGTTGGAAACGAGAACAACGAATTAAATGGATAATCGCTATCAAGCGGAAAAAGTTAGTATAACCTATAGAACAACATTTTTAATATTATATCTTGTATGTTGTAGGGAGTAGCATGTTTATGCGTTTATTTTCTTTTACATTTTGGACATGTTGAGCAAAAACGAATTGTTTCCCATTTTATTGTAGTTTGGGATTTGAAAGCGTTGTTGTGTTTGATTGAGCAGAATCCAGTTACTTATAATAATTAATTTGGACATGTTTAACTGAAAAAACAAAATAATCTGTATTATTACGAAAATACAGTCATAAATGATCGGTTGCATTATGCATGAAATGCGTTTTTCGGTTAAATTTGTTTATTTTGTAACTTACTTCTCGTGAAGACAACCATGAAAAGGTCCGTGTGAATTACATCTGAAAGTCATTGGTTTTGCTATTTTAGAAGGGAAATAAAGAAGGTCAACGTTTTATCGACACTATAGATTAACATAATCTTATAAAATGCAAGAAAATTACGATATTGCATTGAAATTATTTGTTTGTTTACTTACTATTCGTAAAGACAGTCAGCCATTTGACATTAAAAAGCCCGCCGTAATTGTAACCGCTAGTTGACGCTGTCATCGCGCACCCAGCGAATACTAATAAATAAATAAATATCGGACAACCTCACACAAATCGATCTAGTCCCAAATTAAGCTCAAGAAGGCTTGTGTTATGGAAACTAGACGACGATATACGTACTTATATAGATAAATATATACTTGAATACATAGAACAACCATGGCCCAAGCACAAATATTCGAGTTCATCACACAAATATTTGCCCCGGCCGGGATTCAAACCCGGGACCGCCGGCTGAGTAGGCAGGTGTCTACAAACCGAGCCAAACGCGTCGACTAGCTGTGTCCCGCTCATCTCATGGAAACACTAAATTTTTTCGGGATCAAGAATACCCTATGTGTTAATCCAGGTTGTCAGCTGCCTTCATACCAAAGTTTATCAAAATTGGTCCAGCCGCTTGAGCGTGAAGAAGTAACAAGCAAACAAACACTCAGACACTTACAAACTTTCGCCTTTATAATATTAGGCATGTGATCTGGAGTCGTGGAAATCAAAGGGGACACAGCAAAAAGGCTAATAAAAAAAGAGTGATTATTAATTATATTATTAAGTGTGATG
The DNA here is from genome assembly GCA_905147355.2 of Apotomis turbidana. Lineage (NCBI taxonomy): Eukaryota > Metazoa > Arthropoda > Insecta > Lepidoptera > Tortricidae > Apotomis > Apotomis turbidana. The sequence continues at coordinate 7,624,924 of LR990305.1, read as the reverse complement.
ATACAACTTTATATGACAGCATGTCAAAGTTGATAAAAAAATTCATGCCGTAGAGGTTTAACACATTTTGAAAAAGTACCACTCAAAATAGCAGTATTTCTGAAATTCAGTGGTAGGTTTTAATTATCTGTATTCATGTATGCGTTTAGTGTTTAGACTGTTTAAAGTGTTTATTAAATTTAAATGACGATTTTAAAGTTTATTGTTGTATAGATAAAACAAGGGCCAAATCACTAAATTGAAGCTGAGTCGAGGTAGATTTTAACTCAGTTGATTGGTCGATTCCGAACGTCTCCGCTCCGATCCACTTTCGTGGACCCCGGGCCTTAGACACAGAATATAGAAGCAATGAAATAATGTACCTTTATCCTGGGCCCCTAGGGCACTTTTACATGTCTAAGTCTACAAGTCTTCCACAAGAGGGGTAAACTGTTGAGAAGAAATGCCGAAAGAAACTTAACAGGTGGTAGGTACCGATATGAGCCATGGAGCGCACTTCAAGCATGTAGATGTTGGTCTCGCCTTTAGCCCCCAGCTCGGCGATGTCGGGCGCCTGCAACAGGCCGAAAGGCATCCTTTAAAACTTAAACAATCCTGGGGGGCCTATAATGGTTGCGTTTATCACGTTATAAATAAGTGACAAAGCATCTGTCACTCACACGTATTTTATCAAAACGTGACGGATGCTTTGTTACTTATTTATAACGTGATAAAAGCGACCATCATAGGCCCTCTGAAAACTGCGCCAAAGACAAGCATAGATGTATGTGGGTAAATCAACTTTTTCATGTTGGTCGTTGCCATGGCGATGTCCCCTGGGCCACTCTAAAGCTACGCTACGATTGCTACAAGTCCATTCTTATGAACATAGACTATCTCCTGACAATACTAGAAAAATAAATAATCAACACCTTTCTAAGAAATTTCATCACTATTATCTCCTGGGCTACGGGATAGCATAGAATAACGACAATAAAAAAGTTGATGTGTAAATTTCGTAATTATCAAAACGGCAGTTAATAAATAGGCTAGCCATTTTATTGACTGGCTATTTCAACCAGTTTGCTGCTAATAGACAAGCACCTGTTCTGTGGCTGTTAAGAAGAACCGGTTCCCTCGCCCGCCGGCGCCGCCGCGCGCCGCTACGAACAGCGTGCCTTCTGCGCTCAGATCACCCACAACAGTGCCCGAGCCGTCACGGACTATGGTTCCTGGAAGCAAAATTGTACATTACTGAACAGGCACGGAAAAATATACTTCTATTCCCCAATCATTTTTTCAAAATTTACATAATGGGGAGATAAAAATATCAAATGAAAATTACAAATGTCAGCAACTTCGAAAAAAACTCGCGAGGTCCGCAGCTCATAGAGCGACTAGTGTTCTGTGTGTTCTTGTTTATCAAAATTATTTAGCTTTTACATACATACAGCCTAACACGTGTCAGTACGGCCCAGGGACAGTGGCGCTACAAACAGCTTTCATATGGCAATAACGTATACGTCAATTACATTATTAAACGTCAATAACGATTTGGATTTGTCATTAACCAAATTCAAAACATTGTTTACCGGAATGCGGCTCAATCCTTCGTTGTTCTTGCGAAATAAATACTAAATCCCATTGAAAAAAACTTGACTTTCATCACTGTGGATAGATTTGGCTTTATTATGCAAACATTACTAAAAATTTGCGGAATATTTAGTCCTGTTCCCTCTTTGTTTACATCGGTGACATTTACCAACTTTCAACGTCAGTTACCTAAAATTTAATAAATTAGTACCACTAAAGTTGTTGTTGTGGATGTAATAAAGTTGTTATATAGTGATAACTTACCCAGTGGCACGGGTACGACGACATGCGAGGCGTTCTTCCCGTGGCGGTCCTTGTTGTCGCCGCGCCCCCCAGGCTGCGCCTGCGTCACTGCCTTGATGTGGTTCAAGCTCTTCACCGTATGGGTCGCCTGGAGAAACAATCTCAAAGTCAAAGAATTTAATTGTGGATATTACATTGACCTTATATGTATTTAAACCTAAGTGGCAGTGGGCAGGGCATATTGCTCGTAGAATCGATGGCCGTTGGGGCAGAAAGGTTCTTGAGTGGCGACCGCGGACCGGAAGACGCAGCGTTGGAAGGCCTCCAACAAGGTGGACCGCCGACCTGGTTAAGATCGCGGGTATAAATTGGATGAGGGCGGCGCAAGATCGATCGTTGTGGAGAACTTTGGGGGAGGCCTTTGTCCAGCAGTGGACGTCTATCGGCTGATATGATGATATGTATTTAATAGGTGTATTATAGTCCCACAGGGGGTTTTACAACCCACGCCATATAGCGGATTTTTAGTGGTACTAATTTATTTTACTGGCAACGACAAATTTTTGGTAACTGACGTTGAAAGTCTGTGAATGTCACTGATGTACACAAAGAGGAAACAGGACTAAATGTTCCACAATTTTCACGTAATTTTTGCATAGTAAAGCCAAAACTATCCACAGTGATGAAAGTCAAGTTTTTTTCAATAGGATTCTGTATTCATTACGCAAGAAGAAGGAAGGATTGAGCAGCATTCCAGTAAACAATGTTTTGAATTTGGTTAATGACAAATCTTGACAAATAGCTAAATTGACGTTTGATAAAGCAAATATATTTCTGGTATTAATAAATACCAGAACAGTGGTGCAAGTCATATATAATCCTACTATACAAGAAAGGAAATCCACAGGAAGTAGGAAACTATAGGCCTATTAGTTTGTTACCAGTCATATACAAGCTGTTTTCGTCGATCTTACTTAGCAGAATAGCACCGAAAATCGACAATAACCAACCAATCGAACAAGCAGGGTTTCGATCGAATTATTCAACCACTGACCATATCCACACCATAGACCAACTAGTAGAAAAATACCAGGAATTCAACAAACCACTTTACATAGGATTTATTGACTACTCAAAAGCATTTGACAGTATAGCGCATACATCGATATGGGAAGCACTTAAAAACAGCGACATACCTGAAAAATACATAAACATCATAAAGAATTTGTACTCAAAAAGTGTCAGCAGAATAAAACTAGAAAAGAAGGGGGAAGAGTTTCCAATAGAATGTGGAGTAAAACAGGGAGACCCCCTCTCGCCGAAATTATTCATAGCAGTTCTACAAGATATCTTCCAAAACATAGATTGGACAAACAGAGGAGTTTGGATCCAGAATAGACGTCTAACTCATTTGAGATTTGCCGACGACATAGCTGTTTTCAGTGAAACGTCCACGGAACTAGAAAAAATGCTTCAGGACCTCGCTAAAGAAAGTATAAAAGTAGGACTAGAGATGAATACCAGCAAAACTAAGATAATGACCAATAGTATCCAAACACCGATCTATGCAGAAGGCAAGCAGATAGAGTATGTCAACGAATATATATACCTCGGAAAACTAATATCATTTGAAACTAATAGAAACGAGAAAGAAGTGGATCGAAGAATAAACATAACATGGAAAAAGTATTGGGCACAAAAAGAAATTTTCAAAGGAAACTACAGTCTGAAGATAAAGAAAATCATAATGGATTCATGTATCTTGCCCTCCTTAACATATGCAAGTCAGACTTGGACATTTACTAATAAAATTAAGAACAAAATTCTGTCATGTCAACATGCCATGGAAAGAAGTGTACTGAAACTAAGGAGAATAGACAAAAAAAGGAATACAGATATACGCAATAAAACAAAATTCAAAGATGCATTACAACATGCCCTGAAACAGAAGTGGAAGTGGGCAGGTCATGTAGCCAGGTACCAGGACAAAAGATGGACGCTGCAAATAACAAAATGGCCTGGCCCAACCGGTAAAAGGAAAATAGGGCGTCAGAAGAAAAGATGGTCAGACGAATTAATAAAAATAGCTGGAAAAAACTGGATGAGCGCCGCTCAAAACCGCAAATATTGGCAAAAGATGGAGGAGGCTTTTACCCAATAGGGGCCATAATGTCTTAATCACAACACACTGAATAAAACTGCAATTTTTGTTATGGATAAACAAAGCTATAATAATACATATAATAATAAAAAGCAAATATATGACGTATGCACATTATTGCCATATGAAAGCTGTTTGTAGCGCCACTATCCCTGGGCCGGACCGACACTTGCTGGGCTATACTATAATTCGCCATAATATACAAATATTTTGAGTCATGATGGAGCATGCATTTTTTACAAATATAAAATTAATCACGTAATTTAAAAACAAATGATATAAATAATTTAAAATGAAATTAAAATTTAAATAATGAAATTGAAATTGAGATTTAAAATACAAATTCACACTGTGTTTGTGTCTACTAAATATTCGGATACTGAGTAGTATGCTTTTTGTACTAAAACAACAGGCTGTTTTTAATTCTATTATGTTTTGTATCGTCAATATATGTTTGGGCAATTTATTTTAAGATTCTGAATCTATTAAAATAAAGTAATAAAGTCGAATAGCCCAACTGCAACAAATTAATAATAACTTATCCCAATAAACCAACTTCAATGAGAAGCAATTTGTATTTGCAAGAACAACGAACGAACAATGAACGAGATTTTTTTTTAATTGAGAAACTCAACTACACAATTTAAATCGTTTTACGATACACAGACAAAACAAATCATTAACTCTAATACTGCAACTGGAATAGCTTAAGTCTTTCTTACGAAGTGTCTTAATTTTTATTGGGTGCTTTTAAATGGATTTGAAATTACTATGAGAACAGAAGCAATTATAATGCTTTAAGTTTCATAATGTTGAGTGCCAACAAAAGGGGGTCATTAACCTTTTCGACGCCAAGTAGTGGTAAAGCAATTCACCGTGCCCCTAACGCGGCGAAATAAAAAAGTGCTCCAAAATCAACAGCGAACGATGAAGCCTTAATGGCAATACTAACCTGAAAAATGACATGACCACCGTGCCCACCATCTCCACCGTCAGGCCCCGCGTGCTCCTTGCACCACGCACTGAGGAACGAGATGCTACCATCGCCCCCGTTACCTCCAACAGCCCTAACTCTAAAAGAATCGACGTAAAACTGCACAGTATTTCTAGTCGACTTCGCTTTTAAACTACGAAGTGCTTTAGGCGTGAACTCTTGAGAATATAATCTTATTTGGATTTTAGACGTAATTTGAAGGTTTTTAAATAGGTTTATAAACTTCATTTTTACGTTTTTGATATATATAGGTATATATTTTGAGGTTATATCATTGTTTGTGTCTATATGACAGATTGACAGTTGTGGCTGTGGTTGTGACTTTGACTTAGGGTTGGATGTTGCGTTTATAGAAGACGCATTGAGTTATTATTTTACAAATCTACATATTTTTAACTATCATAGCTTTTTTATTATTATTATCATGACGAAAAAGTATTTGTGTCAGCGAAACCACATGATGTGAACTAAAATTGGACTTTGAATTACGAATTTCGCAGTTGCTTTCAAGTTGGAGATGGAGAGGCACTTCGCTGCGGAAACCCATACTTCAGACTAAGTAGAGAACTCCATATTTTGGCCAACTTCGATGAACTAAATTTCAACAGATGTCTACAATAAAAAAGCCACTAGATTTCGTTAAAATATAAATATTCAAAATAAGGTATATATTGTACGTATTGATACTTCTTTCAAACCCGCTCCAGACCTTCCGATCCGATCCGATTTATCGGAAGAAATCGGATAATGTGTAGTGTTTTAGGTCCTAACTATTGCACTACACATTATCCGATTTCCTAACAATTACGCTACACATTATCCGATAAGTAGGATCGAATCGGGTAGGATCGGAAGGTCTGGAACGGGCATGGAACTAGTAAGTACTATAGTATACCTGGACTGCTCATTGCTTCGTTCGAACGAGCCAAGTAAGAAAGCCGCCAAGGGGGCAGTTTATCCCACTCTGCTGGGGTAACCAAATATTTAGCAATAAAGAGGGACTCATCCTTACTCCATTTTATTACAAGTTTGGCTCCGTTTGTAGACACCTGCCTACTGAGCCGGCGGTCCCGGGTGCGACTCCCGGCCGGGGCAAATATTTGTATGATGAATTCGAATATTTGTGCTTAGGTGATGGTTGTTCTATGTATTTAAGTATATATTTATCTATATAAGTACGTATATCGTCGTCTAGTATAACACAAGCCTTCTTGAGCTTAATTTGGGACTAGATTGATTTGTGTGAGGTTGTCCGATATTTATAAACAAAAATAAAAAAAAATAAAGTCTAAAAATGTATATTGGCTGGCACTGTAGCTAGAATTTATTTTATATATACCTATGGAAACTCATAAATAAATATAGTGAATGTTAGCTACTATGCCAGCAATAACACACTTTTGGCTCCTGTTATTTTAACAGAACGCAGCAATCCCGTAACTGTTAATTTGATTTGATAAATGACAAACTCCGTTAAGTCATACTTAAAAACAAAACAAACAAAAAACATATTCCGATGTACGTGGACATGAACTCATTTATGAGGATATAAAAAAAGTGGTTATTTGTAGGGTACCATAAATTAATTAGGGAGGTAAAACTGTAAGTATACCGTTATTTTATAAACTACCTGTATAACTCTGTTTTACCAATGCAAGACTACGCAATACTTTTTATTACTGTACTAACGGTTACTAAGTACAGTGTAAACTCTATGTAACGTCACTCGATTTAACGACAAACTCCCTAAAGCGTCGAAATCACTCTGCTTTGGTTGGTTTAGCTTGTCTTCCATACAATGATACACTCTATATAGCATTACACCCACTCTCAATAACGACAAGAATGAAATAATAAAAAGGACTTTTTTAGTTGCCAAAATTGGTAAAAATTGCGCAGCTATGTACCTTCTTTTGTCCCTTTATTATCCTAGCCCGTAATAAACTGGACTGTCATCATCATACATATCGAACTTTCTAAGAAATCCGTTCTTTTATTTACAAATTGGGATTGCTTGCACGTGTAGAGTTGTAGACTGTTGTTAGTAGGAGTCATGGATTATCTATACGTTATCATAGTTTTTAGTTGCTCGCAAACTTTCAAACTGTAAACATGGCAAGTAAGAGAAAATCACTGTGTATTGACGAAAAAGTTTTACTGATACGCGCAATAGAGGCGGGAGAGAAGATAAGTGATGTTGGCAGACGCTTTGGATTTAGTCGCTCTCCCGTGTCCACAATATGGAAAAATAAAGAAAAAAAATTACATGCAGAGGAGGATGGAAAATCTTCCAAAAAATTAAAGAAACCTAAATACGAAGATTTGGATCAAGCTGTGCTATAATGGCTTCACCAACAGGGCCCGAATAATATGCCTATCTCTAGAATTGTTTTTTATGTACATAATAACTAACACTAGTCTGAAATAAACTTTTTATTTTTCTAATACAGTTTTTTCTTCTCTCCATTTAACGACAACTCTCTAAAACGCCAAAATATACGCAGTCCCTTGAGTGCCGTTATATAGAGTTTACACTGTATATGGCGAAATAAAAAGCAAAAAAAAACCGACTTCAAAAAAAACTAAAAAGCTAAAAATAACCCATTAAATACAGATTACGTTTGAATCACGTTTTGAAGACGATGCCAAACCTCATTTATTATATTTTTATATTATTTAAGTATATTTATACTTATCCTCGTCCTGCCCATTGTCTTTTTAAAATGACAAAATATACCACACACGTCCTGCCCATGCTTAAAAATATTAAGATCGTAATTCTGCCCAGTGTCAACTAAAAATCACAAATTCGAATTTCGCGCCTAGTGTTGTCAACTGCCCTTATTGGGCAATTTTACTACTTGCACCTGATTGGTTAAAATGTTGTCAATGACGGAGCCTCCATTTTGGATTCAATAGTCAAAAAACTTTGCGTCAGTGTCAGTCCACGTGGCCAAGATGGCACGACGCTCGGGAAGAGGTAAGTTTAATCCATTTTTATCAAATTAATCGTAGATTCTAAATGAGTAAAAAGGTTTTAAATCTTACATTTAATAGTTGGATAAACCAAATACGTAATAATTGAATAGTTTTGTTTCATTAATGATTTTTAACAAATGCGTAAAATGAATATGTCCTTTTTAAATACCATTGGGCATATTTGATGAATAATATTTGTTTTTGTTATAGGTTTTAGGGACATAGATATCGAACATTTGCTCAGTGATTCTGACATCGGTGACTTCATTGATTCCGGTGATGACAGTGGAGATCCGGAGTATAATCCTACACGGGAAACGCGATCGGTAAGTGACAGCGATTCTTCGAAGTCGGAAGGAGAAACCATTAATTCGACTGAACAACGGGAAAGCAACCGCGGAAAAGCAAAACAAGGGGTTGCTGCACGTTGTTCTCGTGGGCGATCTCATGGAGGTTCTCGAGGACGATCACGTGGACGAGGAAGGTCAGTAGTCAGTGTGCCATCATCATCAGGATCCACTCAAAATGCATGGTCTGAACAGCCGCATCTACCAAAAACGCTCTATATATTAGAGCCGTCTTATGTGCCTAATGATCTTCTGGGCAAGACTGATCAATTAGAATTAAAGAAAAGGGCTGTTACTTAAGTTTACCATAGACAGTAGGGTGATTGATCTCTGTTAAGATTAAGTAAATAATAAAAGTTTGATTATAAATAACTTAAGATTTTTTATTTAAATGTACCCAATGTCCTCCATAAATGACAAATAGTACTAAGATGATTTTGTTGGTTCTGCCCAATGTCCTTTTAAAAGAACAAAACATATAGGCTTAAAACCCGCAAAAATCAGTAATGTACAGTACCTTTGTATCTCAATAAAAAAATAAGTATAATATTTTATATGCAAGTTCAAAATTTAAGCGAAAATTGTTCTGGGCAGGAACGCTTACATTTATACTGTCCTTTAGGAATGACAGTGGGCATATTTAGCAAGTAAGAATTTAAAGCCTGGGCAGGACGAGGTTATGGCGGGGTGATCTGGGAGGTCTTAAAGGCATACATCTCGTTTGAGTTATCTTCTAACTTCGGTTCTACGATTGCTACTACTACTACGATTACTTAGGCGGGTAGCAATGTTCTAGGTGGGCTCGCCCTGCGGGCCCTTGGGCTCGCGCGCTACGCCGCCTCTGGGACGCTCCGCACCTTTGGTGCTACATGGAGCTCGGCCTGCGGCCTCGTGGGGGGACGTTCGCCCTTAAGCCTGCGGCCCTCGGTCGAACTAAAATATTAAAGTTTGTTGTCCGATATTTTCTGAATTTGACCGATTTTTTTAAATTCGATTTCAGATTCCGACTCGGGGGCCCCAAAAACTGCCTGATACCGAATTTCAGCCCCCTCGGACCAATATGAAATTTTCTCCATACAAATCTTGTTTTTCCGATATTCTCCGAATTTGACCGAATTTTCGGACACCAATTCCAGATTCATATTTGTGAGCCCCAAATGCCCCCCGATATCGAGTTTCAGCCCCCTAGCACCAACTTGAAATTTAGAAAAAAAAGTCGCAATTTCGATATTTTTTTTCACGACTGTACTCGGGTGGAGGCCTCCTATGACATTTGGTCGAGCACCTCCCACCTGAGCCAACCGTTTACGAGATACGGGTCGCTTAAAAAAATTCCCATACATTTTTTTTTATGAGAAAAAAAAACTTTTTTGGAATCAGGGGGCCCAAAGCCCCCTACATACCAAATTTCAGCTCGCTACGACCATTTTGAAATTTCAACGCCTATTAACCACCCTTAGATAGCGAAGGATTATCGTAGTATAGTTAAAACGACATTACTGCAATAGTGCAATGCTCAGACTGTTTTTAGTACGAATAATATTTTCGAAGTAAAACATAGATCGGAATTATCCGGTAATTTTGTAAATTCATTGTCACTCTTTTAGTACTTTATCAAAGTTTGACATGCTTTCATATTAATATATGATACCATATATACCCCTCAAATGAAATGACAACTTTACCACGGCCCCAAGTACCCGGCGGCCGCAGTTGCAAAGCTGACGGAGACGGGCGTCAGCCGAGCACTGGAGCTAGGGGTGCTAAGAATCCCCGGGTGGGGCTCCACCGTCAAACGACCTCGGCTAGATGCGGGTCGCTTCTATCCGGCCCATGTGGAAGTCAATTGAGGAGGCCTGTGTCCAGCAGTGGACGTCCTATGGCTGAAATGATGATGATGATGACCATATATTACCTGAAAAAATATACTATAGCCACCAAAAGATTTCCTTTTGCAACCTTTAATTCCAGTTACCATGATGCAATTATAAGTATGTAATTTTTTAAATAATCATGAAAGATACCATTAAGCACTGTCAAAAATGCTGACAGTTTTCAATTATATTAATAAGATTTCAAATTTAAAGGTTTTATCCTGCCCTAACATAAAATTATTTTTATATACTAACGGATTGTATAACTTTCATAATTTTTTCCGTTAGTTTCTTTGGTGACGCGTAAGAAAGTTTAGCGAATAAAATATTTAATTATTTGAAGTGAATAGTGTTAATTTAAAGAAAAGTTATACTACTAATAACTACCATTTTATTTGAAAACTACTAATTATTACTATTTTTTATGACTGGCAATATTAGAAAGGGACACACTACCTATCTGCGAGCTGTCTCTGTCTTCCCGTGACCCCTTCACCCGTAAAATATACTTTATGTATCTATACTAAGATTTAATTTTGTGTGAACACTTATTCTGAGTTCGCACTCCTGTTGTCTTAAATATAAGCTCCTTGGGAACGGGTTTTAAAAAGTCACTAAAACCCGTTCCAGACCTTCCGATCCGATCCTAAATTATCGGATGAAATCGGATACCCTACAGCCTACGAATTATCCGATTTCATCCGATAATTAGGATCGGATCGGGTAGGATAAGAATTTCTGGAACGGGTTTAAATCATCAAATATTTTAATTCACAACACAACACAAAACACAACACAAGTGAATAGTGATATGCACGCATCAGCTATAAGCTGCCTGTGCATTAAATAAATAAATAAATCGGTAGACGTTAAAATTATTTTTACTGAAAACATCACCAAGTTGGCAACACTGTCCGCAACATGCTTTCGGCAAAATCAGGGGAAGCCCCTAATGTTATGGCAATATTAGGTTGAGCCATTTTCCACCTACACTTAATCAAATTACGAGTATAGTAAAGTTTAATTTCAATCGTGTTAGGAGTACATGATTATTAAGTACCATTTGATCTTGTAACAACAACGTCTTACATAAATTTGCATTCTGCATCTATGAGCAGCAATGCAATGATACTTGACACTGACAGTGACAGCCGGTACGGTACCTGAAATGAAAGTAGTTCTAAGTGAACCGAGTTGGAAGTAATTTTCCATGAAGATCATTTTATAATAATAGTGACAGTTCCTCTAGTTTTCTGGAACAAACAGCACTGCTGAGGTCGTGCTGCTTAACTAGTTAAATTGAATATCCAAGACCCAAACCAAACTCCCACTGCATACAGGCATATAATGGACAAATATTCACTGGACTTTACCGCATTTTTTATTTTACTATGTGGTTGCATATTCATTTGGTTGCTAGTAAAACTTGTTTCATTCATTTGGAATTGCTTATTTGGGGATGCACCGAGAGAACAGTACAACATTGGAAACATGTATGACATTGCTCGGCCCAGACACAGGAAGGTTCTAGCCATGGATACCGAAATGGTTGGGGCTGGTATACTAGGTTCCATAAATATGCTAGCAAGGGTGTCAATAGTTGATCAAAACGGCTGTGTTTATGACAAATATGTTAAACCGAGGTTACCAGTGACAGATTACAGGACACCGTACAGTGGAATCAGCCCGGGAGATCTTTTAGATGCTGAGGAATATGCTATAGTTAGATTGGTTTGTTTAAAATTAAAACTTTCTTTCCTTAAATCTAATTAATCTTTAAACCCCAATGAACAAAGAGGGGTGTTATAAGTTAAACATGTGTATCTGTGTGTCTGTCTGTGGCATCATAGCTCCAAACGGATGGACAGTTTAGGGTTTTTTTTTTAAATTGAAAGACATGTCTGTCGAGATGTTCCTTAGCTATGTTTGGTGGAAATAGGACAAGTAGGTTCCATCATTCAATGAGTGATATAGAAAATGCTACTAAAACTGAACATAATTTCAAAATTTGAAATTCTTAGCTTCAATATTAGCTGAGATCTTGTCACTTGTTCCAATTAAAGCTGAATATCTGAAAACTACTGGTCCTATATCCATCAAAAACTCTAAGAACAATCTCGACATATTTTCGATAAAAAAAGAGCACTACGATGGATCCATCTGTTCGACAGAAACACAAGTGCACATGTTAAACTTATAACACCCCTCTTCTCTCGTCGGGCGTTAAAAATTAACCGGTTAGAGTAATCGGTATATAGGTACTTGTTACTCATTCATTATTAACATAGATTTTTTTGCATTTGAAGACTTTTAAAAAATAATTAAATAATATTAGTAGTTTCCTAGACTTTCAGCATTAATTTTAATTAATTGGAACAAGTGACAAGATCTCAGTTGGGTGCGTCCCACGAGATATAAGTACATAATATATAATATCATATTAATAACATCCACAAGATATAATGAACTTTTGCTATAACATCAAAATCAATATTTTTATTAGGAATAACGGTCAATTAGCATAATACTCATGTTGTAGAATGATTTTTTATATAACACTCAAATACTCTAAATTCAGTTGATATAACATACATAACGTATATCGATCATAGTATATACTTTATTTTAGTATAATGATTAGAAAATATAATAGCATATGATATACTCAATAGGTTATAACTGCTACCCCTATGCCCCTGAAATAAAATGTGGGTCAAAAATCGAAAACTGTAGGTTAGGTTAGGTTTGTTTTATGACCATGGATAGCGGAACGAGCGAAGCGAGCGGAGCGTCGTAATGCTTGCTTGCATGGAGGTATATTAAAATTTAACAGTTAAACTATTGTATAAGTATGTTCACAATTGATAATGGCCCATGAAATTCTGGCAAATAAGAGTATACCGTTTGGAATAACTGCGACAAAATGGAATATGGGTCAAAACCGAAAACTGTAGGTTAGGTTAGGTTTGTTTTATGGCCATGGATAGCGGAGCGAGCGAAGCGAGCGAAGCGAGCGGAGCGTCAAAATGCTTGCTTGCATGGAGGTATATTAAAATTTAACAGTTTAACTATTGTATAAGTATGTTCACAATTGATGTGCAGGCGGTTATTCTATACGAGCATTATGCGTGTTGGTGTTAGATATATTGAGTAATATACATAATAAATCTGAGATATTATGAACGTTATACGTTATGATCGTTATATACAATGATATTATACTTAAATAACGTTATACTTAACAAAAATAGATATTTTGATGTTATACCTACCGTTCGTTATACACCTTAAACGGTATACAAAACAAGCTTATACAATATGAGCGTATATAATATGAATATTATTGTATAAGTTCTTATATCTTATATTACTTACCCTCTCAGTCAATATTGAAGCTAAGAAGTCCAAACTTTGCAGTTATGTTCAGTTTCAGTAGTTTTTTTATATCACTCATTGAATGATGGCCTCTAACCAGCTACTTGTGTCGGGGGTGTTTAAAATTGTTAATTAAGGTTATGTTGAAAAGAAATGTATAATAGAAATATATATATTATTTCAGGAAGTGGAGTGGATTATATTAGGTTGTATTTTGGTTGGTCATGATCTGAGAAATGATTTGAATATTTTGGATCTGACTCATCCTGCTGCAGATATTCGGGACACAGCCAATTGCGGCATATTTAGAAAAGTAAGTTACACACCGCATTAATTTTCCCATTTATTTAATGATAGGGTAGCATTTAGTTTCCAAGATATTCAGCATTTGCAACAAGTGACAAAATCTCAGCTAATAAGTATTGAAGTTAAAACTTCCAAATTTTGTAGTTATGTTCAGTTTTAGTAGCATTTACATTTTCATTGAATGAGGGTCTCATGATGACCGGCTTGTGTCGAGGGTGATGGGAAAATACTCAGAGGGACAATAAGTATGTCAATTTGTTTATTTTTAGTTATTTTATATTTTATTTTATTGATATTTTGATTTGTTGTGAGTAACAATTTTTGATAAATATTTGTGGCCTTTCATAATATAAGTACCTAGACCTAGAGTCAGACCACGCTAACTATTCTATGCTATTTTTTTTTAAATGGCAACCGGTCACAGTTAGGCGACCATTACTGCCAATGTCTCGTTGCCAATCGCACTCGGCGACTAGATAGAGGATTGATACCACGTTGTACGGTGAGTTGAGAAAATCGTGCTTTTTGTAAAGTGATAGCGATTTACAAAAAACCACGCGGACTATCGGGCCTTGACCCAGGAACGGCTATGAACGCTTCAAGTTGAATTCTTCATTAGCTATTCACTCATCACGTTAAGATCACTGCAAAATACGCTATCAATATTTACTACACATTGAACAACAAAAATGAATAAATAACGAACAACGAAACTTACATACGGTCATCTTGAGTCACGGACCGGAAGACCATACAGACTGACTCACTTTCAAATTACAGACAGTTCTTATTCTGACAGTTCATTTGCTTGGAAGAGTTAGTGTGGTCTGAAGTCTGACTATTAAGGAAGTGATATTACAGTTCTTTTGACTGGCCATCTTTTTCAGACTTTGAATCCATTTAATTAGGTAAATTAGGCGTGGACCCCCGCCGTTCCGGTGAGTACAGTCTGACAAAAATGAGTAGTCTAATATTCTAATTCTAATTCTAATTTTAAAATATGGCTTCCATCAGGTTAATGATGATTTCGCCAATTTCAAGTTTGCTCGTAGAGCATGCCGTTGTTCGGTGAGGTTTTGCTTTTTGTAAAGTGATAGCGATTTACAAAAAACCACGCGGACTATCGGGCCTTGACCCAGGAAGGGCTATGAACGCTTCAAGTTGAATTCTTCATTAGCTATTCACTCATACGTTAGATCACTGCACAATACGCTATCAATACTACACATTGAACAACAAAAATGAATAAATAATGAACAACGCAACTTAAACGCATGCGGCCATCTTAAGTCACAAACCGGAAGTCCGTAGTCTAATATGTATCAATGGTTTAAACAAAAGTTGTAGTGTACCCACATTAAAAAAAATGAGACATTAGTCATTACAGTCATGTTTCATAAATTCTTAAGAGAGAAGTGGCAACACTGTAGTGTCGTACCCTTTTTCTTAGATTGATAAGAAAGGGGTGACAATACTGTACTGTGTAATACTGTAGAGTATTGCCACTTTTTAATTTCTATTTTTTTTTTTTTTTGCCAGACTGTACTTGGCTCAAAGGATATCCCAGGCGACACAGCGCGGCAACTCCGCTATTATTCTACGGACCTTTTGAGTCAGGCACCTTCCGAAACGGTTCATGGTCCTTTTAATTATATAATCAGTTTTACTTATGATTAGTTTAAGTTTTATAGATAGTTTTAGTTTATTATAAGTGTAATATTACCTAATTATCACTTATAACAATATTTTTCCATTAAATGTTAATGTTTGCTCCTAAATAATTATTTTATGGCTTTTGTTTTCAGATATTAGCACTTGAGGCTATACAAGACTATAGAAGACTGTTGAGGTTAACAGGGCTAGCCTCATTTGAGGCCGCTCTACGCGAGTCAGAGGTAATCAAAGAAGCCCTTTAAGTAGTTTCCATGTATACGAAAATAGGGCGTGGCACTCCGGAATGACAGGCGAGACTCGACGTCATCACGCTCTGATTGGTTAGTTGGTTCTGTCAATCCGTTTCAATGGTGCTAGTAGTGTATTATAATACTTCCCAATAGGCTAGTAGACCCAGTTTTGAAATATATTTGAAATGGTTAATAATGATCTTACTAGCTCTAAAAAAAATGTCTTGTATTTTTGTGAAAGCTTAGAATAATAACGCCTAGAAGGATAGTTTCTTACGGCCGAGGCGCCGCACGTGAGGCATAAAATTGATTCATGTAGTTGTGAACAACTCGTATTTACACGCGGCGATACGCACACAAACGCAGCAATAATGTTGCTAGCGCAATCACATTCCCCTGAAATTTGGGGTATACTCCTGCCAGTGGTGATTGGTGACATTCTAAATTTTAATTGAATAATAGACCCGTTGTTGACTTGAAACCCTGTAATGCATTGTCTCTTGATTTAAACAGGTGTACAAAATTTAAACTCGATTCAAATTTGATTTACAATATTTTACCCAGACATACTCAAACATACACGGCAATTCAAATAAAAACTTGATAAAAAAACATTGAGGTATTATTTATAATAGAGCCACAGACCCGAACAAAATTGTCGAAAAAAGTGGCACTGCTGTCATGTTCAAGTAGATGCCAATAACGCTTATTTATAATTTACAACAACATAATTACTTCGTACAAAATAACTCTTTACTCAAACGTTTAACTGTCAAATTGGCTTACGTACTTATTACCACAAATATTTTTCGTGTAAATTAACTTTTTTAGCGTATTCTGACTCATGTCTCTTGTCAAACTTGGAACATGGCACGAATGGAGCAGATTTTAATAGTTTTACATACGAAAAATATTTTCATTATTATTTTATTTAGGTATTAAAATATATTTGTTGTTTGAACTAAATAATCAAATTAAGTTACGTTTTTATTTAACAACTGCATAAAAGGGTCCCGACACTGTATAGAAGGGATCAGTAATAATGACCTAATGATTTCTCAACTCATCTTCTTCTAGTAGGTATGTGAAATGAGAGTAAGGCAAGTGCAAAATATTAACATTTTTAACCCTTTAAAGTTTGATGGCGTGGCGTGAAAGTCGGTGGCGTAGTATGCACGGCAGCACACATTGTCTTTAGGTGTTCTTGGCGTTCAAAGGTTTAAACTGACAGTGTCTAGACTCTGAGACAAAATAAAACAATGACAACAGAGCAATTTTTTTATTAATTTATTAATGTAACCTGTAGGATCTGCCTGTAAAAGGCATATGTTCATAACACTGGCTCACTCACCGCCGCACACATAGCAATGTCATGCGTCCACTCTTGCCCTCGGCATAGATAAGAATGTAATAATCGGAAATAGATACGAAACTCTTGCTAGTTTCACGTCGCTACTAGTGCTGCCCCAAGCGGGCGTGCTCTCAACTAATGGATGTTGTATATATAACTACAACCGGTGTATATAGCTTGTATATGTGCCTACACGCAGTTAAAAAATTTAAGGATGGAAACTGATTTATGTGGTATTTTTGTAAATGCGTATCTATGCTTTTAACGCATTTGACACAGAAAACCACATAAATCAGTTATTTTTTATAGTGATAAGGAAAAAATAAAACAAAGCAAATGCTGGTTTTTGTATATTATTTGTCATAAGTAACATCACAAAGTTCATATATCCAATGCGTGGTAATTAATGGAGGAGCACTAGGAAGACTCAAGTCGACACAAATTAAACACAGATATAATGCGGTGAACTAAGGAACAAACGTACAAAACACAAAAGCGCGTGCACGGTAACCAGAAAACACCAAATGAGAACTTTGCCAGAACTTCACAAACTTTGAAAATTTGCAAAAATGCAAATACAAACGACGGAGTAAAACTAAAACGTCACCGACTTTGTATGGTATTGCCACCTTTTAAGAAAAAAGTTAAGTACCTACCAAAGTTTAAAATACATTTTATTTCCTAGTTTATTTGCACTGTAATATTAGTAACTCTGTTAGAATATTATTATTAAAAATATATTCTCTATAATTTTTAAAAAATATTATGTTTTCCAGAATTTTTTAAACATTTCTTAGATTAATTTTTTCTACCAAATACACACTACAAAATACACAGCAACACTGACGTCGAGTAGACTTGGAATAGAAACAGTAGATGGCGTTGTTTTCAATTACAGGCCATGTCCTAAGAGATACCATACCAGAGGGCCTCGCGTGTAACTAAACGCAGCATCCTATGTGACGTGCGCCTGAGACAGTGTATATCTATTTATGTATAGATACCTACTACCACAAACACTACATAACCATTTTACGCTTCTTTTGTATACATTGTATTTTTTTTACGTTTTTATTGAGATATTAAAGCTGTGTTGAGTGAAAGACTTTTACGCTTCTTTTGATTAAACATAAAAAAATATATATATGATTATGCCCAACGAACACACGAGAGACGAATTATTTGGCTGAAATTATTCTTGATGTCTGTCTCTTACTAAACGTGACCTCAATTTTTCACGTTGTTTAAGATCGCGTGGGAATCTTAATAAAAAAAATAGGATAATTATTTATTGCACTCCTTTATTAATTAATAAAATATAAAACTATAGCGACTCCTTAGATTTTTGTTCTGTGATGAGGTGCATTTTGTAGGGACAAAGTTAATAATTCTAATCTAAAATATGCTATGATTTTACATAGGATTCGTTAATTAATCAATAGAATCTGCGTGAAAAAGAATATTCCGACCTTTTTCTTTATTTTATAGCTGTTATTTCTGCAATTTTTCACTGAAAATTAAGTCATTTTTGAGACCCGTCACGTGTCATGGTCTAAACGAGACTGATCGCCCAACTAATGCGATTTGTGATTTTGCATTAGTTGGGAGGGTGCCATTTTTTCCGTCGGATTGTGTGTCCATGTAATTAATACGTCAATGTAAAAAAAATATTTATCTTCTTAATTTTTCATATTTGTATTTTTAATTATAGACTCCCAAAAAATAAGTCATCAGGACAGAATTATGGGTACAAAAAACCCTTACACTGGAAGCACTACGTTGTCATGCCGCTTATAGAAAATATGAAGTTTTGATTACTGTTTTACGTAAAAATACGAGTTAAAGAATAATATTTACGAGTGAAATGTTGTCTTAGCATGTTTATCCTTTTTATCAGATGCATTGTGACACCCTATCCTTGCACAAACCGCCATAATAATTGAAAATGTGGGAGCTCTTTACACTGGTTACGCGTCCTTGCAACTGACAAGCCGATCGGCGCTTTTAGCCATTTCTGGCTAAGTTTTAGTGGCCTCACCGTTGCGCGTGAACTGGGTTTCTAGGCGTTATTATTCTAAGGTTTTAAGCATTTCAAAATACAGATTAAAAACCATATTTTCAAATTAAATTTTTTCAGCCATCTTTCACTTTTATGAATTGAAAATAGTATTTTATGCAACCGTTGTATAAGAGGGGGCAAAAAACGCGAGTGGCATGGGTTACGATGTGAGCGCAGCGAACATCGTAAGAAAGATGCCACGAGCGTTTTTTGACCTACTTATACAACGTTGCATACAATACTTTTTCTACGACTCGACATTTCATAAATAAAATGCAAATAAACAACAAAGAAAATAATTACATGTTCCCGCTCGGAATCAACAAAATTAAAAAGAAAAATTGTCTCTGATAAACTTTTTTTTTATTGACATCCATCTGTCAAAAAAATATTAACTTATACATAAAGGTATACGATCACCATACTAAACATCTGTCAAAAAAATTAAACTTATACATAAAGGTATACGTTCACTATACTAAACATCCATGCACTGAAGATAAAACTTTTTTTTTTAAATGGCACCAATGCCTTAGTACAAAAGTTTTTTTTTTAATTTGCAAATTGTGTGAATGCAGCTGTTCATCATGTAATCTGAGGTACTAAGTGATGGTTTTTTGGCGACATTATAACATCGGTTAGTAGTGTGTTTTTGAGCAGTAGAGTATAGACTTTTACAGACTTTCATAATTTATGTCTTTATATTAGAGTTAGTAACTATATAAATGACAGAAAAAAGTACTGGAGTAGAAAAATATATATTTAGGTTTCCTTTGCTAAATACTATACGGAATAAACATTAGTTTATTACAATTTGTATGTATGTATTTAAGTATATATTTATCTATATAAGTATATATATCATCGTCTAGTACCCATAACACAAGCCTTCTTGAGCTTAATTTGGGACTAGATCGATTTGTGTGAGGTTGTCTGATATTTATTTATTTATTTATTTGACATGAGACAACTAGCCTATTCCAGGTGGTCCAGTTGGTAGGACGCCCGTGTTGGCCCGAAAACCCGTTGGAGACGCAGGTTCGAATCCTGCCTGAACCGTTGAATTTTTAAATTTTTCGCATCAGTGTAATGACATTTATCTTGCGTTACAGCTTTAATAAAAATTACTACCTTCGAAAAACTTGATTTTCGCAATTAATTAATTCAATATTAATTCCCTTGCCTACACTACTCGCGAAGTTTGCCGAAGTATGGGTTTCCGAGGCGAAGTGCCCTAGCTTTAGCCCTGGGCTTACAAGGCCCGGGCTTCGGAGCCCAGCCAGCCTAGGGGGCCCAGACCCAGAAGTAGGACTTACACCATACCATTGATCTATGACCATACTTATGATCTTATTTTCTATTTTTGACCACGCGTTTGGCTCGGTTTGTAGACACCTGCCTACTGAGCGGGCGGTCCCGGGTTCGAATCCCGGCCAGGGCAAATATTTGTGTGATGAACTCGAATATTTGTGCTTGGGTCATGGTTGTTCTGTGTATTTAAGTATATATTTATCTATATAAGTATGTATATCGTCGTCTAGTACCCATTACACAAGCCTTCTTGAGCTTAATTTGGGACTAGCTCGATTTGTGTGAGGTTGTCCGATATTTATTTATTTATGGCCCTCTAAGTTCTGGCCTTTTCGCCCAAGCTTTGGTCAAATTCGCGAGTAGTGTGGAGGTAGGGATAGAGTTGACTAACTCTATAACGGTGTGTTACAGGGAGATAATAATATGACGACTGAACAAGTTATCTTTGAAAAAGTAATAAAGGAAAAACCTAGTTTGAAAAGATTAGCGAAGGTGATTCTTGGAAGGGACATTCAAGTGGCCACACATGATTCAATAGAGGACGCACAGACAGCATTTGATTTATTTCAGGAATTCGTAAGAAGGAGCCGTTTTAAGTATGAGTAGAATGAAAGTAATAAACAACCGGCCAAGTGCGAGCAGAACTCGCGCACCGAGGGTTCTGTACAAATTATGAAAGCACTGCATATTACTCTAACGAAAAGATAAACTGTACTGAGCGAATAACTAAACTTTTTCGTTGGAAAACTGTTTTACTTACTTTAAATAAAGACTATATTTTTATGAAATATTATATTGTTTTTATGAAATAAATATATGAAAAATGAAATCAAAAGTGATTATTATTTATAATAATGTACGTGATGTGAAAGGCGTGTTAGTTTATATCAATAAAAGTATATACGTAAATAATATATAAGGAAGTACTTCCTAACCTTAGCAATCGCCTTAAATATATATATATATATATATATAATATATATATATACAAGCTTTTGCCCGCGACTTCGTACGCGTAGAACTCGTTAATTGACATTGACAATTAGTATATGTGTGGTTATGCAACTGCCTACTGAGCCGACGGTCCCGGGTTCGAATCCCGGCAAGGGCAAATATTTGTGTGATGAACTCGAATATTTGTGCCTGGGTCATGGATAGAATAGAATAAATACAAACAAATACCGATTACACGTCCTCAACCTCAACCTCACACAAAGTGACTTAAAAATATATATACAATTTATTTTATTTATATATATATATTTCAAGTCGATTGCTGATATAAATAAAAGGCTTGGGTTTAAACGCCTACCAAATATGATTAAACGCCTACCAAATATATTGATAAATTACTACCAATAAATTCTTAATGCTCAGCAAAACGGATGAATGCTCACCAAATAGTGTATCCCAAACTATTCTATAAATAAAGCAAATAATTCTTTTTCTTACATCCTATAAAAATATATGCACACCTAAAAAGTTAAATTCAGACCAAATAATCTAAATTACTATCAAATGGATGTCACCAATATTTTATATTATTACTTCCATTTTAGTCATTTTTGCTGAGGCAAAAAACTAAATGCTCACCAAAATGGCTTTTTCTCAAACATCCAATGAAATGTCTTTACGTTCCTTAAAATAGGCTCGGAAGTATCGCTTTTTGGGCGCAACAACTCGAGAAGACTGTAAAGGGATTTCATACTGCTTTTCAGGCCTAGGCCTGCAAAGTAACTTTTTTTTGGTTTCAATAACAAGGTCATTCACACAGCTGGCTGGTTTGATAAAAAGCAGGTTTTGTTTTTAAAGATTGGTTGTTAGACACTTGTGGAAAAAAAAAATTCAAGATGGCGACTTTTTTTTTTCAAATTGGTGCTAGGCGGCTAAAACGCGGTATCGGGGGGCTCTCGGGGCTCAAAAATATTAATCTGAAATCTTGTCCGAAAATTCGGTTAAATTCGGAAAATATCGAAAAAAAAAAACGATTTGTATGGAGAAAATTTCAAATTGATATAGCATAGCTAATAATGACTACCGCACATTATGGAGCGTTTTTTAGGGATATAAAAAAAAAACTAACCTAACCTAACCCGGCCGAGTCGGATCTGCTCTGAAAGGAGATCAGGATTAGATGGTTACCTAGCTGGAACACTAATTTATGAAAACAATATTTGGTGAGCAAAACATCCATTTTGGGAAGCAAAAAGATATTTTTTGGTAATAATTTTGATGTTTTATGAAAACAATATTTGGTGAGCAAAAAATCCATTTTGGGAAGCAAAAAGATATTCTGACTCAACATAAAATTATTCTGGTGTAATGTATATCGATTTTGGTATACAAAATGATTTAATTTGGGGAGCACTGTTTAGAGTGAATTAATATTAAATGGAGGCAATTCAATTTATTTGGTATTTAGTTTTGGGGGTATAAAAGCCATTTTGGTGAGCATTTAAATTGTACCCTAAATAATATATATATATATATATGTTTTTCAACTCGATTGCTAGGCCTACCTACTTCCTAGAAGTCGGTCAAATTTGCGTAATTCCTACGGCAAACAAAATTTACTACGCATATTGCGGAGTTGACTACAATCGGTATTTGTTCTACAGTATACGTGTTTCAGTCTATTAATCAATTCATCTATTGTAAGAAGCTATACGCCTATATTGAAACAGATGAGTAAATATTGAATTTATTGAATAATGGCCTGTTAGAATTAGATTAAACAATAATTAACACCTAACCGACTTCAAAAAAGGAGATTATTAACCGAGCGAGCGCAGCGTATCCGTTTCGGCTAGGCGGAAAATTCTTTGGTGTGTTTTGGCTGTTCATGTAAAATTATGTAAGCATGTTCAATATTTCTGTAGTTTTTTTGTCGAGGCAGTTATTTATTTATTTAATTTTGTGGGAAAAAAACAGACATAGACAAAAACAGTTACATATATAATATGAAAGGAAATCTTAATAATAATAATATGTGGCGTTATCTGGGGAAAGGGACCTTATTGTCGGTTCTAGTTGCCGAGATAATCGCGTTTAAAGTAAAATGTCAAAAATATTCAATTTTTCTTTTTTTACTCTATATTAATAAGCAGGGTCTAAAATTTAATCTGACAAAGACACAAGTTTTTAAATCGATTTTTTAAGACTTAGAACAGCCCTTAAAGTTTAGTGAAAAAGGGACCTTATTGTCGGTGCCCCTCTTGTATGCTTTCTGTGAGCTCGGTATCGGCTTGAGAGACGTGTCGGTACTTGTCGGCGCGTCAAAGGATAATTATTGATCATTAGGAGTATCCTTGCTCATCTCTCACACTCCCACTTCTTGGGAGTGTGGGGGGAGGGCCTTATCTGTACTATGTACACTAAGGCTACTTCTGTCGCGGCCCGTTACTACGGGCCGGTCTTTCTGGTGACGCGTGGTTGCGACGGCGGTTTCTTAGTTGGTTGGGCCTTCGTGATGTTCCATGATTCCTCGAGGCCCGGGTGGAGCTTTATCTCCTCTTCTTATTTCCCACTGTTGGTGGTGGTGGTGGTGTCGCTGCATCTGCAGCTCGTAGCAGCTCGTGGCGGGATTCATCAGCTTTCCGGAACATTGTGCTGGCCAGTCTGCTGATCTAGGCGTCTAAGGGTTTCCATTTCAGTGCCCTCTGTATATGGTCATTCCGCACGAAGCGTGGGCAATCTGTAATGCGTCTCAGTGCCAGGTTTTCTTGGGCTCTCATTTTGTTTCGGTTTGTGGTAGCCACTAGGGCGTACCACGCCGGCGCCGCGTATGTGAGCCTGGACCTCACATACGTTTTGTAGATCCCCAGCTTCGTGCGGATCGGCAGGTTGCTCCTTAGGACTGGTCTCAGCGTAGTTCACGCTGGTCTGGTTCTTCAAACCACTTCTGCTACGTGCTGCTTCATGGTGAGGCCCCGGTCTATGGTGACACCCAGGTACCTCACCGTGTGCTTCCATTCCACGTCTTGACCAAACATGTGGAGTGGAGGTGAAGTCTGTTTTCTTCCGGTCATGAAGGCCTGAGTCTTGGTGACGTTGACAGTAAGCCTCCAGTCCTCAAGCCATCTTGGTAGGGCGTCTAACTGGGTCTGCATCTTCCTGACGGCATGGGTGGGGCTGACGGATGCGGTGTAAAAGGTCGCGTCATCCGCGAACAGCCCCAGCTTGACGTCGCCTCCTACCACTGAGATGTCATCGGTGAAGGTTGCGTAGCATGCTGGTGAAAGGCAGCTTCCCTGAGGGACTCCTGCTAGGATTGGGCGCTCCGAGGACAGTGCCTGGAACTTGCATCCGCTCAGGAAGGACTTTATCACCGTTATGATGCTGCGTGGGGCCGTGGTGTTCAACAGTTTGTACAGCAGCCCCTCGTGCCATACCCAGTCGAACGCTTTTTCCATGTCGAGCATGACAGCCACAACATGCTCCTTCTTGTTGCTTGCATTGGCCATAAAGTGAAGCACGCGAGTGAGCTGTAGCGTTGCCTGAATCCGAACTGTTCCGAACGGGGCTCGACGTGAGGGAGAAGTTTCCCCAACAGGAGCCTCTCGAACACCTTGGAGAGGGTGCTGAGCAGAGTTATTGGCCTACAGCTCTCCGGTCTTCGGCAGTCTTTGCCAGGTTTGGGCAGCATAACTACCCTCCCAGTCTTCCAAGTTTGGGGAAAGTGACCCGAGCGCATGATCCCGTTGAACAGGCGCGTCACTGCCACAATGGGGATCGAATCGGCGCCCGTGGCTTTCTTGGTGTCGCAACGTTGGAGGGCTCGCTGCATCTGGCTGGGGGAGAAGAAGACCGCGTCTTCCTCTGCTCTTGCTTGTGCCTCCGAAGTACCTCTCCAGGTGTTCTGTGATGCTCTGCTGGTGTTCTGCATTGTACATCGGGTTGGGCCTAAATTGTTCCTCCAGGTACTCGGCGAAGATCTCTGCGCGATCCTCAGCCTTGTAGCGTGGAGTGTTGTCTACAGGGTCGTAGAGTGGTCTTATTGCCTCAGGTTTTGTCGCTAGCTGTCTGCAGATACGGTGAATGAAGGGGACATCACCCTCTTTAGACGCTAGGTAGCTCTCCCAACTCTCGGCCCTGTGTTCTGTGAGCGCCTTCTTGGTTTTTATGATCATGGCGTTGAGCTCTGCCTTGATCGTTGGGCATCTTGTAGCCTGCCATTTTCTGCGCAGGCGGCGCTGCTCCTCGATCATGCTCCTAATCCTCGCCGGGAGACCCAGCTGACTCGGTGTTTGGGTCTCCTAATTCCCATTAAAGGATCCATTTCGATACACATGAGGACCGTCCGGTGATCGGATGGTAGGTCCGGCAATGCCTCATGTGTAAATCTAGCGTCAATTTGGCTGGCGTCGCAGCAAAATACAAATTAAAAGTATTTTTCAAGACTTATTCTTAACTATGTCACTAAACATTTTACGTCCGACACTAAGGTCCCTTTTCAAATACGTTAATCATTTAGTGTTTGCCGAACCAAAATTATAGGTTTTTGGTAAGAGTTTAATACTAAAGTGCTCTAAAAATTAAGACTATCAAAATTGAACATAAATTTATAGTCGATATCAGATGATATCACTAAATATTTTACCACCGACGATAAGGTCCCTTTTAGAAAACATAAAGTGGTTACACCAAATTTTTACTAAACTTTATCTTGAAATTTGAGACTTAAAAAACTACTTTTTTATATTTGTTCTGTTAATTTGATCTTATTTGGCTATGTTTTAGCGTAGTAGATGTATATGTTTGTTGATTTTGACTGTTTAATTAGATTTATAAACACAAAGTTATTTTTGTTAAAATATTTTTTTTTTTATAATAAACAACGTTGATTCAATTTGAAGTAGCTCTTATTGAGTGTCTAATTACATATAATATTTATTCCTTCTATAATATCTAACGGAAATACACTATAAATAGGAATTTAAGTAAAAAAACCATCAATATATATTTTTTTACTTTATGCACTTTGGCAAGGTAAACTATACGTAAACAGATATACAATTACAAAATTGTACTTGAAACCTGAAAGCCCATACGATCTACTCCTCAAATAGCATGTTATCTATGTAACTTCCAACAATAACATACTTTAATGGGGTGTAGAAGTTTGAATTCAATTTTCTCATAATCACCTTTTCTGACTTTTGAGTTTCAATTATTTTTTAAAAAATATCTATTGAACCTACATGCATGTTTTTTACATGGTTCGATAGCTCAATGTATGTAGATTATGGGGATATACATAACTCAATACCGACAGTAAGGTCCCTTTACCCAGATAACGCCACATATAATAATAGTTATTTGCTATTTTTCAAAATGCCGATGACAGGGGGTTGAAACGTTTAAAAAAGTATATATTTCAGTCTATTGAAAAATAATCGTGACGTCTACAGCTCACAATAGTGTAGAATCAAACACATTTATCATCACACAAATGTTACACATTTACTTAAGGACTAAGGTCGAAGAAAAACAATAGTTGAAAAATAATATGATTTATGGCTTTATATGTTTGAATACCGCCATTAGAGGTATATAAGGGGGGAATTTTCGGTGGAAACCATAGTCAATTGACTCCAGAGTAGTCTAAAGGTCTAGTTACCTATTAAAGACTGCAAAATGCGTTGGCTGTACTTCGGTGTTTTGGTGTGCGCGCTCAGTGTAAGTAGAATTTCATGTTTTCTTTTCTTGTAAATCTATAATGGGCAACATTAAGTTTTACAATGGTTATATTATATTTTTTCCCGATAGTATACGTTGTTTGGATTCAGAATATACAATTAGAATATTTTTAAGACTTATGGTTTTTTAGATTTCATTTTTAAAACCTCAATTTGACATATGGTCACGTTCCGAAGGTATACAACATAACTTTGGTCTATATGGAATAAAACCAGTTCCAGACCTCCCGATCCGATCCGATTTATCGGAAGAAATTTCCTAACAATTACACTGACCGAAAAATCGGATCGGATCGGAAGGTCTGGAATGGTTTTAAGCAAGGCAAATAAAAAAAATATAACTGTCTTAGTCACAACTTCATTTTAATTTTCTTTACTAATTACTTATGACCAAGGCAATGTTGTAAACCTTCGGAAAATAACTAAATGTTTTTATAAATGATGTCTAAAAAACTATACCACGTAAAAATAGACTAATAGTAGATTTTGAATCCAAATATGTAATATCGGCAAAAAATAATGATATGTATACCTCTGAAAAACTTAATATTCCCATATATTAAGTGGATGACATTTTTCAAAAGAGCTTTGTTATGGCTAAAAATAATTGCACTCGTACGGAGAATAAATAAGATGCCGATAAAAAAGATGAAATTGTTCTGTCCCCATCTGGCACGGGCCTTATACGGATACCTTGCGGTGACAACGGACCTACAATATATATGTGGGATTACAAAGCTTTCTACTGTTAATACAATCCCATCAAAAACATAAATGTAAAATGAGAGCCAAGTTCAATATCGCGTGCACTTCGCCGACAAAAGAATTGAGATCTGCAAGGGCGCCAAGTTCTTTGCCCTAAAATTTTTAGATACAAGGACATGCGACATACTCAATGCATTTATTTTACTTGGGGAGTAATTCAATATCAAGATTTGACTTGGCTAGTTTTCACAAACTAACAAAATTTTATAAAAGTAACATAGTCATAGTTCATTATCAAGCTAACAGTATAAGTAACAAGACGTACACTAACTTGCGTACTTACCTTTACGAAAATAGGTTAATGATTTGATTGATTTATAATATAAATTTATATTTTAAAACTAGCCAAGTCAAGTCTTGATATTGAATTACACCCCAAGTAAAATAAATGCATTGAGTATGTCGCATGTCCTTGTATCTAAAAATTTTAGGGCAAAGAACTTGGCGCCCTTGCAGATCTCAATTCTTTTGTCGGCGGAGTGCACGCGATATTGAACTTGGCTCTCATTTTACATTTATGTTTTTGATGGGATATCAGTACTTTTTGTACAGAAATTATTATGATGTGTAAATTACTTAATTATTATTTGTTAATTAGTTCTGTGTGCTATTCTAGTACATCTTTTGAAAGTTTTGAACAAACAAAGAATTTTCCAAAACGGTTAGTACGTATTGGATTTTTATGTGCATGTATGTGTAAGTGTGTGTGTGTGAGTGTATATGCTATTCTAGTATATCTTTCAAACAAAAAAAGAATTTTCCAAATCGGTTTATAAATGACAGAGTTCTGAGGCAACAACCATCAATAATAATAATAATAAAAAAACACTGTTTTCGATTTTTATATGTATACACACACAATTACTAAGCTGGATGCCAAATTTCACCTTTCTAGGTCACCTGGAAGTGGGTTAGGTTTTTGATTACTAGTCAGTCAGTCAGTCAGTCAGTCAGTGATAAAAATACCGTTTTTTGGACTTTAATATCTCAATAACTATTTAACCTATATTAATGAAATTTGGGGTTCTACTTGTTCTAAAGGATCTTAATACATAAGCCAAATTTCATTTTTTATGTTAAATAGATTTGGAGTTATTGGGGGGTCAAAAGTGGCTCCAAACGGTTCGTGTAATATAACACACGGCTGCTGCTCGCCAGTTCCTGCGGTGAACTTGGCTGGACACGCTGCCGCGTGTCTAGATTTTGCTGAATTTTACTACCGAGTTACCGATCTTAGCACGGCAGCAACCCTGCCAAGTCAAGTAAATACCTAGGAGCTTTATGTAATCGCCATTTATATTACGAGTACGTTGCCACCGTAAGGTATCCGTAGGTATATGGTATTTTTTATTGTTTAAAAGTTACAGATAAATGAGGAGGGTTATTCCTATCTATTAAAAAAATTTTTTTTGAAAAATATTATCCATTCCACATTAGTATTGGGATTTCTGTTTTTTTTTCAAAGCGCTGCCTTTTTTCTCCAAATATGGGGGTGTTGCGCGATCTCTACTCAAAATCATGATCATGAGTCTATTATATATCTTGATAGGAGAAAAACATCCATACTAATATTATAAATGCGAAAGTGCGTCTGTCTGTCTGTCTGTCTGTCTGTCTGTCTGTTACCTCTTCATGCTTAAACCGCTGAACCGATTTAGATGAAATTTGGTATATAGATAGTTTCAGGCCCGGGGAAGGACATAGGATACTTTTTATCCCGAATAAATGTAGTGTTCCCGTGGGATGAGCGGGTAACACCGCGGGGCACAGCTAGTAGTTTATAAACTAGTTAAAGTAGGCATACATAAACGTAAATGTACATATTAGTTTAGATTTAAGACTTATGTAACACCTACAGAGCGACATCGTCACCTAAGTGACAAAGGTCTTTAAATAAAGAAAAAAAAAAAAAAAAAAAAACAAAGTCCCGAAACTTCCGATCCTCTTCCGTTACTTTATTGTATAGGATTTTCAACATCTATTAAAGTAACGAGATGGAAAATATAAAGAAAAAAAAATGGAAATTGTGAGACCCATTTTTCTCCTATTACAATGAAATCTACTCATGCTTGATCACAAAATGCATGCATACAATTTCCAGATTCGAAAAAAAAGTCGAAGTAGCGTTTGATAAAAAAATAACCGGGTAAGTGCGAGTCGGATTCGGGCACCGAAGGTTCCGTACAACTAAATATGTGTTACTTTTTTGTGTTCTTTATTGGTTATAGTGGAAACAGAAATACATAATCTGTGAAAATTTCAACTCTAACTATCACGGTTCATGAGATACAGCCTGGTGACAGACGGACGGACAGCGGATTCTTAGTAATAGGGCCCAGTTTTTTTACCCTTTGGGTACGGAACCTTAAAAACGCTCTTCTACGACCGGTTTATGTAAATTCAGAAAAAAATCTGGGATTGGGTTCTTACACCGTCATAAAGATTTTGTTATTATCACACTCGCGAAAAGTAGTTATTCATATTGAATTTTTCAGCTTTCATTCGTCCTTATCCTTACCGTGAATATTGTTATTGAATAGTGATGTCACCACAAAATACTATCATAGTACCTTAAAAAATTGGGCAAGTGCGAGTCCGACGAGTACCTAAACATATATATAATCTATAACAAGTTTGTTGTATGGGAGACCCCCTTAAATATTTATTTTATTTTACCACTGTTGTTGAGATACAGCCTGGTGACAGACGGACGGACGGACGGACGGACGGACGGACGGACGGACGGACGGACAGCGAAGTCTCAGTAATAGGGTCCCGTTTTTATCCTTTGGGTACGGAACCTTAAAAATTAACGTATTTTACGATTTTAATTTTAATTGGGATCTTAAGTACACACTTCCACTATAACTACCAATTAATAAAAAAAGTTATTTATTTTCATTATTTGAATGTACGGACCCCTTCGTGTGCAAGTTGAGTCGCACTTGGCTGATTTCAAAGTTTTATAATAGTATAGAAATATAGATTTATGTATTATGTGTTTACAGGCCCTGAGTGCACAGGCAGCACCAAATGACTTTTCTTTCGAGAAAGATGAGTGTAAGTACTAAACATGAACTACTTAAATAAAATAGAATAGTACATTGCGTAACAAGGGTGGTAAACGAGGATTTACAAACGATGGTCTAATAGAAGCCCCGAAGCCGACTGAGGGCTTTAATGACACGAGTTTGTAATTCCTATACCACCAGAGTTACGTACGACGTTTTTCATCACAATTGCGAGGAAATAAAATAAAAGCAATAACAAGATGCACGAGCAACTGTAATGTAAAAATAATAGTTAATAAATAACTGGTGACTCTGTTAGCTATAGACTTCGCGAGTATGTTTCGAAAATGTTGAAATTTGTCTATGATATATAATTATATCACTACATAGTATACCTGTCGCCCTCATTTTAAAAATATCATATACTGAATAGACAAAAACATTCTATATATACTTATCTAGACACGCGGCAGCGTGTCAAGCCAAGTTCATTGAACTTACTCACAAAGTTTTATGAGAATCGGTTTAGATATGCGACCTTAGGCCACAGCCGGAAAGCGTCTGGACTTCTGGACATCCAAACATCGGGATATACGAAAGAATTTTAGACCAAGCTGAAACGGAGACGCTTCTCTTGCTCGGTCAATAACACAGAGCTGGCCGAATCCAAGCAGTTAAATTCGAAAACATTTTACTAACTACTTAATTTTCTTTGTTCCACCAGCATTCGCAACTTCTTCCTCGAAAAAATCTTCATCTTCATCATGGTCTGAATGTAAGTATATGAATGTCATTTTATGTACGACTAGCGGCCGCCCGCGACTTCGTCCGCGTAGATTTTTGATGATGACAAAGATATTAAAATAGGTAGGTAAGGAATTTTATTCTTAGTTAATTCACCCCCTTAGGGGCAGAATTTTTCAAAACGCTGAAATCACTTTTTTGTATTTGATTAAGTAAGCGTTCTACAAAGTTTCAACTCTCTAGTTCAATAAATAAAGTTTCTCCCATATAAACATTGCACCCCTATTTAACCCCTTAAGGGGTGAAATTTTCTAAAACGCTGAAAGCACTTTTTGTGTTTTTTAATAAGTAATCTTTCTACAAAGTTTCAAGTCTTTAGCTGAAAAAAAAAGTTCCCCCCACACAAACTTTTAACCCCTTTTAACCATTTTAAAGGACGAATTTTTGAAAACGCTGAAATCACTTTTTTTGTATTCTAATAGTGTACCTTTAAACAAAAATTCAAGTCCCGCGCTCAACAAAATACTTAATCTCCATACAAACTTTTAACCCATTTTTTACCACCTTAGGGGGTGAATTTTCAAAAACGCTGAAATTAGTTTTCTTTCATTTTATTTTAATACCTTTTTACAAAGTTTCAAGTCTCTAGCTCAAAAAAAAAAGTTTCCCCCATACAAACTTTGCACCCCTTTTTAACACCCTTAGGGATTGAATTTTTCAAAATCGCTTCTTATCTCTAGCCCACGTTATAAAAGTAATCTACTGTGCAAAAATCAACTCTCTAACATTGGTAGTTTCGGCTGTGCGTTGATGAGTCAGTCAGGACTTCTTCTTTTATATATATATGAGGTCCGCCGGCAGACGTTAAACAGAGCAGACGCGTAGCAAATTTTATCTAAAAT
Source organism: Apotomis turbidana (assembly GCA_905147355.2). NCBI lineage: Eukaryota > Metazoa > Arthropoda > Insecta > Lepidoptera > Tortricidae > Apotomis > Apotomis turbidana. Next base: position 7,592,328 of record LR990305.1, on the reverse strand, counting down.
TATTAAAAATATTTTCAAGTTGTTATAGACACTATTACAGTGCGTCTAAAGTGCTAATTTGTGTGCAATCGTGAGTGCGCTTGAGCTCCTCCGTCTCGCGCAATCGTTATCGCCGCAGCGACGTCATTTCGAGTGCATCGAGAACTACAAAGATATCATGTCCCTAGAGTGCTCGCCTACTGGAAGTGGCTTAGGACGGAGTGAATCCCAGCCCAATCTTTTAGAGGGCGATTGTCGCGTCGAATTTCCGGACCCAGGATTAATTACTCAACGTAGAAAGCAACGTAACGAGAAACGAAAATATGAAGACGACCACAGTATAAAAACAGACTTGGCGGAAATACGTAGCCAAATGGCTAGCATGATGGAAGTACTCCAAACTGTATCTATAAATCAGTCACAATTTATGACAAAAGTTACAGACGAATTTAATACACTAAAAACCCAGATCAACGAAATAAAATCGGTTACAGATGCACTGAAAACTGAACAAAACTCGATGAAAAAGATTTCGCTAAATTGTTACATAAAACAACAACTACGGGACTTAAAATGGAAACACTAGAGTCTGACATGCTACAGTTGAAGGCTATTACGGAACTTCCAAATCCAGCAATACAGGAAAATATTGTTACTGAACTACATGAACGGACACAGAGAGCGAGGAACATAATTATTGTTGGAATACCAGAGCCATCAACTACCGACAAAAACGAAAGAATAGATCACGATAAAAATGAAGTCACAAAAATAATACAAACCATTATATCTGATTGTCCAGAACCTGAACAAATTTTTCGTTTGGGTAGATATAACTCGGATAAAAAACGCCCTATAAAGGTATGCCTTAAATCTGAGGATAAAGTTATGACTATACTAAGAAACAAAAGTAAGATCACTTCGAATCAGAATATAAAAATTTACTCAGACCAAACGCCGCAGCAGCAGATGTACTTGAAAGGATTAGCTGAAGAACTAAAGCAACGAACAGAGGCCGGCGAACAAAACCTTCAAATCAAATATATAAAAGGAACACCTAAAATTACTAAAGAACTTGTGAAAAGCTCAAGTTCCAGTAAACCAAGCTCAACTATGGCAAAAAACTAATAAAGAATGAAAATGTAACATATCAAGTAGTGAATGATTACGCATCCATTATTTCATCCAACAAATCTCTGAAGTTCCTTTATGCAAACACACGTAGTATTGTCAAACCAGGCAAGTTTGACGAACTTAGGTGTATTGTTCAAACGTTTCACAATCTTCTCCACATTATCGTTCTAACCGAAACTTGGATAAAGTCGGAAGAGGATGCAAAACGCCTGCAAATACCGGGATACTCACACTTTTACAACTTCAGACAATTTTCAAGAGGTGGTGGTGTATCAATTTTCGCTCACAATAACCTGAATCCCAGCGTAACCGAGGAACAAATTTGGAACGACAACCATTTTCTTTGGATCAAATTACAAACCTTATCTCTAGAGGTCGGTATTGTGTATAGAAAACCTGACGCATCAAATCTCAAAATGTTTATGGAACTATATGAACAACAAATATCTAAAAGAAAACGAGCTATAGTATTTGGCGACTTCAATATAAATCTTCTGAGTACTGACCCAACATGTACTGCTTATAAGGAAACAGTTGAAGAAAATGGCTACGAAGTCTTGAACAACATCGATGAAATATACTCAACCCGCGAAACTACGACACCAAAGACTATATTGGATCACGTGTGCTCTAGTCTAAAACAAAACCGCTTTCATATGGCTATTATAGACTCCGCAATGTCGGACCACAAACAAATATACATTGAAATTGCGCAATGCCAACCCGAAGAATTGAAAATAGTCACTTATGAAACTGTAGATTATGATAAATTATACAAAAGTGTCGAGGTAAATATATATAACAGTGGAAATCGTGTATTCGTCGAGTTTGAAAATAAATTACTACATCATTTAAATAATTGCAGAAAAACTAAAACTAAAATAGAAAATCCACCAAGACAGGACTGGATAAATAAAGACATCTTAGCGGAGATAAAAGAAAGAAATATACTATGGAAACAATATAAAAATAAGCCAAATGACAAACATATAGAAATTGCTTTCAAAGAGAAAAGAAACAAAGTACACGCTGTTATACAGAAAACGAAATCCCAATATTACTTGAAAGCCTTCAGGGTAAATAAAAATAAACCAGAAAAAATGTGGAAACTGATCAATAACTTATCAAACAATAAGAAAAAGGAAAATCCAGTAGTGAACAACCTTCAAACAACAACAGGGTCTTACATCGACAACCAAAGTGACATCTGTGAATATTTTAATGATTTCTTCTCGACAGTCGGTTCAGTTTTGGCCAATCAAATCACTCAGAAAGCTAGACTGAATCAAACCTCTTGTAAATCGGCTTGCGCAACTGGAAGTAGCTCACGTATCCTTTCACAATTAGAACCGGTAACTGTAGACGAAATTAAAAAAATTATAGATAATCTAAATTCAAACACCAGTTCGGGACTCGATAAAATCAGCACAAAAGTAATAAAATGCTTAAAAAATCTAATAGTAGGTGAACTAACCAGCTGTATTAATCAATGCCTAGTAGATGGAACTTTTCCAGACAGTCTAAAAGTCGCGAAAGTTACGCCTATTTATAAATCTGGGAAAAAGACCGATCCGAACAATTATCGTCCAATTTCTGTGCTACCCGTTGTATCGAAATTTTTTGAAAAGGTACTTTATAATAGGCTAGACAAATATCTTACTTCACAACATTTCTTTTACGACAAACAGTACGGTTTCAGACCCAAATCTAATACTCTTTCTGCAGTCATGGACCTGGTCACCAAAATAAAATTAAATATAGATAGGAAACGAGCAGTGCTTGGTGTATTTATTGACCTAAAAAAAGCCTTTGACACGGTTAGTCACACGTTGTTGCTAAGCAAACTTGCAAATATAGGCATAACTACTGAAGCTTTCAATATACTTAAATCTTACATTACTAATCGTTATCAAGTGGTTAAGATGGGTGCATGTGAAAGCAGACCACGCAATATTAGCTATGGTGTCCCTCAGGGGTCAATCTTGGGCCCATTGCTATTTCTTATCTATATCAATGATATACACAAGATTGGACTCAAAGGCGACATATCGCTCTATGCTGACGATACCTGTTTATTTTATTTCGGTGACTCTATTGATGATATCATAGCAGATGCACAGAGTGATTTGGTTTTGCTAAATGAGTGGTTCCAAAGTAATCTTTTAACTATAAACATAGATAAAACTAACTAAAAGCTAAACTAACTAAATATTCACATCAAAAAAATAAACAAATACCTGACCACCGACCACTATCTATACAAGGACAATCTTTGAGACATGTAGACCAAGAAAAATACTTAGGGCTGATCCTTGATAGACATACTCGTATGACGTGGAAACCTCATATAGCCAAAATTAAAACAAAACTAACATCTTTAACCGGAGCGCTGAGGGGTATCGTAAAGTGCATGCCTATAAAAGTTCGATACCTTATATATAACTCACTAATAAAACCACATATTGAGTATCTGATTGAACTGTGGGGCACAGCCGCAGCAACCAATCTGAATGTTATACAAAGATCACAAAATAAGCTTGTAAAAATGCTATTCCACTATGATTACTTGACACCTACAGTAAAAATATATAAAGAAACTAAATTAATGAACATAACACAAACCTATATTTACAACACTTGCTTATTAATAAGAAAAATATTAAATAAAGATATGCACACACAAATAACATTCACTAAAAAGCAACAAATACCGAGGACTCAGATTACGAAAAAGTGGAATATTACTATACAGATCAAAGACAAACTATGGCAAAAGGACTATTATGCATGAAGGGGCTAAACTGTACAACAAACTGCCAAAGGATGTTAAGAATGCAAAATCCACGTTCACATTTAAAAAACTGCTAAAATATAACATTTTCAATAATAAAATATCTCTAGATTAATTGATATTAAAATCTATATTATAAATTATTAATTAATATATTCTTACCAAAATAAATGAATAAATAACATATAATAAATAAATAAATAAAGTATTATAGAATTATGACAATTTAATAAACGTTAATCGTATTTTCAGTTTACACGGTTAGAAACGTAAATTTAATAATAAATTGCGTTGTTAATTATATAATTGTGATTAAGTAAAATTATTCAATGTAATTTACCATCAATTATTTAAATTATAATCAATCAAATAAATAAAAATAATAACTAAATTTTCAAAATAATAAATAACACTTAATAAATCCACTATCAACATGAACGCAAATGAAAAACAACCATGTTATGCCACATCCAGTTGCGCCAGGCGGGGCGCACTCCGCGATTAACGTTTCCCGCTACAAGTACATGCCGGTGGCCTCATGCATGGGGACTATTCAGTGGCTGCCACGCACTGTCTCGGAACGCACGTACACGAAATTCGCGCGCACGCTCTTCCGATTTATGTACGTCGCAAGTGATCGTTCTGTAATGTATGAACTGACTGCTCTTGAGGGTCTACACGATATGGAGGAGATTATCAATGAAACACATGTTTACCGTTCAATGTACGAATCTATAATGATCAGAATAATACAGGTTACATAAGGTTACATATTGATGATTAATTACGATTACCATATAAAGAACAGCTAGCCTAAATGGGCTAGTCTCCACACCACATCACCCCCTTTTTTTTTTTTTTTTTTACTATTACTAGAAAACAAAATTTTATGTTGCTACTTAAAGTCATTGACTTTTCGTAATCTAACTATAAGTCGGTCAGCCGAGTTCGCTGATCCTTTGTTATGCAAGCTTGGCAGTGCGCTAATATGGTGCAATGTTTACAATACAATGTCGATTCATCTCGCACATCTGGCGCACAACTTAATTATGTTATGAACTGATTATAATGGGTTATACAAAATATGGCTTAGTTCTATTTTTATGAATAATATTTTGTTTAGTACCTATACTAATTTTTACATTAACACCCATATCCTTAATTACTGGATACGGTCCCATATAGACAGGGTCCAATTTTTCACGTGCTTCTTTCTTAACTAATAACAATTCTCCTACCTTATAACTAACAGGATTACAATTTATGTCATAGTTATACTTTCTTAGTTCTTTAGACTTAATTAAATTATTCCGAGCGTCCTCTTGGGACTTCTGTAATCTATATCTTAATTCATATGGATAATCATCATAATTATATATAGGCTCCACATTATTCTTAATGTTACTAGGGATGGAACATATTTTTCCAAAAACTAACTCATAAGGTGTATATCTAGTCTCAGTATGCATAGTCGTGTTATAAGAGAAACACCAATACTGCAACCAGTTGCTCCATGTATGAACCTGGTTATCCGTCTGGATTCTAAGGAAAGCTCCTAAGGCCTTATGAGAGTTTTCCAAAGAACCGAGACTCTCATGGTGATAAGCAGTAGACATAATTTGTTCTATTTTTAACAACTTACATATATTTTGCATTGTTGATGATATGAATTCAGTACCGCGGTCGGTTGCTATTTGGCGCGGTATACCGTAGCGTAAAATAAACCCTTCAACAAATGCTCGTGCTACTGTTTCGGTTTCCTTATTAGGAAGTGGGTATGCCTCGACGTACTTCGTGAGCTCGCACTGAAGTGTCAGTATGTAGGCATATCCATTGTCATCTTTAGTTAAAGGTCCCACCAGATCTAAAAATACTTTGTCGAACGCCGCTGTCGCGGTAGTAGTTACGCACATAGGTTCTTTAACTGGGGTATGAAATTTTTGTTTCTGGCACTTATCACATCTCTTCACGAATAGCCTTACGTCGTCTTCCATACCTGGCCAATAATAATAGCGCTTTATATTGTTGCACATCCTTCGTACACCTGCGTGGCCACTAGTTGGTAGGATGTGAAAATCATTTATTATTACGCGTCTGTCGTCTTTGTCATTTATTTTTGTTACGCCTCTTATTACACATATTCGTGGTCCGGACCATTCACCTATATCTTTAATGTGCTGAGTTAACTCTTTTATTTTATTTACGTTGTCATTATTTCGTATGACGCATATTTCCTTTATATTTAGATTCTTGCAGAATATTTCCAATTCTCTCATGAAGAAATCTCGTTTCATACATGATTGAGAAATCGGAGCAAGACCTATAATTGACAACGAGGGCGAATAAACAAACATATCTTTTTTACTAAAAACGGAATCGTGCATTTTCTTACATTTCCTGTAGTCATTTTTCTCAAAGGATAACTCTGTAGAATTGCTTGGTTTTTTAAGTATTTCCACAACTTTTGGGTGATCAATCCAATCGTTTTGAAAATGCTTATCGGCCAAACTCTTCTCTTTCTTCATTTGTTCCATCTGTCTCTTTTGACGTCGTGTACACACATACATATCATGTTCACTCATACGTTTCAGTTGCTCGCTAGTTATTACAATCCTTGATAATGCATCTGCAGCTACATTATCTTTACCTTTTAAATATTCAACTGTAAAGTCATACTCCTCTAAACATAATCTGAACTTTGTTAGTCGGCTGGAAGGGTTGTTCATATTAAATAAATAAATTAAAGGACGGTGATCGGTTATTATTTTGAAACGTCGACCATATAAATATGGCCTAAAATATTTAATTCCCCATGTAATTGCCAAAAGTTCTTGTTCCACTGTTGCATAATTTTTTTCTGCCTTATTTAGGGGTCTGCTAGCATAAGCTACTGGCAATCCATCTCCGTTTGATAATATGCACCCTAGTGCTACCCCTGATGCGTCAGTATTTAATATAAATTCATTCTCGTCAGAAAAGTTTGGATACTGCAATAAGGGTGGATTACTCATTGCTTCCTTCAAGTGTTCGAATGCTTGTGAACATGCTTTAGTCCAGTTGAACTTAACGTTTTTCCGTGATAAATTATTTAACGGTTGTGTTATTTCAGAAAAATTCGGTATAAACTTCCTATAGTAGTTGGCAAATGCCACAAATCTCCTTACTTCATCTTCGTTTTTTGGGGTCGGATATTTCTGAATCGCCAAAATTTTATTCGGGTCGGGTTTTATACCTTCAGCAGTGACCAAGTGTCCTAAATATAATATCTCTTTTTGTAGAAATCTACACTTTAACGGATTGAGCTTAAAATTTACTTTTCTTAGCCTTAAAAAAACGTCTATTAAATTTTTATTGTGCTGCTGTAGATTCCGTCCCATTATTATTATATCGTCAAGGTAAACAATACATTGTAAATAATTAAGACCTGACATGGCTATAGTCATAGCCCGACTGAACGCACTAGGACTTGTTTTCAAGCCCATTGGTAACCTTTTCATCTGATAGTGCTTATCAGCTACGAACGCTGTACACTTCCTACTGTCAGCATCGAGCTTAATTTGGTAATAACCTTGATTCAGATCCAATGTGCTAAAATATACGGCTCCTGACAAAGAGTCTAATATCTCGCTAATATTTGGTTACGGGAATTTGTCATTTTCTATACGCTCGTTAACCTTCCTATAATCTATTACTACTCTCCATTTTTTTTTCCCACTGAAGTCGGATTTCTTTGGAACAAGCAGTAAAGGGCTTGCCCATTCTGATGATTTAGTTTCCTCGATGATGTCATCTGCTAACATCTGTTGAATTTGCCTATTAATTTCAGCTTTCTGCGTATATGGTAGACGATACGGTTTGCTGTATACTGGAGTTTCGTTAGATTTCACGTGAATTTTCTGTTCGTAAAGATTCATAGTATTCAATTTATCCCCCGGTAGGTGAAAGATATCTGCAAATTTAGCGCAAATGCTTTCTATACTACTTTCTTCTTCTTTGTTTAAATAGTTTAATTTCAATAATGACAGTAAGGACTTAACTCGATCTGCATTATTTAAAGACTTTTCAAAAGTAAAACAGTTAAAATCTTCTAGCCGCCTAATTTCCGGAGTTAAGCATTTCAATGTTACTTCTTGCTCCCGTGTATTCATCACTTTCACTGTTAAATTTCCATTCACGCTTCTAGATATAGAGTTTGCCATGAAAATACCCTCACATATTTCTCGAGCTGCTACTACAAAATCTCCTTTTATAGTTATCGGAACATTAACTAGCATTTCACTTCTCGCTGGTAGCTTAACTAACGATTGGTTTATGTTACTACTGGTAGAGTATACGTGTAAAACTACAACTGTTAAGTGACCTTCATTATCAAGGGTTAAAGTATTATTTTCGAAATTTAAAACGCACTTAAATCTGGCCAAAAAATCCTGCCCTATGATACCATCCACATCCAATGGCAAATTTTCAAAAACATGAAAGTCATGACTAAATGAATCATTATTTTCTTCAACCAAACTAAGATGTATGACACCAATCGAACTAATTTTTCCACCGATCCCATTTATGGTGGTAGTCTTTGGTTGAATCACCTGGGTCGTTGTCACTACTGAGTCATGCTTGACTGCACTTAGTGACGCTCCCGTATCTACGAGCCATGTAAACAACTTGCCTTGTACGTAAAATTGGACAGAGTTCATATTACTGTAAGCTAAGATGTATGACAAATTGTTAAGCACGAAAAAACTGCTGGCCGGATAAATCATTCTCGTCATGTGATTCACGAGTCACGTTTATTTGGTTCTGCCTCTGTGACCTACTTTGCCTATTGCCACTGTTATGGCTATAGTTATGGTGACTAAAGTTGCCCCGAAAGCCACCTCTAGAACTTTTCCAAGGAACAAACCCCCCTCTTGGAAAGGTATGGCCGCGGTTTTGCTGTCGGAAACCACCATTTTGCGAATAATGGTTTCTGCCTCGGCTCGCAAAATATGCGTTCCCCCGAGACGTTGCCCTTTGTAATCTCATATTCCTACCGCGTGCTGTAAAAACTTGCTCTGAGCATGATGGAGACATAGCGATCTCTTCATCTTTCGCAGCCTGTATCGCATCTTTGAGCGATGTGTAATTACGGGCCGACACTACCGTACTTAACCTCTCATTTCGCAAGCCATCAGTAAACCTGTGTATTGCCTGCTTCTCGTTAATAGGTTTTAGAATACTATAAGCGGCCGAGTCACCGTTGGCCTGGGAAACCGTGAGGTTCACAAATATGTCCTCCAATTCCCTACCAAATTGCTCTATAGTTCTACCACCTTGCCGAGCAATTTGCATTTTTTTCTGTAAAGCCGTGTCGGATTTCCGCGTAAGCAAATGTTTCTTCATGTCATCAACCATGCTAGATATTGACGTGTATGTATTGGACAAGCGCAGCTTAGCGTTATGAGACAACCGTGTTTTCAGGACGAAATTTATTAATACGGGGATATCGGTATCCACCGTCATAGTTGCGTATAACTCTAACGCGTCGATTAACTGTAAGGTCAACTTTTCGCTATCGTCCATGATAGGCAACAAAGAGACTGCCGTCTTCAAATCAAAATTCTTTTTAGAACCCATGTTTGTCTCTGTAAGCCGCTCCTGTTCCTTAAATAATTCTAATAACTTACTATACTCGTTTTCTAAATTAGTAATACATTGCTGATCGCTATCATTTATAGGGATTTCCCCTTTCTCTACCTTTACGCTGTATATTTTTATATATTCGTTATATTTATCATACACTGACTGTGCTTCCAACAATTTTTCTTGGCCTAATTTCTCGCTCCTCCGAGCCGGCCCAAGCTTAACCAAATACTCTTTAAGATACTTAATACTCACATAAAAATCTTCCAAATTAGGCATTACTTCCATTAACCATCATCAGTGAGCACAGTCAACATATTATACTAAATAAAAGTTCCTTAATTTAAAACAACAACTGTCCATACGCGATATCATGCTACGACACATATCTAAACCACTACCACTGAACAAGCACTGAACTATTAGTACTCACATTTTCGTAGACACTTCACTGTATTATACTGATGCACGCCTACGCATCGCTATAGCTGCCGCCTGCCGCTCAATTTTTTTGGTAAGGCACTTATGAATCCTTTTCCAGATAAAGTAGCAAAATATGACTGCCATCATCAAAACCATAGCAAACATAATGTAGGACGTCTGTCCGCCTCCTTGCATGTCCTGAGTAGTGCTAGCCGTATTGCCCTGGCCATTTTGAGCGATTATGACCTCCTCCTTCTCGATCTTTGACTCAGTTTTCCCCATGGTTAGAAGCCAGTCAACATAAGAAAGCAAAATCAAATGCATACCATTGCTCCGCTCTTACTCTGCCCGACGTCCGCACCGACAGAAACACATACAAATCAGCAAAACGAGTATTACCATTGCAACTATCCCGTATAGTATCCACGGGTACAATAGGTCCTCCAAGTCCCGTAGCACTTTAGCGTCCACCTGACACATGTTAAACTCGCACCATGTCACATTTAATAAAGCTCTGGCAAGGTCGCCATGTAATGTATGAACTGACTGCTCTTGAGGGTCTACACGATATGGAGGAGATTATCAATGAAACACATGTTTACCGTTCAATGTACGAATCTATAATGATCAGAATAATACAGGTTACATAAGGTTACATATTGATGATTAATTACGATTACCATATAAAGAACAGCTAGCCTAAATGGGCTAGTCTCCACACCACAGTTCCTCATTCATCTGTTGATACCAGTGTTATATTATAATATAAAGTGTTTAAATGAGTAAAAAGACAGCGAAAAGATATTGTATCGCAGCGGGTTGTAGGAACAATGATCGAAATTGGAATCACGCGTTTTTCGTTCTCCCAAGCTCCCAACACGTCCGAAGGATGCCGATAGGTAAAAAAAAATACATAATATATAATAAGTAGTTACTGAATAATAATAAAAAACATATTGCAGGTGTATCTACTTCCATATTTAACACTGGTTACACAGATCAATTTTAATTGTTAAGTACTTATGTAATTTTGAATTGATTATTTGCTGATATTTGTCAATTTAAATTCTAGTAAAATAAGTATGTCTACTACTAAATCAACAATCATAGAGGTTTTTATAATAATATTTGATATCAAGTTTGTAAAATTACTTGTAAGTAATGAATAAACGATTGAGTGATAGTTTGATAGGTAAGTATATAAAATATATAAATAAAGAGTTAAAAGAAATGTATTGGAAGAGATCCCTAATAGGGATAAGTTCGCCTTTGTACATGTTTTATTTGTAACTAGCGACCCGTCCCGGCTTCGCACGGTGCGTCCGTGCGTATTTTTAAAGATCTAAGCATACCTACATAGGGGCAGACAGACAGACAGCAGGAAACGACTTTGTTTTATACTAGGTGTGTAGTGATGAATATAATATATGAACAAATAAATAAATATCGGACAACTAAGCAAAAACAAAATGAAGCTCAAGAATTTAATTGCATGTTAAGGTAACGCATTCGTTGCATTATTTTATTATATTATATAGAAATAATTATTTTGGTTGAGCGAATCCACTTAGCTTTGTACCCGATGAACAATACCATTATCTGTATTGTTAGCTGCGGCCACAACTGCCACTTCAAAATGTAAGGCGTTATAAGTGCAAATTAATTTTACACTAAATTAGTCTTTAAGTTAAACGAAATAAGGTTTACTCTTAAACAAAGAGAACAGAGATGTTGGTCACTTCATTGTCATTATAAGCATCAAAACGAGCTTCACTGCTCTTTCACTTACGAAGTGACCAACATCTGAGATTGATTATTTTATAGTTAAATAATGAAATAATAAATATAATGTATGAAGAATATAAATATATTACTATAATATAGAGATATATTGAATGCAAGGAATAAATGGGAAATACATTTTTATTTTTAGTCGTTGACAGCCCTCGCTCTCGGCGACGCGGCAAGCGAGCCAATTCATTTTTACCGTTGGCACGCAGCTTTAACGTTCCGTTTGGCTTGCGCTGGGGACGACGACTTTAGAAGGGCCATAAATCATATTTTTTCGGCTAAAAAAAGCGGCTTTTGTAAAGATCAAAGTAGTGTGCCTTCTGTACTTGTACTATTATCTATTCTGTGGTTGCGCTTGATCATGTAATCGCAAACTAGTATCGCACTGCGTGGTAACAATAAAAAAGAGCTTCAAGTTGCTAATCGCTCCAAGTCGCATAGTTACATTTACCGAGCGGTCGGTCGAGTCGAAATCTTATCTACCGTCAAAATACCTCTGTTAAAATTAAATAACTTGTATGCATGTAATTTACGTTTTAAATAATTAACTTGTATGCATGTAATTTACGTTTTAAATAATTTTCTCATGTAAGTGAATTATTTGTATTCTTATGAGAAATAAAAATTCTTAAACCCGATATATATAGATAGACTAGCTAATAGATGGCGTTAGTGTTAGGTGTCGTAGCGATTGTTTGCAAGGCACTCTTGTAAGATCTTCATGTTACCGTATGTTCCAGTGAATAAACGCTTCAATCATTCATTCATTCAATCATTCATTCACGCAGCGCAGCCTTGGACGTGTAATATGGCGAGGGCGCAAATGAAACAAGTCTTCAGACAGATATAGAGTGTTACCACGCTATCACTTCCAAGCAAATAAACTGGCAAACCACGCCAAGTGAGTCAGTTTGTGTGATTTGACAGTTCATTTGCTTGGAAGACATGACTGACTCTATCGGCGTTTATTCAATAAACACTCGATTATATTATTGTCAGGGATTATACGATTGAATTCAATAATAAATAATTGAAATTGGACGAGTACAAAATACTTAAATTATTATTATACTTAAATTATTGTTCTGTATTGATTTTGTAAACATTTTTGGTGTGCAATAAAGCATTTTGTATTGTATTGTATTGTACTTACAACATTAGGCGGCTACGTATCAGAGAGAACGCTATATGGTCCATTTAATTTATAAAGAGAAGGGGAACAAAACTGCATTCAAAGAATTCTCAAATTCCCTTTCCCTCCACTTCAGGGTCCATAATTTTTGTTTTATATATTAAATAGTTCTCTATTATTATTATATAGTTCTCTTGAATATTCGTTTATGATGTTGACGTATTTCCCTTTCCCATTATGTTTTGTCTGTTTTCAGCATCGCAGTCTAGTTTTGACGAGCAAAAATGGCAGACCTTAGCAAAGAAGAAAAGCGGTAAGATTTCTTCATTATCATTGTCGTTTTTATCGTCACCATCATTATTATAACCACTATCTTAATTTTTTAGGGTTCCGTACCCAAAGGGTAATAACGGGACCCTATTACTGAGACTTCACTGTCCGTCCGTCCGTCTGTCACCAGGCTGTATCTCAAGAACGGTGATAGCTAGACAGTTGAAATTTTCACAGATGATGTATTTCTATTTCCGCTATAACTACAAATAAATATTTAAGGGGGGCTCCCATACAATAAACTTTATATAGATTATGGTACGGAACCCTTCATGCGAGAGTCGGACTCGCACTTGCCCAATTTTTTATATAGAAAACTCTCAAAAGTCTCAAACATATTAAAATACATATAAAACATCGTAGAAGTCAAATATCGCTCGATAAGGTTCGAATCGGTACGTGATTCATAATCAGGAGCTACGATCAGTCGCGGGGGCGGCCAATCGAAATCTTCATCATAATTATCAATATCAATACTAGGGAATGCAAGACCGGTTAATACGATTGTAACCCATTTATTTCTATGATAAACGGTTTTGATTTTACTTATAATTTCCTTCTGAATTATCGTCAAATTCATCACCATCAACGGATTTCTTTTAAAAGGCATACTCAATTATTTTCCGAATTTGGAACTTTTATAATGTCTAACGCTGCCTATGCATTTTCTAGTATTGTGTCCGCCTTTTGTAGGATAAGATTTCTTTTGTTTAAAGATCAAATAAATAAAATATTTAATGTTTTCAGCAATGAGCAAGTCAAGCCAAGAACAAGCGAGTTCCGAATCGTTTACTTCTCATAATGCCAAATCAAGCTCTCAAAAAAATGGTAAGCCTTTTTATTCAGGCGACTCATATCTGTCCACAAACTATACTTAAACTTCGTTGTTAAATTTGACCTTTAAATAATATTATCCTAGTGTGCCACAATACAAATACAAATACATTTATTGATAAAACATAATGTACAGAGAGGTAACGGTTAAATTCTATACTTAAAAAACAAATAAATTCACAATTTGCATAACCTGAACTAGGGTTCCCCCTGTGTTTCAGGCAATGGGAAAGCCTTTACATTATTTAATTTAAGTACATATTCATCTATATTACAGTAATCTTATTGTAGCTTAAATACTAAAATTTACACTAAAGTACTAAACACAATTGTGTCATAGTAAAAAAAAAAGCGCTAAGTCTACAAAAACAAAAAAACAGTCAGTACGCACTACGTACACGTACGGTGACTAAACTATACAATTCTAATTTTTAGGTTATCTCTTATTTCCTCGCAGTCGAAGTCAAAATCAGAGTGTTTAACACGCAGCTAAAAGCCAGTATGACACACTTCGTTCGCTCGTCCAAATAATGACTTCGTGTCACAATAGCTTATTTTAGCCCCTTGTCAAACAATCTACTATTTTTAACCCAGGGTCGGTAGAAGACTATTAAATTCGATGGACCCTGCTGTAAAGAACAACAAACCGCAGCTCCTTCATTTTTCTTTACAAAAGGGTTTTTTAAATTGTCAATTTGACAGTTCGCAATGATCTTGGCTGAAGGGATCTTGCCTTCGAAACACAATAAAAAAATGACGATGGTCGGACATGTCCCTTGACCTTGATGGTACGATCGGTAAGAAAGTACGAAACTCTTCGTACAGCAAGAGTTAGACTCTCACTTATCAAATTACTCCTGTGGCGAGGAGATAATCCCATTAGCGGGGTATACTAACACAAAGTCCGATTCACTGGTAGTGAGGGCTAAACAGCCCTGATACAGTTCAAGTCATGTATATAAAAAATATGACACTTAGCATTTTTTTTTTTTGTGTCGAAATCATGGTAAAATATTGTTTTCTTCTGTTTAGATGAGAAGTCGGAGGAGAGTCACGACAAAAAGGAATCACACTTGTCTTCTCAGCAAAGAGAGGAGCATAAAGGTACATACTACATTAGCGAGTGGCTTTATTGCATAATTGGTAATGCATGCACCCGTCTGGCCCGGAAAGCCGTGGGGATGGAAAATTAATGAATTTTTCGCTTCTATATAAACATTTCGTTTACGGATATTTAAAGAAAAGTACAGTCGGCTATAAAAGCTTGCCAGAAAAAATTAAATGTTGACAGAAACTTATTAGAGTAGGTAATCATTATGTTGATAAAAAAATAAGTTTCTGTCAAAAATGACATTTTAGTGGCAAGCTTTTATAGCCGACTGTACTTTTCTTTGGATATCCATCAAATGCTCACTGAGACAATTCTAAAGAGCCCAAGCTCGGTAGGATTGCTTTTTCTATTATAGAGTTCCTATGGCCACCTTCCGGCTCCATCATCAGACCAGCCCCATGGTACCATATTATTGTGTTGTCATCAAAGTTAAGTAAGTATGCAAAATTTCAGCTCAATCGGTTGACGATATCTGCTTCAAAATTGAGTTGCAAGATTTCACCCGAACATACATACTTTAAACATACCATGCAAGCTAAATAAAAGCTTGTAATATATATAACTAGCTTTTGCCCGCGACTACGTCCGCGTGGAACTTGAAAGTATGGAAGCAACCTCGTACAACACGATAGATATCCACCTAATCACCTTAATTAATAAAAGGGATTATTAAAAGCGCCTAAGCAAATGTAAGAGCAATTGTGCTTTTGGTCTAATCATTACATTTACATTACCTGTAGGGTCATCAATGTCATCATGAATTACTTACTCACTTTTCAATATTTTTAGGGATAATCTCGAGGATGAAAATTATCCTATGTCCTTCCTCGGATCTTAAAATATCTCTATGCCAAATTTCATCAAAATCGATTCCGCGGTTTAAGCGTGAAGAGGTAACAGACAGACAGACACACTTTCGCATTTATAATATTAGTATGGATATGGATAGTATATAATAGTATGGATTAGTATGGATGCGTCATTGGTGTCTAGTTGCACGCCGCTGTCAGAGACAATGGAACCAGTATTTTTAACCCTAGACAAAAAAGAGGGGGTGTTTAAGTTTGACATGTGTATCTGTGTGTCTGTGGCATCGTAGCTCCCAAACGGATGGTCCGATTTGAATGCGTATTTTCATCGAAAGCCTTGTATTTCGAGATGGTTCTTAGCTTTAATTGGTTGGCTTGGGGTTTTTTAAATTTGGAATTTAATTATAGAATTTTTTTTTCGTCCGTGGCTCTAATACTTAATAAATAATTTAAAACACGCCCGAACCAAATGACGCCAGAAATGAGGATCGCGTGATGACCAGCTACTTGAGTCGGGGACGTATTGAATTTAGGTTAGTTATTTTCTATAATGAGTTCGTTTAATTTAACTTTATGTATTTTTTTTTACAGAAAGACAATCGCTGCTCAAGCTCTTGAGTAGTAAGTATTGCCTTAGAATATATAAAGAACGTAATTTTTAATACAAAAGTTACACGATAGCCTGGGCTTTGTTAGGACCCCAGGATAGTGGTGCTCGCTATAATAAGCAGCTTTTAAGGGTGAAGCCAGATAATTTGAGTGGCGTAATTTCGGTCGCGCCATACCTACATGATACGCGATCACGTCACCCTAAGTATGGCGCGACCGAAATTACGCGACTCAAATTACGCTCGTCCGGCTTCACCCTTATTTATTTATTTAGAATTAATCATTATTTGAGTAACATTACAGAGTTTTCCATTGCGTTACATCGATTCTTAATCTAGAGTAATACAAATCTATAAATCTAAAATAAATAAAATCCTTGCTATCTTCTCTCAATCACTCTTCCATTCATTCATCAGTCGCGCTATCGCTGTCACAAACACATCGCACTGCGGTGATGCCTCGAGTAATGAGTTGAGCAGGGCAGTCGCACGAGAAATGGGCGGGTTATGAAATACTAGACGGTGCCCGCAACTTCGTACGCGTAACTTTGTAAACCGTAGACGGGTAAAATGTATCCTATAACCATCTTTGGATGTCCATCTAGCCCTGTACCGAAATTGGTTAAAATTTGTCCAGCCGTTTCGGCGTGATGCGAGGACAAAGGAAATTATGACCAACAGAGGGCGCCAGACTGGCATGACGCCGCGCGCCCGTACAAAACAAATGACGATCCTGCATCACGCTATTAAGATTTTTCCTAAAATCATGATGGACAATACATGTATTGTCCATAGAAAACTGATTTTAATACAATCCAGAGTTTTATATTAGTATAGATGAAATGAACAGAAAGTGGTTCGCCTCCACGCCAGCACAGCGCCATCTGTTTGTATAAGATTGTCCATTAATATTTGTAATCGTATCAATCGTATGTGAACTTTTAGTTCCGTATCCAAAGGGTAAAAAGGGGGACCCTATTACTAAGACTCCGCTGTCCGTCCGTCTTTCTGTCTGTCCGTCTGTCACCAGGCTGTACCTATCTTATGAACCGTGATATAGCTAGACTGTTGAAATTTTCACAGATGATGTATAACGACAAATACCTACTAAAAACAGAATAAAATAAATATCCAATTAAGGGGGCTCCCATACAACAAACGTGATGATCGGTTGCGTTAATTTTGCACTTCAAACTTAACTTAACCCGGCCAGATGGGAAGTGTTAGTACGGAACCCTCAGTGCGCGAGTCCGACTCGCACTTTGCCTGTTTTCTAATATATATTGTTTTTAGCTTTCGGTAACTTCAACATCATTCCAAAGCAACTGGATAATGGAACCATCATCTATACGGTGGAACTAAAGGTGCCTCGCCTCGTGGAACATCGTAAGTTTGTCAGTCTTTACTAATCTTTACCACGGGGTTTTCGGTGGATGAATATTAATTGAACAGCCGACGCGGCTTTGTCAGCCGCTAAGCTTAGGCTGTTCGTGGTCTGCCGCGACGTCGTACTCTATTAGGTGGGATCTAGTCAGTGGTATTCTTAGCCCACAGTTCATTCGACAGCCCAGTCCCATGTGGATGGTTTTAGTCCCAGGCTGACCGCACACGCGCACCGTCGCGGCAGACCACGACTGAGGTGGCGGGATGAGCTAGACACATTCCGAAAAGATTGGTCCGTTGCTGCATTGAACAGGGACGACTGGAAGAAAGAGACGGCCTTTGCCCTACAGTGGGACAGCACAGGCTAAAAATAAACAAATAAATTGATGATTTGTCGCCTTAATCGGCCTAGTGATTAATCATTCCTGTCCTCGTACCTACCAGTGACGTGGCGTTTGTAAATCTCGATTTTCGCCGGCTGGCCCAAAGAGTATTGTAATCACTCTGGGCTGGCCCACTTCAAGGATGGTTAAGCTTATCACGTGATAAATAAGTGACAAAGCATCTGTTACTCACTCTCGCTTTTTGACAAAACGTGACGGATGCTTGTCACTTATTTATTGCGTGATAAAAACAACCATCATAGGCCTGCAGGGCGATTGAGTGTCATTCTTTAATGTTACTCAAGAAATCGTAAGTGAAATCTGCACGGGCTTACCTTAAGTTTTTGTTTAACGCCAACTACCAAACAAAAAAAAAAGGATTTGTTTACAGTAGCCCAAATATTAGCTGCTAGTTCCATAAATCGGAGGACTGACGAACTGAGCGCTACTAGTAACCAAACTAAGTTATGTAAATTTAACATATATTTGCTTACTACTAGACTAGAAAGCGCAATTTGGCTATTTCTCAAGTAGCCCTAAACGTCGCAAAATAAAAAGCAAACCCATGTTCAAATGGCTTCCGATCCGTCAGCGCAGAGACTTACATGTTCTTTGTCTTCTGTATAATGTCCTTTTCATTCCTTCTTCTCCTCCTTACCTTGCAGAGAAGTTCTTTTACATGGCGGATGGTAGTGGCCATCGCCTGCGGTCTAGTGCGAATCTAGCTCTATCGATCCCACCGCAAAGATCGCATGTTTACGATATGTCTTTTGCTGTGCGCGCCGTGAAATTATGGAATAAGTTGTCTCCCGCCCTAAGGCAGACGCAGTCCGTAGCATCGCTCAAGGGGAAGTTGAAGGGATTGTGGCTGTCAAACGAATAATAAGTTGCTGTTTTTGTTGTAATTATGACTATTTCTGTTGAATTTATATATATATATATTACGTATTATGTATTATATTAAATGTTTGCCTATCTCTCTCTCTATTTTGGTTTTTTGCATTTTCATGTGTAAGTCTTATTGTTAAATTATCCTCCTTCGTATTGCACATGTTGCTTTGGTTGTCTACCGTTTACATTTGTGTTTAGCACTCATTTACTCATAGGTTAACTGGAAGAGATCCCTTAAAGGGATAAGTTCGCCTTTGTACATGTCGACGGTCCCTACGTAAATCATCGAAAGTTATTTTACGTACTTTTCAGTACGTCGTTCTAAAGTTTGATTCGAACGTAACTCTCAAAGAAATAAGTTAAGGTTTGTTCAGTGACACTGAATTAACTAAATTGATTAAGCTCTTTATTAATATTATGCTCTTTTTAATAAATACTTTCAAAATTTACAGAAAATTGACTTCCGATGGTAAACGCCGTTATTAGTACCACGCTGCACATCGAAACAAGCACTTTCGATTTTTTACGTCGGATTCGATTAAGATTATTTTAACGAAACTGTCAGTTTCTTTTTTTACACCGGATATTGAACTATATTTCCTGGCGAAACTGCCAATTTCGATTATGTACATGGAAAAATGGCGTTGGTATAACCACTTTCGCTATAGTGTTCAGTGAGAAAATTAGAAATCCAATTTATTTAAATCAAATATTTATTGAGACTTCTTTCTTAAATTATATTGCAATTATTCTAATATCACATTTACGTTACAATCAGTCTTAATAATTACAATCACTTAATCGAATGACTAATATTTGCGTCATTTGTAACATGAAACAGTTTAATAACACCATCGAGCTTCTTTATACGTACCATAAACAAAGAACTTCTTTTAGAGTCATACTCCGACTTAAGATAAAAATTATAAAATCAGTATAAAATAATATTAACAAAAAAACAAACTTCTCAAAAACTAAACAAAAATTGCAACATAAAAAAGCAATATTACTTAGAATAATTATTTGGCATAAGAGATTAAAATCTGAGCGAATTATTTTAATTTTTATTATGAACTATCTTTGTTTTCCTGTGCTTGCGAGCTGTGTTTAATGTTTTTAAAAAACCTATGGTATTCGTTAGGAATCACTCCTGAATTGCATAGGGAAACGATGTCTTTGTATTTTGCATTTGTTATTGGAATAGTATCAGAATATGCCACTTTTAATTCAGTGTTGCTATTTATCAATTGTCCGCGGGTTCGAGTTCCAATAACGGAATTTAAGCAATGCTGTTCGCCGGTCAAATCATATTTAAAGAAAAGATAGTTTGGCACATCTTTATCTACCTTAACCTCTTTAATTTTGTTCCATGATATTTTAGCATTGTTTGTATCTTTAATCCAGTTTCGTTCTTCTAATAATGGTTTGTAATTGAATATGTCTTCTTGGGCCACCTCAATTACATTGTATGGCTTTCCAGAAGTTTTAGCCCATCGTACTAATGCATACCACTGGTCAGGAGTGTAAATTAACTTTCCTTTTGACTCTTTTTCTATAAGAGCATGAACGCTATCACCCTCATTTTGAGTGTGACCGCGTTCTAAGAACCTGTGAGTGATGTCAACGTTATACCGCTTCGACATAACCATACAACTCTATTTCTATTTTGCCCAGAACAATTATCGGACCAAAATAGAAACGTCTTGGTGCCTTTCTCAATAAGCGGCTTCATAAACAATGCCAAGCAACTGCTTACCTCGTTTGCTCCTCTTTTACCTGTGCATTGTGTCCACATATAGCAGAACCCTTCCTTTTCACCGGCGTCAAAAACTGTAAAATTGTAGACCGACAGTTTTCTCTTGTAATAAAGCAAACTAATATCTCCATGAGGAGAATTTAATATTTTTTGAAAATCGAACGTAGCACACGTAACTTCAGGACTATTTTGAGCTAATTCCTTGTCTTTCTGCTTAAATTCCCGAGCTACTGCCTTGTTATCTACATGTTTTGACTGAGCGACAATTTCAATTTCAGTTGGGTTTTTAATATTTGAAAATTTATGGCATATACATCACATAAGTCTTTCTTTGGAATATGAAATGCGATGTTCATGTTTTCATTTACTATGTCGGTGTACTGTTGTACTGTAAGAGCTGGGTTATCATAGTTTTTTAGTTGGTCCCGTTCTTTGTACAGAGAAAACATCTTGTTCATGCTTAAATCATTATCAAAATAGAGTTTATCGGAGTCTTTCCGTATGTAATGCGATTCGATGGGTTGAAGCGAAGCGACATGATCACAAACACTCTTTACCATTTCAGCGGATTGTACTACTGGATGGTTTGGGTGCTTTCCTCTGTTATCGGATAAAGTGACTCCTTCTTTAATTAATTTTGAATGAGCAGTACGTACTATTTGGTCAGTGATACACAAGGTATTCAGAAAAGTTTTGAGACAAGCATGTACGGGTTCAAATGATGAATCTTGTCGATTGTCAGCAGACGGCAGAGGAAGATAATATTTTGTTGTGAAATTACGCCGAGAAGGACCCTCGACTGTCACGCTTTTCTTATTCTTTCTTTCGCTAAATTTATTTATATACTCCCACTGCTTTGCATGATCTGCTAGTTTCCAAAACTGGGTTAGAATATTTTGGCGGATTTCAGGGTCGAACTTTTCATAACATTTGAGTTTACACGTTTCCGGATAGACTGGGCCTAATTGTTTTTCTGGTTTGACAGTACCATTTTTGGAAGTATATTCTTGACCGGAATTTAATCGCTTTTTTCTTTTGTTATCTATCCAATTTTCTTCGCAGCGTTTTCTTTTTCTGCCTGGATTTGTCTTATATGTAACCTTTTTTTTTAGGGTTCCGTAGTCAACTAGGAACCCTTATAGTTTCGCCATGTCCGTCTGTCCGTCTGTCCGTCTGTCCGTCTGTCCGTCCGTCCGCGGCTTAGCTCCGTGATCATTAGTACTAGAAAGCTGAAATTTGGTATGAGTATGTGTATGTATCACGCCGACAAAACGGTAAAATAAAAACTAAAAAAAAAATTTTTTTTCGGGTACCTCTCGAACACCTAAAGTGGGGGTGATTTTTTTTTTTCGTTTCAACCCTAGTGTGTGGGGTGTCGTTGAATAGGTCTCTTGAAAATAATAGGGGTTTTCAAACATTACTTTTTGATAAAGTCAGTAGTTTTGTAAATATTCGCTCCGAAAATAAAAAAAATTGTGTCCCCCCCCCTCTAACTTTTGAACCACAAGTCAAAAAAATATGGAAAAATTCATGTTAATGCGGCCTTATAAGTACTTTCAATGAAAACTATATTGAACAAAATCGGTCAAGCCGTTTTTGAGTTATCGCCAAATTTCATATTTTTTCTTTAAAAGGTCGTAAGTTGACTTCCAGAAGGTAATAAGTGATTACAGTTTCTAGGGCGTTTACGACCTTTTTATAGAGCTTAAAATCTGTCTTAACTTAAACCTCGGGCTTAAAACAGCAGTTTATTGTGAAGGATGAGCAACTACGGAACCCTACACTGAGCGTGGCCCGACATGCTCTTGGCCGGTTTTTTACTATTTAAGTCAATACTTGTGCTTGGAGAGTCACATTCTGAGATTGTTACAAGTGATGAGACACTAGCGATTGGCATAGGGCTATTAATTGGCGTACATTGTATGTTTTCACTGTTGGTAGGAGAGGGTTCGTTATGAATTTGTTGTTCCGGTTCAGTTTGAATTTGTTGTGTAGATGGCGAAGAAAAATTAATTGGGTCGACATCTGGCTCAGAATTTTGGATTTGTGCTGTAATTTCAAAATCTTGTATAGGGGAGGGTACAGGTGTATTATCATAACTGTCTAAAATATACGATCCTTGATTACTGGGTGATCTGTGAAGCGTATTTTCTAGCAAACTTGTCGACGGCCAGGTAGTGTCTCTTGACTTTAATTCCATAGTAAATAAATAAAAGTGCCACTTTCGATATGCTTTGTCAAATTAATATCAACGTAAAAAATCGAAATTACCACTTTCGATACAATAATAAAATTTAGTTCAGAAGTATAATATCGAATCTGTCAATTTCGATCACTTACGTTGTTTTTGTTATAAAAATAAGGTTTAAAATTAAAATAACATTGTCTCGCATAGAATTCTAATAAATAAGTGCTAACTATTTAAGATAATAAAATAAAACGTACAAATGCTTAAACTTACCAGCCCTGGGTGTTACATTCTCAGTAACTCGCTGATTGGAAGTTCCCAGTTTTACTAAATCTACCATTTTCCTGCTTCTCGAAGTAGAAAGTTTTGAGTAACTCATTGTTATTGTCAAATTTAATTAAAATGAAATGAGAAATGCTACTTTCAAGAACAAACATGTCGCCGCTGCGGTCTCACAGAGCTCACTGACGCCAGCCCGGCGTAAACCAGCGAGGGTGGTAGTTTCGTCTCTTTCGCACCTCACTCGTTACCGCGTAAATACTAGAATCTAAACTTTCGATACAATACTTTGAAAATTAATCTATTTACGATGTTTTACGACTAAATATTTCCGTAAAATACATGATTTTTGTAAAATTTCTTTGCTTAGTATAAATATATAGCTTAATAAAAACCGATTAGCTAATAAAAAAAAACACTAAATTTTAGTTTCGATAATTTACGTAGGGACCGTCGATGTATTTCTTTTTTTTTAATGTATTTCTGTTTTTGTGTACAATAAAGTGTTTACATACATACATACAAACCTCGGTTCCGTTAAAAATAGTAGAAAAATTTGTCTAAATAAAAAATACAAAAATGTAGTAAAAATTAATTATTATATCTGGCTGTATACATCGTGAAATCAAGGGTAAAACTAGTTGAGCCTTTTTATTTTGAACCCCCGACGAAAAGAGAGAGGGGTGGTTTAACATGTGTATCTGTGCATCTGTGTAGATGTGTGTCTGTCTGTCGCATCGTAGCTCCCAAACGGATGGACAAATTTGAGTGCGGACGTATTTAATCCTTGTCCGTCGAGATGGTTCTTAGCTATTTTTGCTGGAAATAGGGCTTCTCCAAGAAAATGGCCACCCAGGAACATCAGGTCAACCAGCCCAACCAGGACAACTAGGTCAACCAGAAAAGCCAGGTCAACCAGGACAACCAGGCCATACAGCAACACCAGGTCAAACAGGAACACCAGGCCAACCAGGACAACCAGGACAACCAGGAACACCAGGTCAACCAGGAACACCAGGTCAACCAGGAACACCAGGTCAACCAGGAACACCAGGCCAACCAGGACAACCAGGACAACTAGGAACACCAGGTCAACCACGAAAGCCAGGTCAACCAGGACAACCAGGCCAACCAGGAAAACCAGACCAACCAGGAACACCAGGTCAACCAGGCCAACCAGGACAACCAGGCCAACCAGGAACACAAGGTCAACCAGGAACACCAGGTCAACCAGGACAGCCAGGACAACCAGGAACATCAGGTCAACCAGGAACACCAGGTCAACCAGGCCAACCAGGAACACCAGGCCAACCAGGAACACCAGGTCAACCAGGAAAGCCAGGTCAACCAGGACAACCAGGCCAACCAGGAACACCAGGCCAACCAGGAACACCAGGTCAACCAGGCCAAACAGGACAACCAGGCCAACCAGGAACACCAGGTCAACCAGGAACACCAGGTCAACCAGGACATCCAGCCCAACCAGGACAGCCAGGTCAACCAGGACAACCAGGAACACCAGGTCAACCAGGCCAACCAGGACAACCAGGCCAACCAGGACATCCAGCCCAACCAGGACAGCCAGGTCAACCAGGTCAACCAGGACAACCAGGACCACCAGGTAAACCAGGCCAACCAGGACAACCAGGAACACCAGGCCATCCAGGAACACCAGGTCAACCAGGCCAACCAGGACAACCAGGACAACCAGGCCAACCAGGACATCCAGCCCAACCAGGACAGCCAGGTCAACCAGGACAACCAGGCCAACCAGGAACACCAGGAACACCAGGCCAACCAGGACAACCAAGACAACCAGGACAACCAGGCCAACCAGGAACACCAGGTCAAACACCAGGCCAACCAGGCCAACCAGTACAACCAGGACAACCAGGCCAACCAGGACAACCAGGCCAACCAGGAACACCAGGAACACCAGGCCAACCAGGACAACCAGGACAACCAGGACAACCAGGCCAACCAGGAACACCAGGTCAACCAGGAACACCAGGTCAACCAGGAACACCAGGCCAACCAGGACAACCAGGACAACTAGGAACACCAGGTCAACCACGAAAGCCAGGTCAACCAGGACAACCAGGCCAACCAGGAAAACCAGACCAACCAGGAACACCAGGTCAACCAGGCCAACCAGGACAACCAGGCCAACCAGGAACACAAGGTCAACCAGGAACACCAGGTCAACCAGGACAGCCAGGACAACCAGGAACATCAGGTCAACCAGGAACACCAGGTCAACCAGGCCAACCAGGAACACCAGGCCAACCAGGAACACCAGGTCAACCAGGAAAGCCAGGTCAACCAGGACAACCAGGCCAACCAGGAACACCAGGCCAACCAGGAACACCAGGTCAACCAGGCCAAACAGGACAACCAGGCCAACCAGGAACACCAGGTCAACCAGGAACACCAGGTCAACCAGGACATCCAGCCCAACCAGGACAGCCAGGTCAACCAGGACAACCAGGAACACCAGGTCAACCAGGCCAACCAGGACAACCAGGCCAACCAGGACATCCAGCCCAACCAGGACAGCCAGGTCAACCAGGTCAACCAGGACAACCAGGACCACCAGGTCAACCAGGCCAACCAGGACAACCAGGAACACCAGGCCATCCAGGAACACCAGGTCAACCAGGCCAACCAGGACAACCAGGACAACCAGGCCAACCAGGACATCCAGCCCAACCAGGACAGCCAGGTCAACCAGGACAACCAGGCCAACCAGGAACACCAGGAACACCAGGCCAACCAGGACAACCAGGACAACCAGGACAACCAGGCCAACCAGGAACACCAGGTCAAACACCAGGCCAACCAGGCCAACCAGTACAACCAGGACAACCAGGCCAACCAGGACAACCAGGCCAACCAGGAACACCAGGAACACCAGGCCAACCAGGACAACCAGGACAACCAGGACAACCAGGCCAACCAGTAACACCAGGTCAAACAACAGGCCAACCAGGCCAACCAGGACAACCAGGACAACCAGGCCAACCAGGAACACCAGGTCAACCAGGAACACCAGGTCAACCAGCCCAACCAGGAACACCAGGTCAACCAGGAACACCAGGTCAAACACCAGGCCAACCAGGCCAACCAGGCCAACCAGGAACACCAGGTCAACCAGCCCAACCAGGACAGCCAGGTCAACCAGGACAACCAGGCCACCCAGGTCAAACACCAGGCCAACCAGGCCAACCAGGACAACCAGGCCAACCAGGAACACCAGGTCAACCAGGAACACCAGGTCAACCAGGCCAACCAGGGCAACCAGGCCAACCAGGACATCCAGCCCAACCAGGACAGCCAGGCCAACCAGGACAACCAGGCCAACCAGGAACACCAGGACAACCAGGCCAACCAGGAACACCAGGTCAACCAGGCCAACCAGGAACACCAGGTCAAACAGGTCAACCAGGCCAACCAGGAACACCAGGCCAACCAGGACAACCAGGACAACTAGGAACACCAGGTCAACCACGAAAGCCAGGTCAACCAGGACAACTAGGCCAACCAGGAAAACCAGACCAACCAGGAACACCAGGTCAACCAGGCCAACCAGGACAACCAGGCCAACCAGGAACACAAGGTCAACCAGGAACACCAGGTCAACCAGGACAGCCAGGACAACCAGGAACATCAGGTCAACCAGGAACACCAGGTCAACCAGGCCAACCAGGAACACCAGGCCAACCAGGAACACCAGGCCAAACAGGACAACCAGGCCAACCAGGAACACCAGGTCAACCAGGAACACCAGGTCAACCAGGACATCCAGCCCAACCAGGACAGCCAGGTCAACCAGGACAAACAGGAACACCAGGTCAACCAGGCCAACCAGGACAACCAGGCCAACCAAGACATCCAGCCCAACCAGGACAGCCAGGTCAACCAGGAACACCAGGTCAACCAGGACAACCAGGACCACCAGGTCAACCAGGACAACCAGGCCAACCAGGACAACCAGGAACACCAGGCCATCCAGGAACACCAGGTCAACCAGGCCAACCAGGACAACCAGGACAACCAGGCCAACCAGGACATCCAGCCCAACCAGGACAACCAGGCCAACCAGGACATCCAGCCCAACCAGGACAACCAGGCCAACCAGGAACACCAGGAACACCAGGCCAACCAGGACAACCAGGACAACCAGGACAACCAGGCCAACCAGGAACACCAGGTCAAACACCAGGCCAACCAGGCCAACCAGGACAACCAGGACAACCAGGCCAACCAGGAACACCAGGTCAACCAGGAACACCAGGTCAACCAGCCCAACCAGGAACACCAGGTCAACCAGGAACACCAGGTCAAACACCAGGCCAACCAGGCCAACCAGGCCAACCAGGAACACCAGGTCAACCAGCCCAACCAGGACAGCCAGGTCAACCAGGACAACCAGGCCACCCAGGTCAAACACCAGGCCAACCAGGCCAACCAGGACAACCAGGCCAACCAGGAACACCAGGTCAACCAGGAACACCAGGTCAACCAGGCCAACCAGGACAACCAGGCCAACCAGGACATCCAGCCCAACCAGGACAGCCAGGTCAACCAGGACAACCAGGCCAACCAGGAACACCAGGACAACCAGGCCAACCAGGAACACCAGGTCAACCAGGCCAACCAGGAACACCAGGTCAACCAGGTCAACCAGGCCAACCAGGAACACCAGGACCACCAGGCCAACCAGGACATCCAGGACAACCAGGACGACCAGGCCAACCAGGAACACCAGGCCAACCAGGACAACCAGGACAACCAGGCCAACCAGGAACACCAGGTCAACCAGGCCAACCAGGACAACCAGGCCAACCAGGACATCCAGCCCAACCAGTACAGCCAGGACAACCAGGCCAACCAGGTCAAACACCAGGTCAACCAGGACAACCAGGCCAACCAGGAACACCAGGTCAACCAGGCCAACCAGGCCAACCAGGATATCCAGCCCAACCAGGAACACCAGGCCAACCAGGAACACCAGGACAACCAGGCCAACCAGGAACACCAGGTCAACCAAGCCAACCAGGAACACCAGGTCAACCAGGACAGCCAGGTCAACCAGGAACACCAGGACAACCAGGCCAACCAGGACATCCAGCCCAACCAGGACAGCCAGGTCAACCAGGACAACCAGGCCAACCAGCCCAACCAGGACATCCAGCCCAACCAGGCCAACCAGGACAACCAGGCCAACCAGGACATCCAGCCCAACCAGGACAGCCAGGTCAACCAGGACAACCAGGCCAACCAGGAACACCAGGACAACCAGGCCAACCAGGAACACCAGGTCAACCAGGCCAACCAGGAACACCAGGCCAACCAGGACAACCAGGACAACCAGGCCAACCAGCACATCCAGCCCAACCAGGACAGCCAGGTCAACCAGGCCAACCAGGAACACCAGGTCAACCAGGCCAACCAGGAACACCAGGTCAACCAGGTCAACCAGGCCAACCAGGAACACCAGGACAACCAGGCCAACCAGGAACACCAGGCCAACCAGGAACACCAGGTCAACCAGGCCAAACAGGACAACCAGGCCAACCAGGAACACCAGGTCAACCAGGAACACCAGGTCAACCAGGACATCCAGCCCAACCAGGACAGCCAGGTCAACCAGGACAACCAGGAACACCAGGTCAACCAGGCCAACCAGGACAACCAGGCCAACCAGGACATCCAGCCCAACCAGGACAGCCAGGTCAACCAGGAACACCAGGTCAACCAGGACAACCAGGACCACCAGGTCAACCAGGCCAACCAGGACAACCAGGCCAACCAGGCCAACCAGGAACACCAGGCCAACCAGGACAACCAGGACAACCAGGCCAACCAGGAACACCAGGTCAACCAGGCCAACCAGGACAACCAGGCCAACCAGGACATCCAGCCCAACCAGTACAGCCAGGACAACCAGGCCAACCAGGTCAAACACCAGGTCAACCAGGACAACCAGGCCAACCAGGAACACCAGGTCAACCAGGCCAACCAGGCCAACCAGGATATCCAGCCCAACCAGGAACACCAGGCCAACCAGGAACACCAGGACAACCAGGCCAACCAGGAACACCAGGTCAACCAAGCCAACCAGGAACACCAGGTCAACCAGGAACACCAGGACAACCAGGCCAACCAGGACATCCAGCCCAACCAGGACAGCCAGGTCAACCAGGACAACCAGGCCAACCAGCCCAACCAGGACATCCAGCCCAACCAGGCCAACCAGGACAACCAGGCCAACCAGGACATCCAGCCCAACCAGGACAGCCAGGTCAACCAGGACAACCAGGCCAACCAGGAACACCAGGACAACCAGGCCAACCAGGAACACCAGGTCAACCAGGCCAACCAGGAACACCAGGCCAACCAGGACAACCAGGACAACCAGGACAACCAGGCCAACCAGCACATCCAGCCCAACCAGGACAGCCAGGTCAACCAGGCCAACCAGGAACACCAGGTCAACCAGGCCAACCAGGAACACCAGGTCAACCAGGTCAACCAGGCCAACCAGGAACACCAGGACAACCAGGCCAACCAGGAACACCAGGCCAACCAGGAACACCAGGTCAACCAGGCCAAACAGGACAACCAGGCCAACCAGGAACACCAGGTCAACCAGGAACACCAGGTCAACCAGGACATCCAGCCCAACCAGGACAGCCAGGTCAACCAGGACAACCAGGAACACCAGGTCAACCAGGCCAACCAGGACAACCAGGCCAACCAGGACATCCAGCCCAACCAGGACAGCCAGGTCAACCAGGAACACCAGGTCAACCAGGACAACCAGGACCACCAGGTCAACCAGGCCAACCAGGACAACCAGGCCAACCAGGACAACCAGGAACACCAGGCCATCCAGGAACACCAGGTCAACCAGGCCAACCAGGACAACCAGGACAACCAGGCCAACCAGGAACACCAGGTCAAACACCAGGCCAACCAGGCCAACCAGGGCAACCAGGACAACCAGGCCAACCAGGAACACCAGGTCAACCAGGAACACCAGGTCAACCAGCCCAACCAGGAACACCAGGTCAACCAGGAACACCAGGTCAAATACCAGGACAACCAGGCCAACCAGGACATCCAGCCCAACCAGTACAGCCAGGACAACCAGGCCAACCAGGTCAAACACCAGGCCAACCAGGCCAACCAGGACAACCAGGACAACCAGGCCAACCAGGAACACCAGGTCAACCAGGCCAACCAGGACAACCAGGCCAACCAGGACATCCAGCCCAACCAGGACAGCCAGGTCAACCAGGACAACCAGGCCAACCAGGAACACCAGGTCAACCAGGCCAACCAGGCCAACCAGGAACACCAGGACAACCAGGCCAACCAGGAACACCAGGTCAACCAGGCCAACCAGGAACACCAGGTCAACCAGGTCAACCAGGCCAACCAGGAACACCAGGACAACCAGGCCAACCAGGAACACCAGGTCAACCAGGAACACCAGGTCAACCAGGAACACCAGGTCAACCAGGCCAACCAGGACAACCAGGACAACCAGGCCAACCAGATCAACCAGGACAACCAGGCCAACCAGGAACACCAGGTCAACCAGGCCAACCAGGCCAACCAGGATATCCAGCCCAACCAGGAACACCAGGCCAACCAGGAACACCAGGACAACCAGGCCAACCAGGAACACCAGGTCAACCAGGCCAACCAGGAACACCAGGTCAACCAGGTCAACCAGGCCAACCAGGAACACCAGGACAACCAGGCCAACCAGGACATCCAGCCCAACCAGGACAGCCAGGTCAACCAGGACAACCAGGCCAACCAGCCCAACCAGGATATCCAGCCCAACCAGGAACACCAGGCCAACCAGGAACACCAGGACAACCAGGCCAACCAGGAACACCAGGTCAACCAGGTCAACCAGGAACACCAGGTCAACCAGGACAGCCAGGACAACCAGGAACACCAGGCCAACCAGGAACACCAGGACATCCAGCCCATCCAGGACAGCCAGGTCAACCAGGCCAACCAAGAACACCAGGTCAAATACCAGGACAACCAGGCCAACCAGGAACCCCAGGTCAACCAGGTCAACCAGGTCAACCAGGCCAACCAGGAATACCAGGTCAACCAGGTCAACCAGGAACACCAGGCCAACCAGGAACACCAGGTCAACCAGGCCAACCAGGAACACCAGGTCAACCAGGTCAACCAGGCCAACCAGGAACACCAGGACAGCCAGGCCAACCAGGACATCCAGCCCAACCAGGACAGCCAGGTCAACCAGGACAACCAGGCCAACCAGGCCAACCAGGAACACCAGGTAAACCAGGCCAACCAGGAACACCAGGTCAACCAGGAACACCAGGTCAACCAGGACAGCCAGGACAACCAGGACAACCAGGAACACCAGGCCAACCAGGAACACCAGGTCAACCAGGCCAACCAGGACAACCAGGAACACCAGGTCAACCAGGCCAACCAGGTCAACCAGGCCAACCAGGACAACCAGGCCAACCAGGAACACCAGGTCAACCAGGCCAACCAGGACAACCAGGACAACCAGGACATCCAGCCCAACCAGGACAGCCAGGTCAACCAGGACAACCAGGCCACCCAGGTCAAACACCAGGCCAACCAGGCCAACCAGGACAACCAGGACAACCAGGACAGCCAGGTCAACCAGGCCATCCAGGACATCCAGCCCAACCAGGACAGCCAGGTCAACCAGGACAACCAGGCCAACCAGGACAACCAGGCCAACCAGGAACACCAGCCCAACCAGGACAGCCAGGTCAACCAGGCCAACCAGGACAACCAGGCCAACCAGGACATCCAGGTCAACCAGGCCAACCAGGACAACCAGGCCAACCAGGACATCCAGCCCAACCAGGACAGCCAGGACAACCAGGCCAACCAGGACATCCAGCCCAACCAGGACAGCCAGGACAACCAGGCCAACCAGGCCAACCAGGACATCCAGCCCAACTAGGACAGCCAGGTCAACCAGGACAGCCAGGTCAAACACCAGGCCAACCAGGCCAACCAGGACAACCAGGCCAACCAGGACATCCAGCCCAACCAGGCCAACCAGGTCAAACACCAGGCCAACCAGGCCAACCAGGAACACCAGGTCAACCAGGACAACCAGGCCAACCAGGAACACCAGGTCAACCAGGACAGCCAGGACAACCAGGACAACCAGGAACACCAGGCCAACCAGGAACACCAGGTCAACCAGGCCAACCAGGACAACCAGGAACATCAGGTCAACCAGGCCAACCAGGTCAACCAGGCCAACCAGGACAACCAGGCCAACCAGGAACACCAGGTCAACCAGGCCAAACTGGTCAAACACCAGGCCAACCAGGCCAACCAGGAACACCAGGTCAACCAGGCCAACCAGGAACACCAGGTCAACCAGGCCAACCAGGACAACCAGGCCAACCAGGACATCCAGCCCAACCAGGACTGCCAGGTCAACCAGGAACACCAGGTCAACCAGGCCAACCAGGACAACCAGGCCAACCAGGAACACCAGGTCAACCAGGCCAACCAGGAACACCAGGTCAACCAGGTCAACCAAGAACACCAGGCCAACCAGGAACACCAGGTCAACCAGGTCAACCAGGAACACCAGGCCAACCAGGAACACCAGGTCAACCAGGTCAACCAGGTCAACCAGGCCAACCAGGAACACCAGGTCAACCAGGTCAACCAGGAACACCAGGTCAACCAGGTCAACCAGGAACACCAGGTCAACCAGCCCAACCAGGAAAACCAGGAAAGCCAGGTCAACCAGGAATGCCACACCCAAAGAAGGGAAAGATTTGCGTATGCTATGACGACATTTCAGACATACCACTGAATGTGGCTAGATTAATTGGAATCACCATTAACCTTGTGGACTCTTAGCCGTGAGATCGTTAATATCAAGAATACTGTGTCAATTATAATAAATTGTTGAATATATTGTGCAAATATCATTTAGTATGAAACCTCAATACTTGGTGGAAGGCTATTTAAATATGCACTGAATTCCACATTAATTAAGTTCCTTAGACAATACTGGTAACCTATCTGGAACACAAATTTTTGTTTTCCATCTGTAACGTTCGCCAAATTTTCATTTGTCCGAAAGTCGTTTTATCCCGAAACCCGTAATAGTTTCTGGACTATAAACTTCGTTTTAAAGAACCCATTAGGTTAGGTTAGGTTTGTTTTTTATAATAATTCTGAAAAATTAACAGTTGAAAAAAATGGCTTTCGGACAAATGAAATTTGGCGAAACGTTACAGATGGGAAACAAAAATTAGTGTTCCAGATAGTTAACCGTTTTTTTATGCTAAGTTTAGGTGATAGTTAATTAAATATCCCTTTTCCATATACACATAGGTACACACACAATACACATACACACACACACGCACACACAAAGCACTCACCTGATCGAGCATACCATAATGTTTGTTTACCTTTAGAACGGTTTGCTCGAGTGGCTCTTGGCGTTCAAAGGGTTAATTTACAATACAATACAATACAAGTACTCTTTATTGCATACCTCATAAAACTTACAGGAGAAATGCAATGCAAGAAATTACAATAAGAGGTAAACAACAGGCGGTCTTATCGCTTATCGCTAAAGGTTGTCTGGAAGAGATCGCTCTTTAGCGATAAGAGCGATCTCTTCCAGACAACCTTTGGGTAATGGAAAAACTGAAAAATTATATTGCTAATAAGCGGTGCAAAAATCAGAAAAAACAAAATGAATAATATATAAAATGAATTGTATGTTTTAGTTAGCTCAATACAATACATGTACTCTTTATTGCACACCTCTTAAAACATACAGGAGAAAAACAACGCAAGAAATGCCCAATATTCTTTGTGTGTGGTCGTTTTGGCACCAAGAAGAGAGCGTCGAGAAGCAAAAACAAAATCATACTGATCTAGGTACGAAATATGCCCAATGCTTCGCGGTTCGCGAGTCTTGTCGCGCCAGAAAGCGCTACCCGTCACTCTCTCACATTATTACACAGAAACAGATAGGTAATTATCTCGCGCGAGATATAGTCGCCGTAATGACAGTTATGCTAGTCTAGTGGTGCAGCAGATGCCAGGAGTTCAGAGCGGCGCGGACAGATGGCGCGGTGTACGACGTAAAGCCCGACCTTCTGGTATATACAGGGTGATCAATCCAAATGGGCCAGTAGGGAGAAAACTAAAACAAGAGAGGGAAATCTGTTCTTGGGAACCATGCCTTCGATTTTAGATTTATTAAAAACTGTATTCAATTTTTTTTCGTATATCTCATGCATAAGACACCTTAAATTATACATCTTAAACAGATCTTTTGACATCTTAAATTATATATTTTTTTCTATTAGTGTTCGACCGGGTTCGATTCCGGGTTATGCATGAGATATACGAAAAAAATTTGAATGCAGTTTTTAATAAATCCAAAATCGAAGCCATGGTTCCTAAGAACAGATTTCCCTATCTCTTATAGTTTTCGTTTTCTCCCTACTGACCCCTTTTGGATTGATCACCCGGTATATGAGGATTGTCAAGAGGGCGCTATTTATGAGATTTATATGGTAACAATTTTGCAACCAATCGGAACCCACTATAATGACATTAGTTTAAATACGTGTCAGTTCCACTATATTAACCTAACCTCGTAATGTCATTTAATGAAATGCACCCTTTTCCTGACTGTTTTTCGTGTAGTAGACACCTGTATATTTTATTTATAATAATCTTACGTCCACGACTGTGAATGGTTTTCGGCATTTTCTTTGGATAATTTGAAATATTTGTCTTTTAAAGAAACCGGTTGGTCATTCTATCTTCGTCCTCCGGGTAGGCAAGCACTTGTGACTCCTCTGGTGTTGCAGGTATTTATAGGCGACGGTAATCGCTTTCCATCAGGCGATATGTTTGCTCGTTTGCCCCATATGACATTAAAAAAAAATTATGATACCTATGTAGATATTGTAGATACTAGAGATATGACCGCGAACGGCGATCACAACCCACTGCTTTTTATATTACTATAAAAAATACTGGTAGAGAATGCCATTCAGCATTAAGTCCGCCGTTTGGAGTTACTGACGTTTGTTTTGTGCGATATAAATTAAATAAATAAATAAAATGCTATCGACTAGTCGCGCGATGCGGTTGCTTTTATTAGCATTTCATGGTAATCCATAGGAAGCAAGCAATCGATCACGCGTATTGGTCGCCAAAATGTTAATTGGCATCTTAAAATCGTAGTGTTTAGGTCTTCATTTACACATATATTAAACAATGAAAGTAGTTAATGCAACTGATATTCGTCTTTAAGAGGTCTTAAAACACGAGTAAGGTTGTATAAAAGTAAAACAAGCCAAAAGCGAGTTTCATAAAAGGATATACCATTGGTTTAAGGCCTACATAGGTAGTAGTACATCATCATATCATAGATTTTATTTTATGTGAAGTACTCAGTACTACCAGTAACTCCCGCTGAGCGGATGAATTAATGAGGCGACAGCGGCTGCGCGGGCGGGGTTGCCGTAACATTATCATATATGTTATGAAATCACATCACTGATTTTGCTCCATCATGCCTTACCGCCGTCGGTGCATAGTAATTACTGTCGGGTGATAAAAGCATCCACCATAGGCCCGCTGAACATACGTCCATTGACCATTCATGTATTGTAAGGTTGGTCGTCTCAGGTACCGCTGTAGAGACGTGGTGGAAGCGGATTATGTACGTACGGCGCGTAAAAGTCTGAAAACATACAACCTTACTGTAACTAGATGAGTATTTACAACCGGATTTTCAAGAGATTCGCTTAATAGACCGAGCGAGCGATACGTCTCCGTTTCAGCTTGGCCAAAAATTATTTCATATTATGTCCGGGATTCCGGATAGGGAATAGGGTGACACACCCATTTTATAATGGATTTCAGGTAGATTCTATTGCGCCATTGGTTTAGTCTTTTTTGCATTTTAATTAACCGCAAAAAACCCTGTAAGTATATATTTATTTATATTATACATGTGTATTAGATTTACATGAATAGCATAAATTATGTATAAGTATTGTAGTTACGTTTTGTTACTTAGGTACCTACGTCTTAGTTGCACCGCCTACAATTCCTCTGCTTTGCCCTAAAATTGCCTAGTAGAGAATGCCTCATGGCATTAAGTCCGTCTTTTGTACGAAAATTTTCGTTTGTGCAATGAAGATTAAAAAGGAATATTTTTATTCAATCGTTAGTGTCTCTTCACCGGTTTGCCTTTTCGCCGAAGTGTCATTTCCTAGAACAGTTTTGTTTGTTATTTAAATAAAATACATACAGCGGGGTGAGCGGGGAGGTGTTGTTTGCATACATCTCGTTTGAAGTATCCCTTAACTCCTAACCGTTAAGGAGTTATACCTTGCATCATCAGCTCAGCATACGGAGATGATGACTATCAGACGCAAATACATGAGGAACTTTATAAAATACATGAAACACATTGTTATTGCTCTTAAGATTTTTTATTCACTTATGCCACGATTCACTCACTGCCTCCAAACTTGTAACCAAACTACAATAGAATTGTCCGATTGCACCAGATTGAGATAATACAAATAATGACGGACATTAAAGATACTATTTCCTTTCATTTGAGTATTTCTTTATCTTAAACTGCACGAAATAAAGTCGCACGTAACACCATACACAATCTGAACAAATGGCATAATCTATGTAAGATATGTGGTCTTAATTTAAAATTATTTAAATGGACACTGGATGGAAATTAATGGACGCTCGATTTGAGCGTGCGGGGTGAGGCGCCCTGAGTGCCTGCTGTTCACTTTATTTTCACCCACAGGCCGTACACTAAGCCTTATAAACGCGGATCACATCCGTGATGGCGCTCCTACAGATAGGACACTTCCCTCCTCCCCGTCTCCATAACTGAACCGCACAGGAATAGCACATACATGAGTGTCCACATTTATACAACGCGCTGTCCACAGCGTTCTCGCAGCATATCGTACACTCTGGATCACTGGAACTCTTCTCTTCAGGCTCGATCTCTTCAGGTTCCGTGTCAACCGCCACGCTCAGCTCGGGAGTTGGAGTCTGACAAGTCAGCAACCTAACTTTCCGTGTAGCCCCGTTTATGTCCACAAACGCCCATAGCATCAGCGTGTTATCTACATGCATGACTGTGATAGGTTCCAAGTTGTCTCTACTCTCATTTACCGCCCCGTCTAATGTTAAAGTCACTGCTATTTCAGTTCCACTACACAGATCACTAGCAACGTATCTTCGAACCACCCAATACTCAGGTCTATCTGGTAATTCCTCGGCTATATCGGGTAGATCGCACGGTTTTAATGTAGCAGGATCGCAACTGGTCAGCCCGTAAGCTAAACCATTGGTACCTGTGTGCGGTTCAGATGAAAGTATCTGAATAACAAGAGTTTGTCCTGGACATATGGGATCAGCAGAGAATACATATCCCTGGGGGAACTCCGCTTCTATTCGTAATACGATCCCGGAGCTGAACAGTACGTTCCTTCCTTTAGTGCTATGTAAGCTAAGAGCCTCTAGAGGATGCGGGTACCTTATTAGAGGTAGCGGATCTTTAACAAGAAGTAACCGAATTTCCCGGATCAAATTCTTCATATTAAATTCAATTATAGATTTTCCCAATTCTGCCATAGATGTTGAAGTTCTTTTTGTGACTGACGCATCTACAAATTGGAGGGCGCTGCATTTGCCCCACGGATCTACTAAGGCCCAGAAAGGAAGACTTGTATCGAATTTGGGAGACGCTATGCTCTTACGTTTTCCATTTATACTCAAACGGATATGGCCAGTGCAATTGACGTAGAAGGAGAAGATATCGTTCTTCTTCAATGGATAGTCTAGTGTCGTGGCCCAGTAACTGGTGGAATATTCTGGAGTGGGGTTTGGCAGAGCTGATGGGTCTACGGTGGAGACGCCGAACCGGATGACACCGAACTTGCAGTTGCTCGACTCCTCGACGACGCGCAAGTTCACCTGAAATGTGAAATCTTGACGTCAATTTCTCGAAGTCACAAATTAACGGCTTATTATTTTCGCGGCGACAGAAAAATTAAAGAGCAGCAAACTATTTGCAACTAAAATAATAACTTGTCAGCGATTAAATATTTTGGCAATCATTTATATTAAATGAGCTTTAAACTAAGGATATTTTAAAATTCAAATAATGGCAGCTACTTTAAGGTAGCAGAAATAATAAACAAGATTACTGAAATCATAGGCGAGGTACTATAAATAATGACTTGGCGACTAATATTAGCAGAAGATCCGACTCGGCCGGGTTAGGTTAGGTTGGTTTTTTTTATATCCCTAAAAAGCGCTCTTTTATTTTTTTTATGACCTTGATTTATTTTATATGCAATCTCCATTGAACAATTAGAGTAGGCCATTTTCAACTTTTTATCCGCTGTCATGTTTCCGCTTAATTAGTTAATTCAGTCGCCAAAACTCGATGCTAGTTTATATTGAAACAAAGCCGAAAATTGATTACTTAGCTGCTACTTTTTACTTTATTAGTCTCCGCAATTAGTCGCCAACTTATTATTTTTGCTACCCCCTTTAATTTTTTATAAATCCCTAAATCGGGGGGCACGGCAGTGCCCCCGCCAAGTCGAGCGCGAAGCAAACACTGCCGTACCATCCTTTACTGGAACCATTTCGCCGCATTTTCAGGCCCCTATTTGAGCACCTCTGGATAAGACCAGAACGCAGAAATTTTCGTCATCCAGTAAGCTATAATCACATACTCAAAATCCAAAACTTCAAGTCTGTAGGTCATTTAGTTCCGAAGTTAAGCGAAAGCAAAGTTTCGCATTTACGACACTCACTCACTCACTCATGATCATCAGTAAAGAACTAGTACTTCCCATAAATTCAGAGAGCTGAAATTTGGTACAGAGTTAGGGTTTAATAGCCATATAAAGCGAAAACTATAAAAATTGGCCAAGTGCGAGTCCGACTCGCGCATGAAGGGTTCCGTACCATAAAACAAGTTTGTTGTATGGGAGCCCTTAAATATTTATTTTATTTTATTTTTAGTATTTGTTGTTATAGCGGCAATAGAAATAGATCATCTGTGAAAATTTCAACTGTCTAGCTATCACCGTTCTTGATATATAGCCTGGTGACAGACGGACGGACGGACGGACGGACGGACAGCGAAGTCTCAGTAATATGGTCTCGTTTTTACCCTTTGGGTACGGAACCCTAAAAACTAGGATAATCGAAGATCTGGAGTTCTCTGATTAGAAAACACAAGAGCCCAACCAAACTATTAGAGATCGACATACCGCCTTTACAAAAAATATTCAACTTGTTGTGTTCGGTTGGCCGCCGTCGCGACTGATCGTCTCTCCTGATGATGGATCGCGTACCGATTCGAAACATGTCGAGTGTTAATCGATTTCTACGACGTGAGTCAACCCGTTTAAGTATTTTAATAGTGAACTTGGTGGGCCGCTTCATTTGATGTCAAAAATCCAAGGTCTGAAGTATTTTGACGACGCGTTTGGCTCGGTTTGTAAACACCTGCCTACTGAGCCGGTGGTCCCGGGTTCGAGTCCCGGCCAGGGCAAATATTTGTGTGATGAACTCGAATATTTGTGCTTGGGTCATGTTGTTCTATGTATTTAAGTATATATTTATCTATATAAAGTATGTATATCGTCGTCTAGTACCCATAACACAAGCCTTCTAGAGCTTAATTTGGGACTAGATCGATTTGTGTGAGGTTGTCCGATATTTATTTATTTATTTGATGAAGAACCCTCAGCTGGTCTCAGCTGTATTAGAGATTGGTAATGACCCCTTCTACTATTGGTACATAAAAAAAATCGACTGTCATTGCAAAAATCCAGCGTAGTGGGACACATCTTCTAATTTAATCTAGCCTATAGCGTCCCACAGCTAGGCGGGTTACTATTACAGTCCCGAAAGTTCATAATACCTACAGTTGAAATAGTGATGGTCAAAATACCGAAAATCAAAATACCGAAAGTTCAAAAAGCCGATATTCGATATACCGAAGCTCAAATTACTTATTTTCAGAAAATCGAAAGTTCAAAATCTCGAAATTTCATAATCCCGAAATTTTTAAAATCTCGCAATTTTATAATCCCGAAAGTCAATGAGCACTTTAAAAGTGTCAGGACACTAAACTAATCTGACTTTTCCGTGGAACCGATCTGCTCCGGTGCTGCGGGATGTTCAGCCCCTCCGCCGTAGCGTAAGAAAGTGCGGCACCGACGCTCGCCTCCGCAGCTTCGGCTTTTTGGTCACCTTCGGCGACCAGCCTCAGCCGCTGCGCCTCGCTTGATGCCCGCACTTTCTTACGGCGGCCGGGGGCTGCCCTCCCTCCGCGCCTCCGGGCTTTTATATACACTCTAGGGGTAGGGCAGACAAGACCACGTGGAATCGGGGTTGACAGCTTCGGTTCTGTGGCAAGTCGATTAAGAAAAGGAAAGAGTCCGGGAAAGTGGGAAATTAAGTATGACACTAAATATTCGATATTATGATAAAATATTCTGTCATGGACTGCCAACCGAACCGAACTTGTCTGGAAACGAAGCTGTCAACGCTCGCCTCCGCAGCTTCGGCTATTTAGTCACCTTCGGCGACCAGCCTCAGCCGCTGCGACTCGCTTGTGATGCCCGCACTTTCTTACGCTAGGGCCACAGTAAAATAAAGAGTACTAACGTACTAGGGCGGAGGGGCTGCACATCTCGAAGCGCCGGAGCAGATCGGTTCCACAGAAGAGTTCACTTATAAATAGTAAGTATAGTAGTAGGCAAGTAGGTTACGTAATTTAGGTTAATATTCTTTGTATAAAATTAAACATTAGAATCTGTAAGACTACAGAAATACGAGATAATTCTCGAGAGTTTAAATAATATTCCGGATTACAACCTTCAGGCAGGATCATAGTCTTCGGGATTATAATCTTCGGGATTACAGTCTTCGGGATTATAATCTTCGGGTTTAGTCTTCGGGATTACATTCTTCGGGATTACAGTCTTCGGGATTATAATATTCGGTATATCATCCTTTCGATCAAACGTTCTTTCGGGATTTTAAACTTTCGGTCAAATAAACATTCGACATTTTAATTTTCGGCCTTCCGTCCATAGGTCTTATGATATTCGGTATTTTGAACTTCGGCATCGTAATACGTACCCGCTGGGCGAATGCCTCCCCTTCTGCTTTTAATACGCATATAAATAAAATTAAAGGAAAACTCTGGACAAGACTAGACTGGCTTTTATACTTATACTTACAAGTTTACAAGAAGAAATAGTCGAACGATTAACTTTATTCTACTCGAACATTACACAAATTAAATAAACAAATTACACCAAAATATTAATTTCAGGTTGTTATAAAACAATATGCCCGCGTTTCTACAAAAAGAAGTGAAATCCCACCAAAAACATTCTGTAAAAAACTAGCCAAGTCTCGATGGAGCTGCTTGTTTATCTCTAAAAAGTAATGAAATCTAGACAAAGTCGTACCAAGTCTAAGGTTCCTTACTGCGATTTCTTTATTATTATAGTTAATGTTGTGTGACTTGGCCGTTGAAGGGTACACAAGGGTACAAAACCAGGTGCTCCATGACACCATTGCACCAATCTGTCGCCAGAACCGCTACAAGTCAATTTTGTTTTCACGTAATGTTATATCTATTGTAACTACCTATGTTTGTTAAGCAAGATAATAGCCCATACTGGTGTACCCTTCAACGGCCTAGTCACACAACATTAACTATAATAATAAAGAAATCGCAGTAAGGAACCTTAGACTTGGTACGACTTTGTCTAGATTTCATTACTTTTTAGAGATAAACAAGCAGCTCCATCGAGACTTGGCTAGTTTTTTACAGAATGTTTTTGGTGGGTCAGATTAATTTGTCGCCGCGTTAAATACATGCCCAAATTAACTGGTTGGTTATCGATATATTTATTAAAAAACCGTACCAAATGTCAACATCAAATTACAAAATAAGTCAATAAGTACCGATTTGAAATTTGATAAGTATTTTTAACCCTTGACGAAAAAATAGGGGTTTTATAAGTTTAACATGTGTATCTGTGTGTCTGTCTGCGGCATCGTAGCGCCCATACGGGTGAACCGATTTGAGAGCGCTGCAAACTGCTGACATCAAAAAATTATGTTTGAAGACCCCTATTATTTTTAAAAGACCTATTAAACGACACCCCACACACTAGTGTTGGAATGAAAAAAAAGTCACCCCCACTTTAACTTTATCTGAAATAAATGGATTATTATTAAGTGTACGAGAGGTACCCGAAAAAGTTTTATTTTTAGTTTTTATTTTACCGTTTTGTCCGCGTGATACATACACATACTCGTACTCATACCAAATTTCAGCTTTCTAGTACTAATGATCACGGAGCTAAGCCGCGGACGGACAGACAGACAGACAGACGGACATGGCGAAACTATAAGTGTTCCTGACATGCACTTTGTCCCGGAGTTAGGTAAGTATATATATATTCTTACAATATGAAAATGTTTTAATAGTGGATGTTAAATTTTTTTTATCTTTTGGGGGTGGCCTAACGGTTACTAACATTTACACAAGGAATAATTATTGGAAACTTTAAATATTCAAAGAATAAACTTTGTTTTTATACTTTTGGCCTGGGGTCGTAACTGCAGTAGCCGTTACCAAGATATTCAGCTTTGATTGGAACAAGTGGCAGGATTTTAGCAAATAATGAAGCCAAATTTTTCTTTTATGCCCAGGTTTATATAAGGAAAGTCAGTTAATGTAAGAATAGTGTTACTCTTACCGACTCCTTGACTTTCAGGGGTCTACAGCTGAAGGCCACGCCAGGGTTGATGTCTGACCACACTCGTAACGCCAGGGTGCCGTCTCTAGAGACCCAGATGTTGGTCGAGTGCACGCTGTGGAAGCACAGGGGGTCTGAGCTGGGGTTTCTACCAGATGGTCCGGGCGCTGTAAAACGTTAAGGGCGCTATCAATTTATTAATAGATTGTTTGACAAGGGGCTATAATAAGCCATTATGACACGAATTGATTTGGGCGAGCGAAAGAAGTGAGTGAGGACAAATATATCTGAGTGTCAAAGTGGTACTCGCTTCACGAAGCTAAAATGACGTACGTTTTGAGCAGAAGTGAAAAAAGGTCAGTTATAAAAACGGAATAGCAGTATAAGATTCGCGTGTCACCACCATTACATTTGACGACGCGGTTGGCGCAGTGGTGAAGCAACTGCCTACTGAGCCGACGGTCCCGGGTTCGAATCTCGGCAAGGGCAAATATTTGTGTGATGAACACGAATATTTGTGCCTGGGTCATGGATGTTCTATGTATTTAAGTATTTATTTATCTATAAAAGTATGTATATCGGCGTCGCCTAATAGTACCCATAACACAAGCCTTCTTGAGCTTAATTTGGGACTAGGTTGATTTGTGTGAGGTTGTCTGATATATATATACTTATATATAGTTATTACAGCTGCCGGCAAACTTTTAGAGCATAACCTTGACTGCGCAGTAGCCGATTTACGTACAAATGTAGGTATATGCGCAGATCCGCCATTTTTGTTGTAAAAGTTTGCCGGCAACTATATACATAGTTGGTTGATTTTGTCCTCTGGTACCTATTGCAGGTCTTGGACGACGGTAATCACTTTCCATCAGGTAATCCGTCTGCTCGTTTGCCCCCTATGACATAAAAAAACCTGAATCTCATTCATTTCAGCGTAATCACGGACTGTACTTACTTTGAATCGGAGTCGTGTCTAAATCCCGACTGGAGGTGTTTGTTGCTGCACCCAATGTGTCTGTAGTGTCCCGCATTATACCCAATGTGTTTGTAGTATCCTTTACAGCATCCAATACGTCTGTAGCGTC
Source organism: Apotomis turbidana (assembly GCA_905147355.2). NCBI lineage: Eukaryota > Metazoa > Arthropoda > Insecta > Lepidoptera > Tortricidae > Apotomis > Apotomis turbidana. Next base: position 7,547,901 of record LR990305.1, on the reverse strand, counting down.
CGACATCCCACCCAATGTAGTTGTAGTATCAGTCACCCCACCGAATGTGTCTGTTGTGCCCATCAAATCACCCAACACGTTTCTAATGTCCATCATAGCATCAAATCTCTTCATTTTTTTTTATCAAAAACCCCGATGTATTGGGCACCGCACCATGTAGTGATGCATGTACAGCTAGCCACCAAAGAACTTTCTCTCTTTTCCCCGCATCACAGACGCGCCTCTAAGAGTGGCTACGAACGCGCCGATTTTGACCAGCCGGAGCCAGCTTAATGAGTCTCCAATAACTCGACTTTCGCTTGGGAAGAATTCGTGTTGAAAGCACAATTTAAGCTGGATTCGTAATTTTCATTTATTTCTGTTTACAGGGCTTTAGATGAGCATGGGTTGCAACCTGTAAAAAGAAATTGCCATTCTTATTGAATTGACCGAGCGAGCGGAGCGTCTCCGTTTCAACTTGGGTAGAAATTCCTTCGCATGTCCGCCTACACGTCGAATTTCTCAACAGATTATCGTAAAATTTTGCTAGTAGCAACAATTTAAACCATTAATACAAAGATCAAAGCTTGAAGAAAAAGATGCTACCTGGTGGAAGAGACCGGGAATCGAACCCTCTGGATAACCGGTTCAGCGCGTTAACCACTTCGCTACCCTGGCTCCAGGCAAACCGGACGAATTTTCCCTTATGCTTTGTGTGTCGATCTTCGCAACATCATTTTGCTAAAGATAACTTTTTTACAGCGAAAGAGTTATGAGCATGTGACTTTTGGCTGCCAATCACTACATAGTATAAAACAGAGTCGCTTCGCTGTCTGTCCCTATATATGCTTAGATCTTTAAAACTACGCTTCTGATGCGATTTTTAATAGATAGAGTGATTCAAGAGGAAGGTTTATATGTAGGTATAATACATTCATAATTTATTAGCATTGCACCTAGGGCTTGCAATATCCGTCCATTTTTCGTATCCGGATATTTCGAATCGAATACTAAAATTATTTACTATCCGGATATCCGGATACAGCGGATAATACGGATATTCATATTATTTTTAATAAAACACGAAATATAGTTAACGTGCGAAGCCGCGGCGGGTCGCTACCGTTACATAAAATGTTTTTCGTGCGGTGGGATGTATTAGTCTCGTACTTCAATGTGCTATTCTTGTACTTCCCTTTATCAATGCAAAACATACCACGAAACTATATGATGTAATAAAACTGATAAACAATCTGCGACTGGAAATATGACCCAAAATATGCGCGGAATACATTTTTTATCGTCAGTTCTAAGAAGGCTCTCGCATTACGAATACCAGTACGTCTACCATTACTGTGACACGCAATTCTTTGTAGCACGACAACCACTACCTGACACTTTTCTCTCAATACCGTGCGAGCAAGACACGCGGTTTTGACGACGCCGACGAACCATGACCCAAGCACAAATAAATTATTCATCACACAAATATTTGCCCTGGCCGGGATTCGAACCCGGGACCGCCGGCTCAGTATAGGCAGGTGTCTGCAAACTGCGCCAAACGCGTCGTCAAAGTAAGATTGTCCCTTAAAATTTATTTACCTACATGTTAATGTTAATGTCAGCTCCATAGCCCTCTAACGGCCTATCGTGCTATGAAAATTTCGAAGCCAATTTGTGACCAATATTAACGTCTTCACAACTAATGCAAAATATTTGGATTTTGTGACCCTGAGTTCTTACGATAAGTTATTTTTATCTCCGTCTTCGCTCGCGAGGAAGAAATGATCGTAACCGCTTTTTAGGGATCCGTACCTTAAAAGGAGAAACGGAACCCTTATAAGATCACATAGTGGTCCATCCGTGCGTCTGTCTGTCAAGACTCTTTATCTCAGGAACGCGTGGAGGAATCGAGTTGAAATTAAAACGATATACTCAAGTCTACAGTCTTTTGACGCTGTGAAAAACTCAAACTTCTAAGTTTACGGAAAAAAAACTAACACACGTGCGAGACGGTCTCGCGCCCTGAGGGTTCCGTACAAATCCCATCTTAACTGGTCGGGTTATGTAAAATTTGCACCTGGTATGTATGGCACCGCATACAAATGAGGTGCAAATTTAACTCACCCGATCACGTTTGTTGTATGAGAGCCCACTTAAATATTTATTTTATTCTGTTTTTTAGTATTTGTTGGTATAGCGGCAGCAGACATACATCATCTGTGAACATTTCGACAGTCTAATTATCAAGGTTCATGAGATACAGCCTGGTGACAGACGGACAGACAAACGGACGGACAGCGGAGTCTTAGTGATAGGGTCCCGTCTTTTACCCTTTGCGTACGGAACCCTAAAAGTAACCCTCTGTTTATTATAGTTTAAGTTAATTAATGCTAACAATATATGGAACCTGAATTTCTGACATGTTTTTGTTTTTATTATTATTATTATTTTTCGTCGAATGGTTCATTTGTCCGAAGTGTTATTTCGTTAATTTCGTATTAAGCGTTTTTTTCTGCGACCCTAAACTATTTAGGATTTTTATAAAAAAACCTAACCTAACCTATACAAATATAAGAAATGTATAACTTCCGAGGGAAAAAATCGGCGAAGTGAACCTTTGACAAAAATAGTTTTCGTTTAATAATAACACCGCTTATTATTTGTATTTTGTTCCTTTGTGTAACACATTATAAAAAGAACAGGAGTGTAGTGTTTGTGGTAGTATCTATACATAAATAGATATACGCTGTCTCGGGCGCACGTCACATGGGATGCTGCGTTAGTGACACGCGAGCCGTTGGCGAGAGTGAATGCTAGACATCGCTGTGTGTGCGTGCGGCGAGTGAGCCAGTGTTACGAACATATGCCTTCTACAGGCAGATCCTACATTTGGCGACGAGTGAAAAGGTAATCAACGTTTATTTTGTTACAAGAAAGGAAAACAAATAAAAAGAGAGAGAGGAAACCTGTAAAAAATAGTGAAATAAAGTTATTTACGGATCTAACCACTTTTGTGCGAAAGGAAAAGTAATAAATTACAAAAACTATGTCATTATGTAGTGAAATAAAGTTATTTACGGATCTAACCACTTTTGTGCGAAAGGAAAAGTAATAAATTACAAAAACTATGTCATTATGTTAGTATTTGGCTTAGTATTATTTGAGTATCATGAAATTACTTTAAGAAGAATAAAGATTCTGATTTGTGTTTGCAAGTTGTATGGCAAATTTTGAGGTTATGTTCGTACAATTTCGACAAAGCAAAAACGCGTCGGAAATTGTTGATAGGTACTTATTTACATTTTATAATCACGGTGCCATTATAAAAAAATATATAATCAATGCTGCTTTGTGTTTGCAAGTTGAAATTAGTTTGATATTTTACATAAGTATACTTACATGTTTTAATACGGCTAATTTTGAGGTTGTGTTTGTAGTTTGTACAATTTTGACAAAACAAAAATATGCGTCGGAAATTGTAGCAAATAAGTCTTAAAAGCGTAAATTGTGGTATCACGATGCCATTGTATAATTTAATTTATTTTGAACGAAATAAAGGATTGGATTTTGATTCCAATTTGTAATGCACATTTGGAATCTATTTAAGTCAAGATCATTAAAGAATAAATAATCCAACGTAGCAATTACAGCCTGATTAATATTATAAAGTAGAATGTCTGACTAGGTATATAATTACATACAGCAAGATTATTTAGTATAATACATCACTACAAGTTTCTAATGATAATTGTTATGGTACGAAATTTAATATTTTTTCATTATAATGCTATCCATCTTACCGATTTATAGATGATATGCCTAGGATAGGATACTGTAATCATATTACAGTTTTCATTTAATATTACATAATATATAATACATCTTGCATGTTATGCATTGCATGCAGGCTTTATAATAAATATGTTAATCTTACTATTGATGATTGATGATATTTTGCTATGTGAGAGACGAATAGCCTATAGTAACGTGAGACTTATTAGCCGACGTAAATATTAGATACGTTTATGGTAAATAGAGTCCAAAGTTAAGTACGTGAAGAGATCTCCATATAAGAATATTGATTAGTTAGATAAAAGTAAATGTTATATAACAAATATATAGTCAAATTTGTTTTCCTTTTTGTGGCAAGTAGGCGTTGAGGACATTTTTATAAGATTATCGTGTCCCATTAAATTGGAATACAAGTCACCATTCAATTGGTTTTCGAGACTCCATTAAATTGGAATAGAAGGCTCCATTAAATTGGAAATGCAAGGCTCCATTAAATTGGAAATGCACGGCTCCATTAAATTGGAATATCAGGCTCCATTAAATTGGAAATGCAAGGCTCCATTAAATTGGAAATGCAAGGCTCCATTAAATTGGAAATGCAAGGCTCCATTAAATTGGAATGACAGGCTCCATTAAATTGGAATGACAGGCTCCATTAAATTGGAATGACAGGCTCCATTAAATTGGAAATGCAAGGCTCCATTAAATTGGAAATGCAAGGCTCCATTAGATTGGAATAACAGGCTCCATTAAATTGGAATGACAGGCTCCATTAAATTGGAATGACGGGCTCCATTAAATTGGAATGACAGGCTCCATTAAATTGGAATGACAGGCTCCATTAAATTGGAAATGCAAGGCTCCATTAAATTGGAATGACAGGCTCCATTCAATTGGAATAACAGACGCCATTAAGTTGGCATGACGGACTCCATTCAATTGGAATGACGGACTCCATTCAATTGGAATGACAAACTACATTACATTAGAACACCCGACTGCATTAAATTGGAACACTAGACTTCATTAAATTAGATAACAAAAGACTCCATTATATTGGATAATTAACTTCCATTACATTGAAACCCTTGTTTGGCAAATAGTTTCAAGATCTCCCTTCAGTTATGTAATCTGTGGTTTTAGCTTCATGTTTCTTCAAATACCATTTATTCAATAGATATATTTGTTAAGATAGTAAAGCCTGGTAGCAAATGTTGATGTACCTAACCCGTATTGCGAGAAGAAAGAGATATGAAAGGAGTAGTAGAAAAAAAGCTGTATTTGAAAAAAATATACTCCTAATTATCAATCTTAATCATGGTTATGTAAGTAACTTCATGAAATAGGAACAGAAACCATACCTTAATAAGATACAAACCTGATATGAGTAAGCAATGCATATACATTTGTATTTATAAAGTATATCGGTTCAAGTAAATTTTGAAAGTGATAGATGATATTCGTACAATCCTACACTCGCATTAATAATTCCCTCAGTCGATAAAATTTAGTCTTAAATATCAACCACTTTATCAATGATGTGGCCGCCCGAAGAACCTCTGATTTGATCGGTGGTCGACTATGGTAAAGAAATGATACCTGACCTGACCAGATCAGCAATAATAATAAAATCTGATTGGGTGCTGGCCTTTATATAATAACGCTGACAAATAATATAAAACGTGTAATAGACAAAGTACCTAGTAGATAATTGAAATGTTAGAAATAGATCTACTGTTTTATTAGTGATTTGGCATCACTCCTGAGCCTCCGCAACAGGTCAGTTTCGATGTAATATCTCAACAGATTAGTCGTTTTAAAGTGCTCGAAATCGCTTATATTCCACTTTGATTGGTAATGGTAACCAACAGCATTTATTCAGCTGTTATATATTAGTGGCAACGAAGTAACCATAGGTACCTTATTAATTATTAATGCGTGTGATGGGAGTCAAGAAAACTAAACATACTGTTTCGTTGCTTCAACGAATGTGATTTTATATTGTCGAAAGCTACATAAGCCATATTTTGATACTTTTACTTACCTAATTCTAAAATTATGGTTGCATTTTTACAGCATGATATCAATTTTTGAGTGATTTGATAACATTTATTCGACTTGAAAAATGGATACTGAATCTAAATTGCGGTTTCTTATATTTCATAAGTTTGAGTCATATGTAATCAAATAAACTTACTACTTACCTTGTTGTCTACCTTTTGTTTTGTAAACAACAAGAGAAAATCGAGTTGATATCTATATTGGATAATAATGTTTCAAATAATAATAATAAATTCCAAAGGAATCAGATACATTTACGTACTTATATGTTACTCAAATTCTGATACTTAAATAGGACTCCCGTATCCGGATATTGTCGAATTTGGCGAGATACAGGTTTTTATAGAGCTAGTAAGAGAAAATCTAAATAAAACATCTTACAACCAATTCTTATTGTTACCTTATAAAAATGATAAGTAACAACAATGTTATAATAGTAGAAACAAAGGAAAGGAAATATATAATATTACGCGAAGAGTGTTCATTTTGTTTATTACATCTGATAATTATTTTGATAATTAATTAGTATATAATATATTTAGTGTAGATATTTCTCAGTCAGTGACACTAGGTCTACGCCATTTAGATGAGGTGCGATTTCTTGCTTATGTAAAATTTGGTAAATATACATAGGTATTCTGTGGTAGTCATAGAAATAGAGATCTCAATTGATTTATGTGACGAAATCGTCGATACGTGACTTCGAAATGTATTTGTCTGGTATAAAATATTGAAATGTTACGTTGTGGCGTTATGACGGAGTTCAAAGGTCGTTTATTTAACTTTTTGTGGTTTTAAAAGAGCATTTTTAATGGTATAAGTTCTGTAACTGCTGAATCGAGAGCTTTGGGAAATGTAAACTTCAACATATCAACAAATTTTATACTATATTCCGTGTTTTAAAGATGCTACTTACTCACATGGGTGATGTTTATAGACCATCAGTGATTTTAAAGGAGCATGGTCAAAAAGTGCATAAGTTCAAACTTCGAGAATACTGATTTGTATGCATTCCATTCCATTTATTTATACTCGACTCGTACTTACGACTATTTCTCGGTCATATAGTCTTAACGTGTCATGACTATTTTGCGAGTTGATTTATTGGGTTATTGGTGATATAACATATTTCCCAAATTGAAAGACTATAGAATATGGATGAAAAGGCTAGAAAACTATCATTTCAAGAACAACAGGACCTCTATCACAATATTTATCTTAGACTTAGAGTTAAAGCAGTAACAAGGAGAAAAAGGAGAAGGGAAAGGAATATACTTATAAGAGATAGCAAACAAAGAAGGATGATTTAGAGAAGTAGATGTATCTTATATTAAGGAAATGGAGACAAACCAACGTAAGTTTAAATTGTATAATCCACAGGGTCTAGTGACACGCACCGGTGGGGATGTCACGGTTAGGAATGAACAGTTAGGACAAACACTAAGGCTACATCTGAAGAATGTAGAAGAATAGAAAGCAATCGTAGAAAATGAGACTGAGTACACATTTATATGTATATATTCCTTATTTGTTGCACCAAGGTTGTATTACGACAAAGCTTGTATTACGGGTACACTGTCTGTCAACTTTAGGGCAAGGCAGAGGAATTGTAGACTAACTTAAACATAATTACAATACTTACCTACTCACACATAACTGGGATTCTATAGATTCCCTGTAATTCAAACACATTATTGATATGCAGTTAGGCATAAAGTGAATTCTGTGAATTTGAGTTCAAATAATTAAAAGCTTTTTAACATGGAAGGGATGTAGTGTTTGTGGTAGTATCTATACATAAATAGATATACGCTGTCTCGGGCGCACGTCACATGGGATGCTGCGTTAGTGACACGCGAGCCGTTGGCGAGAGTGAATGCTAGACATCGCTGTGTGTGCGTGCGGCGAGTGAGCCAGTGTTACGAACATATGCCTTCTACAGGCAGATCCTACAAGGAGTTAATCGCGTTCCAGAAAGATGATTATTTAATTACCTAGACGTTGCGAGTCACATTACGTCCACGGTCTTAATCTTAAAGGGACTTATTTAACAATTATATTGTAATCGTGTAAATTAATAAACTTACCATGTATTACTTCAACTTAATCACAATTCACCGCATCCAAATCACAAATGTATTCAAATTAATTTAAGCTAAAACGATCTCGTTCATTATCGCAACAAAATAATACTAATACACGATAAGATTCTTGCTATGAATGAATACACTATTATTATTTTATTACACGACCACTTGACCTGTTATCATATATATGTATAATTCAATATGCTGCCGTGCGTAAAGGCGACCTTTTTGTATCGAGCTCCATAGCAAAAGGATGCCTTATAATTTAGCACGGCAGTATGGTAGTTCCCCTCGCTGGATCAGTATTGAATACAAAGGAAGACACAGTTAACAATGACACTTATAGACTTTATTACGCTCACATAAGGTATATATGATTACAACTGGGCGGTAGACGGTGTTGTGTTTTCGTTACTATACAAAAAACTCCTATTACTTCTATTTTAATCTAATGATACACTCAGTCCTCTATTGTTGCCAGTTGTAAAATAATTGAACGTGGTAGCTTTTAGAATAATAGGTGGCCGATAATTAGGATGACACGAACTGGAAACGAATCGATTAAAATTTTATGATTTAAGGCTTAAACCCGTTCCGGACCTTCCGATCCGATCCAATTTATTGGAAGAAATCGGACAATGTGTAGTGCAATTGTTAGGATCTATTGCACTACACATTATCAGATTTCTTCCGATAATTAATATCGGATCGGGTAGGATCGGAAGATCTGGAACGGGTTTTATCTATTATTTTATATCAAACTTATAACAACAAATAGCTTAACTAGTTTTAACTAATTGACAAAGGCAAATTGCGCTTAGTAGTAACCAAAATTATGCTAATCTTACATTAAGTTATTTCGGTTACTAGTAGCTCTCAGTATGTCAGTCCTCCTATTTATGTAATTCTATCTAATATTTGGGCTGGTATAGCCATTTTTTTTCTTTTCTGTGTGTTTTGGCAGTTGGTGTTAAAAAAAAACTTAGGGTAAGCCGGTGCAGATTTCACTTAGGTACGTTTTCTTGAGAAACATTAAAAAACCGGCCAAGAGCACGTCGGGCCACGCTCAGTGTAGGGTTCCGTAGTTGCTCGTCCTTCACAATAGACTTAAGTTACGAGAAAGATTTCAAGCTCTATAATAAGGTCCTACCTTCTGGAAGTCAACTTACGTCCTTTCAAGAAAATTATGAAATTTTGCGATAACTCAAAAACGGTTCGACCAATTTTGTTCAATATAGTTTTCATTGGAAGTACTTATAAGGCCTCGTTTTCATTAATTTTTCCATAATTCTTTGACTCGTGGCTCGTGGTTGAAAAGTTAGAGGGGGGGGACGCAATTTTTTTATGTTCGGAGCAAATATTTACAAAACTGCTGACTTTATCAAAAAATAATGTTTGGAGACCCCTATTATTTTTAAAAGACCTTTTCAACGACACGCCACACACTAGTGTTGAAACGGAAAAAAAAAATCACCCCCATTTTTTTTACTTTTTATTTTACCGTTTTGTCGACGTGATACATTCATATACTCATACCAAATTTCAGCTTTTTTTAGTACTAATGATTACGGAGCTAAGCCGCGGACCGACAGACGGACATGGCGAAACTAAAAATGACACTCAATCGCTCTAAAGTCGCTAGCAGAGTTGGGCAAATTCAAGGCAAATTTCATTTTGAATGAGAATAAGAATGACCGGCCAGGCGTCAATCACATTCAAATTCATTCGACTCGCTAGAAGGCAAAATCGAGATTGAAGGATCTCTATCCGTTCAAAAATGCTATTGTTTTTGACAGGCCCTGCCATTGCGATTTATTGTTGTATATTACCCCTACATTGATAATTTTTGTTTCAATTACTACTCGAATTTGACAAAAGTCACGTATAAACTGTTGTTTTTTATTAATTTACTAGCGGCCGCCCGCGACATCGTCCGCGTAGATTTTTGATGATGACAAAGATATTAAAATAGGTAAGTGAATTTTATTCTGTTAAAATGGTCTAGACAATGCACAATTGTTAAAGAATTTTTGAAGATTTTCCAATTAGATTACGGGAATTGTTTGCAGGATGCTTAATATTTATTCCGTCAGTTACCTGATGCTTTTAATCTTTGGCAAAAATGACTGCAAGATATAGAGCGACGCATGGATTTGGAGTTAGAAAATGGGGATCTTAGTTATTATGAGTGAGATTTAAAAAAAATGTTAAGTATCGTAAGGCTGTTAAAACAATTTTAAACTCAGTACTGGAAATCGAGAGATGGAGGCAGTTTAATGAAGAGTATCTCTTTCAATAATAATAAATAATAAACTTTATTTCATAACAATAATAAATAATGACCTCTTTTCATAAGAAGGCAGCACTGGTATTTGTACACGCCGGCCTGGCTATTAAACGAAAAAAGTGGTGTGGCGGAGTTCCCGAGGCTGGCCAAAATGTTTCTAAATGGTCTAGCTGGTACGACCCCAGTTATTAAAAAGGCTAGTGTTTAAAGAAAATGCTGAAATGTGACCATTAAAAACTAAATGCACATAAGCGAATTTAATGATGCGATTACTATTTTAGTCTACAGGCTAGTAGTACCTATTGTTTGAAGAGTGATTCAATATATTCTGGTGCTATAGTTCTCTATATCTCTCAAGAAGCTAAATAAAGTAAGAATAGGTATATAAAGTAAAGATTTTTCATCATGGTGTCTGATAGACAACTCACTAAATATAGGAACACATACAGTTTGGAACACAATTAATAAGGGACAGCACTAAGAAAATATTGTTGACAGTCAACCATAGAAATGGGGGTGCAAGTTCGTTTTAAAAAAAACCGGCCAAGTGCGAGTCGGACTCGCGCACCGAGGGTTCCGTACAAACACTTTCCATCCCTAAGTGGTTAAGTTAAGTTTGCACCTGGTATGTATAGCGCCCCATATAAATTAGGTGCAAAGTTAGGTATTAAAAAAAAAATTATGGTTTTCGTAATTATTCCTTTATCTATGCTATAAGACGTTGCTTCGTACCAAATTTCAAGATTCTGAGTTCACGGGAAGCACCCTGTAGGTTTTGATTCCCTTGCAAGTGTCGAAAATTTGCGGCATAAACGGCTGTATCTTTTGATTGCGTTGGCTTAGAAGTTTGATTTTTTCACAGCTTCAAGGGACAGTAGACCTGAGTAATTGATATAAATTTCAGCTTCATACCTCCACGCGTTCCTGAGAAAAAGGGTCTTGACAGACGGACGGACGGACAGACGGACAACAAAGTGATCCTATAAGGGTTCCGTTTTTTCCTTTTGAGGTACGGAACCCTAAAAAGGACGGTAGTAGACAGGAAATAAAAAATATATAAACTGATAACGTTAGCGTAGCACTTCTTTATAAACAACATTAGCGGTGTTCCCCATACACATTTTGCACCCCTTTTTAACCCCCTTAGAGGTGAAATTTTCCAAAACGCTGAAATAACTTTTTTTGTATTTGATTAAGTAAGCTATCTACAAAGTTTCAAGTCTCTAGTTCAAAAAATAAAGTTTCTCCCATATAAACATTGCACCCTTTTTAACCCCCTTAGGGGTGAAATTTTCTAAAACGCTGAAAGTACTTTTTGTGTTTTTGAATAAGTAATCTTTCTACAAAGTTTCAAGTCTCTAACTCCAAAAAAAAAGTTTACTCCATACAAACTTTGCACCCCTATTTAACCCTCTTAGGGGAGGTATTTCCAAAAATCCCTTCTTATCCATAGCCCACGTTATAAAATAACCTACTGTGCAAAAATCAACTCTCTAACATTAGTTTTTTCGGCTGTGCGTTGATGAGTCAGTCAGGACTTCTTCTTTTATATATATAGATTTTCGACTGCACGCAATGAAACCATGAAATAGCTGTTACTTTCTAGAACTCAGGGAAAGGATTCACTTCGAAAAGTTGGGTTGAAATTATCAATCCATTTTATAAGGAATAAGGCTTCTTAAGTGTTTTGAGTCTTCGACATTATCTTATCTTTAAATTCATACAATAAAAAAAGGAATTTCTTATAATTGACTTTAATCTGGAAAATAATTTTATAACAATTCACATTTATTTTCGCTTCTTCGTCTTCGCTTTCCTCGCGTTTTGGGACGCAATTTTTTTTATTATCGGAGCTAATATTTACAAAACTGCTGACTTTATCAAAAAAATATGTTTGGAGTCACGTATTATTTGTTTAAAGATCTATTCAACGACACCACACACACTAGTGTTGAAGCCCCCCACTTTACGTGATCGAGCGGTACCCGAAATAAAAAAAATTATTTTATTTTACCTTTTTGTCGGCGTGATACATACACATACTCATACCAAATTTCAGCTTTCTACGAGGGGCGTCTGAAAAGTTCTAAGCCTAAGGTATTTCGAGGTTATATATGCGTTTATGATACTGGCCACTAGAAAGGCCATTTAAAAACAAATTATTAAAAATAACATGTCACGTTTTTATTATTCTGTTTCGAGATATTCAACGGAAAAGTACATCATGTGTGAATTACCAACGAATATTACGAAAATTGAGCACCGTGCTGTAATTAAATTCCTTACAAAAAGTGACAAATCACCGCAGTGTATTTTTGAGGAAATGGCTATTATTTACGGTGATTCTGGGCCTTCTTATGCCACAGTCAAAAAGTGGAGTCGCTTATTTAAACTCGGACGGGAATCGATCGAAGACGACCCCCGCTCAGGGCGGCCAATATCGGTAGTGACCGAAGAAAACGTAGCAAAAGTCAAAAAGCTGGTATTAGAAGATAGAAGAATTAAGGTTTGGCAAATAGCTGAGGTCTTAGGTATTAGTAAAGAAAGAGTCGGAGAAATTTTACATGAACATTTGTACATGAGTAAAGTCAGTGCTCGTTGGGTACCGAAAATGCTAACGGCCTTCGGTAAAGTACGTCGTGTGGAAACTTCTCGGGCGTTTTTAGAATTGTGCGAAGATGATTTAGATGAAGTTTGTTCCCGAATAGTAACTGTTGATGAAACATGGATCAGACAGTATGATCCGGAGTGTAAGTCTGAGTCGATGCAGTGGATTGAAAAGGGTGAAAGGCCGCCGAAGAAATTTAAAGTGCAAAAGTCGGCCTCTAAGTTAATGGCTACGGTATTTTGGGATTGTGATGGCATTCTTTTAATCGATTATTTAGAAAAAGGCTCTACGATAAACGGAACTTATTATGCAAATCTAATAAGACAGGTGCGACAAGCCATAGTTGAGAAAAGGCGGGGTAAACTAAGGAAAGGCATTTTGTTTTTGCAAGACAACGCACCCGTTCACACCGCTAATGTTGCGAGGCGTGCTCTGAAGGAAGTTGGTTTTGACGAAATTGACCACCCACCCTACAGCCCAGATCTAGCCCCAAGCGATTATTTTCTATTCAATAATTTGAAGAAAGAGTTGAGGGGAAAGCGATTTAGAAGTGACGAAGAGATGAAGGCGGCTGTACAGGAGCATTTTGAAGGGCAAAATGTAGATTATTTTTTTAATGGCCTAAAAGCACTGTATAAAAAATGTAAAAAATGCATTGATTTAGGAGGAGACTATATTGAAAAATAAACACGAGTTCATTTGTGTAAATTGTTTTTTTTCTATCTTAGGCTTAGAACTTTTCAGACGCCCCTCGTAGTACTAATGATCACGGAGCTAAGCCGCGGACGGACAGACGGACATGGCGAAACTATAAGGGATCCTAGTTGACTACGGAACCCTAAAAAAAGGGATAGATATTTCTTTTAATTGACTTTAATCTGGAAAATCATTTAATAACAATTCACATTAATTTTCACTTCTTCATCTTGGCTTTCCTCGGGTCCTTTTTTTCCTCTCGTATTTCTCTCTTGTCCTCCATTTTCCTCGGTTTGTGCTTGAATCGTTCGTGCCGATAGAGGGCGCTGATGTGTCTGAATGTGTCTCCGCATATTTTGCAGGTATGTGGGTTCAAATCCGAATATTTGTGATCCAAGTGACTGTGTTTACTCTGTGAAGCAAAAAAAAAGCATTTTGATCACCACTGCCGCTTATTGTCGGATTGTAGAGCAGCTGCGTGCTGAACGGTCCTGGGTACGAATCCCGGGCAGGGCAAATATTTGTGTGATGAACTCGAATACTTGTGCCCGGGCTGGGATGTTATCACTACATGTATTTACATAGTACATCGTCGTCTAGTACCACAGACAACCGCCACTAGACGGAGCATGTAAGGTGACCCGCGCGCACCAACGATATGGTACGGCAGAACATTAAAGTATCAACACGGCGGCCACCGTTTAGTTGCGTCCTTGTTTATGATCCATGCGTAAGTCAACGAAAAAAGAAATTAAATAAATAACATAAATTGTAGTGTTAAGTGGTGTAGAGAGACCTCAAAAACATGGACGCAACTAAACGGCGGCCGCCGTGTTGATACTTTAATGTTCTGCCGTACCATATCGTTGGTGTGCGCGGGTCGCCTTACATGCTCCGTCTAGTGGGGGTTGTCTGTGTCTAATACCCATAGTATAGTACAAATTTATTAAACTAAGCTCATCCACTTAAGAACTCAATACCATTGAGTAGTTAACCACAAATTAATATAACGAGCTCGTAGTAAGAGCAGATTGTAATCACCTTGGAAGGTTAATATAGATTATCGACTCTATTACCTTGGACATTAGACTACAAAAAACACTAATAGAATAATGGTGATCATAACTTTTTTGGAATTTTACAACCGCCCGGTTCTCAACAAGAACGACTCTCTAGAAAAAGGACTATGAAATCTCATCATTAACCATTTTAAACCTATTCAACAAGGAATAAGGTTGAAAATTCAATATCCACGCAATGTAGTTTTAACCCTTTTTAGTAAGTAACTGGTTGGCGGTTAGGAGAACAAAAGCAGATAGGATTGTATTAGACACAATGCCATTGTGAATGCAGGTAAGTGGATGAGCTTAGTTAAAAAAAAAATACTATACAAGCTTTGTTTTATTTGGGACTAGGTCGGTATGTGTAAGAGCGTCCCTTAATATTTATTTATTCATACATCATCTTAAAAATAACTATCCGAATTTCGGATCCCCGATACACTTACTTTATGCTGCTTCTTATGAGATTTCAGCGATTTTTCTCCTTTGCACTCCTGGCCACAGTCGTCGCACTTTAAGATGGAAGGAGCGGAATGGTTACTAAAACAAAAAAATAACAATCGCTGTTACAACAGTGGACACAAACCGGCCAAATGCGAGTGGAACTCGCGCATTAACCTATTGACCGCCAAGCGGTCTAGCAATTTACCGTGCCACTGACGCCAGAGTAAAAAAAAAAGATGTGCCCCAAAATCAACAGGGATTGAAAAATACTTGTAGCGGTTAGAATTACAAAGTTTTGATCATTGAAATTTGGACGGCTGTGGCCGACGTGGCGTCAGGGGCACGATTTTTTGTTGACGGCCACAGCCGACTGTGGCGGTCAAAAGGTTAAGGGTTACAAAAAAGGACGGGTTGCACTCCGAGAGAGCCGGCAGAATGAAAACAAAAGTAAATCATATGTAGCGTGTATATTTAATATAACCGCAAATTGAAGCCAGACGGAGATTTTAGTGCTATAATCTGATATATATATAAATTATTAATTTAACGTTAACTACTATAGAGTAATTATTTTTGAAAATTTTCTGAGCAGCAATGTATGGCCTAGTTATTACTAGTGACAGTTGTCACATCACGATGTACTTATTTAATCATCTTCTTGTTCAATAAATTAAAGAAACATGAAAATAAAAATAAAACTACCTTCGCCTGGAGCGATTCTCATTGTTTGCTGCTGTGCCATTAAACTTTCCCCGATGGGTATTTGTTCTAAAATGTCATTGTCGCCATCTTCATCAAAAATGATATCATCTTCAACGTCATAACTTTTATCGTTCAAAAAATCATCGTCAACTGAAACTCCGTAAGACTTGTAAAGAGGAGTATCCTTTAAATATCGCAACCACACTTTTATTTTTCTTTTCGTCACTATACCATATACGTACCTAGATTTGTGATTTATTTTCCTTTTAATATAAACTGTTATGGCATGATCATCATCCACTTGTCTTGGTAACTGATGCACCATTGTATTTACTTCGATTGGAACATTTATCACCTGCCCGTATATTCCATATTGACCGTGAACATACCGAAGCCTTGCATAAATGGAATCCTTGGCGATACAAGTCTTTCAGTTACCAAGTCCAATGGAAAGTCTTTAAGACAGTCCGGAAGTGGATATTTGAATCCATTTTAAACTGATAGTGGTGGGATACGTCGCTTTTGAATGGCTGTAAAGCAAGTCGAACATATTTTTATTTTCAGTATAGCAATGTTTGAGAGCAATGTTCTTATAAATTCAATGTTTGGAGTTGCATCGTTATTATGCAAATATTTCAAATCATTTCTAAACCACAGTCTGTCCCAGATGTCACAAGCATGACCAAAGTCATTTTCAACAAAATCTTTTTGAAATTTTTGATGAGCAGAAGAATTCTCTTGAAAAGCAGAGTATGTTTGAAGATGTATATTAGATGGAGATGATTCAACAGCTTGAGAAGAGAATTGTGATTGATAACCTTGAAGGTACATCTCTCTACGATAAATCTGCAATTTGGGAAGTACAGATAACGGGTGGAACATATGGCACACCTCCGGTGGACGGGCCTGTAATTTGTGAAGTATGAATAACTGGTTGTACATCTGAGACATCTCTGTCGGACGGGTCTGTTTGTTTTGATGTTCTTTTTTTATCTCGATACCGCTTAGAATATTCTTTGTTTCTCTGCTTTCTTTTTCTTTCATCTTCTTTTTTCTTTTCATCATCAGATAAGGAGTAAAGTGCAGATAAGGTCTTTTTTTATCTCGATATCGCTTAGAATATTCTTTGTTTCTCTGCTTTCTTTTTCTTTCATCTTCTTTTTTCTTTTCATCATCAGAGAAGTAAGGCGTAAAGTGCTGATCGCGAAGATCAAGATGAATCCAATTATGTGTATCATTTTCTTTAAAATGACAGAAGCGAGTGTCTTCATTTTTTGATATTACGTTGAAATAGTGGTAATGCACGCAAATATTTTGATTGTAAATTTTTGAAAACTTGTATAAACAATCCAAATCTCCGTATTCATTGTTGCTTGAGAGTATGTTATATGCTTCCTGTGGGTTATGGCAGGAGTATAAATAAGGTGAATCACGTAACTGTTTCCTCAAATCACAAGTCGAAATTTGTAGTTGCAGAACACGTATGAGTGAGTGGAATAGACAATTACCATCACCTGGAATATCTGTGTGTCTGTGTAGAATGACTTTGGGGGTAATGCATTCGTGACTCTCTTCATATATACCAAGTTGGGCGAGGAATTGTTTTTGATCGAGCTTTATATTTTCTAACTTTTGAGAAGATTTTTCTCTAAATTTCGTGCATTGCACAACATTCTCTTGGTCTTCATTACTGTCCAATTTCTTTCTTTTCCTGCGAAAAAAACAAAGAAATCATAAAAATAAATAATAACAATATGAATCATATATATATATATTGCAATATTTAAAATATGACATTAAATTACATTTGCAAATCATCAAATTTCTTTTGGGACAATTCTTCGACATTTTTGTCATTTTTCTTTAACCCTTTTTTACGTTGATAATATGCCCTTTGATTTACACGATGTCTTTTTCTATTTTCTTCTTCTTTTTCTTCCTTCAAAACTTTTTTTTTTCAAAAATTTCTACGCTGACGCCATGCACATTGATATTCCCGTTTTTTCCTTTTTTTTTCTTCTTTTTTTCTGCAAAAAGAAGATTATTTATTATTCTTTTATTTCATTTATTTTCATTTGAAATCATTTGAAATCATTTGTTTGGTATCGTACTTTTTATGACTTTATACGTAATACACGTTTTTACACTCAATTAGCAAAGCACTGGGTAAGCCAATGTGGTCAGTATCACAATTGATACTCCTATTATCAAGAACCAATGAGTCACGCGCGCATTGCTTTAATATATTATTCAAAAAGAAACGATTTCCCTCAAATATGTCGGTTAAATTTGTGGCGATATCCGATTTTATTCTATCTCACTGACACTTGATTTCTATTTTAATCTCCATTCCTTACTAAATGTTAGTTTATGATTACGCTTCACTATCTGCCACTTACAACATTTTGTTGTTCGAAGGCCTCCTTTCTTTGAAACAGACACGGTTGGCAGGTTACCAATTGTTTATACATTATTTAGAAATTAAAATGTCACAATGAACAAAAAGTAGTGTTTTGTATGGTTTTCCATTTATTGTTACAAAAAACCCCTTTTATGAATCCCTCAACATTTGTAGCCTATGTCCTAATCTGCTATCTAAGCTATATTACTGCAGAATTTTACGCAAATCTGTGCAGTTTTTGCGCAATAGTGGAACGTAAAGTCACTGTCAATTGAAATTGCAAACAATGTAAAGTGTAGCGACTTTACATACAAACATTCACGTTTATAATATATATAGGATTACATCTATTATGTGTAGATACATATGTATATTTTTATAAAGTACTCACTTATTTTCTTTCGCTATTTCTTCGTCCCTCTTTTCGTTAATAAATGCACTTTCTTCCATTCCCATCTTTTAAGAGGCCTTATTCCTTTTAAAATTTATTCTTTCATATTATGACGACTATATTGATAATTTCAACCAACTTTTTGAAGTGAATAAGACTTTTCCCCGACTTTTAGGTTGCTATTTCATGCTTTCATTGCGTGCAGTCGAAAATAAGTTGAAGAAACTAATTTTCCACGTGAATTTAGTCAATTTCGAGTAGTTTTTCAAACAAAAATTATCAATGAATAATTCAAACTGTAGGTTTCAAATATATACCAATAAATCCCGACAGCCCTGTTATAGGTAGTAACATCAGTAATATGTTAAGAAACATGTTTGATCATAGAGAAAAAAGTCTAAACAATCAGCATTTTAAAAGGAATAAGGCCTCTTAGGCACTTTATATACACGAATTTCACAAGTATACAAACGATTGACACATCAGCAGTCAACACACACGCGCATGCGCCCAGCGCCACTTAAGAGCCCACCCATTCAAAATTCGTCAGGTGAATGATCCTAGATCTCAACATCCATAGTGATTAAAAATCTGTCCCTTGGAAATATGAAACTTAAACAGTCTTTCTTAAATCTTGTCAACGTGAAAACACGATTGGTAATAATTTTCTCGATACTTTTATCTCTCAGACATAACCCTTTTTTTAGATATTTTCGGTTGGATCTTCAAAACCCTTCCGTTTTTAACAATGTTTTTTAGCTTAATAAATGCACAATTATAAGTTCTCTAAAACTGTAAAACTATTTTCAATATAAATGCACACGATTATGACACAACTCAAAATACATGATTTCCGCGCATCCGAGCACGCACTTCCATCTCGCTCACGCTTACGCTCAATGAGAGAGAGCTAGCCAACGCGTTGGCGCAATCTTAAACGAGACAGACGGCGCAGGCATACATTTTCGCCGTACGGTAGGAAGAGAGGGGGATATTACCCCCTCTCCATCCGCCTTACGCTTTTTCGATCAGCACGGCTAGCATAACTTTGACACGCGACTATTTCTCGCGCGAGATATACTACCTGTCTCTATCTGTACAGTACTATGAGATAGTGACGGATGATGCTATCTCGCGCGACACGAGTAGCGTGTCAAAGTTATGCTAGACGTGCAGGCTACGGATCTGACGCGAGTTTAACATATTTTACCCATCTTAAAAAAGTGCCAAGCGCCGCTAAAGAAGTTTCCACTTCAAAAAACAATTCTGTTTTTAACCCACGACGAAAAAAAAAGTGGGGTTATTAGTTTAACATGTGTATCTTTGTGTGTGTCTGTGGCATCGTAGCGCCCTTTGCCCTTTGGATACGGTACCCTCAAAAGGCCTTTACGTAACCCTAGAAACTATAGGTACCTGTATTTGATACTCACATTTCCTTGTGGATACTAACAGCATTGTTGCTGCTAAACATTAGATGGCATTCATCGCATTCAGCTGGCTCGGTTAGGAGCCTCATCCTTGGCTTCTTGAATACCCCGGCTAAGCTTGTGAAGTATAGGGTTTCATCGCTGAAATTATACAATGAATAAATTAATATTAAGGAACAATCTTACTGAAACCTAGTCCCAAACGAAGCAAAGCTTGTACTATGGAGAGTAGACGTGGATATACAAATATATGCCAAATACATATATAGGCATGAGTGAGAGGTATCATATCATTTATTTATTTGTATTGGTCATACATTGTCATTGTTGTAAATTATGTACATGTCAAATAAATTAAAATTAAAATACAATTGTAAAATTAAAATATTGACAAAACATTAATTACGTTTCCGTTGATTATTATTTATTTCATTGTTCGTTCAAATATTCTGTTATCGAGTAAAATGATTTATTAATTAAAAATTATAAACCACCAGGTACCAGAATAGAGAAGAGTAGCTCGCGAGTGAGTGATTCAAACGAGCTATATGGGTGAATCAACTTTTTTGTGTTGTTTACTCTGTCCCTGTTGTCCAAGTGACATCTTCATACTGTTTCATAGAAAAATGCTTAGGTTGTCCGAGGGACAAATTTTGCGTAACCATAGCAACAAGGTGCACTTAAAAGTTGATTCACCCATATAATTTGGTTTAGCTCACCAGCTCTTTCGCTCACTGAAGATTCAAGTAGCTCAGTATCTCATCTATCATCTCTGTATTACTCGCTCGCTCTCGTCGCTTCGTCTTTTAAATCTAGATTGTATCTAGTTCTCTACTCACTCGTGAACGATATAGTCTAAAGATCGACTGAGCTTAATCCATATTGCGGTGAACTAAAGACACATTTTTTTTTATTCAAAATAGCCATGCATTTAACGCACATTAACCTTGATTGCACCTGATGTTAAGTGACAATAAGGCCTAAGATGGAGCATGCTTGGCTAGAAGATGCCTATTCACTCTCCACTTAAAGTAAATAAAATAAAATAAATAAATATTTGACGACCTCACACAAATCGATCTAGTTCCAAATTAAGCTCAAGAAGGCTTGTGTTATGGGTACTAGACGACGATATACGTACTTATATAGATAAATATATACTTAAATACATAGAACATCCATGACCCAAGCACAAATATTCGAGTTCATCACACAAATATTTGCCCTGGCCGGGATTCGAACCCGGGACCGCCGGCTCAGTAGGCAGGTGTCTACAAACCGAGCCAAACGCGTCGTCATCAAAGAGATCCAAGTTGTATTTATCGGGGAACAGGTGCGCAGAAAGAGAGTTCCATTCCTTAGCTGTCCTCATAAGGAAAGTAGACGCAAAGCGTTTCGTACGTATCAGTGGTATATCGATAACATAAGGGTGGAATCCAAGTCCGCGCCGAGTGTTGTATTGATTGTCTGAACGGAGACGGTGGAATTAATTCGTGCCGTCCTAGTGCACGCTCACCAGAGTGTATCCGGTAGAAAACCGATAAACAGGCGACTTTCCTGCGGTGTTTGAGGTTTTGCAGTTTTATCTGAACTAAGGCAGGGTCGCCAATGAGCTTCTTCGCGCATATCACTCTTTTCACTTTAGTGACACATTTTGCGCAACTACCAGAAGACACATAAAAGCTTTCGATTGTGAAGACGGAACAGGCATTCTTCGCAATGCAAGATTTTTCCATCAACCGCCCCACCTTTAACTCCCCCACTGCCGTCGTCATCCAAATTTGTATATTTTCTATATATTATTTTATTTCAATAAATTTATATATAGTACCTACGGCCCTTCCCAGGTGAATTTTTCCGCTTCGAGCCCTAATCTTTCAAACAAAGGCCATTGTCTCTATTATCGCAAAGCCGCTAGCTACCGAGTTAGCACGTGCCACTACAACATTCATATTAAAAACAAACGGTATCGTCATAGTTAGAGAGCGGATTTGAAGTAGCGATCTCAATATTAATATGGATATGACTACTTAGTGCAATTTGTTAAATACATTTCATGTTTCATGTTGTTTATATAAGTTCTTACAGTCGATTAAATATCACACCGCACACCGCAAATTTAGCTAAATACATAATTAGATTAAATGAATGTTATTTTTGCAACAAACTACGTAAGTACAGGAGTTTTTATACAACCCAAAGATAGTAGTTCCTATTTATTACGTACCTACATGATACATCATGTCAACAATGTCAGTTTAATATAATAAAATGTGAAGCATATTTGAATAACTCATTGTTTAACGATGTTTTTATTTATTATTATTATTAAAAACGTTTTTACTTTTTTGTTCCGATAAATTACATTATTTTTTTTGTTCCGATAAATAATAAATTATACCAGTCATATCCATATTTAACATTGTGATCGCTACTTCAAATCCGCTCTCTAGTCATAGTATTAAGGCTTTGCGATAATAGAGACAATGGCCATTGTTTGAAAGATTAGGGCTCGAAGCGCAAAATTCACCTGGGAAGAGCCGTACTATACTTCACTACCATATATAGGCAACATCCATGACCCAGGAACAAATATTCGAGTTCATAACACAAATATTTACCCCAGCCGGGATTTGAAGCCCTAAAAACTGCCCCACCCACTTCGTCGTACACATTTATATAATATCTATATCGTCGTCTAGTACCCATAGTACAAGCTTTGCTTCTTTAGGGACTAGGTCGATCTGAGTAAGATTGTCCCTTAATATTTATTTATTTGATCATTGAAATTTTGTCGTCACTAGGCGACAAAGGCGTCGGTGGCATAATTTCCCATCGTAATATTGTGTGTTCCTCCCTGGCCGGACCCCGATTAGGTTATAATTGCAGTAATAATATGTAGGGTAAGTAGGTCAACACTGGATCACTCCATTTTACAATGGCCCTATCTGCAGAAATAATTGTGTTATACAAAATATTTTTGAACTGATGCTTAAACAATTTATTCAAGATTGGTTATATTATGCTTACAATCCTAGATTTCTAACCATCTGGACATGAAAAAGCTTTTTTTTTAATGGGATTTGACCCACTGTGTACTAGGGGGGGGTGAACAATGGGTATACCAGTAGTTCAGTGGACCAAGGAACATTTAATAAGCATGATAAGGGTAAAACCAATAAAATACGAGCATCTTTTATTTTTTATTATTAAAGGAATCAGTCACGTTTAGTTACTAATTAACAAAACTTTCATCAGTAGGTTAAACAAAAATCGAAGACAATTTTTTTTCCGCCTTTATATGTTACGGTCATAAAAAACTAGTAACAATCATATAATAACAGTCATATAAAATCTAGCAATACTAGAATACTAATCACAAATCTTTTAAGAGTTCAAATTTATGAAATTTGTTATTTCAGACAAACGAGATCAGCAGTAGGACCTTAAACAAAATTAACACTCATACTTTTACAAACTTCGTCAATCTACCAATTTTAAATAGAATAGAAAATCAAAAAATATTAAAAATCTAACTAACTTCCCACCAACGAGATCAATAATCCAGAAATTACCGGTTCCGACCATATGCAAGATCGGTAAAAGCCATACAAAAGGTTCACTAATGTTTGACCAAAAAACGTTTGACAAACAACGTTTCACCAAATATTTTCATTAGGCAAACAAAAAGACATTTGACAAAAGTATCATACTACAAAAAGTCACTTTACAAATAATTATTTTACAAACACTACACTTGACAAAATATCATTTAACAAAATGTTATTTCATAAAAAGTACTTCTTTTTAACAAAATAAATTTATCTTTATCTCATCTTTATCTCATCCTTATCTTGTCTTATCTTATCTTTATCTCATCTTTATCTTATCCTTATCTTGTCTTATGTTATCTTTATCTTATCTTTAATCTGTATCTAATAGAGCAATTTGTACATTTTCGTCAAGTTTGCTCTACGAGTTTTACGGGTAGAGCATTTTTTTTTGTTCTGGCGCTTCGCCGACCGCTACCGCGGTACGCCCGCTTCGCTCGCTCGGCTCGCGCTGTTGTGGTCGCAGTTCTAACATAACCTAACCCATTCATGTATTTATCCATTTGTCAAATGATTATTTGTAAAATGAAAATTTAACATCTGATCATTTGGTGAAGTGAATCATTTGTAAAATGACTTTTTGTAAAATTATCAATTGGCGAAACGTTTTTTTGGTGTAACGTTGTTTGGTCAAGTGATCATTTGTCAAACGTTTTTTGGTCAAAAGATAGGACACCGTATACAATACCTACCTACTTAACGAATGTTAATATTAGATAAATTTTTGTTAAACTTAAGGTATGACTGCTGCCTACTTGTGCTGCCACCAAGCACTGGTTTTGGCAAAATAAGTTTGATGGAGTCGCACTTGACATATGAAAGATCTGGGGCATTTGGCATATAAAACAGGCCTTGAGTCTTTTACCTTAAAAAACTGACATAAACCTCCAAAGTTCTGTTACGTTCTTCAAGAACTTTACCCACGTAATAGATTTTTGTTTTCTTTGCGCTGAACTCCACCAACACATATTGGCCCTCTTTAGGAGGAGGTACCGGATTTTTCAAGGTCTCTTCTGTGACAATGACGTCGTCGAGATCCTCGTCAGTTCAAATTCCATCTTCTTCAGAATCATCTTGAAGTATCACGTCAGCGTCATCTTCCGAATCGCTTTTCAGGATCTTACAAACACGTTTTTGCGTAGTTTTTGCTTTTGGCTCCTTTTTTCTCTTTATTGCTAGTTTTTGTGTTTCTATTTCTCTTTTTTCTGGAGTATCTGTGGCTATTAGACTTCTTCCTAACTTTCTGGGTTTTCGAAGATTACGCCTTGCAGCTGCTTTAAGGGGCCTACGGAAGTCATTAGTAGGCGACTGTGGTAAGTTTTCTTCGTCAACACTCATGGTGCTAGGACTTCTGTGTTCAACTGGACCTGTTTGTTTTTGAACGTTGTTAGATTTTTTGCCAGGGTTAGGTATATTTGTGCTCAAAGTAGAGTTTGCTTGGTGGCTGCTACCTGATGTTGGTCGATTCATTTCTTCAGCTTCAATAGGACGCTGTGCCGGCTGGTTTGACTGTGACGAGGTATTCGTTTGATCATCAGGATTAGCTCGATCGGTAACAGTGCTTGGCAAAAAGTCTTCTTCGGAAAATATGTTCTTGTCAAATGGGTATATACCGCATTTTTTGAACGAATTTAATATATTTGAAGGTGTCATTGCCTTCATAAAGGCAGTTCCTATTAATTCACCAACGTCATAAATAGTTACTGGGCAACCTGGATTACGGAGCATCCAGGAATCCATCGCTGTATTGTAGTAGCTCTTAAAGGGTCCATAAATCCCAACGTCAAGAGGTTGCAATCTTGCTGACGTATGAGGATGAAGTGTGAGCACTATTACACCAGAGTCTTTAGCTAGATCTAATGCTTGTATGGACAGATGTGACTCGTGGTTGTCCATTATTAAAACAGATGGATTGTCTTTGGTTGTTCCTGATCTCTTTATAAAGTGCTCCATAACTTGAACAAACAGTTCAGTGTTCATCCAGCCTGACGGATTTGCAAGAATCAAAGTCCCTGGTGGAGTGCCTATGCCCATTCGAGGATTTGTCTTCACCCTTGGAAATATAATAACGGGCGGAAGAGCTTGGCCGCCAGCGCTAATTATATTACAAGTGGTAACCAATGTACCTTTCTCACCACTAGTGACTTTACAGAGGTTTTTTTGTCCCTTTGGCCCTAGTACCTTTTGGATCTTCTGACCAGTTGTGGTGCCGGTTTCATCCAAGTTAAAGATTCTTTTACCGTCACCGATGGCAGGATGGCAATTAAAGACATTTTCCAGGTTTTCAAAAAATTCTCCCACATTTTCCCTATTAAACGCAGTGGCTCTCGCCAAACTACATGCCTCTGGCTTGCGTAATGATAATTCCGGGTGCCTGTCGCGAAAGCCTCTTAGCCAGTCAACACCTGCCATTTTGTTTTGCTCCCAGGTGGGTGGCATTTTAATGTTGTTATGTGCTGCCATTTGATATGCCACGTGTCGGCAGTCTTTTGTGGATAGACCATAAAATAACAACGCACATTTTTTGTAATACTCTTTTAATATGATCTCCTCTTCATTACTGAATACTTGGTTTACGGAGTAGTGAGGAGTCAGTCTCACGGTATTTAAATCACCGTCTTTGGTTTTTGCAACATACCTTCGCAATGTGGAAAAAGGTATTTCACTGTTTGCTGAAGCTTGCCGAATACTCATCCCGTTTTTAATACTAATCAGGGCTTCTTCCATTTGTTCAGCAGATACACTGCCTACCTTTCTGCATGCAGCCTTTTTTCTCCGCGTTCTGTAAAACAAACGAAAGTTTTATTGTATCGAAACATTAAGAACACATTGGGTCAGATGACCCATTGTGTCCTTGACCCACTTGACCCAGTGTCAACCAACACACCAAAAAAAGAATCAAAAATTAAAAAAAAAAGGAATAAATAGTTTCAGCGAAAATATACTTAAACCTCAAAATACCTTATGATTATGAACCCCTTTAACGATAAAACTAACCACAATTACACTCGCACTCATTTTGGAAAAACACTTTAAATTCCAACTTACGTAAATGTTAGACCCGCGGAGCTGAGATTCTCACACGCGTGGACAAGACGTTCCTCTTGCGCAATCGCATGGGCACTGAGCTAAAAGTGACGTGTTCGCCAGAGGTATCTTTTGCGCGTAGTGAACTAATAAAAATACTGTGCGTTTTGTAGTTGTGTACGTTACCCACTGTGCACCAGCAACCCACTGTCGACCATCTTACCCTACCAATTGTGTACCTTATGTACCAGGTCGGAAATCGTATGTACCTCTGTAGTTTTGAAGATATTGGTCATTAAAGGTGGCCCGGCTGCAGAGTACAGCAGCCGGACCCCGCCCGGAGCCGCTGATATCCACCGCTTTAAGATATGATGTCGATAACAGATTTATGTACCTCATGTACCTTCCGAATAAACTTTTTGTTGTAAAATGTGGCTTCACAAATTATTATAATCATTAAATTAAACTTTTTGCGTATAAGCGCCTGTGACAAACTAATAGCAATATATGCGCACACTAGTGAAATGCCATATACGTTGCTATTATATTCTCATAGGCGCCTGTATGCAAAAAGTTTAATGTATTGAAGCCATTTTTTTTACAAAGAAAAGGTTTATTCGGAAGGTACATGGTAGGTACATAAATCTGTTATCGACATCATATTTAAAGCGGTGGATATCAGCGGCTCCGGGCGGGGTCCGGCTGCTGTACTCTGCAGCCGGGCCACCTTTAATGACCAATATCTTCAAAACTTCGGAGGTACATACGACTTCCGACCTGGTACATAAGGTACATAATTGGTACATATTATTACTGCAATTATAACCTAATCAGTCCAGGGTCCGGCCAGGGAGGAACACGTAATATTGACGAGGCGTGCAAAAGGTTAAAACGAGCATTTTACCTACCTCTTCGGCCTGTGATGATCTGAGCTAGCACAACCGGCAGCCTGTCGATGGCTGCGACTCAAATTCCCATGTGTGTACACCTCAAAGGTTCCGTCGTGTCGAGTGGCAAGCTTGTGAAACAAAATATTACCATAGGTATTATAAAATTATATAATTGTATTGAAAATTAGTTTTATTTATTTATTAAATCTTTATTGCACAAAAGAAAACTTATCGTACAAAAGGCGGACTTAATGCCATGAGGCATTCTCTACTAGTCAATTTTACGGCAAAGCAGAGAAATTGTAGGCGGTGCAACTAACTTACATACAAATAACAAAACATAATTAATTAGTTTTCTATGGAGAGGGGACATGATTTCAAGATAAATCTCAATAGCGTGATTCAGGAGGGTGCGTAACGGTTGCTATAACAACTTATGATATAATATTGGTCAATATAACGATCAAGTGGTATAATAATTAACGAATAATATTATTACATTAGCCCTGCTTAGATTATAGTGGATCGAAATCAATTTTCCTTGCTTCAGGTTCAAGAATTTTATTTCTCATAAGAATAACAACATTCACTTACATGAGAAAAATAATTATCACAATTAGTTATTAACATATGCAAACAAGAATTAAAGGCATTTTTTAAGCGTAAATATAAACATTTGATGAAATGAAATGAAATAATTTATTCAGTAAGTAGGCCACAGGGGCACTTTTACAAGTCAAATTGTGAATCTACCGGCATTTCGCAAGAGGAGACCGCTGTTGAGAAGAAAGCCGAAAGAAACTCAATATCTAATGATAATTAATTAACATAATCGAGAGGTACATTATTTGGCCACACTCGGCCGATCTGAACGCGACTAAATAACTTCCTTAAATACAACTTGCGAGTACGCAGATCGAGCGCAACTGGATGTGGCATCATACAAGCGGTATTGTTATGTCTTAATTTACCTTTGTGTCATTATTTATAATAATTACATTTGTTGTAATTTCATATGGCATAATACCATATTCTATAACGATTATTTGATATAATACGTTTAAAGGCTCAATGCACACTCAAACTGCTCAAACATGAAAGTTAATTGTAATAGTCATTGTTAGGTACGACGACGAGCGAAGCGAAAAGGAGTGTTAGGTTATCTTGCGAATATAAACATTATATCAAATGTCTTTTATAGTAATTGAAATTATACCTAATGTTGTTATATCAAATGAAACGTTATATGGAATGTTATTATATCTACTGAAATTATATGAAACGTTGTTATATCTATCATTACACACCCGATACAGGATCGTCATTTGTTTTGTATGGGCGCGGCATGCGAGTCTGGCGCCATCTGTTGGCCCTTTGTCCTCGCATTACGCCGAAACGGCTTTCAACCAATTTTGCTACAGGGATAGATGGACATCCAAAGATGGTTACCCACCAAAAACATTTCATGTAAAATTGGCGGCCAAGACTCACATGCTCATAACGCTTTTTCTGTAAAAAGTTATCAGATCCCAGGAAAAGCCAAGCCCCTAAGCCCTGAGTTTACTAACCCTACACCTTGGCTTCAAAGGTATGGCTTGGCCGTTTCATAAAGTAACGTAAATAAGTTCAACGGACCGTCTGGCCCATACGATATCAAGAAGTTAAGTTTATGTCTACATGATAATATATATAAACTTAATTCCTTACCATATAGGCTGGACAGTCCATTAGACTTATTTACGCTATTTTATGAAACGGCCAAGCCATACCTTTGAAGCCAAGGTGTAGGGTTAGTAAACTCAGGGCTTAGGGGCTTGGCTTTTCCTGGGATCTGATAACTTTTTACAGAAAAAGCGTTATGAGCATGTGAGTCTTGGCCGCTAATTTTACATGAAATGTTTTTGGTGGGATCTCATTTCTTTTTGTAAAGTAGTTTTGAATTTTTAGGTTTTTTTTGTGCTGTAGCGTTTCTAGGTAAGTAGTAATAATTGTGTATTTAAGAAATACTTACGTTTACCCCATATATATACACATTTATCCCCCATTTTTGAAAACCCATACAAACTTTCATCCCCTTATTTAAAGGGTGGGGGGTGATTTTATAAAAATCCTAGAACATGTATTTTATTATTTATAACAAGGAGTCCCTATATCAATTTTTAGACCTCTAGTATCAAAATTTGTAGAAGTCTCATACAAACTTCCATCCCCTAGTTTAAGGGGTTGGGGGGTAAAAGTTCCAAGTTTCAGAATTATTCTATTGTTTATGTACTAAACCTAGCTTACATACCAAATTTCAGCTTTCTAGGTCATCGGGAAGTACCCCAGAGGTTTTGATACGTCAGTGTATAAGTGAGTGGCAAAATCGGCGTATTTTAGATACCAATAAAACCTAAAGTATAAAAGCTAGATCAATTAAATTAAGTACATTTTATATGTTCCCTAACTGCATCTTAACCTGTGAATTTGGGCGCTCTGGTGTTAACTGGGACGAAGCTATGAGGGTTTAAAAATTAGACGAAACGGTTCGAGAAAAGGTAGGTAGTGCCCCGCTTCTTTTTTGCTCGTCTTGGCGGGGGCACTACCGTGCCCCCAGATACAATACTTTCTACCCGACTATCAAGAAAAAAAACGCAGACGAAATTGTGGGAATCTTTCAGTGATTGATATAATGGGGCTTCTAAGAGTAAGAGTAGTAAGAGTTTGGAATTCCTTTACCACCAGAGTCACGTACGATGTTTTTCATCACACTTTGGAGGAAATAAAACACAAGTAGTAGTAGCCAATACCAAAATTACTTACCGCCCTAGGGCGTAATATACGACTTAACGCCCTAGGGCGTAATATGCGATTTACCGCCCGGGTATCTAGCATGTAAACCCTTGAAGTGTGATAAAAATTACTTACCGACCGCCCGCTTTTCTAGCAATTAATCCCTTTTTTACGAAAAAGTGTGATGAAAATCTAATTTACAGTTTCAAAATTAATGCTACGGCGCTCGCGATTAGTATGCAACGAACTTATTATAAAGCCGTCAATTGACAATACACATGACAGCTGGGGCGTTACTCCGAAAAACGAAATTCGAAAAGTTCGTTGTCAAACGGTATACCCGTCTCTGATATAGAGTGAAATGGATGGGAATAGCATTTGACAACAGAATTTTCCAATTTCGTTTTTCGGGGTTGCACCCCTGATATTGACAAATTTTATACTTAGTCCAACAGAGAGTTTAACAGTTCACGCCATATTGCGGATTTTAGTGAAACTGATTTATTTAACTGGCAATGGCAATGTTTTTGTAACTGACCTTGACAGTCGGCGAATATCCCTGATGTAAACAAAGAGGAGACAATCCCGCAAATTTAAAGTAATTTTTGCATAACAAAGCCAAACTATCCACAGTGATGAAAATCAAGTTTTATTCAACAGGATAATTAATTTCGCAAGAATAACGAAGGATTGAGCAGCATTCCGCAAACAATGTGAATTTGGTTAATGACAAATCCTTGACAAATCGCTATTGACGTTTGATAATGCAAACATATGACGTATGCACATTATTGCCGTATAAAAGCTGTTTGTAGCGCCACTGTCCCTGGCCCGGACCGACACTTGTTAAACCCACGTCAGACCTTCCGATCCGATCCGATTTATCGGAAGAAATCGGATAATGTGTAGTGTTTTAGGTCCTAACTATTGCACTACACATTATCCGATTTCCTAACAATTACGCCACACATTATCCGATAAGTAGGATCGGATCGGGTAGGATCGGAAGGTCTGGAACGGGTTTTAGGCTATAACTAATGTACCGTCTCGTATGGGTGTCCCTTGAAATCTCGACAAACTTTTCATCGAATTTCATTTCATCGAAAACGATTCATAGAATATTCAGTATAAATATTATCTCTTGGAGTATTATGGCTTCATCGACTATTCATTACATATTATAACAATTATTAGAGCAATGTTATAAGGAATTTTAAATGCTTAAAATTACATTTGATAGATCATTTTAAAGACAGAACATCAAATAATTTATATTATTTTATCGACGTATTATTATACAACTCATTCATTAGGTTAGGTAAGGGTTTTTTTTTAAGACCCCCAAAAACGAAACGTCTCGCAGACATAGGTAGGTTAGGGTTAATTTTTTTATGACCCCAAAAACGAAACGGCTCGCGGCCATAGGTTGGTTAGGTTAGGGTTATTTTTTTTATGACCCCAAAAAAGAATCGGCTCGCAGACATAGGTAAACAAAAGGGTACACACATAAAACATAATATCTACCCACATCCGTCCGCGACCGCATTGCGTTTAGTTCCTCACATAATTCATTGAAGTTGTAGAATGATATATACTGACATGATTTTCTACAATGTAAAATTTAAAACAAAAAAATAAAATATGAAATAAAGAACTGCGAAATAAAGTATATAATAAATAATATTTCTACAGATTAAAAATCGGTGTTATAAAAATACACCATTTAATTGTTCGATGTAATGAATATTCGATCAAATGAAAAAATGCGTACCGTTGACTTTGAACTGAAATTCGATTAAACGTTTGTCGAAATTTCAAGGGTAAACCGTCTCGTATACTTACCGTGTTAGATTTATGATAATCTCCTTCTGTGGTTCGTGTGAGGGCCGGAAAGTCCTCCGGCCCTCCGTAGTCCGAGTCGCAGGAGCACGTCGCCTCCGAGTCTGTATCATCTGCCTCAACTTTGATTTCTGCTTTCAGTGTACAAGTCTGAAATAATATAGACTAAATTAATAATTTAAAACACCCTTGACATTCCATGTAGTTTTAGGGGTCGCTACCGCTCATTAAAAATCCGAGATGAATATTAATAATATTCGGTTCACATGGTTTTTTTTTAATTTTCAGCAGTGATATTATTTTAATAAACAAATGTATCAATCTAGTTATACATATTATATCAACTGAATTCTACTGTGTATTAGAAAAAAAATCTAGGTATGTGGTTCATATTGAAGTAGATATATTTTTAATACAATTAAATATGTACGTTCTGTAAGTATTAAAATACATAGAAATTTTCTTTTTTTTTCATATCTTTTTCAGATTTTTTTATTTGCCGGTAGCGAGCCCTTAAACTGAATTAAAAAAAAAAAAAACAGGTTTTTTCGTGTCCAAGAAAATAAGAAGCATCGTTGTGTAGCTGTATTCATGCAAATAAATAAAAAAAATGATTTTATTTCATTTGATATATAGAGTCAGACCACGCTCACTGTCAGACCAAACAAATGAACTGTCAAACCATAAAGTGAGTCAGTTTGTATGATTTAAAACTTTTAACAGTTCATTTTCTTGGAAGAGCTGTGGTTTGACTCTACATGAAATTTTGACTGGTGACTTTCATGTAGAGTCAAACCACAGGGTTTGACTCTACATGAAAGGACTGTTATGAATTTTATTTATAGAATCTAATCATACCATGCCATTGGGGATGAAATCAATAAACCAGGTAAAAATGTGACGGCCGGTCTGACTCTACAATTGAAACAACAACTCACATTTGCGGCCTCGGGGGGTTCAGCATATATAACTTCTTTTGTAGTTGGGCTGAGTAAAGGATCCTCAATTTCCTCTTTGATAGGCACTTTAATTGTATCTTCGATCTAAAATTAGATTATAAATATTATAACTAGATTAGATTTTTCTTACCGTCGTATAGTGCCATTCCACTCAATCCAATATACTTTGACATGAGATCGAGAGGGCCGGCACTATTCAAAGTTATAAATAAATAAATATTATGGGACAATCATACACAAATCGACCTAGTCCCAAACTAAGCAAAGCTTGTACTATGGGTACTAGACGACGATATACATAATATATAAATACTTATATAGATAACATCCATGACCCAAGAACAAATATTCGAGTTCATCACATAAATATTTGCCCCGGCCGGGAGTCGAATCCGGGACCGCCGGCTCAGTAGGCAGGTGTCTGCAAACTGCGCCAACCGCGTCGTCAGTTGTCAAAGTAGACTTTCAGTTATCTTTACAGGACTGATGACGTCACTATCATAAGCGAAAATGGCGGACAGCGTTTTAAGCATTTCAAAATACAGATTAAAAACCATATTTTCAAATTAAATTTTTTCAGCCATCTTTCACTTTTATGAATATATATTTAGGTTTCTTTTGCTGAATACTATACGGAATAAACATTAGTTTATTACAATTTGACATGAGTCAACTAGCCTATTGAAACAACAACTCACATTTGCGGCCTCAGGGGGTTCAGTATATATAACTTCTTTTGTAGTTGGGCTGAGTAAAGGATCTTCAATTTCCTCTTGGATATGCACTTTAATTGTATCTTCGATCTAAAATTCGATTATAAATATTATAGCTAGATTAGATTTTTCTTCTACTTAATAAGTAAGTAAGTGAACACTATATTGTACACAAAAACAGTAAAAAATACATCTATTGCAAATAACATATAGGTACAAAGGCGAACTTATCCCTATAAGGGATCTTTTCAATAATATAAAATGTCAGTATAAATTACTTTTTATTAAAGCAGTAACATCTGCTAGCATAAACAGAATGCTTACAATGAAGCGGAAACCAAATGTTTTTTACTTCATTCTTCATAATATTCTTCAATAAGACTGTCTGTTGTTATCTTCACATTTTATTGTTTTTTATTAAGGCTCCTTAACCATTCAAAAACGCTGATTATTTTAGAAAAAAATCTCTATAGCCACGTCCACACAGAGCGAGCGGCCTCGCGAGGCCGCTTGCTCTGTGGACGCGGCTTATGATCAATCATTGTTTCTTAACATATTTATCAATGGTAATACTTAGAACAGGGCTATTGAGATTTATTGGTATATATTTGAAACCTACAGTTTGAATTTGTCATTGATAATTTTTGTTTCAAAAACTACTTGACAAAATTCACACAGAAAACTGTTTTTTTTTTCAATGTATTTTCGACTACATGCTATGAAAGCATGAAATAGCTATGTTACTTTCTAGAGCTCAGGGAAAAGTTTTATTCTCTTCAAAAAGTGGGTTGAGATTATCAATATATTTGACATAATATAAAAAAAAAATTAAAATGGAATAAGGAAAGTTAATTTATTATTTTTATTATTTTAGCCTTCAGATTATAATATTATTTAATTTGCTTCTAGTATTTGACTTTTGCTCTTTTGCTGCAAATCTGGTTGCCCCTCGGCAAAGGCCTCCTCCAGCCTCTTCCATTCGCGCCTGTCGCGTGCAACTCTGTGCCATGTTTTTCCTGCCACCTGACGTATGTCATCCTCCCATCTCTTTTGTGGTCTCCCTCTCTTTCTCTGTCCTTCTCTTGGGTACCACTCTGTAACTAGCTTGCACCATTTTTCCTTCCCTCTTATGACGTGACCTGCCCAGCACCACTTTAATCTTCTAACTTTTTGTATGATGTCATATACCTTTGATTTTGTTCTGATTGTTGTTGATCTTTGTTTATCCGCTTTCCTAACTCCCAACATACTCCTCTCCATAGCTCTTTGGCAGGTAACGAGTTGGTTCATGCTACTTTGCGGTAAGGACCAGGTTTGGCAACCATATGTGAGAACAGGTAGTATACAGGTGTTGAAGACTTTACTCTTTGTAGCAATATGGAGCGTTCTGTCCTTCATTATCTCCTTTAAACTCCAATATCTATGCCAGCCATTTGCAATTCTTCTGTCTACTTCCTTCTTTACATTATTGAATGGTGCCATCAGCTGACCTAGATATATGTATTCCTGTGTGTATATTCGATTAGAGTTGGACCTATTCTAATAGTGCTTTCTTCTCCGTTGGTCATCAGTCTAGTTTTGTCCGGATTCAGTGTCAAGCCTGCTTTAGCACTTTCTTTTGCTAGCTCTGCTAGCATTCCACTCAGTTCCTCTGGTGTATTCGCAAACAAAACAATGTCGTCAGCAAACCTTAGATGTGACAATCTGCTGCCGTTTACGTTGAGGCCGAGTTTTTCTCACTCGAGGCTTCTGAAGACTGTTTCCAACACTGCTTAAAACAATTTTGGGGAGAGAGGGTCTCCTTGCCTGACACCTTTTTGTATGCTAAAAGTTTTTCCCTTCTTTTCCAGTTGAACACATGCAACGCTTTTTTCGTACACATTTTTGATAATCCTGATGTACTTGTGTTCTATTCCTTGGTCAATCAGGGTTTCCCATATCACTTCATGAATCAAAGAGGAAAGGAAAGTTAATACTTCAAGTTTTTTTATTTTTATTTTATGGTGCCAATAAAGAGTAATCATTATTTATTAACTATTATTATAATGTGGACATAACTTACAATCTCTTCTTCATCCTGTATAGTCATTGACAGTAATTTCGTCACTCCCGCAATGGCGGTCTGCTGGAACGCCAGCACCGACTGCAGCAGCGGCTCGCAGTAGCCACAGAGGAGTAAGTTGTAATTTAGGAGTCCCATCTGCAATACATATGTACATACAGACTTTATTAAAACCTATTTTTAGGGTACTGTACCTAGAGAATAAAAAACGGGACCCTATTACTAAGAGTTACACTTTTTTGTCAATAAATTCCTACACATAAAGAAACAGTGGCATGGAAGGTTTATATTAAACTGGTGAATGTGGAAGACTTTAAGGAAGATAAAATCCCCCAGGTCTGTCCATAGTGCTCCACCAAATGAAAAAAAAACCGGCCAAGAGCATGTCGGGCCACGCTCAGTGTAGGGTTCCGTAGTTGCCCATCTTTCACAATCAACGAAAATTACAAGAAAAACTTAAATTAAAAGAAAGATTTCAAGCTCTATAAAAAGGTCGTAAACGCCAAAGTAACAGTAATTACTTATTACCTTCTGGAAGTTATCGATTATACGTGCCAGATTGAGCTAAATGTTAGTATGGCACTTAATCAAAATGTGTAACGATCGAAGTGTAGGGACACCGCGCGGCACTTACGTCATTTTAAAGAAAATTTAATTTTTTTGCGATAACTCTTTAACGGCTCGACCGATTTTATTCAATATAGTTTTCATTTAAAGTTCTTATAATGCCTCATTTTCATGAATTTTTCCATAATTTTTTGGCCCGTGGTTGAAAAGTTAGAGGCGGGAGACACAATTTTTTTTATTTTCGGTGCGAATATTTGCTAAAAAATCACCCCCCTTTTAGGTGTACAGGAGATACCCGAAAAAAAGTTTTTATTTTACTGTTTTGTCGGCGTGATACATACACATACTCATACTAAAGGGTATAGCAGGATAGCCTAAGAAAAAGTGCCCCCAGCGTTTTTGGGCCGAAACTATAATCAGACGATGGCTTTTAAGGAGGTAATACCATGCACAAAGTTTCATCCCTCTGTTACCCCCTGGGGGTGAAAAACACCCGATTAACCCCAAAACTGTTTTATTTATTTTTTCCTAAACTATGAAAGTGACGAATTTCAAATTTTGTACAAATATTAATGAGACTAAAAGCTATATTAAAAAAAAATATGACCCTCCTAACCATTTAAATTCTTGTAAAAAAAAGTAAAAAAAAATAATAATCACCCTGTATAACAAGTTCGGCTCTTGGTACACACACCATTTTTTTTCCAAATATGAATCAATTTATATTCCACATCATACAAAAGTTTCATAGACCTAGCCCAGAAGGAACATTACGAAATTAATATGAATTGGCTCTTTGGTGGCTACTATTCATTTAACTCCTACTAAGAGCCTTGCATTATTTTTTATTAATAAACAATGGCCTGCGATCAGACCGCTGTTTGTGTCCGATTAAAAAAATTGAAAATCGAACGCGGCCAGTAACGCGGCCGCGTGCAGTGATTTTAGGGTTCCGTAGTCAACTAGGAACCCTTATAGTTTCGCCATGTCCGTCTGTCTGTCTGTCTGTCTATCTGTCCGCGGCTTAGCTCCGTTATCATTACATTAAAGTACTAGAAAGCTCTAATTTGGTATGAGTATGTGTATGTAAAACGCCGACAAAACGGTAAAATAAAAATAAAAAGAAAAACTTTTTTTGGGGTACCGCTTTTACCCCTAAAGTGGGGGTGATTTTTTTTTCGTTTCAACTAGTGTGTGGGGTTTCGTTGAATAGGTATTTTAAAAATAATAGGGGTCTTTGAACATTATTTTATGATAAAGTCAGAAGTTGTGTAAATATTCGCTATAGAAATCCAAAAAATAGCGTCCGCCATCTAACTTTTCAACCACGTTTCAAAAATTATGGAAACATTCGTAAAAATTTGACCTCATAAGCACTTCCAATGAAAACTATACTTATTGAATAAAATCGGTCGAGCCGTTTTTGAGTAATCGCAGAATATCATAATTTTCTTTAAAATGACGTAAGTGCCGCGCGGTGTCCTTATACTTCGAACGTTACACATGTTAGTTAAGTGCCATACTGTATTAAAACATTCGCTCAATCTGGCGCGTATAACCGATAACTTCAAGAAGGTAATAAGTAATTACAGTTACTTTGGCGTTTACGACCTTTTTATAGAGCTTGAAATCTTTCTCGTAATTTAAACCTCGGGCTTAAAAGCGCTATTTTAAGCCCGTTCTATTGTGAAAGATGGGCAACTACGGAACCCTACACTGAGCCGGCCCCGACATGGTCTTGGCCGGTTTTGTTTTTAATTATATGGTTGCAGGACCGAGACGTTGCGCATTAAGCATAATATAATGAGTAGTGCCTACTAAATAGTACATTCATTGTATTTTCGCAATGTTTCTTCTAGGCTAGGTCGATGAAACTTTTGTATGATGTAGAATATAAACTGGTTCATACTTGGAAAAAAAATGGTGTGTGTACCAAGAGCCGAACTTGTTATACAGGTTGATTATTATTATTTTTTTACTTTTTTTACAATAATTTAAATGGTTAGGAGGGTCAAAAGAGGGGGTTTGTTCAAAAATTCAAATGGGTTTGACCACTTTGTAGTTTAGTCTTCACCATACAAACAAAAGTTAACATGTTAGGTAATATATGCGTTGGTATTATGGGATTCACGTAAAAGAGTTGCTTTCAATTTCGTAGCGAAGTGGTAATTTATACTGCGCAGAAATATGGCGAAACTATAAGGGTTCCTAGTTGACTACGGAACCCTAAAAAACACTGCCCGTGGCTGCGTTACTGGCCGCGTTCAATTTTCAAATTTTTAATCGGACACAAACAGCGGTCCGATCGCAGGCCATTGTTTATTAATAAAAAATAATGCAAGGCTCTTAGTAGGAGTTAAATGAATAGTAGCCACCAAAGAGCCGATTCATATTAATTTCGTAATGTTCCTTCTGGGCTAGGTCGATGAAACTTTTGTATGATGTAGAATATAAATTGATTCATATTTGGAAAAAAAATGGTGTGTGTACCAAGAGCCGGACTTGTTATACAAGGTGATTATTATTTTTTTTTACTTTTTTTTACAAGAATTTAAATGGTTAGGAGGGTCATATTTTTTTTTAATATAGCTTTTAGTCTCATTAATATTTGTAAAAAATTTGAAATTCGTCACTTTCATAGTTTAGGAAAAAAAAAAAAAAACAGTTTTGGGGTTAATCGGGTGTTTTTCACCCCCAGGGGGTAACAGAGGGATGAAACTTTGTGCATGGTATTACCTCCTTAAAAGCCATCGTCTGATTATAGTTTCGACCCAAAAACGCTGGGGGCACTTTTTCTTAGGCTATCCTGCTATACCCTTTCAGCTTTCTAGTACTAATGATCACGGAGCTAAGCCGCGGACGGACAGACGGACATGGCGAAACTATAAGGGTTCCTAGTTTACTACGGAACCCTAAAAAATCAAGAGAATGATATGATTTATAATGTAACAAACACTTTATGGATATTGTTTGAAATAAATATTTTGAATTTGAATAATCAAGGTTTTAAAGTTAAATTATAATAGATTAATATGTTTAAATTTTTACTTACAGTGTTTATGAATGGAGAAACAACCGTTTCTATAATTTGTTTGTGTTCACTACTCAAGGGCGTCAGGGAGGCGTCCTTGATAGTGCAAATCACGCAAATATTGGTCATCGTGAATTTCAACATCTACTTTCCATGAGAGATAAACAAAATATCGCGAAAATACAAATAGTACACAAAACAAACGTCGACATTTCGACAATTACGACTGAACGCCCGCGTCAAAACTATAATAAAAGAGCGTTCAAATACTATACATATATAATACTGTAAGTTACACAAACTAGAATGCTAATTATAATAAAAAATGCTTATCAAATAGCAAACTACAAGATATTCAGATTTATACTACAAAATTTTACTTATTTGACTTAAAAAATCATATTTTCAGATTTCCTACTTAACGGTCACGTAAAAACATGGACTATTCACAACGCATCCAAATGGCATTCGGAAATTTCAACATGTTCTTACACACTTATAACGTTACCTTTAATATTCTTAGTAAAATAGTCAAACAATGAACTAAAAATGCTTGTTCATCGAAATAATATTTTGTTGAAAGCAAAATTTATCAATTACTTTTGGACTTTATTTAAAGAATGTTTGATAATTTAAAAAATCATATAGCTATACGAGTGGTTTCTGAACAATTTGTATATATTTGAAATGTCAAAACATCTATTTCTAAATGAATGTAATCGATGAAAGTATCGTGAATTGTGTTTCTTGTTAATTTCATGGCTTAAAATATGAACAACAATTCAATAATTTGCCAAGCATGTCTAAGCA
This sequence comes from Apotomis turbidana, assembly GCA_905147355.2. Taxonomy (NCBI): domain Eukaryota; kingdom Metazoa; phylum Arthropoda; class Insecta; order Lepidoptera; family Tortricidae; genus Apotomis; species Apotomis turbidana. The sequence continues at coordinate 7,507,681 of LR990305.1, read as the reverse complement.
AAGATCGCGAACTATTCCCTGTCAGCAAACTACAGGATTTACTAATAAATGTGGAATTAGTAGACCTAAATGTTCGTATGCATAGATCATTATCATTAATTTTAAGTACAGTAATTCAATTAAGCTTAATTAAATTTTAAAGATGCAAAGACATATTTTTAATAGTACCTACCTTACTTAGAGTTGCTTTTTTTGTAAAAATACTTAAAATCATATTTTAATAATGAGCCTATGAACGTTTTTTCCTAGCGACGTTTTCTGTGATCACAGGACGAATTTAAAAAATTTAAATTAATTATTTTCCCTCAGACACACTGTGTATTGATTTGAATTTAAATTGTTAGATTATTAAAATGAGTAGTTTGCAGAAATGTACTTCAAGAGGGGAGTAAATAGGTTCTTAAAGGGTCGGCAACACGCGTGCGAAGCTCCTGGCGTCACAAGCGTCTATAGGCGGCATTAACTGCTTAACATCAGGCGGGCCGCATGCTTGTTTGTCACAATCATAATAACTACTCAATCAATTGGGTTCTTATTATTTGTAAAACTTATTTGTTTATGAATGATTTCAGCTCAATTATGAAGGCGGTTTGTGCTGGGAGTGCAAAAGGCTTATGTTAAAGTTTTCAAGATTCAAGAAACAAGTTGAATTAGCACAAATCTTTTTGCACCACAAACAAAGGGTTTGTGTTAAACTATTCAGCCAATACATTATCAGTTGTCATGATATTAAAAAATGGTAGCGTGTGGACTAATTTGTTGAAAGATATGACTAATTTGTTCCAAAAATATATAAAAGAATATCCAAAGATAGGTCACATTGGAAGGAGTTAGAGGCCTAAGTTGACTAGTAACTGGTCATCATGAGATCCTCATTCAATGAGTGATATAGCAAATGTTACTAAAACTGAAGATAACTACGAAATTTGGACTTCTTAGCATCTATATTGGCTAAGATCTTGTCATTTGTTACCACTAAAGCTGCATATCTTGGAAACTACTCATCCTACTTTCACCAAGCATAGTTAATCTTTATGGACAGGTCTTTTGAGACATGTTTTCTTTCAATAAAAAAAAACATTAAAATTGGTCCATCTGTTTGGGAGCTATGATGCCACAGACAGAAATACAGATACACAAATACACATGTTAGACTTATAACACCCCTCTTTTGTTGTCGGGGGTTAAAAATAGTAATAATATGCTGTTTGACGATAGTGAAAATAAATTGTATGATTGAAAACACTAAACACTCATTCATAAATACATATATATAATATAGAACTAAATAAACTATCACTACCTTTTGGTCATTATACTATTTTTAATTGTATAAAAACTAAAAAGAAGACGTGTTTTGACTGCTAATTTTTATAACGTCACAAGCCGGTATCTTCATACTAATTACCAACAGATCGTTTTTAACCGACTTTAAAAAAAGGAGGGGTTCTCAGTTCGTTTGAATGTTTTTTTTTTTTTATGTTTCTTACCTCATAACTCCGTCATTTATGAGTCGATTTGGAAAATTCTGTTTAGTTTCTCGAATAGACATCTCAAGGTTGGTCCAATAAAATTTTGGTGAAGATCGGATGACGAGATCCATGAGGAAACGAAGGAATTCCTGAAATTTTATAGGAACTCATAATAATTTTCATATATTTTCTAAAACTTTTTAAGTATTTGCATATGGTAGTCATCATCTTCCAATGCTGAACTGATGATGGAAGGTACAACTCCTTAACGGTTAGGAGTTAGGAGATAATTCAAACGAGATGCATGCCTTCAAGACCTCCCTGATCACCCCGCCATAAGTATTTTATATGAATCACTAAAAGCGAAAAAAAAAATTTTAACAAAAAAAAGAACTGACTTCAGTAAAACTAAAAAGCCAAAAATAACCCCTTCAAGTAGGTACAGATTACATTTGACTCACCCTTTGAAGTCGGTGCCAAACCTCACGTAAACTTTAATATATAAATATAATAACTGAGTGGTTTGGGATCGATTTCAAAGGGTGAGTCAAATTTAATCTGTACTTGAACGGGTTATTTTTGGCTTTTTATTTTTACTGAAGTCGGTTCTTTTTTTTGTTAATTTTTTTTTGACATGTCTTAAAGAGTAGCTGATTTGACCTGCCATCAAATACCGTATAATGACATAAACCTATCTTAAGAGGCATGTCTTCCTTAACTGTATTTATTTTACCTTTATTCTTAATTCAATATTATTAATAATTTTCAGCTGCAAGACTTGAAATGCCTGAGTACCTTATCATGCACCATAGCACGCATCTATAGCTATTCAACATTAGAACTCTTTAATTCAGACAACATAGATCATCAACCTAAAGATTTGAAACAAGAAATAAATGATACGCAAAATAATTCTGATTGCGATGATGAAAAACCTGATTTAGATTCTGACATTTGCGGACAAGAGAATGAAATAAAAGAAGAACTTAATATAAAAAAGAAAATAAAAAAAATTGCTAAGGTAAAGAAGAAACAGGGTACGGTCGACAAGAATAATGATTACAAGTCTGAAGGTCTCAATGTTAATGAGAAATTCATGGAAGTGAAGTTTACAGAAGAAGAAATGATAAAAGGCAGAGAAGAGAAGAGGAATCACCCGAATTTTAAGAAGTTGCCATATAATTGTGATACATGTGTGCTAGGGTTTACTAGGAAGGAGAATTATGTGTTGCACAAGGAAAGAAAACATAGTTTGGTAATATTTTTATTTATTACTATTATTTTTAGATAGGTGTCATATTATGTATTTTATAGCATTAAAAGCGACCCGCCCCGGCTTCGAACGGGCGCAATATGATACATATATATGAACCTTCCTCTTGAATCACTCTATCTATTAAAAGAAACCGCATCAAAATCCGTTGCATAATTTTAAAGATCTAAGCATACAGTGTTTTACACTATGTAGTGATAAAAAAAACGAACCGCCTTCAAAAATAAACTGAAAATCCAAAAGTACCCCACTCATGTACATATTGCATTTGAATCACCTTTTAAAGTCTGCCAAACCTCATGTAAACTTATTTATCCAACAAAATACTTGTATGTATTCTATACTTAACAAAATGTAGAAATTTAATTCCAATTTTTCTAAGCGCCAATTGAATGAACATAAATAATTCATTTATTTATTCACTCATTGATTCATTTATTCGTGCTTTTATTCATGTGTCCATTCATTTATTTATTTATTGGCATTAAAATCTTCACCAGCATTACAGCTATACGCCAAGACACTGGCAAACTTAAGTTCTAAACTAAATTAAATTATTTCAGAGCATCGGTCCATATATCTGTCCAGTATGCCAAGTCCACTTCGCCAGTACCAAAACTCTGGCCAAGCACGAGAAGAAACACTACCACTGCTACCGGTGTAAACTGTGCTTGTATGAGACGACAGAGCTCTGGTCTGTCCTCAGTCATTGTCGCAACAAGCACAGTGGGGATACTGAGGACTGCATACATTGCCAGCAATGTAACTATACCGCCAAGTGAGTCGGTTGTACGTTTCATATTTATTTTTTATTATTTATTTAAACTTTATTGCACAATACAAAAAAAAGTACATATGGCGGACTTGATATAATGTATAGATGGATATAATGTTTCATATAATTTCACTAGATATAACAACATTTGAAATAATTTAAAGATATATTTGCGTTTCATATAATTTAACTAGATATAACGACATTTGATATACCTAATGTTTCATTGGATATAACAATAAAAAACATTATTTCACTGTGTATAAAAGACATTTGATGTAACGTCATCTCCTTCTCGCTTCGCTCGTCGTCGTACCTAACCACGACTATGATAGTTTCACTTCTTTGTTTAAGCAGTTTGAGTATGTTGTGAGCCTTTAAACGTCTTATATCAAATCGGTCTTCTCAAATCGGTCTGTTCTTGTATTAGAAGACATTGGTTAAATAATGATAAAACCCTGCGTTCCAGGAAGCGTGAGGAGTTGGCTGAACACGTGAAAAGTCAGCATTCTCTAAATTGCAAGATCTGTGGAGAGAAATTCAAAGGTCCCGGTACACTCAGGACGCATTTACGGTAAATTTACGCTTTTTGGGGTTCCGTACCCAAAGGGTAAAAACGGGACCCTATTACTAAGCCTCCGCCGTCCGTCAGTCTGTCTGTCCGTCTGTCACCAGGCATTATAATGATGTTTCTTATACCTTTTCAGCCGCATCCACGCCTCATCCCGCCCGCATGCATGCGGCACTTGTGGGCGTGGCTTCCGCTCGCGCATGCGCCTCGAAGCGCACATGACGTCACACGATGGCGGCGCCGCCGCGCGCCTCGCCTACTGCGTCACGTGCCAAGTGCAGTACAAGAATATATACGTGTATAGGAACCATTTAGCTACAAGTGCGAGGCACAGTGCGAGGAGGTGAGTGGGTACCTATAGTTACCTACCGACATGCTACATCGGCGGCAAGCGGTGGCTATACGAGTCTCTCGTGTGGCCGCAATGCTTAGACCTTTCATTCACATTCTGTTGAATAAATTAATGAAAAAATATATCTGTATTGTATATTCACACAACCTAAGATCCATAGGCTGTTAGTATTAGTACATAACACAACTAGGTTACAAATTAAGAAATTTGTGGATTAGTGAATTAATACAATACAATACAATACAATACAATACAATACAATACAATACAATACAATACAATACAATACAATACAATACAACAATATTTATACACAGACACGAATAAAAGTTATAAAAGTTTACAAAAGGAAACAAGAGAAATACAATTTATAAATAACGGTAGACAACAGGCGGTCTTATCGCTAAAGAGCGATCTCTTGCGGACAATCTTTGGGCAGTGAAATTGATAAAAAAAATATTTCAATACAGAGTAGGTGCAGCATTAATTATGAATAACTCGATTAATGTTTGATTGTCTGAATGAATGAACAAATGAATGAGTGACTGAATGAATAATTGAAATAAAATATCACTAAATTAGTAACTAAATGAAATAATATAATAAAATTGGAATTATTTAATGAATAAAAATTATAAAAAAGTGATTAATTTGAAAATTTGATCACGGAGTGAATGAATGTATGAATGACTAGATGAAAAAGATGAAAGAATTGTGCTTTGTCCTTTATTAGGTATGTTGTTGTTTTCACGTTTACCTTAAGGATTTACAACTTTTGTTTTATATTTCAGATACCACTGTGAGGAATGCGGAAAGAAGTTTGCCTCCAAAGTGTACTACAAGCGACATCACGCCTTCTACCACGAGAAGAAATCGCCTTTCAAATGCGAACTCTGTAACCGGGTGAGAATTAACTCTCTTAATAAATAAATAAATATCGGACAACCTCACACAAATCAATCTACATAGTTCCACAGTAAGCTCTAGTAGGCTTGTGTTATGGACGATGTCTCAATTGAGACATTACATGTTTCCTAAATTTATTAGGTTATTTTGTTGTAGTTGTTCATATCGGCGTGGCGGCTACGGAACCACAAACAGATGCAGCACGGGTTGGCGCGAGCGAGAAACCATACGTGCGAGGAGTGCGGCAAGAAGTTCTATGTAAGTATACTTTCTACATGCAATGTAATGTCGTCGTAATGTGCGTTATAACAGGCTTCGAAGTATCACGTTTCGGGCGGAACTACTCGAGATAACTGTAAAGGAATTTCATAAAAAATTGGAAGCCTAGGCCGGGAAGTAATTTTTTAAACATGGCGTCCGTGTTTGACAAGCTAAACAGCTGTTTTTTTTTAGAGTGGTGTATTTTTTTATTTAATTGCATATGTTTGAGAAAAGCACTATACATGCCTTAGCCGTGAAAAGGGCTTGCCGGCTTCGTATCACTGTCCGTCTATACCTTCTCACACGGCTTTAATTTATTAACCAACTTAAAAAAAAATTACATGTTGATGAATACATAATCAATCAGGCCTTAAACCACTCGTGTAAGCCTATTAAGAAACTCGCCTTCGGCTCATTTCATAAAACCACACTGGTGGTTTAACACCTCTCATTATGTGACAGTTGCATAAACTGTATCAACTGTCCCTATATAATTAGGCCTTAATAATAAATAAATATCAGACAACCTAACACAAATCAACCTTAGTCCCAAATTAAGTTCAAGAAGGCTTGTGTTATGGGTACTAGGCGACGATATACATACTAATATAGATAAATAAATACTTAAATACATAGAACATCCATGAACCAGGCACAAATATTCGTGTTCATCACACAAATATTTGCCCTTGCCGGGATTCGAACCCGGGACCGTCGGCTCAGTAGGCAGTTGCTTAACCACTGCGCCAACCGCGTCGTCAAACGCTCAGGCCTTAAAACGCTCGTGTAAGTCTATTAAGAAACTCGCCTTCGGCCTTTCATAAAACCACACTGGTGTTTTAACACCTCTCATTATGTAACAGGTTGCATAAACAATTAATTTATATAATTAGGCCTGAAAACACTCTACTAGGCCTATTAAGAAACTCGCCTTCGGTTCGTTCCATAAAACCACGCCGGTGTTTTAACACCATTATGTAACAGTATCATAAACCGATGACCTCCAGACGCGGGCGACGCTCTCGGCGCACCAGCTGACGCACTCGGCGGCGCGCTCGTTCATGTGCGCGCGCTGCGGGGACACGTTCAGGCAGCGGCCCGCGCTCTACACGCACACGAGGCTGGTGCACGCCCGCGCACAACAGAACGACAAGTGAAACTGAGTTAAATAAAAATGTGCTTGGAATGATTTGGCTTTGATTTATCACCCAACCTAACCCTTTGAGCGCCAAGCGGCAAAGCAATTCACCGTGCCACTGACGCCAAACCAAAAAAAAAAAAAGAGTGCTCCAAAATCAACAGAGGTTGAAAAACACAGATAGTGGTTTGAATTAGCATGTTTTTAACCACTGAAATTTTTGACGTCAATAGGCGTCGTTGGCGTCAGTGGCACGAATTCCCGATGACATGATTTGCCGTCTTTGGCGGTCAAAGGGTTAAAAAAAGTTAAAATGTATGATATGATGATACGTGTGTCGATATGCAAGTTTACCTACATAATTAGGCCTTAAACACTTGTGTAAAGCCTATTATGAAACTCGCCTTCGGCTAGTTTCATAAAACTACACGCAAAACGTGTCGTCAAATGATATGACGCATAGGTGTGTAGATAAAGTAGTGTGTGCAACTTACATAATTAGGCCTATTAACAAACTCGCCTTCGGCACGTTTCATAAAACTACACACTGGTATAACACCTCCCATTATGTAACAGTAGCATAAACTGATTAACTTCCGAGTCTTCAGACGCAGTCGAATCTCTCGGCGCATCAGTACCCATACCATGAGTTTACACAGACCGTACTCGCTAGGGACTGCCTAACCGATTTGTAGGGGGAATTGTAGTTCTACAAAGCAACGACTTGGGGCCCCGTACTATGTATGTATGTATGTAATCACTTTATTGTACACAAAAACAATTCACAAAACTTCAAAAAAAAATAAAAATAAAACATGTACAAAGGCGAACTTATCCCTATAAGGGATCTCTTCCAGTTAACCTTCAGTTCCGTACTATTCTTCATACAAATTGTTTACGCTGTCGCTAGCGAGTATGAATTAAAATACGCTCGGAATGATTTGGCTTTCATTTTTTACCCAACTTAAAAATATAAAATGTATGATTATGACGATGAATAAGTGTGTAGATATATAACGTCTGTTGGTCAATTAAAACTCACTAAGTAACAAATATCTAGATACGTAATCAAAGCTGGTATCCCAGTGTCAATATAGGGCTTGTGTACAAATCACGTGAGGTTTGATAGGGGCGAAGGGGGTCACGAAAAAATCACGACAGATCACGTTGGAGGAAGGAGACTTACGAGGAGACGCATGAGTAGATACTTTTTTTTAAATACATTTTCACTTGTTAAAGCACTTCAAAATGGCGAGCCTATTTTACGATATTCTGGCGTGAAAAAAATACACGTGAGGTAACGAAGAACCTTACCAAATATAAAAACCTCGCGTGATTTGTGCATAACCCCATACTTACTAGATATGAGGTGTTCAAGAACAGTGACAGATATTTTAGTAAGTTTTGAATGCAACAGGCGATAATCTCTTTTTCACAAAAAATAACCGACTTCAACGAGATGAAATGGTATCTCCGAGTACAACTGAACGAGTTACTTCCGCCACTGTCGCTGTCGATTAACGGTACTCCAGGCCGCGGTCTCCGCGCCGGTCCGGTTTACGTTGATGCGTCGGCGTTGTCGGGTAAATCAACTAGCGTTCTAACCGCGCAAGTCTATATTTTTAGGGTTCCGTAGTCAACTATGAACCCTTATAGTTTCGCCATGTCCGTCTGTCCGTCCGTCCGTCCGTCCGTCCGTCCGCGGCTTAGCTCCGTGATCATTAGTACTAGAAAGCTGAAATTTGGTATGAGTATGTGTATGTATAACGCCGACAGAACGGTAAAATAAAAATTAAAAAAAAAAAATTTTTTTCGGGTACCTCTCGAACACCTAAAGTGGGGGTGAATTTTTTTTTCTTTTCAACACTGGTGTGTGGGGTGTCGTTGAATAGGTCTTGTAAAAATAATAGGGGTCTTCTAACATTATTTTTTGATAAAGTCAGCAGTTCTGTAAATATTCGCTCCAAAAACAAAAAAAAATGTGTCCCCCCCCCTCTAACTTTTCAACCACGGATCAAAAAAAAATCTGAAAAATTCATGTTAATGAAGCCTTATAAGTACTTTCAATGAAAATCATATTGAACAAAATCGGTCGAGCCGTTTTTGAGTTAACCCTTATAGTTTCGCCATGTCCGTCTGTCCGTCCGCGGCTTAGCTCCGTGATCATTAGTACTAGAAAGCTGAAATTTGGTATGTGTATTGTATCACGCGGACAAAACGGTAAAATAAAAACTAAAAATAAAACTTTTTTTCGGGTACCTCCCGTGCCTACACCTAAAGTGGGGGTGAATTTTTATTTCGTTTCAACACTCGTGTGTGGGGTGTCGTTGAATAGGTCTTTTAAAAATAATAGGGGTCTCCAAGCATTATTTTTTGATAAAGTCAGCAGTTTTGTAAATATTTGCTCCGAAAATAAAAAAAATATCGTAACTCTTCAACCACGGGCCAAAAATAATGGAAAATTCATGAAAATGAGGCCTTATAAGCTACTTTCAATGAAAACTATATTAAACAAAATCGGTCGAGCCGTTTTTGAGTTATCGCAAAATTTCATAATTTTCTTAAAAGGACGTAAGTTGACTTCCAGAAGGTAATAAGTAACTACAGTTACTTTGGCGTTTACGACCTTTTTATAGAGCTTGAAATCTTTCTCGTAACTTTTTATAGAGCTTGAAATCTTTCTCGTAACTGACGGATGAGCAACTACGGAACCCTACACTGAGCGTGGCCCGACATGCTCTTGGCCGGTTTTTTTATGATTTAATCACAAATTGTACTTGTAGTATAAGACGGTATTACTTGCCAACTTTCATAGTTCTAGGACACTGAACAGTATCCTAAAATATCATGGAAGTAAAATATTGATTCCCTTGAGTGTCGATATATCCGTTTCTTGCGGTATAAACGGTTGTATCTTTTTTACGTTTACTTAGAAGTTTAATTTTTTTCACAGCTTCAAGTGGCTATAGACTTGAGTATGGTTTTAATTTCAACTCGATGGACCAATACATTTATATTTAGTTTGCTAACCAATAACATTTTACATTCAAATAAGTGAATTTAGACTTCTTATCCCTTTCAAATGCTGATTGTTTTAGATTTTTTTCTCTATGATCAAACATGTTTCTTAACATATTATCAGTGTTACTAGTTAGAACAGGCCTATTGAGATTTATTGGTTTATATTTAAAAACCTACAGTTTGAATTTTTCATTGATAATTTTTGTTTCAAAAACTACTGGAAATTGACTAAATTCCCGCAGAAAACTGACTTTTTCAACTTATTTTCCACTAAACGCAATGAAAGCTTGAAATAACTATATGTTACTTTCCAGAACTCAGGAAACTAGTGCCTACGCCACATCTTGGGATTTAGGTAGCCGACCCCGAATGAGAATTCACACACTTAAGGCCTTTTAAATGCACTTCTTTCGGACTTTACAAAGACGCAACTAGATTGGTACGATTTCTCTGCACCGTTTCAGTGAATAGCCAGCCTGGTGGGGCCCTCACAGGTGATGTTTTAAAATACGCAACTTCGGCCGGAGTAATAATATTTTTATTTCTAACTTACTCGATGTATAAAAAGCGTCCGCGGGCCGATCCATTGTCATTTCAATCATTGCAATCGTAACGTGCTACCTTGTTACTTCCAACACAGAAGAAAAAGGTTCTTGTTGATTCGTGGATCATCTAAGCAGGGTAGTAAACGAAGAAATATTTTGATTGTGAGTACATACTACATAAGATTGTCATCCGTCCAGGTTTCCCCAGATTTATCCTAGTTCCTAGTTTAGAGGGCGTCCGGGGAGCGTCTGGGCGGGGTTTTATTCGTAGTCCGGGCTTAGGTAACATTTCCACGCACAGTACGTCGAGAGACGTTAATTAGGTCGCTTGTGAAAAGGGACGGCGACTTTTATGTTCATGAAACTACCAATCCGTCTACCGCCGAACAAGATTTTGAGATGATGAAAGACTTTTCTTCCTTCGATCCTTGTTATGAAGATTGATTTTTAAATTTTACCCAGTAACTTTGTACTAAAATATGGCCATCCACCCGTCCGGGTTCTGAGCTCCAAAATCTGGGGTTCCACGTTTCTAGTCCTGGTAGCCAGTTTTTAGAGATGGCTACCCTATGAGTAATAAGTACATGAGTATCAATCAATCATCCTCCTAGCCTTTGTCCCATTTTTTGAGAATAAATTCTCAATCGGGGTCGGCTACCTAAATCCCAAGATGTGGCGTAGGCACTAGTTATTACGCAAGCGACTGCCATCTGACCTTCCAACCCAGAGGGGAAACTAGGCCTTATTGGGCTTAGGTGGTTTCCTCACGATGTTTTCCTTCACCGAAAAGCGAGTGGTACATATCAAATAACATTCCGTACATAAGTTCCGAAAAACTCATTGGTACGGGCCGGGTTCGAACCCGCGACCTCCGGATTGAAAGTCGCATGCCCTAACCACTAGGCTACCACCGCTTCAATACATGAAGACATGAGTATATACACTGAAAAAAAAACTACTTTGCCAAATTGTGCTTACTAGTAACCAAAATTATGCTAATTAACCCCCGACGAAAAAAGAGGGTTGTTATAAGTTTAACATGTGTATCTGTATATCTGTGTGTCTGTGGCATCGTAGCGCCCATACGGGTGGACCGATTTGAGTGTGTATGTTTTATTGAAAGCCTGGTTTATCGAGATGGTTCTTAGCTTTGTTGAAAATAGGAGCTCTCGTCTTTAAGATATTCAGCTTTTAGTGAAACATGTGAACGGATCTCAGCCACCCAATACTGAAGCTAGGAATTCCAAATCTGTTGTTGTTTAGTTTTAATAGCATTTGCTATATCGCTCATTAAACGAGGGTCTAATGATGACCAGCTACTTATATCGGGGGTGTTTTAATTTTTCAATTCAATTCTTATTTCTTATAGCATCATGACTCTTCAACCCGCATGGGTCTTGGACGAATCGGACGCAGTCACCGAAGACAAAGGCGTGACCACACTACTCTCTCCCTCTGCTAGGAAGAGAGAAATTCGGATAGTGTGGTTCAATTTTATCACGATCTTCTTTATGCATGTGGGGGGACTATACGGTGGCTATCTCTTAGTCACCCAAGCAATGTGGACTACGATTCTTTTCAGTAAGTGTTACTAGATTTTTTTTTTTTGGAATAACCACATTTTGATTACATAGAAGTATAAACGTTGGTAAAACGTATTTATAATGGCCGTTCTACACCTTCCTATCCTATTTGATCCGATCCTAATTATCGGATGAAATCGGATAATGTGTAGTGTAGGTAATTATTAGGATCACACTACAGGATTACACTACACATTATAGATAATTAGGATCGGATCGGATAGGATCGGAAGGTATAAAACGGCTATAAAACCTTACTCTAAATAACCTAAAATACAATGAAAAAAATAATTAATTAACTATTTATATAGCATAACTCTCTATTTTCTAAAAAAATGAATATGGGTGCCAACAGTTACGAAAAGGTCGTAGAAGAGCATTTTACTGATTTATATACTGGCATACTGCATTTTAATTTATAACTTAGCATCATCTAGTAGCTATTGTATAGCAATCAATATTCAAAAAAAATTATAGCGATAATAGTAAACTTTGAATGCTAATTTTATATTCATTATATAACAAGCAAACATAAGAAATACCTAAACCATACCTAACGCATCACTAAGTAGTATTATCAGTTTAAAAGTATCTGTCAGTAGACATTCTTCATTCACTCTACAAAAAACCATGTCTATGTGTACATCACACTCCGCGTAGAGTCAAACAACGCTGAATCTTCCAAGCAAATGTACTGTCAAACCATACTAAAGTGAGTCCGTTTGTATGATTTGACAGGTCATTTGCTGGGAAGAGTTAACATGGTCTGAATATACTGGCCTACAGCTTTTGCTATTATTTTTAGCGCTCCTACTGTACACAGTGACCAACCTAGGTATCATTGCGGGGACGCATCGGCTGTGGTCCCACAGGACGTATAAGGCTCGGCTACCGTTACGAGTGATGCTGATAATCTTCAGCAGCGGGGCATGTCAGGTTAGCAATTTCATGTCTATTGAGTTTTTGTTATTATCATCTCTTGAAGCCTTTGGGTCCACAGTGTCCACTGTATCAAAACGTCCACTGTGTCAGAACGCCCACTGAGTCAGAACGTCCACTGTGTCAGAACGTCCACTGTGTCAGACCGTCCACTGTGTCAGAACGTCCACTGTGTCAGAACGTCCGCTGTGTCAGAACGTCCACTGTGTCAGAACGTCCACTGTCTCAGAATGCCCACTGTGATAAAATCAACTGACCACGATGACGTACGAAAAATAAATCATGGCACGATCAACAAGGGGCTTTCTGCACTCATGGCTTCATACTACACTGAGAAGCCCTCAAAAGCTCAAGCCTGGTCAATTCTTCTTTAAAGAGTTCATTAAAAACATCTCAGAATTCTACCCATGTGAGCCGTGGATGGGATTAAAAATAATACATTACTAACATTTTCTTCAGGGCCACACATATGGCTGGGCGCGCGACCACAGGATGCACCACAAATACTCAGACACGGACGCGGACCCCTACAATGCGACGAGAGGGTTCTTCTTCGCCCAAATTGGCTGGTTGCTCGTACGCAAGCACCCAGAGCTGCTGGCCAAAGGACACACCATCCCCATCAGTGATCTCGATGAAGATCGCTTAGTTCAATTTCAGAGGAAGTAAGTTTTATTGTGTATTCCTGGCCTGACCACGAAGAATAGTACCTACTTTATTGCTGAAGCGAGGGAAGAAGGCAATTGCTGGCTGAGTATTCATTTCAAACAGATGACCTAGGGAGTCTGTTTTATTTAATGCGAAGCCAGCAATTGCCCTTCCGGCTGAGACAAATATAGTGCTTTTCTCAAAATGGAGCAAGCAAACAAAATAAGTAGAGATTAGTTTTATTGTATTTGGTACAGTCCCGTATCCTCACCTTCTTTGATCACATATGCCGACGGGGGAGCTGGCTATTGAGCGACTTGTGGTCCAGGGAAAGGTTAAGGGTACCAGGCCACGAGAAATATAGCCTATGAGATGGACAGATCAAATAAAAGCTGCAATAAATCTCATCGTCTCTCCACGAATACAGGCGAGGAAGGCCATCAGGGAAGAATGGCGGCGTTGTGAAGCTTGCCACCAACATCTGAAGTGACCACGACCATTCCGCAAAGAGTGGAACTGACAAAGAAGAAGTTTTTTTAGCCACACATGACAACCGCCTTTTTATATAAAAAAGTAGAAGTGTATTTTTCTTCCGCTAAATGCATGTCACAATAACAATAAAAGTTGAGTTCTCTCCAGGTTCCTTTATTATACATTTAAAGTTCGCTAACAGACGTTTTCGACTCAAAGATTCAAAGATTTTATTTGCCATAATACAGTGTTTTAGATGTTACAAAACTTTCGTGTCATGTATTCGACCTATATGTAGGCATGCAAATTTTTGAGTAGAATTAAAAAAAAAAAAAAACATTGTATTATAATAATCTAAAAATAAACATTTCAATAGATAATAATAAAATCAAAATATAATGTCAATAATAATTACCTGATTCTACATGTCTCGAGAAAATATTTTAGGCTATAAAACCAATTGTCAATAAGCCAGCTACTTAGTCTATCCTTAAAAATATTTCCATGAAAGGTTACAATTTCGTCAGGGATGCGATTATACATGTCAATGCACATATTATATATATATTTTTACATTGCTTTACAGCATTGTGGTTTTAATAGCAGGTGCCTCCCTTTCAATCTTGTCTGCCTTTGTAAAGTTTCTCCACGCTTTTGGAAGTAATGTAAGTGGGAGTTTACAAAAACGCATACTTCCCTGATGTATAAGCAGGGCAAAGGCAGAATGTGTCGCTTTTTGAATACGGGGACACAGCTTTCGTCAAACCATGCGTTACAAATTACTCTCACACACTTGTTCTGAATTTTAAATACTCTGTCTACATCCACAGAATTTCCCCACAAGATCAATCCATACAGGAGCACAGATGATACATAGCCATGATAGGCTGTGAGAGCTGCTTCTGCCGAGACAGTATCTCGCAACCGTCTCAGTGCAAAAACGAAACGATTTAGTTTAGCACATACCTGTTCAATGTGTTCCCTCCAGTTTAAATTTTTTATCTAAAACAATTCCAAGGAATTTAAAAGTGTCAACTTTGTCAATAGTTTTATAATTATAGCTTAAATTTAAGGGAATGTCAGTAGAATTATATGAAAGAAATTGCATGTATTTAGTTTTGTTAATATTAATATGTAAATCATTATTATTCAGCCAATTTATAATGTCAGTTAATGAATTATTCGCCTCTTCCTCATATGTCAACTTATTGGTACATTTTAATACAAGGGTCTCATCTGCAAACATTATAGTTTTACAAGGGTTAGCATTTGGTAAAGTTGTCGACTTTAATAAAAGCTCATAACTCTTTTCAGATACTACTGGATATGGATGATGCCTCTTTTCTGCTACATCCTACCCACTTACGTGCCAACCATGTGGGGAGAATCAATATGGACCGCCCATTTCGTGTGCGCTCATTTCCGGCAAGCATTCCTCTACTACGTCACTGGTCTCGTCAACTCAGCGGCGCACATGTGGGGGAGCCGTCCGTACGACAAACATATCAAGCCGGTTGAAATCAAGACTCTCTCCTTCTTCGCGTTCGGCGAAGGTTTTCACAATTTCCATCACACCTTCCCTTGGGACTACAGGACCGCGGAGCTGGGAGGTTATGTACTGAATCTTGCTAAGCTGTTTATTGATGTTATGGCTAAGATTGGATGGGCTTATGATTTGAAATCGGTGTCGGTGGACGTTGTGGAGAAGCGAGTGAAGCGGACGGGCGACGGGAGTCATTATTTGTGGGGTGTTAAATAAATATTAGATTTTTTATTTTTCACTTTTCTTGCTGAAAAGAAAGCCCTAAGGCTTAAATGGATACCATAATATAATAATTTAAAAAGGGCCTTTGTTAGCGGCCAGTTACATACCTACTAGTCAAACCACGCTAACTCTTCAAATGTTTTTATTTTTTTTTCCTTGAAAGACGCGGTAACTTCAAAAACCTATCGAATATCTACTCTAATACAACAGTCAACACTAATATAAATTGAGAGTATGAGTTTTATAAAAAAGTTTTTTGAGTTTGTGTTGATATTATAGTGTTGAGTGTTGACTGTTGATATTGAAATTCGTTAGGTTTTTGAACTTACCGCGCCTTTCAAGGGACACGACTCGTTTGACAGACTCTATAGTACGGATATTTGAAAAAATTACAATCTGATCAGATTGGCCTAAATATCGGATCATCTAGTGGCCTTTATATAAAATATGGAAACGTGATGGAAACCCATTGTAAGTAACCATGGCTTTACACACTCGTCGAAACATGCATGCTGTATTCTTCACACGATGCAAGTGAGAAAAGGACGTCAGTGACGTCATACAAATGTCAGCCGGTCTAAGAGGATATATGCAGCCGTCGCTTTGTCCTTGTAAATTGGTTAATAAATAAAAGCCAAATTTATCCGAGCGCATTTTTATTTAATTTCGTTTATTCAAACCATTGATATAAAGATTTCAAAATTAGTTACCTGGTGGAAGAGACCGGGAATCGAACCCGGTACCTCTGGATTACCGGTCCAGCGCGTTAACGACTTCGCTACCCTAACCACTAAGCAACCTAACGAATTTTTCCTTATGCTTAGTGTGTCGATCTTTGCATTGTTTATTCGGTAGGTTTTACATCTTAGCGACCTCTTCGTTTATTCACTTGAGTGCGTTTTATGAAACGAGCTGAAGGCGACTTTCTTAATAGTAGGTACAAGAGTGTTTTAAGGCCTAATTATGTAGCTACAGTTGCATTCACTACTTTATATCTTCACACAAGACGTCTAGGTCAAAGTCTATTAGGTACGTAGGTCTTATTGTTGTAGTCGCAGTTCTAAACTAACTTAACCCAGCCAGGTCGGTTTTGGCGCTTTGCCGGCTGCTGCCGCGGCACGCTAGCTTCGCTCGCTCGGCTCGCGCGCTGTTGTGGTCACAGTTCTAACCTAACCTAACCCAGCCAGGTCGGTTTAGGCGCTTTGCCACTGCATTGCATTAACAAATTAGACAGTTCATTATGACATTGTGATAAATAAAACACAAACTAATCAAATCAGCCTTTATTGCACATTCGTTACAAAACTAGAAAGAGGCCACAATTTTGTCCTCGTAAAACTTACTTGTCTGTCGTATCGGATAAATAGTTTCCTATAACCAACTTTGGATGTCAAACTGTCCCTGTACCGAAATTGGTTAAAATTTGCCTAGTCGTTTCGGCGTGATGCGAGGACAAAGGGAATTATGCCCAACAGCTGGCGCCAGATTGGCATGCGCCGCGTGCCCATACAAAACAAAAGACGATCACGCATCACGCTATTAAGATTTTTCCTGAAATCATGACCCCTCTCCAAAGATAACTGATTTTCATTACAAATCTAGAATTCTAAATAATTTATTATGTTCCTATGTTATAGTGTTTTGTTCATCCACATATTTCAGCTCCTTTTTCGTCTCAGGTTCTTGTTCTTGCTTGACTTGTTTTCGGAAGTAAGCTCTATGCCTTTGTCTGAAAAGACGATACCATTTCGTACCAGGCTTCACACCAGGCTGCCCCCTCTCTTCAAAGATCCTGGTCACGGCTTCTTTGACATCATTTACACCGATACGCCCCTCATTTTTTATTTTATCCGCGATCCAGGTACCTAGGTAATTTTCCTCGGCATTCGATAGCATACGATCGGGGCCTTTTTTGCATATCAACGGGGTTTTTCCGTTTAATTTACTGTGTAACGTCGTTTTTGGAATGTCGTACCTTTTACTCGCTTGGGTTAACGTTATCTCATCTTTGCGTATTTTTTCAACCGCCTCTTCTAGTTTGTTTTGCGAGTAAAGTCTCTCTTTTCTGCGTTGCTGTAAAAACGAATCGTTAATAAACACAAATGTCATCAAAACAATGCAATCTATGAACTAGGGTGAATAATAGACCCCGGACATTTGTCGCGGTGACGTCACAATAGGGTAGTTTGGGGAGTAAACGGACCGGTGTTAATTAATACAATAAATTACATAAATAAATTAATATTCTTTAGTTAATATTACCCATAGGTCAATTGTCAATTGATTTATTTATCGTCGTTGTTATTTCGTTAACTGACTCCGTAACAATCAAACGTTTGGTTTGCATTAGTATACCTAGTTGGTTACTAAGTTCTGTTACTCGATTTGCAACTTCTTTTTTTGCGTTAAAACAAATGCTACCGAAAAAATAAAACATGGCACAATATGGTGGATTTGTGAGCTATAATTTTATACCACACATAACACTTATCACGTTCGTAATTATAATGGATTGGGGTCTAAAAGACAATCGTGTCGCTGTAATTGCATTGCACAAATGTGGGCACCCGCCAGACATGACTTGAAAGTTGCTTCAAAATCTCAAAACCAACAAACAATTCGTTTATCGCGCAACTAATAGCTACAATAGTACCCTGAGCTTCGATGACCGCAAGAGGTCTGGAAGACCACGCACCGTCCGGACCCCAGCACTAATTAAGGCAGTGAAGGCGAGAGTCGCAAGAAATCCCGTCCGGAAGCAAAAGTTGTTGGCACTTCCGATGTCTGTGAAGAGAAACCCCCTAAAAAAAGTTATCAACGAAGACCTTGGACTACACGCTTACCGCAGACGAAAAGGTCATTTGCTTAATGGACGATTGAAGACTATGAGGCTGAAGAGAAGTCGCGTCATACTGAAGCGGTACGCACAAAATGGCCATCGAAAAATACTTTTTACAGATGATTTTTTTTTTACCATTGAAGAATGTTGTAACCGCCAGAATGACAGAGTATATGCAAAAAACAGTCAAGAGGCGAGTAAGGCTGTTCCTAGAGTGCAACGAGGCCATCGTCCCTCTTATGTGATGATTTGGCTGGGTGTGTCATACTCAGGGCTAACACAGGTACGTTTCTGTGAAAAAGGTGTGAAAACTGGGGCTAAAGTTTACCAGGAAACCGTTCTCGAACCAATAGTGAAGCCTTTAAGCCATGCCCTTTTTCAAAACCAGCCATGGATCTTTCAACAGGACTCAGCTCCTGCACATAAGGCAAAAACAAGTCAAGCCTGGTTTCGAAGGAACAAAATTGGCTTTATTGCCCACGAAGACTGGCCGTTCTCCAGCCCGGACTTTAACCCCCTGGATTATGCCATATGGTAGGTTATTGAGGAGAAAGCCTGTGCTAAACCCCACACAAATCTTGACTCCCTCAAGCAGGCCATAGTTAAGGCAGTGACGGAATTAGATATGAAAACCGTGCGTGCCGCTATTGATGACTGGCCTCGTCGTTTGAAGGCCTGTGTTCAGGCCCAAGGAGGCCATTTTGAATGATATTGACAAATGTAAATCCTGATTGTGTGTACTTCATTTTAATATATAGTTTATTCAACTTTCGTTGGTATATTTTATGTAGATAAAGATTAATACAGTAACATAACTTAGTAACCAACTAGGTACCAAAAAATAATATTGATCAATTAATTAAATTAATTATGTAATTTTTGTCGTAAATTTTTTAAATGTATAAGAGCATCTAAAATATTATAGATTTTTAATTTTTATTGTTTATAATTTAATACTAAGTGGAGTATATTACTTAATAAAAAATAAGGTATTTATCATTTAAAAAAAAAACAGTTAAAATTTATTGGGTTCAAAACTGTTCGTTTTTCCTTATTTATCCCAAACTACCCTATTGTCACGTAACTGCGACGAAAATCCGGGGTCTAATTATGAACGAAAAATGTAATGTGATCCACTGCAATGTAAGCAGGGCTCGAACCTGGACCCCACGTTTCCGGCGTAGTGCTCTCCCAACTGAGCTATCACAAAGTTGCGGGGATTATAGTCTATTTACTAAAATTGACTAAGCGCTTTTCAGGAAAATCAACAGAAAACAATATAGTCACCCATTTCGCTCAATGAAGTTAGTAATTTTTGTAAAAAAGTGGTTACCTATATATTGTATTAATGACGTGGGAAAATCGTTTTAGTATTGTTATTTTTTTCACATTTTTGTTAAATTATTTCTTTCTTGGTCTACTTATTGTGTTATTTGTACCTATAAATTTTGATTTACCTTATTGCGTATACAGTGCAAATGTTTTTGGACACAGCTCTGCAGATTTGCATGTTTTTAATTGAATTAATAAATAAAAAAGTTATCAAATTTAAGTAAAATTAGTATAGACAAACAAAATAGGAGATCAAAAATGTGATGGCTTTACGATAACTATCAATTTTATATCGATTTCTGAACGCTATCGCCGCCATTTGTGTCTGCAATGACAATCATTAACTGTCAAATTGGACAAAATGACAAATGAAATGAACATCATCATCTCATTTATTTGACATCTGATCTGACGCATGACGCATGCAGCGTTGCCAGATGGTTACATATGTTACATTTTTCGTAACTTTTAACCCTCTCTCGTAACATGTAAGTAACTTTTGATATCTGGGGAATTTTCGTTACTTTTCATTAGGTTTTGTTAAAAATACTAAAGTGGGAACATTAATTTAGATTCTGAATTCAAATAACATGTACTATCAGGCAAAAATATAACATGTATGACCACTGAAAAAAAACTTAATGAAAATTTGATAAATGTAATAATAATCCAGTATATATTCGGAATCAGCTTACGAAGCCCTTTCATTAGATACGCCATAATGTCAATTTGTAAATCCGTTGTTTGTT
The DNA here is from genome assembly GCA_905147355.2 of Apotomis turbidana. NCBI lineage: Eukaryota > Metazoa > Arthropoda > Insecta > Lepidoptera > Tortricidae > Apotomis > Apotomis turbidana. The sequence continues at coordinate 7,487,041 of LR990305.1, read as the reverse complement.
TGTTTGTTTTTTTTTTTTTTTTGTTTTTTTTTTGACGGAAGCTTTTATTATTTTGACATTGAACTAAATTTTTGTAATATTTTCTTCGGTTTCCGTGACTAAATTTTAGTGAAACAATTTTTTTGGCCAGAATTATCAGGTAAATTTCAACAGATCGGATTATGGATCACAAAAATCAAAAACGCAATCAGGAGCTGAACGCGCGGCTGACTAGAATCGAGCAGGCGGTGGCGGCAATCGCCCTACATATTGCGCCCGACGGCGGAGCGACGGGTTCCGCCGCTTCCGCTTCCGCCATGGACGTGGACGCCGGAAGCTCTTCGCCAGTCGAAAGAGCCCGCAGCACGAAGGAACGAGCGGCTCCGCCGTGCGCGCGCCTTCGAAGCCGAGCTCCGCAGGCGCCTCGCGCGAGAGGAGTGGGCGCACGCGTGGGCGCGCACCCGCAGGCGACCGTAACGCACGGGGAAACGCCGCAGGAAAGTGCGCGCCGCGTCCTCAGCGAACAAAACAAAAGAAGCAAACAAATTTTTGTAGCGGTTGGAAAGTAAACAACGGATGGATGAGTAATTTCGAGGGCAAAGATGAGGCCCCTAGGTAATACTAGTCCAACTATTGCACTTTCGGCCAAGACACTATAATAATGATGCTTTTAACAACTAATAAAATAAATATTTACACAATATCGCAAGATTGACATTATGTTTCTCCCGTCAGTTTTAATTTTTTAAATATTTTTTTTAAATCATCACTTAGTTTGTCTAACGAGTCGTGTCCCTTGAAAGACGCGATAAATTCAAAAACCTAACAAATATCAATATCAACAGTCAACACAAATATAATACAATTCCTTCATTAAGTTTTTAAAATAAAATTTGTAATTTATTCGCATATATTCGGTGCACTATCAGTGCAGATATCAGTAAGAATTTTGAATTGGCTGCTTTTAATACAAAGATCAAAGCTTAAAGAAAAATTGAAAAAGGAGCTACCTGGCTGCTTTTATCAAGCTACACGAGTCGCTTAACAGACTGTAATAACGAGTACCTAAACATATTAAAACGGAGGCGTTTTCCTTGATTTTTTTAAAGTCTGATTTTTGTCTGTCTGTCTGTTACCTCTTCACGCTTAACCCGCTGAATCGATTTTGATGAAATTTGGCATGGAAATAGTTTAAGATCCGAGGAAGGACATAGGATAGTTTTCATCCTGGAAATTATCCCCAAAAAGATTTAAAAGTGATTAAGTAATTCATGATGACATTGATGACCCTGTAGGAAATGTAATAGACCAAAAGCACAATTGCTCTTACATTTGCTTAGGCGCTTTTAATAATCCCTTTTATTAATTAAGGTGATTAGGTGGATATGGATATCTATCGTGTTGTACGAGGTTGCTTCCATACTTCCAAGTTCCACGCGGACGTAGGGCAAAAGCTAGTATTCTATACTTTCATAGTTTGTACCTTTGGAACCCTCGGTACGCAAATCCGACTCGCGCTTGATCGGTTTTTAGGGTTCCGTAGTCAACTAGGAACCCTTATAGTTTCGCCATGTCCGTCTGTCCGTCTGTCCGTCTGTCCGTCTGTCCGTCCGTCCGCGGCTTAGCTCCGTGATCATTAGTACTAGAAAGCTGAAATTTGGTATGAGTATGTGTATGTATCACGCCGACAAAACGGTAAAATAAAAACTAAAAAAAAAATTTTTTTTCGGGTACCTCTCGAACACCTAAAGTGGGGGTGATTTTTTTTTTTCGTTTCAACCCTAGTGTGTGGGGTGTCGTTGAATAGGTCTCTTGAAAATAATAGGGGTTTTCAAACATTACTTTTTGATAAAGTCAGTAGTTTTGTAAATATTCGCTCCGAAAATAAAAAAAATTGTGTCCCCCCCCCTCTAACTTTTGAACCACAAGTCAAAAAAATATGGAAAAATTCATGTTAATGCGGCCTTATAAGTACTTTCAATGAAAACTATATTGAACAAAATCGGTCAAGCCGTTTTTGAGTTATCGCCAAATTTCATATTTTTTCTTTAAAAGGTCGTAAGTTGACTTCCAGAAGGTAATAAGTGATTACAGTTTCTAGGGCGTTTACGACCTTTTTATAGAGCTTAAAATCTGTCTTAACTTAAACCTCGGGCTTAAAACAGCAGTTTATTGTGAAGGATGAGCAACTACGGAACCCTACACTGAGCGTGGCCCGACATGCTCTTGGCCGGTTTTTTTATTTATATTAAAATGTAACTTTCGCAGCAAAAATGTAACTTTTTGAGGAATGACACGTAACTTATGCCACAATGGCTCTGGCAACACTGGACGCATGTGGTGATTTTTGCGCTCATTGCAATGTTTTTGTTTCATTTTGTTTTGTTTTGTTAATAAAGTGAAGTGATTAAGTTCACGAGACTTTGTGTGTCGTAAGATGGACTCTCAAAGTACTTCCTCAAAGGCCAACCAAAACAACACCGCAAGAACGAAGATTTTACCGAAGGAACAGATTAAAATTGAGACCGAATCAGAAAAAACAATGGTCATGAATTGTTTTAAATACGTGTACCATAACTGGCCTGAAGATCAAAGTTGGTCATTAGAGGCGTGTGTGACGAAAGCTGCCAATATGCTGGGACTTACGGAAACTACAGTGAAGAGAGTTGTGGAAGAACATAGAAGAAATAAAGAATTAAACCCCCCTAATGAACTATGACGATGTCGATGGCGAATATGGCGATCAATAAAAAGTATTTGAAAATATGTTGCTGGTTTAAAGGCATACCCTGTCTTATCTCATCTTAATAGTTGTTCCCACTACCTTGTACAAGTCAATTATACAGTTTATATAGTATCAAGAATGCAGTGGCATCTTGGTGGTGCCGCTCTTACTATGTCGAAGTCATTAGCAGCATCTTACTGCAATTCTAGAGTACGAGATCCCGACACTAAAAACTGTACGCAAATTCGTGTAAAGGTGCGTACGCATTTGAGCGGCTCGGCCTGAGGCACGCTCACCCCAAGCGGCGAGCTGCTCGCGAGCAAAACTTTAGCACATTTTATGCTCGGGTGAGGCAACGCGCTCGCGGTGAGCCGACTTTGTGCGTCGCACAAAATGGCGTCGGACGCAATAACAGCTGTTGCTGCGTTTATAGTAATTCTTCGAATAAATTTCCTCGGTGGTGGATGAAACAGTTATATAACGTATTAATTGTAAATTATAAGTAAATACCAGCAAACCTAGGCGCCGTACGCAATGACAATTGACAAGTCAAAACTTGTTCGCGCGCGCCGCTCGCGGGCACGCTCGGATACACGTCCACATTACACGAGGCACGCACACTGAGGCGCCTTTGAGCACGGGCACAAGACCGCCGCCGGCCGGCGCTGCCCGCGCGCGGCGCGCGAGGCGCGTACGCATTTGAGCAAATGGGCGAGCGTGCGTGCCTCAACCCGAGGCTGCCTCAAATGCGTACGCACCTTAAAATCTTTTGCTCAAAAAGTTTAAAGCCTATTGAAAAAGCTGAAATGATTAAAGTAAACATTATTCCTCACTTATTGGTATAAGTTTAATACCTAAGCATTACTAACAAGGACAAAAGGACTTAATGGGTGCTAGATTTATCCAATTATAATGAGGTATTTAATGTAATTCTATTAGATTTCTGTCTAATAGAATTACATTAAATATCAAGCTACAAAAGACCAAATATCAAGCTACATTGCGTTTAACTTTCATGTGGATGGCACGAAGAGGAATCACTTGAAAACACTTTGAATTAATTAAATTTACCAGGTATCCCCATAATTTGCACAGCCGTCTAAATTTCTACAAATATTTTTATCACATTTTATTTTGGAGCACATTTTTTCTGTGGCGCTAGTGGCACGGTGCACTGTTAGACCACTTGGTGATCGAAAGGTTAAACTAGAAAGGACAAGCAAATAAAAACTACTGACCTTTCTTTTGCCCTTAGCATGCTTGTTCAAACTTCCTTTGCCTGATGCCATGATGTCACTGTCGTATTCTTGTTTGATATCACATGTTATGCACTCGAAACGATTTGCTGTGAGCATCTGCAAGGAATATTCATAAATTAGGTGTACATATAAATATATGAAACACTAGCGACCCGCCCCAGCTTCGCATGGGTGCAATGCACTCATCATCTTACTAGCCTTTGTCCCATATTGTAGAGAATGAATTCTCAATCGGGGTCGGCTACCTAAATTCCAAGATGTGGCGTAGGCACTAGTTTTTACGCAAGCGACTGCCATCTGACCTTCCAACCCAGAGGGGAAACTAGGCCTTATTGGGCTTAGGTGGTTTCCTCACGATGTTTTCCTTCACTGAAAAGCGAGTGGTAAATATCCAATGACATTCCGTACATAAGTTCCGAAAAACTCATTGGTACGGGCCGGGTTCGAACCCGCGACCTCCGCATTGAAAGTCGCATGCCCTAACCACTAGGCTACCACCGCTTCCTCTTGAATCACTATCACTATCTAATAAAAAAAACCGCATCAAAATCCGTTGCGTAGTTTTAAAGATCTAAGCATACATGAACAGACAACAGGGAGCAACTTTGTTTTATACTGTGTAGTGATTTATTTACATACCAAAGGTGTTTTGCCATGTAGTTGGTAGTGTAACGTTGTTTTCGGTATATGATAAGTTTTGCCTGCCTCCGTTAAAGTGAGCTCACTGGCTCGTATTTTAGCAATAGCTTCTTCTAGCTCAGCCTGTGTGTAAGGTTTCTGTCTTTTATATACCTGCAAAGAAAGGGATATTTTACTTAATAGTAGAGATGCCACGAATAGTGAATTGGCCGAATACCGAATATTCGGCAACGCTGTCGGCCGAAGCGCCGAATATTCGGCCAAACGAGTCGGATTTTTATTTGAAAACAGTTCGCCTAGATCGGAAGGCCGATCCTTACAAGTGGTGGTCAGCAAACGAAAAACAATACCCGAACCTTTCGAAATTTGCAAAAGTTTATCTTTCTTCGCCTGGAAGTAGCGTTTATAGTGACAAGGTTATTTTCTGAGGCTGGTAACGTTTACGATGAAAAGCGCAATCGTTTGCTACCAAAAAATGCTGAAAGGCTCGTTTTTATCCATCACAACTTACCACTGATTAATTTTAAGTACTAAAATGTTGTATTTTGGAAATAAATACATAATTTTGAGTAAAATAACGCGTCTTTTTTACATGCTTTGCTATTCGGTCGAATAGTACGCACTATTCGGCCGAATACCGAATAGCAAAAAAGTGGCCGAATAGGCCGAATACCGAATAGTTGCCGAATATTCGTGGCATCTCTACTTAACACTTTCGCAACCAGATATAAAATTTAACCCTACCCCAGAAACCGAGAGCCCGCTAGGTGGGTAGCTCTTAAAGCAAAAATACGTGACCGGCATCTGAGCAATGATTACGAGTGCCTACCAGGCGGGTTCCTGGTAGCGAAAGTGTTAATAGTCGTCAGGAAAGCCGAATACTTGTTCGTCATTTCAGTCGGCCGATTAGTCGGCGACGGGTGGGCAAAAAATGCCGAATATTCGGCACGGCAATACTGAAAAATCGGTCAAGTGCGAGTCTGACTCGCGCACCGTAAATTTCATATGGCCGGGTTAAGTTAAGTTTGCACCTGGTATGTATGGCGCCGCATACAAATGAGGTGCAAAGTTAACACAACCGGTCACATTTGTTGTATGGGCTCGTAAATAATTATTTTATTGTTTTTTAGTATTTGTTGTTATACTGACAACGGAAATAGAATTTCCACTGTCTAAGTATCACGGTTCATGTGAGACAGCCTGGTGACAGACGGACAAACAGACAGATGGACAGCGGATGCTTAGTAATCCCTCCGTGGAGGCTCCGTTTTTACCCTTTGGGTAGGTACTGAACCCTAAAAAGTACCAACCTTTTTTCTGTTTCTCTTTGCATGCCCTTTACTTTTGTCTGATTTCTTAGTTTTGCCGGATTTCTTGGCACATAGTGGGTCAGGCTCCTCATTGCTATCTTCCATTGGTTCAGGGTCTGACATGTCACTATCCTGGGTCTCAATTTTGACTTCACATGTTATGCACTCCGGACCATTTGTTTCTGGCATCTGTAATTAATAAATATGTGATATAGATACGTGGATTCTGCCCATCTACATTTTTATGGTAAAAAATGGGACCCTATTACTAAGACTGAGCTGTCCGTCTGTCACTAGGCTGTATCTCATGAACCGTGATAGCTACAACAGCGATGTTTGCGGTTTGCTTGGCTTGAATTTGTTGAGTCCGTAGAGAGAGAGGGATGAACTGTGACAATCTGATAATGCATCTCTGTTAAGGTTGTCTGAAGCGGTAGCATAACAAGGTTTGATTACATACACAAACTATTTAGTATTGTATGACCTATTATTGTTTTTATTAAAGCAGTAACGTTTGCTAGCGTAAACCAAATGTTTGCAATGAAAAAAAAAACTAAAAAGAAAATGGTTCATACAGGATTCAAACCTGCGTCTCCAACGGCTTTCCGGGCCAACACGGGCGTCCTACCTATTGGACCACTGAACCTGATGCGAGAGCCATTGAATTTTTTAACAAGTTGCTTCTTGCATGCCTTAGGGTGGCACCGTAGCGCCTGTCTGAACTATTATTTTTTTCAGTTTTTCGCTTCATTGTAAACATTTGACCTATTATTCATTATTAAAGTAAAGTAAGTAAACGCTTTATTGTACACAAAAACAGTTAAAAAATACATCTATTACAATTAACATATAGGTACAAAGGCGAACTTATCCCTATAAGGGATCTCTTCCAGTTAACCTTATTATTAACCGTATTATTATGTCTATTTTAGTCTCAAACACACACATACAGTTTGCTATTCTACACATATCCTGATCTGGATCCACGGAAAATCAGGGTCGTGGTGCTCAGTTTGCAGACACCTGCCTACTGAGCCAGCGGTCCCGGGTTCGAACCCCGGCCAGGGCAAATATTTGTGTATTTATTTATATAACTATGTATGTCGTCGTCTAGTGCCCATAACACCATAAGCCTTCTTGAGCTTAATTAAATTTGAGACTAGATCGATTTGTGTGAGGTTGTCTGATATTTATTTATTTATTTCATGGTATGTATATGGTATATAATGCTACAGTAACAGTACTTACAACATTGACCGTTATTATCTCTTCCTTGACATGCTCGTCAGGAGTTGGGCTCACTCTCTCTTGTTTTATGTCTACTTCATTCATTTCCACTACAATGCTGCATGGCTTTATGTCCTGTTGAAATAAAGTTTATTTTACACATGGGATTGTAGTAAGACAAACCTGACTTATAGCCCCTGACGCAAAAAAGGGGTGTTATAAGTTATTTATGTATTTGTGTGTCTGCCTGTGGCATCGAAGCTCCCAAAAGGATGGACCAATTTGAGGGTGGTCTATTGAGATGGTTCTTAGCTATGTTTGGTGGGAATAGGTCCAATAGTTTCTAATAGGACTTAATAGCTTTCAAAATGAGTTTATTTACATTTATGGTCTCGAAGGGACTCCAACATCACATTCGAATCGTCGAGGCAATGATATAAACGCACTTTGAACGCGGTTGTCCTGTTTTGATAAAATATTGTGTGAAAATCATGTAAGCTAAAATCAAAACATGTACAGTCAGCGAACGAATAAAACATAGAAGCCTAACTAGCGTCGGAAAATGGCCCCACGGATTTTGTGTCAGTTAAGGCGGGGCGTAAATTTTGTGTCAAACGGCTGTCTAGTTTGCAAATGGCGTCGCAGCCGAACAGTTGCATTACGTGACATATATGAAGTCTCAAAGTAACAAAATATGCCATAATGTTCAGTGAAATGGTGTATTAATCACTCAGGAAAACACAAAAAAAAGATGGTATCAGTTTTCATACGTAAATAAAGCCGTACACATATTAATTTAATTTATTTTACGGAACAGATTTTGTATAGGGATGGTGTTACGCCATATGACTAATTTATATACGATGTTTGAAAAAAGTAATGCAATCAGTGGCGTGCCTAGGCTTATGGGTAAATCCATTTTATTGCCGCATTACTGTTCAAAGTACAATTTCAATAATACACAGGTTGGGCGTGGGTTTTGGGGAAAATATGAGCTGTTTTTTCTGAGCGAAAGTTAGAGTGCCTACCTTTCCTTCGCCTATTAAAAGACCTGCACACTTTAACTCATCACAATCGCACGGAACAACTCCTTCCATTGTTTAAAGCCACAGTAATCACAACAACAAACAAAATCAAAACACGATCACTACCTATAATATTACCTACTTCTACTTATTACTACGCTCAAACAAACACTACACTAACTATATATTTCTAAACAACGTGAAGTTAAATCATTCCTGTTTACGCGAAATTTGCAAGTGGCCGATCCGTATCTAACTTCACTTCACTTGAAGCAACGTATAGTTATGTTGATACATAGGTTACTTCCATGTGTTAGAATAGGCGGTATGAAGCCCGATTGCAAGCCAACGCGTGCGAGGGAGATGACTAGCGGTGACATAGAACGGCGACGAGCCGTAGCGCGGAGCGGTCGGTGCGCGGACAAATTTTGAACCACGCGGCATCGACAAAATTTGAAATTATGAAACACGTCACGGCGCGCAATTTTATATTGTTCAAGTAAATCATTTTTTATCGTTTGTTAATATTACTAGGGCAAGCCGGGCTTTTGTGCTTGTATAAGACCGTCCCTAAAAGGCTATGCGTTTTCCGTCAGTCCGGTAGGAAAACGTATAAGTTCCTAATTATGTTTGATATTTTTCACTACAAAGATTGTATCGACTTTACATGTAAAATATTAGTTATTACAAAGAAGGAGAAATAATAATATATACAGCAGTTACAGCACGCATTAATAATAATCATTCAAAGTATTAGTAACAACAAGGAACAAACAAGGATTCCTTAAAAGATGTTTTTTTTTTTTTTTTAATTCGTATGTAAGCAATAACCTTAACATTCAAGATTTATAATGAAGGAAACAAAAATGGCTCTTTATTGCATTAAAGATTCACCAATTATGAGTTTTCACTGTCACCGCCATATTACCATAGACAAATGTCATGCGTTTTGTCGAATCACAGCTGGCCATTCGGAAATTGACGAATCACATTTATTTGTTATGCGTAATTGAAAACATTTGAGTGGCTGTGATTGGTACACCGGTGAGCATGCGCATTTCGACTATTGGGCCGGTTTTTGATTGTAATTTTGTATGAAGCTCGTGTTCTATGTTTTATTCGTTCGCTGAGTACAGTCAAGGAAATTAAAACACATACCTTTTCGCTTTTGTGATGACAATAAGTGTCAAAAATGTACATGTATCAGTTTTCTTTACTGTACCAACAAATGAGCTCATCTGGGCGTAACTTAGAAAGCTTTCTAACTTCTGTAATTTGACGTTGTTATGAAAAACTATCCAATCACACATCACTTAAAATTGAATTTTGAACTTATTGACTTAGGGCTTGTGCACAAATCACGTGAGGTTCGATAGGGGGGGAGGGGGGTCACGAAAAAATCACGATAGATCACGTTGGGGGGGGGAGGGGTATAAGGAGACCTCACGTGTATTTTTCTACTATGAACGAAGACTAAGAAAAATCGATATTTTTTCTCGGTTTCGTTAAAAATAAATCTTCACTTGTTAAATATTTCAAAATTGTGAGTCTATTTTACGAAATTCTGGCAGAAAAATATACACGTGAGGTAGTAGGGGGGGGGGGGGGGTTTAGCAAAGAACCTCACCAAATATCACCAGGGGGGAGGGGGGGTCAAAAAGTAGCCGAAAAAACCTCACGTGATTTGTGCACAAGCCCTTATTGACGTGTAGTAAGTTTTTTTTTAAACTTGCTTAAGCAGGCTAGCCCCGTAATCTGCTACGTGTTATCACACCTATTTAACAGCTGCATGAAGACTGGAATATATCCGGAGAGCCTCAAAAAGGTAAAAATCTGCTCACTTTATAAGGGAAAAGGTAAGAAATCGGAAATAAAATCCTATCGTCCGATATCGTTGGTCCCCGGTCCTAGTAAGTGCTTCGAGGTAGGGTTGAACAACAGACTGCTCGGGTTTTGGTCCTCGAGAAACGTATTGTCGGACAGCCAATATGCCTACCGACAGGGCCGGTCCACCACCGACCTGGTGCGGGAAGTGGTGTACGGCGTGTTGCGCGCGAGGGAAACGGGGCAGCATGTGGCGGTATTGTGCTGCGACCTGTCGCGCGCCTTTGACACGGCCGACCACGCGCTCGTAGCCGACAAACTCGCACACTACGGTATACGAGGCCCCGCGGCCAGGCTGATACTATCTTTTATGACCGATAGGGCCCAGGTGGTGGTCGGTGACGGGGGAAACAGCGTGTCCTCGGAAGCGCGCAGTTTGATGGGTGTTCCTCAGGGATCGTGCCTTTCCAACACCCTTTTCAGTGTACTGTTGAACGACTTGCCGCAAGCGATAAATGGCGCTGAAATATATATGTACGCAGATGACGTCACAGCAGTCGTCAGCACCTCTTTTGGGGGGGAGTTGGAAGGAGCACTAAACAATGTAGTGAGACAAATGTGCGAGTGGTTCCGCTCAAACGGGTTGGCACTAAACAAAAACAAAACTTGTTTTTTGACGTTTAGGCTAAATGGTCATCAATGTCCACCCCTTAGAGTGTGTGCAGATGGTGCCCCTCTACAGCACGTAACCTGCACACGTCTCCTCGGATTCCACCTCGACAGCGCACTTACATGGGAAACTCATATCGATGTAGTGTGCGGGAAACTCGGCCGTGCGTGCTTTGCGCTAAGGCGCCTAGCGCGCACCGCCGGGAGAACCGCGGTGCGAGAATGTTATTTCGCAACAGTACACTCGCTGCTGACATACGGTGCAGAGCTATGGGCTCGTGCTGCTGACTGGAGACGCGCGTTCTCCATGCAGAAGCGAGCCGTCCGTGCGATGGCCGGCAAACCAGCAGATGCCCCTGCTCGGGATCTTTTCGCAAGTTTGAAAATTTTACCCTTACCGTGCATATACATCTACCAAATGGCAATATTCACGCATGAACACCTTGACATTTTTAAGCGTCGGGGAATTAACACCAGGTACCCGCTCCGCGACAATAAACACGCGGACAGGCTGATCGCAGGGGCGCACAAGCTAGTCAGGTCGGAGCAGTCCGTTTATTTCCTGGGGCCTTCTATCTATAACCGCTCGCCCGACAACGTCAGAAATGCAGCTTCCACCGCCGCCTTTAAAAACAACCTCACGAAATGGCTGGCAGAGGAAATATTTTACAGTTTTGATGAGTTTTTTAATTTACCTCTTTCCATGTAAAACTTGTAAAAATAAGGAAAGATCAAATGTTATCCATATTACATACTTAATATTGCTGACATGATAATTTTAATATCTATTATTAATATTTTGGTACAATAATATGAATTTTTATGACTGTAACAATTGTTATAAATAAATATTTCATTTCATTTCTTTCATTTCATTTCATTTAATTTTTAATTATCAGAGACTTGTGGTTTGGAAAGTTTTTGCATAACTACAACCAATTGAAGATTTAAATATTCATAATGACACACCTCATTCTCATTCCAATAGTGGATCTGTCGCAGCACACACTCGGCTGCCATTCTCCGGAACTCGCTGATGGAGTTGAGCAGTTTCATGCACTCTTCACAAAAGTGCAGTTTCCTGTTCGCATGGTGAATGTGATCCTGAAATTGTTAAGAACATAACCCCCTTTTTTCCTTGACATAGATAAAAATTATCATGGTTATAGCCATACACTAGAGTTTTTGGTGGATAAATGATTTGATGAATGCTGTAGTGTTAAACCATTTGTGCACCGAAAACCCTGCGGTATGGATATAACCATCATTGCATGCCTTATTGTTCCACCAATTTAAAATAGTGTGACCAAAATAGTGTGTACGTGACACACTCCGTTAAATGGGAACCTTGCAATTTTTGATTATGCACTGAAACTTGGCACAGTTGATCCTTAGGTAGTCTTTAGTGAATACAGCCCAGAAGCCATGGAGAGCCACCGTGCATTTAGTTTAAGTACGACGCTGGTGCTTTAATTAAAGCAACAGTTCTCTAAAACAAAAACTATGCAGAGCGGTAAAGCAATTCACCGTGCCCCTGACGCCACAGCAAAAAAATAAAAAGGTACTCCAAAATCAATAGCGATTGAAAAAACATTACTGTTTGAAGTAGTTACCATGTTTTTGACCATTGAAATTTTTACGTCAGTAGGCGACAATGGCGTCAGTAACACAATTTTCAGATTACGTGATTTGCCTACTTTGGCGCTCAATAGGTTAAATCATATTGAGTTTTTTTAAAGCAGGGCCATTATTTCAGGAAAAATTTTAATAGCGCGATGCATTTGTATGTTGTACCAGAATTGATCGCCATTTGTTGGTAAAAATTGTCTTTATCACATTGAAATGACTGGATGGAATTTAACACATTTTGGTAGACTGCTGCACCTATAGTACAACTGTTATACACGACTCTTTCTCGCGCAAGATATACTACCTATCTCTTTTTGTGCAACACTGTCAGAGAGTGACGGGTGATGCTATGTCGCTCGACATGAGTGGCAAACCATAGTTGTGCTCGGGGCTGGACCACCTAAGCTGGACATCCTAAGATGGTTATAGGATACTTTTTACCAGACTAAGCAGGCGAAGTTGAATCTTAGGCACTATTAATTCGTGCTTTTGATATGACATAGTACATTACTGCAGATGCCCGGAAAGAAGGGCTTGCCAGGTGAGTGGGTATAACCAGATAGTGATACGAAACCGGCAAGCCCTTTTCACGGCTAGGCATGTATAGTGCTTTTCTCAAAAATATGCAATGAAATAAAGAAACACACCACTCAAAAAAATATATATAACTGCTGTTTAGCCTAGCCTGCTCATGGACAGACGCCATAATTTAAAAACAAACTACTTCCCGGCCCAGGCCTTCAATTTTGTATGAAATTTCTTTACAGTTCTCACGAGTTGTTCCGTCCGAAACGTTATACTTTGAAGCCTGCTATAACGCACGTTATGACGACATTTTATTACATGTTTGAGAAATAACTATTTCATTTCATTTCTAATAATGTTTACAAGGGTCAGAGGGAACAGCAACAAAGCTATCTGCCCCAAATATATAATCATATTATCATACTTACAATATTTACATCTGGCGAAAGAAGAGAGTTTAAAATGTCCCAGTACACATTTGTTATTAAAGACAAGGTGTTGTCCGTACGGGTGCAAGTAAAACAGGCATTCATCTTTTATTACGCTTAATTACTTAACAGATTAACTTTTCCCTCAAACAAAATGAATAAAATTCATCTTTTTCATATCTCTAATACCAACTGGGTCAAGTCAAGTGTCAACCAACTCAAATGACAATTAAACTGAAGTTGACAGTTTATTGACTGTTTTTTTTTCGGTTTCTCAGGACAGGCTAACGCCGTAGCTCATACTGCCTGGACAAGTTACCGAAAACTATTTTTTTTATTCGAAAACTATTCGCGGTACAATCTTACGGCACGGTAATAATTCCGATCTCTATGTTATATTATATCGTACTACGTAGTGCTGCTACGTTTGCCTGGTTTATTATTATTGATTTCATTTCCAATCGCGTGGTAAAGATTCACCTCGTGCATTCTCTGCGTGCGTCCCATGACAAACGGAGCAGCACCATCATGCTCGCGGTGTACTCATTTCATTGAAATCGTCGAAAGAGTGAAGAGCTTTCTAGTCAACTCTCCATAGATAGTGCCATATTATACTACAAATAAATAATAAAATCGTTAAAGCATTTCTTTATTATTTTGTGAACTCATCATAAATTTAACAGAAATTACCTATTGTTTCCAATAATCTGTGACCTTATTCCTTGATATAGATTCATGAAGTTTTTGGTATTTTTAACAACATTTTCACTATCCGAAGACTCTTCGGCGACGTCATTATCTATACTGAACACTTCCAAAGTATGGTTGGATTCCCTAATAATAATAGACGATGAAGAATCGCTTTCGAAAAAATATCTTTCTGTTGCCATATAACTTTTCGGATCATTCTTCTTTCTAGGTAACCCTGTACTACGGGAGATGACATTGCGTCTCTGGAATCTGCAGATTCTATCTGAATCACTTTTAGGTTGTATCTCTGGAGTGTCGAAAGAAATTTGTCGTTTACACTTCCGCCTCGCTAAAGCACGAAGAGCTTGATACATATTCTCTGGTTCTTCATACAAATTGCAATTCTTCGACAATTGCTCCTTTAGAAGTTTCAAAAGATTCTGCTTCTTCGGTTTCTTCCAGCTTATCTCCTCTGTCTTGGGATTTCTTATCTTCCTTTGTGTCTTAGTTTTGTTTTGTGGGTTTATTAAAGGTGTTCGTTTTGATGTAAGTAAGCTGGTTCTTAAATTGTAGTAATCAGCCAACTGTCGGCTTTGGTCGAAAGGGTCATCCTCAACATAAAATGTCGATTGTTTTCCAGTATCTTTGTAGTGTTGGTCATTTAATTTCTGCCTGTAAAGTTTCTGTGCAACGTTTTCGTCTATTTCGAATTGTATGTTGGACGATTCACCGCTATGTACCATAGTTATTTTGTTATTGTCAATATTCTCATCATAAACCGTGCCTAAGAGGTCTTTGAAGAATTTATAAATTTGTTCATCTTTCTCATTACTTTCTGCAGTTGCTGCATCGAATGCAATCTCATTTATACCCATATCATTGCTTTTTAAAGCACATTTACTCACAGATAATCTGTTGTTTATATACTCCTGCAATCTAGTTTTATTTGTATTATTTTGGGGATCACTTGGAAAAATATTGGACCAATGAACATGATCGGACATAGATAAGTTCCTACTAAGTTTAGAAGTACCCGAATGTGACTGTGTGACACCTCTTCCGGACTTTAATGTGATAACTTTTTCAGAATCCTTTGCTTTAGCTTGTCTCAAAGCAGTAGATCTAAATTTCAACTTTGTCGCTTGGGTTTTATTTTCTTCTATTATGTTCCTTTGATTTTTGATTTCACTTGTTTTTCTTGGCGGTGTATTATTTATTTTAGACCTGTTTTTGACTGGTAAGTTATTTGGGATGTTGGATGTTTGTTTCGGAAACTTAGTCGTTGGTGATGTAATCTTGTTGGGAGGTTTGCGCTGTTTGGTTTGTCCCGTGTTTGGGGCAACCAGAGCTCGATTAGACGACAAGATTTTAGATGTAGCCGCCAGAGATGTGGTAGGTCTGGTTTCTGGGCGTGGTTTTGGTTGTGCTTTCTCTTCGTGTTGTCTTTTGATATCTGAGAATAATAAAATAGTAAAACATTTTTTTGACTTTTGCGTTTGAAACTACACAATATGGTTCTGGCCACTTCCTATTCGTCACACGAGTCGCCACTCTAATATTTGTGTACAGACAGCAGCAAAGGTAGCTAAGCATAAGGGCACCTGTGCGTGCGTAGCAATTTCTGCTAATGTCTGTACAGCAGGACGATTCCCGAGCGTTTAAACGGTTCTAACGTTATATTTCTGAAGGGCTACTCCGATGTTCAAAATTCGAGTATCTTATAGTGTCGTCCCTCTCGATCTGCTGTTAGTCTATTTGGGTGAGCGGGACGGCACTACATCGGAATAGCTCTTCTGTTTCAGAAGTCTTTGTGCAGAAGTGGTAGAAGTGTGGATGAAGCTTTAGGCTGGTTAGTGGGCTTGTAAGTACCTTAACCCTGGGCACTTCGGAGGCGTGGGACCCATAGGTGGTTATCTGCATTACCTTACAGATAAAACGCAAACGTTTCTGAGTTTTAGTCAAATCATTACGATTACTTTCATCCTCACCACTTAGATAGTAAGCAGTCCACAAAGGCGCGTTTTTCAAGAAATTTTGGCTTTGTGGAATGAATTGTCGCTTGCGGTATTTCCGGACCGATACGACCTTCAAACCTTCAAGAAAAGTGCGTTCTTCCACCTGAAAGGCCGGCGACGCACTTGTGACGCCTCTGGTGTTGCAGGTGTCTATGGGCGACGGTAATCGCTTTCCGTCAGGCGATCAGTTTGCTCGTTGACATGAAAAAAAGATTAGGTTTCGCTCGCTCCGCTATACATGGTTACAAAACAAAACTAACCTAACCTACAGTTTTCGGTTTTCAACCCATGTACCATATTTTCAGCAAGCATTTTTACCTTAAAAACCTCAATATCTCGGTAATTATTAAGTTTAGAGAAAAGTTGCCCATACAAAACATGCTTATTTTAGCGTCCTCTATACGATAGCATCATAAAAAATAGCGGTCATAATGACACCACCCCCATCAAAAATTTCCCAGTCCCAGCCCCCCCTTTGCTACACCCCAACCAAAGATTACCTTCCGCTTGAAATGTTTTCGGACTCTCCCATTTTTCTACATAAACGCCACGTTTCCTTGACTCCTTCGAACCTACGTAACCGGTGCTCATGTTCCCTTCCCCTAGTTTCCTCGACTTGTTATTAGTACTGTTTGATGACTTCGATTTCACCAACGACGTTCCCGTTGCCTCCTTCATTTTTTAATAAATCATAACGGTTTTTTTATAATTATTATATGATATAATTTTGCTTTGTTACATTTTTAGATTTTATTATTTTTATGAAATGACGTTTGTGACAACATTGGTTTTGATGAAAAAGAGTGGTGAGTTTTTTTGTAAAAAGTTTGGTTTTAAGTTATTGTCTCTGAAAAATTGTGTGTGTAATTTGTTACTACGGGTTTTTATCCTTATTTTGTACGCAAAAATCAGTAAATTTATAAAAAGTAGACATTACCAAGCAATATGTTTAATATCGAAAGTAGGGGACAAAATATAACAATCATTGTCTCATTTGGCTAAATGTATTAATATTAATTTTAGTAAAGTATTAGGTTCAATACTTAATTGTAAGATAATTGTCTTCTGCTCAGCGCTGTTTCTACTTAATTATTATATTAACTCGTGCGTATTATTTTACCAAAACTCAATGCAAAAAAGTTTACAATAAATATTTTAAAATTAAGTTGAAATCGGGATGGACGATTAAAAAACAAAAACGTCAATTATCACCTAAGCCATAATATCTGAATTCAATCATACTCCAATAACTTTTTAGTTAAATCAAACAAATAGCAAATCAAAATTTCAGCGTAAGTTATTTCAATAATATGACTATTCAAACTAATAGAAGGAAAGGTAAACATTCCGAAGACATGGAACGCTTGAATCGCGGAGATGTGATGTCGCTCAAAAATGAGATTCAACCGCCTCCTCATCATCATCATGGAGACTTTAAAAGAACCAATAAACCTTCTGGACAAGATGTGAAGAAAACTGAACCCAAAAAGCCACAACTTCACGTAGATCTCGTGACGAGATTTATCAAAACTTCTGCCGAGTGCGTGTCCGTCAAATCCGACATTCCTAATAAAGCGAATCTGGATCATCACATTCGTTTAGAGAGTATGGATTTTCGGAAGAGAATCAAAGACAGGTACACATTCAGGCTAAAGAAAGCGCCAGTCAATGATGAGGTTCTTAGCAAAAGTAATTGCATCATCCAGAATGGGGTTAAAAATGGTAAGTTTGCTTCAATTTCTAAGATGCGGAAAAATTAAGAATATTTTTGTAGAAATGTTTGAGTTGAGTACTTCGTCATCTATTTTTCGAAAGGAATTTTCAAAGACACTTGTAATATACTGCATGCTACATAATAAGGGTAGTAACTATATATAGCCGACATAGCAGGAGACCGGAGAGTGCCATAAAATAGATTGAAATGGTTGTATACAACTTAATTATACCTACAACTCGGTCCCCTCGCTCGGTCGATCGGAAATTCACGACCATTCCCATGTTCCCAACAGTAATGTTAAATTTAGTATCTGTATGCTTTTCCGCATTTTCAGAGCAGCGACTGCGATTTCAAACGGTTGAAAGAAGATTAAGAGACAAGAACCATACGAAGTTAAACGAAATTAAAAATGCCAAAAAAATCAATATACCGGTAAATAAGGCTATCAGTGCGATAAAAATCAAGCAAACGGCCAAATCAAAAGACAAAGATTTGGTTGAGAAGAAAAATGAATCACTTCAAACAGAGAGAACTAAAGAAGTAAAGAAAATCAATGACAAATATCGGAAACAGGATATCAAAGCTATAACGTCAAAACAGAACGATCGGGTCTATAAAGCAGTAACCTTTGTGGAACAGAAACAACCTAAGCCGTTGGAGATTAGAATACCTCACAAAGAAGTCAAGTTAAAGGCTCCGAACCGTTCGAAAATACCTATACTTCATGTTGCAACCGTTAGAACGAAAAGTCCCACATTAGCAAAACGGAGGCAACTCAGTGGCAAAAGGAAAGTGATAAAGAGAGCTCAGAACACGTCTAAAAGCATCGAAACGCCTCCAGAGGTAGCAATTGTCCCAGAATCTGTAAGCCCACACACTAAGCC
Organism: Apotomis turbidana; assembly: GCA_905147355.2. Taxonomy (NCBI): domain Eukaryota; kingdom Metazoa; phylum Arthropoda; class Insecta; order Lepidoptera; family Tortricidae; genus Apotomis; species Apotomis turbidana. The sequence continues at coordinate 7,468,496 of LR990305.1, read as the reverse complement.
TTACTATGAAGCGTGGGTGAACAAAACTCTAACAGCGACACCGAAGTATTCAAAGAAATATAAGGACTATTTCGACAAAACTAAAGTACTTCAAGCGCTGAAAGAGATGAGGATGAGGAAATCTTCGGAACTGACGATGCACGCGAGCTCAGAGCAGTATGCGGGGACGATACGAGTGCGACAGAAGAGTAAAAGGGAGAAAAACTGAATTATTTAGTCATTGTGGCCAGTTTAATACATTTTACTGTAACGTTATTGACTATTTTATTTATGAACTAGAAACTCCTGTATTCTTATACTAAAAACTTGGCCAAAACTAAAATGGTCGTTTTAGTGGCATACTGTAATAACTGATGATCGTCTAGTTAGGGTTCTGTAGTCAACTACGTACGGTTCCTACCTTATAGTTTCGCCATGTCCGTCTGTCTGTCCGTCCGGCTTAGCTCCGTGTTCATTTATACTAGAAAGCTGGAATTTGGTATGAGTATTGTGATAATAATCGAAAAACTGTAAATATTCGCTCCGGAAATCCAAGAAATAGCCCCCCCCCCCCTCCCCTAACTTTTCAATCACGGGTCAAAAAAATATGGAAAAATTCATGAAAATGAGGCCTTGTAAGTACTTTCAATGAAGTTGGCCGAGGTTTGGCGAACATGACAGTGTGGAGGGGCACTTTGATGCGGAAACCAATACTTCGGCCCAGGCATCGATACCGGTATTCATAAAAATTTGAATATCTTTCTAATTACGCGTTATTTTACAAGCTTTCATTTAACTTGCATTGTATGTTTAATGTATGTTTGTTCGGGTGAAATCTTGCAACTCAATTTTGAAGCAGATATCGTCAACCGATTGAGCTGAAATTTTGCATACTTACTTAACTTTGATGACGATACAATAATATGGTACCATGGGGCTGATCTGATGATGGAGCCGGAAGGTGGCCATAGGAACTCTATAATAGAAAAACAATCCTACCGAGCTTGGGATCTTTAGAATCGTCTCAGTGAGCATTTGATGGATATCCAGGATATCCAAAGAAAAAGTACAGTCGGCTATAAAAGCTTGCCACTAAAATCTATTTTTTGACAGAAACTTATTTTAGAATATTATTAAATAGAATTTCGTTATAGATCTTTGAAATTAGCCTACTATAATATAAAAATGTGATTCTAAGCGAAAACCGAAATTGAATAACGGTATTTTGTATGGAGCCGAATAACGGTGTGCGATGCCTGCTTCGACCAACTTCGTCTCGGCTAACTTCGGTCAACTTCGCGAGTAGGGTTACGTTTCCCAAATGTTTGTTGAAACCCGTTCCAGACCTTCCGATCCTATCCGATCCGATCCTAATTATCGGATGAAATCGGATAACGTGTAGTAAACAGACGGGACCTTATTCCTTTTAAAATGCTGATTGTTTTAGACATTTTTCTCTATGATCAAACATGTTTTTAACATATTAAAATACTCAAACGGGTTTACTCACGTCATAGAAGTCGAATAACGCTCGACATGTTTCTACCATCAAGCCTTACAACATGTTTCATGTTTCATGTATTATTGATGTTACTACCTAGAACAGGGATATTGGGATTTATTGGTATATATTAGAAACCTACAGTTTAAATTTATCAATGATAATACGACACGTTTGGCTCGGTTTGTAGACACCTGCCTACTGAGCGGCGGTCCCGGGTTCGAATCCCGGCCGGGGCAAATATTTGTGCAAAATATTTGTTCTTGGGTCATGGATGTTATCTATATATGCATTTATATATTATGTATATCGTCGTCTAGTACCCATAGTACAAGCTTTGCTTATTTTGGGACTAGGTCGATTTGTGTATGATTGTCCCTTAATATTTATTTATTTTATTATTTATTTATAATTTTTATTTCAAAAACTACTCGAAATTGACAAAATTCACGCGGAAAATTAGATTTTTCTACTTATTTTCGACTACACGCAATAAAAGCATGAAATAGCTACGTTACTACCTAGAACTCGGGAAAGAGTATAATTCACTTCAAAAAGTTGGTTGAAATTAAAAATATATTTGTCATAATATGATAAAAAAATTTTTTTAAAGGAATAAGGTCTCTTAAAACCCGTTCCAGACCTTCCGATCCAATCCTAATTATCGGATTAAATCGGATAATGTGTAGTGTAATTGTTAGGGTCTTTCTTCCGATAAATCGGATCGGATCGGAAGGTCTGGAACGGGTTTAAAACGGACATATTAAACAAGTACGTAGACTGAAATAAAATGCAAACATCTTTCGTGTTACCTAACTGTTTTTATTTAAGATAACTTCAGAACAGCCAAAGATTTTACAAAGCATCATGCCAGCCCCGCATCCAAAGAGTTTGCCCATTACTATATCCGGATAATTCCAACTCTCCAACTCAGTTACTGACACCCTATTCAACGCCAAGCGTGAGCACTGACGCCACAGAAATAAATAAAAAAATAACACAAAATCAATAGGGTTTGAAAAACACAGCGGTTTAAATTACCATGTTTTTGTTTTGACCACTGCTATTTTGACGTCAGTAGATGACGTTGGCGTCAGCGGCTGATGCAGATGGCTGAAGCATGAGTTTCCGCATTGAAGTGTCTCTCCATAACTAACGCGACTAAGTATGAGACATTTTCTTCGTTTTTGTCACATCTTTGGCGGTGAAAAAGTCAAATTTACTGCTCGCACCAACAATTAACATTGCCGAAGCTTCCACAGTGGCCTCCTTTGTATCCAAGACGCTTGCAATCGTTATTACAGTTGGCTTTGTAGTTCTTTTGTCCCCAGACACAGCTGCCAATCTTAACATCAGCCTGAACCGCGTTTTGCGGTGCAGAAATTACTACCAAAAACGCCACACACACCAGATTTGGAAACCATTTTTGAATCGATGTTCTTTTGGTTTCTGTTTTCGAATGTTTTCGTGTTTGTATTTATACGCGGGAAATTTGTTATTTAATTAGTTCTTGCGAAATTTTAATGATAACCAATACAGCGTTTGAATTCGACAAGGCTTTGCCATATCTCCAATGGAGCGATTTCACAGCTGTGTCACGGACGTACGAGTATAAGCACCTAGTATTCGTTTTTGCTATTAGAGTTGCATTGATTGAAGTAACATTGCGAAGCTGCCATTTTAAAGGAGATATGGCATTAGCATATTTATTAACCCCTGATGAAAAAAGAGCGGTGTTATTAGTTTAACATGTGTATCTGTGTGTCTGTCTGTGGCATCGTAGCGCCCATACGGGTGGACCGATTTGAGTGCGGTTTTTTTTAATCGAAAGCCTGGTTTGTTGATATGGCTCTTAGCTTTGTTTGATGATAATCGAAGATCTCGCGTCCAAGAAATTCAGCTTTTAGTGGAACAAGTGACCGGATCTCAGCCAACATTGAAGCTAGGAATTCCAAGTTTTGTAGTTATAGGTACTCAGTTTTAGTAGCATTTGCTATATCACTCATTACAGTCTGTTTGATATTATAACAAACATTTGTCACTTCACAGGACCCATAGAACGTAAATCTGCGCGACACATTGAATTTCATAAAAAAAACAAGGAATGACATTGTGGTTTTTCAAGTATCTATAAACGTTTTTCACTTTCTATTTGATACTATTGAGTTCATGTTATATTTTTTCTTATCACGGTGTTGAAGTATTTAACGATAATAAATCATTACTCAAACAGTTACGTACTACGTCTTATTTTTCTGAAATCTTGCGTTTCGATTCATGTGTTATTTCTGTAAATTGGTAAAAATCGATTAAATCGATAAGTTTATAACCTAAGGAAAGAACAATAAAACCAGCTATTACTTTACATAGAAAGTTCTAGTGAGTCCGGCTGCTCGTAGCTAAAAAAAGTATTGATTTACACAAAATAAACAAAAATATATTCAGGTTTGAAAACAAGTTCGTCGATAAAATCGATTTGATCAACCATTCATAATCGTTAGGTTTGGCAAACTATATGGTTTTGCTACATCACTACAAACATCAACAGAGAACTGTCAAATGTTTGTTATAATATCAAACACACTGTAAAAGAGGGTCTCATGCTGACCAGCTACTTGTGTCGGGGGTGTTTTAAATTAGGTTATATTTATGTTAGTACACCTCTTGCAACAACCACCCGCATTTCTCAACAGTCTCAAAAAATGTGAGTAGGTAGTATATAGAAGTTTTTGTCGATTCAGTTTTTCGTTTTTTTTTTTCAAAATGGCGGTGTTATGAGGGTTGGAATTGGAAACGTAAAAAAATACAAATTAGTATACCGTAATTTCGGAAGAAACTCACGAGGACTACAGCTTACTGTGCAACTGATTAACATTTTCACCTCTCGCATAATCATTTTCAACAGCACGTGTGACAGTAGAGCCATATGCCAATATAATATAACATACTATACTCGGATTTCTAATTCAAGACCAAAAAAACTACGACAGATACGTCACTGTCAAAATTGACAACATATAAATGACATTTGAGTTTGTTTCTTGGCTTGCACCAAATGCTCAAGTGTTACAAGTACAATACCAGATTTTGTACCAAAAATCTCCGATGTTTAAGTTTTTATTATCTCCTCTTGTAATTATGTAATAATAAATATATCTAGTTATTTTATTAAAACATAGAGTTAAAGTTACCAATAAATAAATTATCTTGGCGTGTTTCAAAAATAAAAAGGAAATTACTATTGTAAAAATATTTCATTGTAGTGGCAACCTTGTGGTAGTTTTTTTTGGTCTTGAATTAGAAATCGTAGTATAGTTAGGATGTGCCCGAACCTTCGTCCGCGTATTTTTTCTTTACCGTAGACGGATAAAAAGTATCCTGTAACCATCTTTGGATGTCTATCCCTGTATCAAAATTGGCTTAAATTTGTCCAGCCGTTTCGGCGTGATGCGAGGACAAAGGAAATTACGAAAACAGATGGCGCCAGGTTGACACGGCGCGCGCCGAACACAAATGATCAACAAAACAAATGATCCTGCATCACGCTATTAAGATTTTTCCTGAAATCATTACCCCTCTCCATAGAAATACAATACAAATCTAGTATTTTATTTATAATAGTACCTATAGATAGTAGTAGGTAGTAGAGATATCTCCATTGGCGTATCTAACAATATTTTTCAGCGGGGGCCTGGGGTGGGCCTGGAGGGGGGCCTGGCCATGGCATATGAGATGAAGCCATGAATTTCTATCGGTAACCCAAAATCCTGGGGTGGGCACGGCCCACCCGGCCACCCCCCTATATACGCCAATGGATATCTCGGGCCGATGTCATTTGAAATGACGAATTTAACCCTAGATTACTATATCGCGAAGTCAATTACCACCGTTGTAAGTTGTAAGTTTTAGAGATTATTTTCAATTTACGGCGTAGGTATTGTAATGAGTTCCGTATCTGTTGATGGTAACATACAAAACCAATCCAGCGAAAAACAACTTTTGACTCTTGCTTGCTTGTCTGCTTTTTAGGGTTCCGTAGTCAACTAGGAACCCTTATAGTTTCGCCATGTCCGCTTGTCCGTTTGTCCGTCCGCGGCTTATCTCCGTGATCATTAGTAGGTAGTAGCATAGCTGAAATTTGGTATGAGTATGTGTATGTATCACGCCGACAAAACGGTAAAATAAAAACTAAAAATAGTTATTTGTTATGCAAGGCTGCAAAGGTGTTATTTGGCGCGAGTGTTGAAATTGAAAGCTGAGCGTAGCGAGGCTTTCAAGACACGAGAAGCTAAATAATTTTGCAGCCATGCGGAACACACAATTTTTCACCTCACTACAGCGAGGAAAATGCAAGATTCAAGAAAAACAATTAAAACATAAAAATAATCATATTTAATTTTGCCTTCTATTTAACACGTCCAATTTAAAACATAACACACTCAAATCCAAACCAAATAAATACGAGAGAAGCACACATATTAAAAATTAAAAGTAATATGGCCGTAATTTGTATTATCGTCATGTATATTGTATCGTTAAGCACTGTTATATTATATTTGTTTTTGAAACTACTTGACACATTCGTTATGAATGTGGGAAAATGGCATTCTGGGAAGGATTAGTTGCCCGCTCGGAAGTATTTTCCATAACACTTGCTTTGGAAATTATTGGACGGTGGGATCCGAACAAGATTATTTCGGCTTTATCTTCTTTAAAAATGCCAATAGTTTCGGTAAATTACTTATCGTCTCCAAATATTTAAAACAAATCCTTTTTCGTTTTAATTCAGGCTTTTAGCATTGAATAAATACTCCAAATTGGGCTTAACTTTCTTGTTTTCGATATAAAGTAAGACAACAGTACGTAATATTCTCCACAGAACAAATTTACGTTGTTTACATTAATTGTGAAAACTTCCAACTTTTTAATTATTATTTTTTCTCGGGTGCGTTCAGAAATTACACTCTTATGTTCCAACTTATAACAAATAAATATAAAAAATTGTTTTATATTTCATATATTTACTAGTCAAAATATGTAAATGAAACTGAAATACTTACTATTAATGTATATAAACATATTCAACTTATGTTATAATAAAGTGTAGGAAAAATAAAAATTTAAAAATCTGTAACCACGAACCAGGTTTCTGGACGTGATATTGTGGGTGTATTTTTTTTAAATAAGTATTCAAAGATACATATGATATTAGCCGGCCTGACCAGATCGCTCTTTATTAGCGTGCGTTGATTGGTTATTCGGAGATTTATCCACTGATGATATCAGTCACGCGTTGAAGGAGTCTTAAATATAAAAAAGTTACATGCACCACAGAGAATCAAAATCGTCGTGTTCGAAATTCAAATGACTTTTGCACGCTAGCGGATAAAATAGACTTTTGCACGCAGATTTCGCCCTATAAACGGAGGTTTTCCGAGCGAGTGAGGTGAAAAAAACTTTTTCGGGTACCTCCCCTACACCTAAATGGGGGTGTTTTTTTTTTCGTTCCAACACTAGTGTGTGGGGTGTCGTTGAATAGGTCTTTTGAAAATAGAAGGGGTCTCCAAACATCACTTTTTGTGAAAGTCAGCAGTTTTGTAAATATTCGCTCCGGAAATCAAAGAAATAGCCCCCCCCTTAACTTTTCAACCACGGGGCAAAATAATATAGAAAAATTCATGAAAATGAGGCCTTATAAGTGCTTTCAATGAAAACTATGTTGAATAAAATCGGTCGAGCCGTTTTTGAGCTATCGCAACATTTCATAATTTTCTTTAAAAGGACGTAAGTTGACTTCCAGAAGGTAATAAATAATTAATTACAGTTACTTTGGCGTTTCCGACCTTTTTATAGAGCTTGAAATGTCTTTCGTAATTTAAACCTCGGGCTTACAACCGCTGTTTTAAGCACGTCTATTGTGAAGGATGAGCAACTACGGGACCCTACATTGAGCGTGACCCGACATATGCAACCCTACATTGAGCGTGGCCCGACATTATGCTCTTGGCCAACATTATGTGTATACCCTTAAACCCGTTCCAGACCTTCGATCCTACCCGATCCGATCCTACTTATCGGATAATGTGTAGCGTATAATTGTTAGGAAATCGGATAATCATTATCCGATAATGTGATAATGTCGATACCTCCTACGTAGGTATACTGATACAACTGACATTTTTACGATTTTCGTTTTTTTGCATATTTAGGATCAAAATACTTATATCTACATGTTATAAACTTTTCATGGCAAAATTACTGCTAGTTTTCGAAATAAAGTGACGTATACTGATACAACTAACACCGTTTTTTAATTCAGAACATCGTATACTGAGATAAGTCGCTTGTACCACTATACGCAGTACACCTATCGGGGAAGGGCGGCGCGGGCGTGGCACAAGTGGCAGTTACCTCAGTATGCTTGCTATTCGTCGTTGCGGACGTAAGATATCCCACTATGCGCGACGGACAGTCGATGCGGCCTACGTCTTTTCTACCTACTACGTATCAAATTAGGCTTACTTTTGGTTATGATACAGTTTTCTCCAATCAGTACCGATGGTTGTTTGGAGTACAATAATAGCTATATGTCGCCATTACCTACGGATAAACCAGAGTCACCACTAGCGCTGACATCCGTCTGGGTTTCCCCGGATTTGTCCTAGTTTGAGGCCGTCCGGGGGAAAATAAAGCAATTATTTTTTTAATTTTATTATTTTCGGGGAAAATGCGATTTACGCCAAATGTCCGGGTTTTTAAGTGTACCTAATTTAAATAATATGTGGATCAATGAACAAAGAAAGTAAAAATCTAATCATGAGTTTAAATAAAATAAAAATACGGGAAAAACGAGCCAAGAAAACAAATAATAAACATGTAAGACAAAAATTAAGTAAAATTTTAGTGGTTTTTTTTTAAATAATAAATAAATATTAAGGGACCATCTTACACAAATCGACCCAGTGTCCCAAGCAAAGTAAAGCTTGTACTATGGGTACTAGACGACGATATAAACATAATTTATAAAGTACATGTAGAGATAACATCCATGACCAGGAATAAATATTCAAGTTCGTAACACACATTTTTGCTGGCAGAAGTATGAATTTGATTGAAATATAATATAATTTGTACAAGGAGTGGTTTAATTCTACCAAATACGAAGTGCAAGCTTATTCTGTTCGACAATACCGTGATATTTTCAGTCAAAATATTAAGTTGACGCTTGTCACATTTACGAGAATTTGAAAACACCTACTGAAAAACAAACAACCAAACACATTGGCACATGGAGGAAAGAGACTTGAAATAAATAGGAAAAAAAAAACTCAAACTTAATAAAATGCGACTGCTGTATTCGACCTTCAAAAACCTTGTCATCTCCTCACGGTAATATTAAGCGTGTTTTATTACAAAAAAAACTTAAACTGTATAATTTCACAGCATTTGGTTTGGGAATGCTACTTGTTAGGTAAGGTGGAAGTACTAGTACTCGACATTGCAAGGGATATTTATTTTATGTTTCGTTATTACTGTTAATAGACGTGTAAATTAACGTAGTTACTATTGTAACTACGTTAATTTACACGTCTATCGCAAATTTATTCATCCCTTATGAGAGGTATGACTTTTACCTTTATTAAATGGTATTTATATCATGTAATGATCATATAAAAAAATCTCGTAATGTAATGAAATGTAAGTCAATAGGATTGTCCCAGTACATGTCACGTGCTTTTGCAGGCAGTCAGGTTGTATATTTTATTATTTTGCGTGTGAAATTCGATAGCTACAAACATTTCTCATGTATTCATTCTATTTGCTATGAAAGTAACGGTAATCTTATCTTATTTATCACAGTTGAAAGTATGGTGACGCGTATTAGTACCGCGTCGAGTACTAGGACTTCCACCTTACTGTTGACATGACTAAATGACAAATTATTTGACTTAATTAAATTAATACTTCAAGATGATGTAGATGAATTCAGGTTTTGGTCTGACAATTGTGATGGACAAAATAGGAACTGGAATCTACTATATATAAATGTTAAAACAGTAATAATGTTGATAATACCGCTGCAACAAAGACAAAAAACACCATTCCCTAAATGCGGGCTGTGATTTTAATTACCTTTTAAATAAACGTATAAATTTTAGTGTAAATTTGCTTTATTTATTGTCTTTCAAAAGTAATTTGTTTAAATATCCTAAATACCTACTTCTGAACTTACTTAACATACAAAATAACCTTAACAGTATACTGGTACATAACGGATTCATTCAGGCGTATACTGGTACAAGTGACAAATCAGATGAAACTAACCGATCAGATCCATCCAAACACGAGCTTTTAGTTTGTTTATATATCTAATAAATGGTACATGTCGCATAATAGGCATAGTAATAATATAATTATCCATATTCATCTAATCATAATTTACGACGTATACTGGGTCAAGTGGTAGTTGTCTCAGTATACCCGAAAACTAGAACTCGTAAATTTCACGTATACTGGTATAACTACCTTTTTTCTAAAAGTACAATTAATTTTGAAATAGTAAATATGTAGATTTAAGGAAAATATATTCATTAAAATTAACTATTTGAAAATTTCATTACATTATTTCAACGTATGAGTTAGTTATGGCACTTTATACCTTTGAACAGCCCTCCTGTAAAATCGTGATTTTGCACTTGTATCAGTATACGTAGGAGGTGTCGATGTGTAGTGTTTTAGAAAACGGATTATGACACACATTATGTGTATTGCAATAGTTAGGACCTAAAACACTACACATTATCCGATTTCTTCCGATAAATCGGATCGGATTGGAAGGTCTGGAGCGGGTTTTAGCAAGCGTCGGTCCGGCCCAGGGTCAGTGGCGCTACAAACAGCTTTCATATGGCAATAATGTGCATACGTCATATTTGCATTATTAAACTTCAGTCAAGAATTTGTCATCATCAAAATTCAAAACATTGTTTACCGGGGAGAAATTATTGCTTGTGGATTAGCCGGGTTCCGGTGGCCGCATGCCTTTAAGTTTAGTTATTCGTTATTTATTCATTTTGGTTGTTCAATGTGTAGTATTGATAGCCTATTGTGCAGTGAACTAACGTATGAGTGAATGGTTAATGAAGAATTCAACTTGAAGCGTACATAGCCCTTCTTGGGTCAAGGCCCGGTAGACCGCGTGGTTTTTTGTAAATCGCTATCACTTTACAAAAAGCTCAACTCACCGTACAACGTTTGTCAACTTTGACACTGGCAGAATTGACCCAATGGGCAGTAGCCATTTTTTTTTATATAAAAAAATTGAATTGTTTACCGGAATGTAGCTCAATACTTCGTTCTTCTTGCGTAATAAATACTGAATGTGTGGATAGTTTTGGCTTTATTATGCAAAAATTACTTGAGATTTGCGGAATATTTAGTCATGTTTCCTGTTTGTTTATATCAGTGACATTCACCGATTCATCGACTTTCAGTTACTTACCCAAAATTTGTCGTTGCCAGTAAAATAATTTAGTACCACAGAAAATCCGCAACATGGCGTGGGTTGTAAAGCCCCTTGCAGGGCTATAATATAGACCAATCACAGCTTGTGGCTAATAGCCGTTCTACACCTTCCGATCCGATCCTAATTATCGGATGAAATCGTATAATGTGTAGTGTAATAATATAATAATAATGTAATAATATAATCCTAACAATTTACACTACACATAATCTTATAATTATAATATAATTGATGACGACGCGTGTGGCTCGGTTTGTAGACACCTGCCTACTGAGCCGGCGGTCCCGGGTTCTAATCCCGGCCAGGGCAAATATTTGTGTGATGAACTCGAATATTTGTGCTTGGGTCATGGTTGTTCTATGTATTTAAGTATATATTTATCTATATAAGTATGTATATCGTCGTCTAGTACCCATACCCCCACCTTCAACCCAAGCCTTATTGAGCTTAATTTGGGACTAGATCGATTTGTGTGAGGTTGTCCGATATTTATTTATTTATTATTTAATTAGGATCGAACCGAAAGGTGTGGAACGGGTTCAAGAGTCATCTGTGGAAACGCTCCGTTTCGCTCTAGTGGACAGCCAGCCTTAAGGGGAAATACCACAGCCCATTCTTTCTTCACGTTAAGTTGGCACCTGGTAACTATGGCGTCGGATACGAATGAGGTTCAAACTTTACGTAACCGAGTTGAAGAAATGGAGGTTTGATTCTCGACTGTCTCCTCCTCCAATGCTTAACCAATAGGCGCGCGGACAATTTTCTTTTGATGATGTCACTCGATTCTATTTTTTATTGGGATCAAATATGGGACTTACACTTACAGTCCGACCAAAAAGAGTAGAAATTAAAAAGTGGCAATACTGTTAGTGTCCTCCCTTTCTAATCAATATAAGAAAACGGGGACGACACTACAGTATTGCCACTTTTTAAGTTCAAGATTCCTACAGAGCTCTAAAAACGCTCCATACAGATGGCCTAGCTACATAAAACGTCATCTGTGGATTGGGTATCAGTATTTGTATTGAGATTTTAATAATTAGCCAACTTTTACCGTGAAAAAGTACGTTTAATTATGTTCATGGTTGTCATTAAATTATGAGGGATTCTATTTTCGTCCTCCGGGTAGGCAAGCACTTGTGACTCATCTGGTGTTGCAGGTGTTTATGGGCGACGGCAATCGCTTTCCATCAGGCGATAGGTACGTTTGCTCGTTTGCCATCTATGATATAAAAAAAAATTACTAAAAACAATTTCAAAATTTCTTTTGTTTTAACCCTTTGAACCCTCGCACCAGCAATTAACATTGGCGAAGCTTCCACAGTGGCCTCCTGTGTATCCAAGACGCTTGCACTCGCCATTACAGTTCGATTTGTAGTCCACTGCTCCCCAGACACAGCTGCCAATTAAAACATCAGCCTGAACTGCGTTTTTCGGTGCAGAAATTACTACCAAAAACGCCACACACACCAGGATCAATATACCGGATTTCGAAACCATTTTTGGATCGATGCTCTTTTGGTTTCTTGACTAAGTGTTCTGTTTTCGTGTTCGTATTTATATGCGTGAAATTTGTTAATTTAATTAATTCTTGCAAAATTTTCATGATAACCAGTACAGCGTTTGAATTCGACAAGGCTTTGCCATATCTCCAATGGAGCGATTTCACAGCTGTGTCACGGACGTACAGTATAAGCACCTAGTATTCGTTTTTGCTATTCGAGTTGCATTGAGTGAAGTAACATTGCGAAGCTGCCATTTCAAAGTATATAGAAGTTTTTGTCGATTCAGATTTTCGTTTTTTTTTTACAAAATGGCGAAGTTATGAGGGTTAGAAACGTTTAAAATACAAATTTCTGTAAATTCGAAAGAAACTCGCGAGGACTACCTACAGCTTACTGAGCCACTGTTAACGAATAAATTTTTATTCTATTCTATTCTGATTAACATATATTCACCTCTCGCATATTTTTCAACAGCACGTGTGGCAGTAGAGCCATATGCCAATATAATATAACATAATATAATATAACATACTAGTTAGGATGTGCCCAAAACTTCGTCCGCGTATTTTTTCTTTACCGTAGACGGATAAAAAGTATCCTATAACCATCTCTGGATGTCCAGCTATCCCTGTATAAAAATTGGCTTAAATTTGTCCAGCCGTTTCGCCGTGATGCGAGGACAAAGGAAATTACGAGAACAGATGGCGCCAGGTTGACACGGCGCGCGCCCATACAAAACAAATGATCCTGCATCACGCTGTTAAGATTTTTCCTGAAATCATTACCCCTCTCCATATAAATACAACACAAATCTAGTATTTTATAATAGTATAGATAGGTAGTAGTATTAGAGATATCTCGGGCCGATCTCAATTGAAATGACGAATTTATCCGATTACCTATATCGCCAAGTACAAAAACATCCGTTGTAGGTAAGTTGTAAGTTTTATAGATTATTTTAAATTTACGGCGTATTGTAATGAGTTCGGTATCTGTTGATGATAACATAGGTACATACCAATCCAGCGAAAAACAACTTTTGACTCTTGCTTGCTTGCATGTGTTTTTTAGGGTTCCGTAGTCAACAACCCTTATAGTTTCGCCATGTCCGTCTGCCCGTTCGTCCGCGGATTAGCTCCGTGATCATTAGTACTAGAAAACTGAAATTTGGTAAGAATAGGTATGTGTATGTATCACGCCGACAAAACGGTACAATAAAAACTAAAAAAAAAAATTTTTTTCGTGTACCAGTGGGGGTGATGTTTTTTCATTCCAACACTAGTGTGCGGGGTGTCGTTCAAAAGGGTCTTTTAAAAATAGTAGGGGTCTCCAAAATCCCCCCCCCCACATACTAACTTTTCAACCACGGGTCATAATAATATAGAAAAATTAATGAAAATTAGGCCCTATAAGTACTTTCAATGAAAACTATATTGAATAAATCGGTCCAGCCGTTGAGCTATAGCAACATTTCATAGTTTTCTTTAAAAGGGCGTAAGTTGACTTCAATAAGGCATTAAGCAATTACAGTTACTTTGGCGTTTACGACCTTTTTATAGAGCTTGAAATCTTTCTCGTAATTTAAAATTAAAACCGCCGTTTTAAGCCCGTCTATTGTGAAGGATGGGCAACTACGGAACCCTACACCGAGCGTGGCCCAACATGCTCTTGGCCGGTTTTAGTCATAAAACTACACTATGTTGTATAATTCAACATCAGTCGCATCCCCTATTGTAACGACCTTTTGCAAACTAAGAACCAAAAGAGAAATAAAACAACATTGTCGATTGCGTTATTTTTATTAAGAGTTACGTACAGACGTCTTTACTTCTTTCGTCTTTCGTTTTCTTCATTTTCTTTATTCTCTTCGCGCCCTCAATTTTCGACCCCTCAGTCTTCTTAATGTCCTTTTTCCTCGGGATCTTGTGTTTGAAACGCCCGTGAAGGTAGAGGGCGCTCTTGTGCCCGAACGTGTCCCCACATAAATTACATACATACGGGCGGTCGCCCGTGTGTGTGTTGATGTGACCGGCGAGCATAGCTTTTGTCTGTAAAAAAGGCATGTATTAAAAAAAATATTTTCGTGAGAAGCTTTTATAGCCGACTGTACTTTTCTTTGAACATCTGATGGATGTGTCAGTAAGTGACTTATATCAATAAAAAAAAATAAGTTTCTGTCAAAAATTTCATTTATGTAACAAGCTTTATAGCCGACTGTACTTTTCTTTGAACAACCATCAAGTGCTCACTGAGACGATTCTTAGACCCCCAACTCGGTAGGATTGTATTATCTATTAGTTTCTAGGGCCACCTTCCGGCTTCATCATGAGACCAGCCATGGTACCATATTATTGTAGGTATGCAAAGTCAGCTCAATCGCATATTGTTTAATTTGTAATTTTGCGTCACATTTGTCAGATTTGTCGCATTTTACATTTTTGGCAATTCTGTGGAGATGTGCAGAGTTTAGTCCGAAGTGCGTTGCGTTCGAACTGTCATGGTTACATTTGTCAGATTTGTCGCATTTGTCATGTTTGTCAGATTTGTCGCATTTGTCAGATTTGCCGCATTTTTCACATTTTTCTCAATTATAAATACTGACCGAGAAGCAGTCTCCGCACACATGGCATGTGTGGATCTTGCGCGGCGGTATTTTGTCATGGACTGTGGAGATGTGCAGGCGCAGGCCGCAGCGCGTCGCGTACGTATTGTTGCATTTGTCACACTTGTGTTTTTTCTAAAAAAAAAAAAAAACTTTTTTTTTTAGGGTTCGTACTCAAAGTTTAAGAACGGGACCCTATTATTAAGCCTCCGCTGTTCGTCCGCCTGTCTGTCTGTAACCAGGCTAAATCAAGATAAGAAGTCTAAAGTTAGAGGTTGTATCAAAATACTGTATAGGGTACTATACCTTGTCTAGATGCACGCTGTCTTTGTGAAACTGTAGCCGGCGCCTATTCGGGAATCTTCGCTGACACATGTCGCACTCAAAACTGTAAAGAAAAAACCATAGACGGTTATCGACGGTTATGTATATATAGGTTATCTCGGGTTGGTTTTTCGCACGTCGACATCTTACAATGCGCTTATTTTGCGTGAAGGGTTGCTGGCATTACTCTTGATAACCTAACTACTAGAAAGCCTAGCAGTCCCTTGATCACCCAACCATAGACGGGTATTGACTTGTATTAACAAGCCCGTTAATTAACTTTTAATGTAACTCAGAAGAAAACGCTTTTTTTATATATTTTTTATTTACTGTCATATTTTATAAGTAAATAGGTAACTAGAGCTTTAAAAATGAACTTAATAGGTATTATCGTAAATGTCGTATACGTTCAGACTCATCAAAGTAGGTACTAGCAGTCCCCTATTTTTCAAATATGACACATTCGTCGTGCTTGTCATATGAATTTTATTTGTCGCATTTGTCACAATTGTCGTACTTGTCACGTTAGTCGTGGTTGTCATACCTGTCGTATGTTACATTTGTGTATTTGTCACATATCGTCGGGGATAGTCCAATACCGCGTAAGTAGCAAGTGTAGATACGAATCAATTTTCAAACAAATGCTAAGTATTTTATTGAAATGGGAACTTTATCGACAGCTGTTATTTACGCGGTATTGCACTATCCCCGACGATATATAATTTATGTCACATTTGTTGTATCACCTCTGTCGTATTTGACAAACTTCTTCACATTTGTCAGACTGGTCGCATTTCTCGTATTCGGCGAACATGTGACTGCGAATAGGCGAGGCCTATGTTCACCAGTGGATGTTTGTGCCTGATAAGTAAATAGTCTTTGTATCAATGGTTTGATTAAGAGATATATTTTTGAATAACCTCCATTTATCTCTCGGCGTGTGCTTTAGGGACGGCATGTGGTCCCTAAATGCCGCCCGACTCGAGCATTGTATCTGGAATTCTCCGCAGAATAGATCCAAGCGCAGGTTGTCTATAGTCCGTGGCTCTAGTAAATTTGTATATAAATGTATATATACTTGTCATAAAATTATTGACGAAAAGACAAAAAAATTGCAAAATACATGTGTATCTTATTTCGCCCTGTCATATTCATCATAAATGGCGTATACGTTAGACTGACATACGTTGTCGTACTTGTAGTATTTATTTTTCACATTTGTGTATGTGTCATTATAATTTTATTTGTCACAATTGTCGTACTTGTCACCTTTGTCGTATTTGTCACTTATGTAGTATTTGTCACATTTGTCCATGTCACAGTTGTCGTATTTGTCAAATTCTTCATATTCGTCAGATTGGTCGCATCTCGAGTATTTGGCGAACATTTGACTGCCAATAGGACAGGCCTATTCAGCAATGTAAACAGATTTACTTTAATTAATTACCTCCATTTATCTCTCGGTGTGTGTTTTAGGGACAGCATGTGGTCCCTAAAAGCCGCCCGACTCGGGCATTGTATCTGACATTCTGCGCAGAATAGATCCAAGCGCAGGTTGTCTATAGTCCGTGGTTCCTGTGGACGTGTCCATATGTATTAATAAGTTTCTGTCAAAAAATCATGTGACAAGCTTTTAAAGCTGACTGTACTTTTCTTTGAACATCTATCAATTACTGGAGCATTTCACTTCCCCGAATTGCATTTGTCATAAATGTATCACTAGCCGAAATTTTCATTTGCCACTTTTTATTTCATAAATCATAAAATCTTCGCGATTTGTTAATACTATTCATGGAGAGGGCATTAGGTTAGGTTAGGTTTGTTTTATAAAAATCCCGAAAAGTTTCAGCTTACAGAGGAAAATAGATTTATGGCAAATGAATATTGTTACGCCGGTAGGTTAGGTCAAAAACTTTGAATGCCAATTTCAGTGCTTTAAAGGCGTTTTCAGCAGGCTGAAAAGTCATTTCAGGCCGTTTCAGAAGTTGCTCTATCACATATCTAAAGATCGAAATTTCACCCAAGTTGCCGTCGTTTTCAGGCGCCTGAAACATGTTTTCAGTCCGTTTCAGGTGACCCTCTATCAGATGACGCCATAACCTGAAAACCCGTTTTCAGGCGTTTTCAGGACCCCTTATGGGCCTCTGAAGCACAAATCGTTATATGGCGAAATTTCCAGTAGGAGTGACAGAGATAGCACTAGTAGAATGAGATAGCTGTACTCGGAACATTCGAGAAGTGTGTGACAGAGATAGGACTACTAGAAAGAGATAGCTATACTCGGAACATTCGAGAAGGGAGTGACAGAGAGTGCACCATTAGAGAGAGACATATATGGCCTCGAATGTTCTCGGCCCTTACGCTGGACCTTACTAGAATATTCGCGATATATGTGGACAACGCATCGAGAAAGCGGTTCCGCGGGATATATAAGGCGCCGACGGCCGGCGCGAGTTAGTTACATTTTAACTGCGATACAGTGCGAGTAAAAGGATAATCTGAGAGAAAGAGACTTGAGTGATTAGTGCGCTTAAGTACAGTTCGTCTGAATAGTGAGTGCATAATTTGTGAAATAGTGTGTGTGTTTTAATTAGCGGATTTTAAGTACAGTTTTTTGAATTGTAAGTACGTAATTTGGGTAATAAAGTGAGTGTTTTATTTAGTGGATTAATTTGTGCTTTTCTATCAAATACGAACCCCACGCTCGTAACAATATTATGGCAAGGGATAGATTATGGCATATGACATTCGGGCAAACGATAGAGAACCATCAATTATTTTTTTATAAAGCATCTACTAACGTAAACCAAATGTTTACAATGAAGCGAAAAATTTAAAAATTGAACGTTTCAGGCAGGATTCGAACCTGCGTCTCCACCTATAGGACCACCGAACCTGATGCGAGAGACATTGAATTTTTCAACCAGTTGCTTCTACATGCCTTAGGGTGGCATCGTAGCGCCATCTACCGTAAAGATTCAGACTTTATAAACGATGGTGCCCATTATATTTGGGTACGGAACCCTAAATATTAAAACTGTCAACACAAGGTGTAGACAGCTCAAAGCCATATTGATGGTTACCTTCACTTTGTGCACATGTTTTTTGTGGTGTTTCATGGCTGGTTCGTTCTTGCACACGAAATTGCAAATGTCACACATAGTGGGAACTGATTGCACGTGTGCCCTGAAATCACAATCTAATGAAATATCATACATTACTGCAGACGCCGGTAAAGAAGGGCTCGCCGGTTGAGTAGGTACCTATAGACGGATAGTGATAGGAAGCCGGCAAGCCCTTTTCACAGGCTAGGACAGGTATGGAATTGAAAAAAAAAACAATAAAAACGAAGCGAGACGAGACGCAGATAGAAACTCAACAGTCAGTATTTTCTTCAGAAAGGATACTTAACTATTACAGTAGTATGAACATAGCCTAATTTGTAAGTTTTTTAAGAATTTAGGTGTATACGTAGGTAAGTCCTCCAAGAAAACTAATAATATTGTATTTTAAGTAATAAATGAGGAAAAATGGGTGCGTCTCATTTCATAGAAAAACAATTAACATATTTTCATATGACCGAACATACGTTTGGTAGAATTTTCAGTTTGTATATCAACGTTTCATAGAATGTTTATTTCATATATCGTTATTTCGTAGAAGCACAATTGATAGAAAGTCATTTCTTATAACAATCATTTCATAGAATGCACGTTTAATATAATGCACTTTTCTTATAACAATAATTTCATAGAATGTAAGTATAATAGAATGTACTTTCCATAGAATGTACGTTTAATAGAATGTATTTTTCGTATAATATACTTTCGAATTCATAAATTACAAAATTTGAACAAGCGAGCGAGCGAAGCGAGCGAGCAAAACCTTTTAGAGCAGATCCGACGTGGCCGGGTTAGGTTAGAAGGTCAAGCGGGAGCGAAGCGTAGCGAGCTCCCGCCTGGCCTTCGAGGTTATTTTTTTTTTTGCGTACCTACCGAAAAAAGTTTTGCTTGTATTCATACCTACTGTTTACATACAAGAACAAATCCACCCAACCACTTCCAGGAAAGTATTAAGTTCGGAGCTAAGGCGGAGTACTGGCAAAAAAAAACATACGAGCGAGCGAGCAAAACCTTCCAGAGCAGATCCGACGTGGCCGGGTTAGGTTAGAAGGTCAGGCGGGAGCGAAGCGTAGCGAGCTCCCACCTGGCCTTCAAGTTATTTTTTTTTGCGTACCGAAAAAACTTTTGGTTGTATTCATACCTACTGTTTACATACAAGAACAAATCCACCCAACCACTTCCAGGAAAGTATTAAGTTCGGAGCTAAGGCGGAGTACTGGCAAAAAAAAAAACATACGAGCGAGCAAAACCTTCCAGAGCAGATCGGACGTGGCCGGGTTAGGTTAGAAGGTCAGGTGGGAGCGAAGCGTAGCGAGATTTACGTACCTTTCTATTAAGTGTGTATTATGTTATTTCTTTATTCTATTAAATGTTTATTGTATGAAATGTTCATTATATTAAGTATGCATTATGTTATTTGTTTATTCTATTAAATGTTTATTATATTAAATGTTCATTATATTAAGTGTTCATTATATTTAGTGTTTATATACAAAACAAAAAATATATCAAGTGTTGTTATAGGAAATGAAAATATATGAACTGATTTTCTACGAAATGATAATTCTAACAATTGATCGATTCTATGTGTTGAAATTATATTATATGTTATTCGATGTGATGAACGTTATGCCATTTGTTGTTCTATGAATTATTACACACCCATTCTTATTAAAGCTTACCTCGAGTGATGATCCTTAAGGTTAGTATTGCTTGAGAACGTTTTATTACATTCTTTGCACGCAACACGTGTTTTGTCTTTTGACTTATCCAATGAAGGCGTTTTTTTCCTAAAAAAATATAACAATTAAAGCCTGACCAGAAATATGTGAGGATTTTCAAGAGGGCGCTATTTATAAGACTTATATGGCGACAATTTTGCAACCAATCGCAAACGCACTATAATGACATTAGTTTAACCTTTTGACCGCCACAGTCGGCTGTGGCCGTCAACAAAAAATCGTGCCCCTGACGCCACGTCGGCCACAGCCGTCCAAATTTCAATAATCAAAAACTTTGTAATTCTAACCGCTACAAGTATTTATCAATCCCTGTTGATTTTGGGGCACATCTTTTTTTTTTTACTCTGGCGTCAGTGGCACGGTAAATTGCTAGACCGCTTGGCGGTCAATAGGTTAAATACCTGTCAGTTCCACTATGTGAACCTCGTAATATTATTTTATGGAATGCACTCTTTTTCTGGCTGTTTTTCATGTAGTAAACACGTGTACACTTTATTTATAATATCACTTTCACGACTGTGAATGGTTTTCGGCATTTTCTTTGGATAATCTTAAATATTTGTCTTACAAAAAGCACCACGAATTACATTGTTGACAAACCATCATAAGAAATGAGTTCCAGTGAAAATCCGCAACATGGCGCATCCTCATATATTTCTGGTCAGGCTTTAGAAATGTAAATGTTTTTTAACCAACTTCCAAAACAGGACCGATATCTTCGCCAATTGTGGATCGATTCTCATTTTTATTTTATTTGAAAGAGTATACTTCTGAGGTTGTCCCATTGTCACCATGACGGGATCTGATGATGGGATCCCAGGGAAATCAAGGGCAACCCTCAAATGTTATAAGCAATAGCAAAGTTTTTCATGTATTTTATAATTACCTAATTTTATACCAATTGAAATCTGATATCGTTACCTTTTCAAGGCCTCGTTAACTGCATATCTGTGGACATCTGTTATTGGCTTTATGTTCTAGCTATAAGCATTGTTATATATGTTCTGTAATGCTGTTGGTGTTCCAAATAAAATAAATAAATAAAAAAATAAATAAATAATGTTATTCAGGTATTTGCGTCTGGTAGTCATCACGATATGAGAAAAAGAAGTTTACGTGAGGATTGGCACCGACTCCAAAAGGTGATTCAAATGTAATCTGTACATGAACGGGTTATATTCGGCTTTTTAATCTATTTTGAAGTTGGTTCTTTGTTGTATTTTTTTTTTTTCTACAAATATTGTTAAATTACTATAACAGGTTAAGACCTACATACATTAGGTACTTGGTAGCGACGGCGGTTGGCCAAAATTAGAGAAGTTATTTCATAACATTAAAATATCTCAGGCGAGGCCGGGGGCCGCCTCATTCATTTCTCCGCTCCGCGGGCGTTACTAACAGTACTGAGTACTCCATTTCTACATAAAAGAAAGTCTATATGATATTATTATGAATGTGTGTTTCTGTAGATAAAGTTGTGTATGCATACACAATTTGATATTAAAACATGTGTTTTATGAAACGAGCCGAAGGCGAGACGAATATTTCAAGTCTTCCTATTACAGTTGAAAAAATACCTGTCACAGACGGACAGATAGACAGCGGAGACTTAGTAATAGGGTTCCGTTAGTACCTTTTGGGTACGGAACCCTAATCAACAACAAATCAGGACGAACTGAGAACGGCCTCTTTTTTCTAAAGTCGGTTACATTTAGGGCTGCCACCTCTAAATTCGCCGAACCCGGACAAATACTTATAAAAACCAGGGCTTTTAGCGTACTTAAATCGCATTTTTTCCCCGGATGTGTCGAAAAATAATAAAAGAAAAAAACAATCACACATTTTTCGATAACCCCCCGGACAGCCCCCGGACGGCCTCCAAAATAGGACGAATCCGGGGAAACCCCGATGGCAACCCTGGTTACATTTGATTATACGCAAGTAGCTACTTTCTAGTAATCTAGTATACGTACTTCTGGCTTTTCTGGACGTCTGAGCTGGATGAACCAGGAACCACATTCTTGGTGGCTCGTGTAGTTTTATTATTATGTATGAAACTCGTCTGTGGCACTGTCCTATGTGTGAGAATTTCTACTGTGACGTCACTCAGAGCTGTAGGCTACGGAATAAATACAAACAAATATCAGAACATTTGGGATCCATTTCTAACTTTATAAAAATTAACACAAAGGTAAATTATGAAAGAAAAATGCAATGTGTTCCACTGTAATGTAAGCAGGACTCGAACCTGCGACCCTACGTTTCTGCAGTAGTGCTCTCCCAACTGAGCTATCACGTCGTTGCGTCAATCACACCAAATCTTTGATTCCCTAATTCTACGCTGGAGCGCCCTCTGCGTCATGTGTTTAAAATGCTTATGCGTATTAGCCATACCCTAGGATGTGCGTTTATACGCACGATCCTCAGTCCCCCTTTTGACAGCAAGTGCAAGAACCACGAGAGAGATTGCGCTTTTCACAACGTTTTGTAATATAATCTTTTTTATTTTATCGATTCTGTTTTAATGTGGAAATACCACATTTTTATAAATATTGACACAACGGTAAATGTAATGTGATCCGCTGCAATGTAAGCAGGACTCGAACCTGCGACCCTAGGTTTCGGCGTAGTGCTCTCCCAACTGTGCTATCAACCGAATCTTACATAATTTGTGTCAGAGAAACAGTTGATTCGCCCATTTGTGACAGAGGACTGATGGTGGTTGAACATCACCTGGAATCATCCGTACCGTGGATGTAGTGTAGGTGTGTGAACGCTCTCTGCAGTTGACTCAACGACTTGAACATTGTGCACGAAATATTTCTAACAGAGGACTGACGGCAGTTAAACCTCTAGAATGAACCGTCCCGTGGTTGTAAGTGTGTGAACGCTCTCCGCAGTTGAGTCAACGTCTAGAACATTGTGAACTGAATATTTGTGGCAGAGGATTGATGGCGATTAAAACGCCCGTGGAATCACCCGTACCGTGGTAGTAGGTGTGTGAAGGCTTTCCACAGTTGAGTCAACTACTGGAACATTGTACCCTGACTACTCGTGTGACAGAGGACTGATAGCGGTTGAAACGCCCGTGGAATCACCTGTGCTGTGGTAGTAGGTGTGTGAGCGCTCTCCTCAGTTGAGTCAACGTCTGGAACATAGTCTGTCGCCTCCGCTCTCTCGTCATCTGATGCGGGCTCGTATTTCACGTCCAACTCTTCAGTAGGAATCAGCTGTAGCAGAGAATATGAAGTTAGATACGTTCGGGCGTCAGTTCAATCTGCACCTCTAGCATAACTGTGACACGCGACTCTTTCTCGAGATACATTACCTATCTCTTTCTGGGCAGTACTGTTAGAGAGTGACAGGTGACGCTATGTCGCGCGACAAGTCACAACGCATATTTGTGCTTGACGGGATGGTTAGAATGACGTAAAAACTATCGTATAACCCTTTCTGACTGACGGACTGATAAAAATTAAGGAATGACAGTAAACTGACTTAACTGACAGTCCAGTTTGACTGAAATGACACAAGAATGAGCGTGTAAGTGATGTCATAGATAGCTAGAAAATAATATTAGTCTGTTATAGTACGGCTCTTCCCAGGTGAATTTTTCGCTTCGAGCCCTAATCTTTCAAACAAAGGCCATTGTCTCTATTATCGCAAATCCGCTAGCTACCGAGCTAGCACGTGCCACTACAACATTCATATTGAAAAACCAACGGTATCGACATATTATTAAAGTTCAAATTTAATGTCACATGAGTGCCGTATTGCTTCGGGGCGGTCTATTGTCCTACACTACCAAAACGTAATATCTAGAATATCACTGCTCACGGACACGATATCTCGGACCAGTTCAGACCAATGCGAGCGCGAGTGCCATCCGCTTGATGTGTCCGTGAGCAATGTCTATGTGTGCGTTTGCTCGAGCGCGCTTGTATGTAGACTGATTTCTGTAGCTATCTGTTTTGTGTTTTTAGGGCCAGTTGTAGATCTACGTTCGTACCTTTTTGGCGATGGGTGGCAAATGCTCCTGAACATGTTCAACAGGCTCATGTTTGACTGAAACTTGTATGGCACTGGCGCCCTAAAAAAAAGTGACACGGAATTAACATACAGTGTTTTCTACTCCCATATATGTACCGTTTTTAATATTGTTGTACAGGTAATGCATCTTTCATGGGATACCTACTTTTTATCCGACTACGCAAAAAATAGGGTTACGACTTTTTCTCCTGTGCACCTTTTAGTTCAAAAATAACAGTGAGCACCCACTCTTTGTTATCGACTTAACTTACTATGAATATTAATGAATAATGACATTAAATATAAATACAAAATTCAAACCCACAACCTCTACTTATCCGGAGTAGTGCTCTAACAGCTTAGTTAAGAGGCCTTATTCCTAAAAAAAAATTCGTTTTCATTCTATGAGAATTATATTGATAATTTCAACCAACTTGTTAAAATGAATAATTCATTTCCCTGAGTTCTAGAAAGTAAGATAGCTATTTCATGCTTTCATTGCGTGCAGTCCAAAATAAGTTGAAAAAACCAGTTTTCTGCGTGAATTTTGTTAATTTGGAGTAGTTTTAGAAACAAAAATGATCAATGAAAAATTCAAACTGTAGGTTTCAAATGTATACTTATAAATCTCAAGCCCTGTTCTAAGTGACAATTGATCATAGAGAAAAATATCTAAAACAATCAGCATTTTTGAATGGATATGGAGCCTTCACTTACAACATTATGTTCAATCAAGTTATACAGCTTCAGCAACTGCTGAGCCCCCTCGAGAGCCGTCTGCCGGAATGCCAGCACTGACTGCAGCTGAGCCATGCAGCATGCGCATAGGAGTAGCTGTCTGGTTTGTAGTTCTGCCTGTAACATTCATAAACTAAATTTAAAATTTCAAACACTACACATAGCCAGTCCGGAGACCCTCATTCAATGAGTGATAAAGAAAATGCTACTAAAGTTTGGAATTCTTAGCTTCAATATTGGCTGGGATCTGGTCAATTGTTAATTTTTTTTATTATGACTCAACATAGTCCAGTTCACCTGATGGTAAGCAAAAAGGGGAGCCCGAGTCCCAATGGCAACTGACAAGAAACCAACAACACCCCTTGCTGGCCCAAGAGATGCTTCTTCACGCTTTGTTTGGAGGAGTCGAGTGATATAAGGAGGAAACACATGAGCCGTCAAAGAGTTAATTTTTTTTATAGTTCGGCAGACAAAGGAATTGTCTAACTTCTTGGGATGTGTGAGAATGTTTTCCACAGTGAAGCAGTGACATGTTCCAGTTAAAGCCGAATATCTTGGAAACTACTGGTCCTATTTCCAGCAAACGTAGCTAAGACACTCTGTTGACGGACAAGTTATTTGATTAAAAATAACACATTTATATTGGTCCATCCTTTAAAAAGCCTTCTCATTGCCATGGTGACGTCCCCTGGGTCACTCTTTAGAACTAAGACATTAGAGCTTAGAATAAATACTAGAACCCTAGTCAGTGCTTTAAAGTGAAGCAAGTTTTCGTAAGCCACGGCCCGTCACAGGCTGAGTTTTGTATATGGACGAGTGGTATATAACACTGCTAAAACTGTTACATTTGTATTTATGATCTTTTAGACTTTTTACAAGCCTTTATTTAACTTGCAATTGCATGTAACTATGTATAACTGTTTGTTCGGGTGGAATCTTGCAACTCAATTTTGAAGCAGATATCTTCAACCAATGGAGCTGAAATTTTGCATACCTACTTAACTTTGATGTCAATACAATAATATTCTACCATGACACTGCTCTGATGATGGAGCCGGAGGGTGGCCTTAGAAACTCTGTAATAGATAAAGCGATCCTACCGAGTTTGGGGTCTTTAGAATCGTCTCAGTGAGCACTTGATGGTTGTTCAAAGAAAAGTACAGTCGGCTATAAAGCTTGTTACATAAATGAAATTTTTGACAGAAACTTATTTTTTTTTATTGATATAAGTCACTTACTGTGTTTAAGGGAGGAGATAAGATCGCTTCAAGTATATGCCTCTGTTCCGCGGATAAGAACAATAACGGAGGTTGTTTGGCCATACAAACAACACAAATGTAAATCATCATGCATTCCACTTAAATGTTTCGCAGATTTTGCTTAATAATAACAAAAATATGAAAAAACAAGCTTGCACAGCTAACGCGATATAAACAACAGTATATATAGATAGGACGAAAAAGAAAGAGAAAGAAATAATACATTTACTAGTTAGATAAGGATAAAGATACTTACTTTAGCTGTAGAAACTGTCAAGCTGACATACCAAGGAGCGTTTAGATACCATAGTACAAATTGATGGTCATATTCATAATATTATCGTCATTCATTTCATACAAAACAAGGTTGTTTTTTTTGTTATTATTTTCTGGGCAGCTGAAATAATAACCTGGCATCGATGGCCAGGGAATAAATGCTAACTCATTCATTTAGCTGCCATGTTATTAATTTTGTAGGTTAGGTTAGGTTAGACTTGTTTGTTTCTTAGAATCGAACTCCACTACTCGCGAAGTTGACCGTAATAGGCCGAAGTATGGGTTCCCGCAGCGAAGTGCCTACCACACTATCATATTCACCCAACTTCGGTCAATTTCGCAAGTAATATGGACTTGGAGCCGCAAGTTGGGCGAATATGATAGTGTAAATACAACCAATTTTAGGTTCTTTTTAATTTTCTCAATAACCTGCAGTATTTCAGGGTGTTTTTTTTGTTGTAAAATAGCATCTTACATCTGGGCTAATAAATTAGCAAATGCGCAACCGACTTAGCTTCTGGGCCGATGCCCCATACGTGCCCCATACAAACACGGCTATACCCTTTGTCATTTTAACGTTTTTAGCATCCACCATTTTGAAAAAAATCGCAAAACTGAACCGACATAAAAAGCCTAGATAGGTACCAACTAGAGAAATGTGGCCTGTAGGTGAGAATAGCCGGAAATCCGAACATCCAAACATATGGACATAGGAAATACTTAAATGCCTAAGCTGACCCTTCGCTCGCTCAGTCTATTACTAGGTCTGAGTTTGTAATAATAGTAAAGGAAAAGTAAGTAAAAGTACGCTTGACGGTGTTTAGCAAAAGTTGCCATTGTTCTGGGTTTCCATAGAGACGACATTTGTTTGCATCTTTATATAAATAAAACGGCTATAACCCGTGAGCGCGGCCTTGTGGAAACTCGAACAATGGCACCTTTTACACTGTCATGTCATTCGTATTTGTTTTTCGCTGAATTGGTATGATATCATCAACTGATAACGAACTCATTACAATACGCTACACACTGAAAACAAGACGTAATCTCTAAAACTTAAAACGGATGTAGTTAATTGTTCACGATACAATTATCTAGGGTTAAATTCGACATATCATGGTAGCGGCCCGAGATGTCTCTATTACGTCAAGACTGTTATAAAATTTTAATTCTAAGGTTTGAATTGAAAATCTTTTTCTATGCTCATGGTTTCAGGAAAAATCTGAATAGCGTGATATTTTTTTTTTATCTTTATTAATTAGAAAGGGGTTTTGTCACGCAGTGACTATGTCACCCCGTTGAGAAGCGTGATCATTGAGTACTATATTGAATGTGAGCGTGATGCTGATGCAGGATCGTCATTTGTTTTGTATGGGCGCGCGGCGCTGTGCCAACCTGGCGCCATCTGTTTTCATAATTTCCTTTGTCCTCGCATCAAACCGAAACGGCTGGATACAGGGATAGCTGGACGTCCAAAGATGGTTGAGGACACTTTTTACCCGACTACCTACGGTATAAAAAAATACGCGTAGGTATTACTTCGGTAGCGGGCACCAACTTTTTTTTTCTTTTAATCTATTCATTTTAGGAGCTTGGTCGTTTAACGATCATGCCGCTCCATACGTTCTCTGATGGTATATTACAATTTACTGAACGCAACTGTTATAAAACTTATACAATATTTTGGCTTCTGAATCAGGGCTGGCCAATTCAGCATTACAATCTCCAATGCTGAAGGTTGAGCGTTGAGACCCTCTCCGCACACATTCTACCAAGACATGATGAATATCCTCTATACAACCGCATTCACTACAGTTTGGATTTGGAGTATTGGCCTTTCCCATTAAGAAATTGAATTTATTAGTAGGGATGTGTCCGGAGCGTAATCTCATCGCTATTACAAGATCTGGCCGGGTCAGAGCACAATGTGCTATCCAAGGAGACTGTAAGGGTTCGGGTTGTATGGTCTTATACCAGATCCCACTCCTCCTTATTAAGTGTTATAATATTGGCATATTTGGCTATTTCTACTGCCACACATGTTGCTCAGAGAGGTGTAAAATATGCTAACTAGTGGCTCTGGAATTTACTGATTTATTTTAAATTTTAGAGTTCCGCACACAAAGGGAAAAATGGGACTCTATTACAAAGACTCAGCTGTCCGTCCGTCTGTCTGTCTGCCTGTCTATCTGTATCGCACCCTCGATGCGGGAGTCCGACTCGCACTTAGCCGGTTTTAAATCTAAAAACTGAATCAACAAAAGAAAATCTACATGTATTAGTTATCGAAGCTACTCACAAAATTTCATGAGAATTGGTTGAGAAATGCGGTTGGCGAGAACAGCTGAAATCCGGACATAAGAAAGAATTTTTGGCCAAGCTGAAACGAAGACGCTTCGCTCGTTCTGTTAATTATATTGGTCAACTCTATTGCCACCCGTGTTGTTGCAAGAAATGAGCGAGCCATCTCCTTTAAAATCGCAGCTTCGCAATATTACTTCACTCAATGCATCTCGAATAGCAAAATCCAATGCGTTCGTGACCCGGCTGAGAAATGGCTCTATTGGAGATATTGCAAAGCCTTGTCGAATCGAATTCAAACGCTCTACCTACTAGTTTTCATTTGCAAGAATTAATTAAACTAGGTAACGAATTTTACCTGTATAAATACGAACATGAAAACATTTGAC
Source organism: Apotomis turbidana (assembly GCA_905147355.2). NCBI lineage: Eukaryota > Metazoa > Arthropoda > Insecta > Lepidoptera > Tortricidae > Apotomis > Apotomis turbidana. The sequence goes on along the minus strand of LR990305.1, from coordinate 7,439,206 downwards.
AATAGAACACTTTAAATCAAGAAACCAAAAGTACATCTAAAAATGGTTTCCAAATCCGGTATATTGATCCTAGTGTGTGTGGCGTTTTTGGTAGTGATTTCTGCACCGAAAAACGCAGTTCAGGCTGATATTTTAATTGGCAGCTGTGTCTGGGGAGGAGTGAACTACACATCCAACTGTAATGGAGAATGCAAGCGTCGTGGATACAAAGGAGGCCATTGCGGAAGCTTTGCTAATGTTAATTGTTGGTGCGAGCAGTAAATTTGACTTTTTCAGCGCTAAAAGATATGACATAAACGAAGAAAGTATACGTCAAAGACTGGACTTTAAAACTTACTTGACTTAGTCTGCGGCAAGCGCCCTAAGACAAGGCACTCACAACATACCATATTGTTAACCTACACATCAACACGCATCGTGGTGCTTTCATTTTTGTTAGCGGACGGCGGGCGGCAAAAATCGGCATGCCTCGGGTAGCTAGGCTCCACGACAAACTTCGCATTTTATACAAAGATCCAATAAAGTACAACTGTCCGGTGACTTCAGCGAAGATCAAAAGGAGAAATCTCTGTAAGGTCAGTCGGATCAAGTGATTGCGGAACAGGTGCACCCCATTGGCGTATCTAAGATTGTTTTTCAGGTGGGGCCTGGGTGGGGCCTGGCCATGGCCTATGAGTTGAAGTCATGAATTTCTAAGGGTAACCCAAAATTCTGGGTTGGGCACTAGACCATATTAGGGTGGGCACGGCCCCCCCGGCCACCCCCCTAAATACACCCATGGCTGCACTCACCGCAGATCAAAATATCGAAAAGTACAGATGTAGAATAGAAATACTTAAGCCTTAAATACAAAGATCAAAGCTTAAAGAAAAATTGAAAAAGCTACTTGGGGGAAGAGACCGGGAATCGAAACCAATACCTCTGGATTGCCGGTCCAGCGCGTTAACCATTTCGCTACCCTAGCTCCCATTAAAAAATGAGACATTACATGTTTCATAAATTTATAAAAAAAAAGATGTTATACTATTAATGCCAACATAGTTTTGTCAACTAAGTAGAACCAATGTTCTATAAATAATTATCTAGCAGCGATCATGACACTGTCAAAATGCCGTATGATTGGTGAGACATGGCTAGGCCGGTATGTCACATACCAGCCTAGAGATGTGCTATTCTCGTTACAAACGTTCTCAATTACGGCACATCTCTACCGGCCCGCTACAGTAGCCAAGATAGGGTTGGAGCTGGCCCGCACTCTGCTAAGCAATAAGGCAATTCTTTTCCGTATGGCATAACAGCCATCAGTGCGAGCTAGCGCTAACATGCCTGATGCCCTGCAGGAACGGGGTAGCCCCAACAACTTCCTGAAGTCGTTAACTATTCTGGACGCGTAGGGAATTGATGATGGTCTTCTGCGTAAAATTAGTCCATAGGCTGCACGAGTAGGAAACCTGACAATGCACTGTGCACTTGGCCCACTAGTGAACTTGTCCCGCCTGCCCTTAAGTGTCTTTGGATGCGGGGCTAATGGGAATGATGCATTGTGAAATGTTTGGCTGTTCTGAAGTTAAATTAAATAAAAACAATTAACATGAACGATTTTCGGGTTTTATTTCAGTCTAAGTATCTACTTATAAGTGTAGTATCCGTTATAACAAACATTTGGGGAAACGTTAGATAGATAGAGTAGGTACTTGAGTGGCAGTGGCGTATATTATAGCCAAGAATCTTCTTGATTATAGCTCGTAAAAACCGACGAATGTTGGAGAAGAAAGGTAGATACTAGAGTCGTTACCACGTACCGGAAGCGCAGCGAGGGTCCGGAAGCGCAGCGAGGGTTTGGGAAGAATACACAATTGGCTAATTTTGGGCCAATTGTGTATTGTTTTGTATGTTCTGATGTCCGAAGATGCTTTTCGGCTGTTTTTACTTTTTGCCTAGGTCGCATTTCTCAACCGAATCTCAAAAAATCTATAAATATACAAAATGGCGGAGATAAGTATAGAAAATTTCTGAAATTACGATTTTTTTATTTTAGTACATTGAGGTATTATTTACAAGGAGCTTATATTAGGTCCATGATTATTTATTAGCCACAGACCCGAACAAAAGTGTCAAATAAAGTGGCACCGTTGTCATGTTCAAGTAGATGCCAATAACGCTTATTTATAATTTGCAGCAACATATTGACTTCGTACAAAAGAACTCTTTGTTTAAACCTTTAAGTGTCAAATTGACTTAATTACTTATTAGGTACCACAAATATTTTACGTGTAAATTAACTTTTTTAGCGTATTCTGACTGAAGTCTCTTGTCAAACTTGGAACATAAGCACGAATGGATCAGATTTTAATATTTTTACATACTAAAAATATTTTCACTATTATTTTATTTAGGTATTTAAATATATTTTTTGTTTGAACTAAATAAACTCGTAAATTGTTAATAACTAATTAAGTTACGTTTTTATTGTAAATTGTTAATAACAAATTTAGTTACGTTTTTATTTAACAACTGCATAAAAAGTTTCCGATAGAAGGGATCAGTAATTATTTCTCCTTGTTCCAGTATGTGAAATGAGAGTAAGACAAGTGCAAAATATTGACATTATTAACCCTTTAAAGTTTGATCTTATTTGTCGGTGGCGTGGTATGCACGGCAGCACACGTCGCCGTCGCCTTTATGTGTTCTTGGCGTTCAAAGTTTTAAACTGACAGTGTCTAGACTCTGTGACAAAATAAAACAATAACAACAGAGCTATTTTTTAGTTATTTATGAATGTCACCATTTTGCGCTTCTGTTGATTAACATAAAAAAACATGATTATGCCGAACACACGAGAGACGAATTATTTGGCTTCAATTATTCTTCGCGTTTGTCTCCATTATCTCCATTTTTACGTTGTTGAAAATGGGAATCTTGAATAAAAAAAATAGGATAATTATTTATTGCATTCCTTAATTTATTAATAAAATATAAAACTATAGCGACTCCTTCGATTTTTGTTCTGTGATGAGGTGCATTTTGTAGGGACAAAGTTAATAATTCTAATACAAAAATTGCTATGATTTTACATAGGATTCGTTAATTAATCAATAGAACTTAAGTAAAAAAGAACATTCCGTCCTGTTCCTTTATTTTATAGTTGTTATTTCTGTAATTTTTCACTGAAAATTAAGTCACTTTTGAGACCCGTCACGTGTCATGGTCTAAACCATGGTATGGTATCTCTTAGGACATGGCCTGTAGTTGAAAACAGCGCCATCTACTGTTTCTATTCCAAGTCTACTCGACGTCAGTGTTGCTGTGTATTTTGTAGTGTGTATTTGGTAGAAAAAATTAATCTAAGAAATGTTTAAAAAATTCTGGAAAACATAATATTTTTTAAAAATTATAGAGAATATATTTTTAATAATAATATTCTAACAGAGTTACTAATATTACAGTGCAAATAAACTAGGAAATAAAATGTATTTTAAACTTTGGTAGGTACTTAACTTTTTTCTTAAAAGGTGGCAATACCATACAAAGTCGGTGACGTTTTAGTTTTACTCCGTCGTTTGTATTTGCATTTTTGCAAATTTTCAAAGTTTGTGAAGTTCTGGCAAAGTTCTCATTTGGTGTTTTCTGGTTACCGTGCACGCGCTTTTGTGTTTTGTACGTTTGTTCCTTAGTTCACCGCATTATATCTGTGTTTAATTTGTGTCGACTTGAGTCTTCCTAGTGCTCCTCCATTAATTACCACGCATTGGATATATGAACTTTGTGATGTTACTTATGACAGATAATATACAAAAACCAGCATTTGCTTTGTTTTATTTTTTCCTTATCACTATAAAAAATAACTGATTTATGTGGTTTTCTGTGTCAAATGCGTTAAAAGCATAGATACGCATTTACACAAAATACCACATAAATCAGTTTCCATCCTTAATTTTTTTAACTGCGTGTAGGCACCTATACAAGCTATATACACCGGTTGTAGTTATATATACAACATCCATTAGTTGAGAGCACGCCCGCTTGGGGCAGCACTAGTAGCGACGTGAAACTAGCAAGAGTTTCGTATCTATTTCCGATTATTACATTCTTATCTATGGTCTAAACGAGACTGATCGCCCAACTAATGCGATTTGTGATTTTGCGTTAGTTGGGAGGGTGCCATTTTTTCCGTCTGATTGTGTGTCCATAGTACTATTTATAGTATAGTAATTTTGAAATAAACCCACAGATCCACTAGTAAATACCGTGAAAAACTATGATTCGATTGTGACACCATTCATTCACAAGTGGTAAGAAAGTGAAACGCCTCTATAAAGTAGACATTTAAAAAACGCTTCAACGCCGTCAAACTTGTCAAAGTCACATAAATGTCATAATTATAATCTGATCATCTGACTGATGGATCATGTTATTGCAAAGATACTACAGTACAGTGCACCTACAGAGTGCTTAAGCGTATTTGACCGTTCTCAATGTCTAATTACCATAATTATAATTACAATTGAGAACGGACATAGAGCTAAGGATATTTATCATTACCCAGCTATGTTACACAGCGTCAGAAGTACTTCATAAGTCATAACATTGTTTAATACCATCAAGCATTTTGGTTGAAATTTTTCGAAAATTTATCTCCATAATGAGTCGGTGTGATTTCAAAATAGTATTATTAGGGAGTGAAGACGTTGGGAAAACGAGTTTATTGATCAGATTTATGAATTGCAGCTTCAATGATACCATTCCGTATCAAAATGTAAGTTTGTTTATATTTTTTCAGAGATGACAAAGGGTAATTTTATTAAAACTTTCGTGAGACATATTTAATTATTGTATTAAGCGGTTTACACTCACGTGAAATTGTCAGGAACGGCCCGACATGTTTCGAACTCGTATGGAGCCCTTCATCAGGGACGGCTGCCCGTACACCGCCGCGGCAAACATGTCGGGCCGTTCCTGACAATTTCACGTGAGTGTAAACCGCTTAATACAATGATGACAAAGGGCTTTAACAACGAATGAATCAACATGTTGTTATGGTTTATGTTTGCCCTTGATACTCTGGAAACTTAACAAATGTTTAAGCAATGATACAATGTTCTAAAATCAATGTGAAACTTATTGTGTAAGAATGATAAGATCCTTCAGTATACTTTAATCTATTCATTAATAAAGTAATAGTCCTTGGACAGACAAATTAGGGTTCTGTACCTAAAGGGTAAAAAATGGGACCCTATTACTAAGACTCCTCTGTCTGTCTGTCACCAGGCTGTATCTCATGAACCGTGATAGCTAGACAGTTGAAATTTTCCCAGAGATGTATGTCTGTTGCTGCTTTAACAACGAATACTAAAAACAGAATAAAAAAAAGGGGGCTCCCATACAACAAACGTGATTGGTTTAGTTAACTTTGCACCTCATTTGTATCTGGCGCTACACATTCCAGGTACAAACTAAACTTAACTCGGCCAGTTAAGATGGGATAATGGTTTGTACAGAACCCTCGGTGTGCGAATCCGTTTCGCACTTGGCTGTTGTTTATAACACGGCCCAAATATACATGGGCTAAGCGCAGAAATCGGAGCTCATAACTAGACCCCGGACATTTGTCGTGGTGACGTCACAACAGGGTAGTTTGGGGAGTAAACGGACCGGTGTTAATTAATACGATAAGTGACATAAATAAATTAATATTCTTTAGTTAATATTACCTATAGGTCAATTGTCAATTGATGTATTTATCGTCGTTGTTATTTCGTTAACTGACTCTCCGTAACAAATCAAATGTTTGGTTTGCATTAATATACCAAAAAATTATATTGATCAATTCATTCAATTAAATATGTAATTTTTGTCGTAAATTATTTAAATTTATAAACATATACAAAGACAAAAGCATCTAAAATATTATAGATTTTTAATTTTTATTGTTTATAATTTAATAACAAGTGGTGTATGGTATTACTTAATAAAAAATACCATTTGTGATTATAATTTTTGAAAAAATAAAAAAAGGAAGCGCGGAAATCATGTTTTTTGAGTTGTGTCATAAACATGTGCATTTTATATTGAAAATAGTTTTACAGTTTTTGAGAACTTATCATTGTGCATCTATTAAGCTAAAAAACATTGTTAAAAACGAAAGGGTTTTGAAGATCCAACCGAAAATATCTAAAAAAAGGGTCATGTTTGAGAGATAAAAGTATCAAGAAAATTATTACCAATCGTGTTTTCACATTGACAAGATTTAAGAAAAACTGTTTAAGTTTCTTATTTCCAACGGACAGATTTTTAATCACTATGGATGTTGAGATCTAGGATCATTCACCTGCCGAATTATGCATGGGTGGGCTCTTAAGTGTATGTTATGAATTTCAGACTATTGGTGCAGCTTTTCGTGCCAGAAAGATGCAGTCCGATGGCAGAGACTTCAATGTAGGAATCTGGGATACCGCTGGCAGTGAAAGGTATTTAAAATTCTCTTAATAACAACCCTTTGAATCTCAACTGAAAAGTAGACGTGTGCGCCGCGCCGGTTTTGTACCGATGCCGCAGTGTACAGCCGCGTCAGCGTGAAATCGGCGTGGCTTTTGTGTAATTTGTATTTATGCCCATACAAATAATGTTACCTGTACTTTATATAAAGTAGTACTAGACGTGTGCGCCGCGCCGATCGGCGTAAAATCGGCGTGGCCTTGTGTACTTTGTATTTATGCGCAACAAATAATGTAACCTGCACTGTATATAAAGTACAGGTTACTTTATATAAAGTACAGGGAACATTATTTGTATGCGCATAAATACAAAATACACAAGGCCACGCCGATTTTACGCCGCGGCGGCGTACACTGCGGCGTCGGTACAAAACCAGCGCGGCGCACACGTCTAAGTAGTACTTTATGTAAATAAATATAATAAATAAATAAATATCGGACAACCTCACACAAATCAATCTAGTCCCACAGTAAGCTCTAATAGGCTTGTGTTATGGGTACTAGACGACGATATAAGTACTTATATAGATAAATATATACTTAAATATATATAGAGCAACAATTGGGTCATGCCAAGCACAAATATTCGAGTTCATCACACAAATATTTGCCCTGGCCGGGATTCGAACCCGGGACCGCCGGCTCAGTAGGCAGGTGTCTACAAACCGAGCCAAACGCGTCGTCAAAATATATAAAGTACAGGTTACTTTATTTGTGTGCGCATAAATACAAATTACACAAAGGTCACGCCGATTTCACGCCGATCGGCGCGGTGCATATATGTCTACTGAAAAGTAGTTGAAATATGGTTCTTCAAGAGAGGCCTTTGGTACCGTTTGGTAGCCAAGTTTTGTAACTGGCTACAGAATGGGAATCCGAAATTCCCAGTTTGTAGCCGGTTACGTAATGGGCCTGCGTAGTGCCGTTTGGTAGCCAAGTTTTGTAACTGGCTACAGAATGGGAATCCGAAATTCCCTGTTTGTAGCCGGTTACGTAATGGACCTGCGTAGTGCCGTTTGGTAGCCAAGTTTTGTAACTGGCTACAGAATGGGAATCCGAAATTCCCAGTTTGTAGCCGGTTACGTAATGGGCCTGCGATATGCCGTTTGGTAGCCAAATTTTGTAACTGGCTACAGAATCGGAATCCGAAATTCCCTGTTTGTAGCCGGTTACGTAATGGGCCTGCGTAGTGCCGTTGGCCACACACACCATGTGTGTCGCTTAACTTCAAACTCTGATAAGTCCACTCTAACTACTTGTGATATTATTGAAAAAAATGACAATGACGTTAATTCGGTGATTTGAAAGGTTGTATTTTGGTTTGTAACCGCGGTTACGAATCGGTAATAGAAAATTCCCGTTTTGAAGCCAGTTACAAATACGGGATTTTTTTTCCCGTATCGAAGCTGGTTTGTAACCGCGGTTACGAATCGGTAATAGAAAATTCCCGTTTTGAAGCCAGTTACAATACGGGATTTTTTTTCCCGTTTTGAAGCTGGTTTGTAACCGCGGTTACGAATCGGTAATAGAAAATTCCCGTTTTGAAGCCAGTTACAATACGGGATTTTTTTTCCCGTTTTGAAGCTGGTTTGTAACCGCGGTTACGAATCGGTAATGGAAAAGTACCTTTTTGAAGCCAGTTACCGAATGGGATTTTTTTCCCGTTTCGAAGCTGGTTACGAACTTTCGGTTACCAAATGGTACCAAAGGACCAAAACAGTAAATAGGTTTTTAAAGGGCCGACAACGCGCATGTGATGCTCCTCTGGCGCCGCAAGTGGTAATTGCTCAACATCAGGCGGGCCGCATGCTTGTTTGCCACCATCGTAGTATAAAAAAATGTTAGGGCTCTAATAATGAGTATACTATAAAGGAAGTCCTTTATATACTTTTATTTAAATGTGTAACATTTTGCGGTAACTGTAGAAGATATTAGTTTGTATGTCTAATACTTCTTCACATTCAAACGGGTGGACCAATTTTTAATCCCCGACGAGAAAAGAGGGGTGTTATAAGTTTAAAATTTGTATCTGTGTATTAAGATGCAAAACTTTACCCGGCCAGTTAAGATGGGATAAATATTTGTACGGAACCCTCGGTGCGCGAGTCAGACTCTGGCAGATTTTTTTTGGAATAAATAAATGTACTTCATTACACACCAAGACGCTTAATGACTATATAACATTCTAGCATTAAAATGCATGTTGGTCCCGATTTCTCATTTATTTTTAACCCCCATGAAGAAAGAGGAGTGTATAAGTTCAACATGTGTATCTATGTATCTGTATCTGTGTGTCTGTCTGTATTATCATAGCTCCCAAACAGATGGACCAATTCCTTGTATTTTAATTACTTCGTGCTGAGAATTCCAACGGACCAACTAGCGACCTTCACAGAGGAAGAGAATTAGCCGAAGGGTGTCATGTTCCGGCGTTTCCGTGGACGGCTACCTGACACTTCGAGCACGCGTAAAACGTCGCTGTTGAAAAATGCGACCTAGTTTAGTTACTTATGTTTTTAATATTTTGTGTTTGATATGTATGTTAGTTTTAAGGTATCTATGGGCCACAGTTGCCTGAAATAAATGTTTTCATTCATTCATTCAATTTGAGTGCGTTTTTAGGGTTCCGTACCTCAAAAAGAAAAATCGGAATTCTTATAAGATCACTAATATCACTATGCTGTCCGTTCGTCTGTCTGTCAAGACCATTTATCTCGAGAAAGCGCGGAGGTATCGAGTTGAAATTAACACCGTATACTCAAGTCTACGGTCCCTTGAAGCTGTGAAAAAATCAAACTCCTACGTTAACGTGAAAAAAAGATACGGCCGTTTATGTCGCAAAAAACGTACATTTCGACACTCAAGGGAATCAAAATTAAAGGGTACTTCCCGATGACCTAGAACTATGAAATTTGGCAAGTAATATCGTCATATACTACAAATACTTATAAAAATCTGACCATTTGTAATATTTGTAATAAAATCATAAAATATATAGTCCTTTTCAAACTTCATATTTGGAGAACTCGGTTGCGTTAAGTTTGCACCTCGTTTGTATGCGGCGTCATACATTTCAGGTGCAAACTTAACTCAACCAGGCCAATTAAGATGGGATAAGTGAAAGTTTGTACGGAACCCTCGGTGCGCGAGTCAGACTCGCACTTGGCCGGTTTTTTTTTTAAATCGAAAAACTTGTCCGTCGAGTTGGATTCTTAGCTATGTTTGGTGGAAATAGGACCAGTAGTTTCCAAGATATTCAGCTTTAATTGGAACAAGTGACGAGATCTCAGCCAATATTGAAGCTAAGAATTCTAAATTTTGTAGTTATGTTCAGTTTTAGTAGCATTTTCTATATCACTCATTGAATGAGGGTCTCATGATGACCAGCTGCTTGTGTTGGGGTGTTTTTAATTTAGGTTATTTTATATTTCCAGGTATGCACCCATGGCGCCCATGTACTACAGAGGTGCGCACGCGGCGGTTTTATGCTACGAGCCATCTTCTATTCTGTCCTGGAGGAGGCTAAGGCTCTGGCTGACTGAGTTGAGGACCGTTGAAGAGGTGAGACTTTTTATTTCGTATATGTGAGTACAAGACACAAGATTTCATATTTGGAAGACTAAATTTTATTACTTTTTTGTATTCCGCTTAGAAAGAGGATGTAACTGTTTTTATATTTTTCCTAAGATTATTCATAATTTTATTAAACGCTACTCATTTTAAAATGCAGTAACTCCAAAACTATGACGCAATGGAAAATTTACTTTAGTCTTGTGTCTAATAAAAAAACCGGCCAAGAGCATGTCGGGCCACGCTCAGTGTAGGGTTCCGTAGTTGCTCATCCTTCACAATAGACGGGCTTAAAACAGCGGTTTTAAGCCCGAGGTTTAAGTTACGACTAAGATTTCAAGCTCTATAAAAAGGTCGTAAACGCCAATGTAACTGTAATTACTTATTACCTTCTGGAAGTCAACTAACGTCCTTTTAAAGAACATTATGAAATTATGAAATTTAACTCAAAAACGGCGCAACCGATTTTGTTCAATATAGTTTTCATTGAAAGTACTTGTAAGGCCTCATTTTCATGAATTTTTCCATAATTTTTTGGCGCGTGGTTGAAATGTTAGAGGGGGGGGACGCTATTTTTTTTATTTTCGGAGCGAACATTTACAAAACTGTTGACTACGGAACCCTAAAAAACGAATGGCGTTGAGCTTGACATTATTGACCACTGAAATGAAATGAAATGAAATAATTTATTCAGTAAGTAGGCCACAAGGGCACTTTTACAAGTCAGATTGTGAGTCTACCGGCATTTCGCAAGAGGAGACCGCTGTTGAGAAGAAAGCCGAAAGAAACTCAACAGTAAGTCATTTTTTCGTAAATAATACTTAAAACAATGACATTATACATTTGTGTTATAACTAATTACACGGGTACACGTAAAGGAGATGTATAGATACTCCAAATCAATGTTAAGTAGGAATATTAAAATAAAATTTTAACGATTTATTTAAAATATTAAATATACTCAGAGATTTATAAAGTCTCTTGGTGTCACAACATGCAATAAAATACAATTACTTAATTAATTTAATTCCACAGAGATGTATAAGGTAACTAGGCGTCAACGTGAATAATTTACAATAGAAAATAATTATTAAACCTAAATTTCTTAGAGATGTATATGGTCTCTAGGCGTCACAAACATGCAATAAAATATTTTAAAAATTATTTAATTTCCTCAGAGATGTATAAAGTCTCTGAGTGTCATACTACACTAAGCTAGTATACAGTCTCTAAGAGTTCAAAAAGTTAAAATCAACATTGAATAACTTCAATCGAGTACAGGATGAAGTTTCGCACGTTTACTTAATTTAACACTAGTATGCGGTTGCTACAAATTTAATTTGGCCCTTGCTAGCATGAACAGACCGGACCCCACAAACGGCACCCGTTCACGAGCATGACGCATATCTCAGTCATCGCCTCCCTCAAACATATTATAGGGAAGGCTGCACTTATTTATTATGACGACGCGTTTGGCGCAGTGTTTAAGCAACTGCCTACTGAGCCGACGGTCCCGGGTTCGAATCCCGGCCAGGGCAAATATTTGTGTGATGAACACGAATATTTGTGCCTGGGTCATGGATGTTCTATGTATTTAAGTGTTTATTTATCTATATAAGTATGTATATCGTCGCCTAGTACCCATAACACAAGCCTTCTTGAGCTGAATTTGGGACTAGGTTGATTTGTGTGAGGTTGTCTGATATTTATTTATTATTTACTTATGATGCGACTCCACACTTCCGCGAAGTTGTCTCCAAGAAGGTCTCACTCGCGTCCCTAACAACGTTTGTCGTAAAATCACTTGCCCTAACTGTTTTGTCCTAATAGGCTAATGCCCTAATGATCAATGGTCATAACAATTGTTCCCCATAATGTAATAGTTGTCCTCAAACTCATTTGTCCGAAGCATAAATATGTAAATACTCAATATCACTAAAATGTCACTATCATTTCACTCAATTGCTTTTGGTAACTATGTCGTGATTTCCTCGGGTAGTGTTACATTTGGCCGACATTTCCAGTAACAACTCGCTGTTTCATCAGTACGTCTGAGACCACGGCAGGTGAAACCGTGTCGAAACGTCAGGCAATGAAGGTAAATCAAAAATATCGCGATAGATACCCGGTTCAAAAAGTTTTAATTACATGGCATCATGTTGACTTTGGGATTCTTTTATAACGAAAAGACAGACGTTTAAAACATTCTTTTACCAAGTAGTAGGTAAGCAAATTCATTTTGTGAACAGTCAGATTACTCAGACAGAATGCATTAAAAAAAAATGACTGAATTATGCCGTATGATCAAGATTATACAAAATTGACCAAGTGGTCAACAAATTTTTCCTATTTAGTAATGTGATGAAACTATCAATATCACAATACAACTCACTCACTATCACTAAAATTTTTAGGCATATTCCTCACAATCCCTAACAACGGTTGTCCTAATATCACAATACAATACAATACAACAATACTTTATTGCACACCAATAAAAGTTTACAAAAGGAAACAAGACAAATACAATTTATAAATAACGGTAGACAACAGGCGATCTTATCGCTAAAAAGTGATCTCTTCCAGACCACCTTTGGGTAGTGAAATTGACGAAAATTTTAACTTAATACAGAGTAGGCGCAGCAGAAGGTGAAGGGAGCACAAATTATTAGATACTAACAGAAAACAACTACGCATATGGGTAAATATGCACCACTATACACATACATAAATAGATATACATAAACTTACATATACATAGTACATATGGGTAAGGACCAAATTCTTTGCATCGTTGGACAACGGAAATCACAATGGAATGTGTCACACCGGAAAAAAAGTAGCACAATAAAATTGTAAATGTACGTGTACAAGGTTTGAAGATGAATAATAAATAAACATCGGGACAGGTGAAACTAAATCAAAGCTTGTAATAAGCACAATTGGTAACGTTGTCTTCGTTTCGACGAATTTCCGTTGTGACACGTAGCACAATGTTGTGTCACTCGTCGCACAATGTTGTGTCACTCGTCGCACAATGGAGGCAAAATACTTCACGACCTAACCAGAAATGTTTCACACTCAATAAAATAAACGAGTATTACTAGTGAACTTTGATGTGTAGCAGCAATATACTATTATAGTTTGCAGTTAATCATTCGCAAGCAGAGAAAGCGTGATGGAAAACAATAAAGTCACAGAATTTTAACGGTACGCGGAGCTTCCACCAACACGATGCTCGACTGTCAGTAAAAACAACATGGCAGCACTATCGAAGTCAAGCTTGCAAGTTCGGAGTCAGTGTTCCATTAAAATAATTGAAGAATCTACTGGAATAGCGTTGTAAGTTCCGTGTAATGTCGTCGCACAACTGGAGGTTGCACAATGGAAGAATATTTGGGACATGCATAAAATAGCCGCAAAATTTAAAATGATGAAGGATATCGAATATTAAACTATACCTGCGTCTTAACAAAACCTAAGACTATATATAGAAATAAACTGTATAAGTTAAGGCGTTCGTACTTTAAAACAAAATCAATATATTCTCGAGAAAGCAGAGTACGGACATATTCATTTTGTATGGGAAATATAATAAAGATAAAAAAGTATATTTTTGAATATTTTTTTTATTAATTATTCTGAACATCAATTCGTTTATTGATGATTGGGTTAATAGGAACTGTTATTTGTCGTGTTTTTCTACTCTACAAATTAACGATAAATGTTCTATTTTTAGTTTGAGATGAGGCAGTTTGAGGTGGACATTAATGTATGACAGTATTTGCAAAGAATTTGGTCCTTACCCATATATGTATACAATAATATAAATAGGCACTAGACATATAAGAATCTTATATAACACAACGCAATACAGTCAGTGACGAAAAACAGTTTCATAAATTATACCAACAATTTTATTGTTCGAGAGATAGGTAATGTTCTTATCACTTGCCCTAACTTTTTTTTCCTAATGGGCATTAGTCCTAACAATTAATTGTCTTAAAAATTATTTTCCATAATGGTTGTCCTAAACTTATTTGTCCGAATTATGTTTACCATAAATATCAGTATCCCTAAAAATTGTCTATGAAATAAAGCATTCGGATTAGTGTTTGTCTATAAAGGAAGAGTATCCCGTAATAAATAAATAATAAACATAAATAAATATCAAACAACCTCACACAAATCGATCTAGTCCCAAATTAAGCTCAAGAAGGCTTGTGTTATGGGTACTACGTATAGACGACGATATACATAATTATATAGATAAATATATATACTTAAATACATAGAACAACCATGACCATGACCCAAGCACAAATATTCGAGTTAATCACACAAATATTTGCCCTGGCCGGGATTCGAACCCGGGACCGCCAAATGAATGAAGTGCATTTTATTAATTCCAGGACTGTAAAATCTACCTTTGCGGCACGAAGAAGGACCTTATAGACTCTGGGCTTGCGCAGCGAGAGGTACCAGAGGAGACGGTGGCCACGTATAGCCAGGGTGTCAGTGGGCACTTCCTGATCTCAAGCAAAACTGGTGAGAATGTGGGTAAGTAATTCTAATTTCATGAGATAAATCCGTACTAATCCATACTAATATTATAAATGCGAAAGTGTGTCTGTCTGTTTGTTACCTCTTCACCCTTTAACCGCTGAATCGATTTGATGAAATTTGGCATAGAGATAGTTTATGATACGAGGAAGGATGTAGGATAGTTTTCATCCTGGAATTTATACCTAAAAAGATTGAAAAGTGAGTGAACATTTCTGTTGGGGTGCGGTGACCCTGTAGGAAATGTAATTATTAGACCAAAAGCACAATTGCTCTTAGATTTGCTTAGGCGCTTTTAATAATCCCTTTTATCAAGTTCCACGCGTACGTAGTCGCGGGCAAAAGCTAGTAAAAAATATAGTCGAAGAGGCACAGAGGAGACCCTTGAGGAACGCCGGTATCAGTAACCTATTGATTGGACTTATAGCCGTTAATAACTGACCTAAATTTAACATTAAAAACGGGTCTCGACTCGTGTAAAGGCTTTATACGTGGCATCTGTTTTCATAGTTATAATTGAGTGGTTTGTCACCGACTTCAAAAGGTGATTCAAATCTGTACATTCTGGGTTATTTTTGGCTTTTCAGTTTATATTTTGAAGTCGGTTCTTTTTTTAGATATATTCAATTTATCCGATAAAAAAAAATTTAATATATCTAAAAAAAAAAAAATTTATCAAATTTATCCGATTGAAGGAAAACATCGTGAGGAAACCACCTAAGCCCAATAAGGCCTAGTTTCCCCTCTGGGTTGGAAGGTCAGATGGCAGTCGCTTGCGTAACAACTAGTGCCTACGCCACATCTTGGAATTTGGGTAGCCGACCCCGATTGAGAATTCATTCTCTACAAAGATATGGGACAAAGGCTAGGAGGATGATGATGATTCAATTTATCTGATATTGTTTCAGACGAACTGTTCCAGAAGATAGTGGACGACTGCGCAGCCGACAAGCGCGTGATGACGAGCGTTGAGGAGATGCGAGTTCAGCTGCTGAAGGACGAGGCGGCCTATGAAGCGAAGAATAAGCAGTACTGCCTGTGCTGAAACTAATTGGGATATACCTACCTAAGAAATAAACCCCAATTTTCCTACAATAGGCTAGTTGACTCATGTCAAATTGTATTAAACTAATGTTTATTTCGTATAGTATTTAGTAAGGGAAACCTAAATATATATTTTTCAATTCTTAAGTGAAAGATGGCTGAAAAAATTGAATTTGAAAATATGTTTTTTTTGAAATGCTTAAAACGCTGTCCGCCATTTTCGCTTATGATAGTGACGTCATCGGTCCCGTAAAGAAAACTGAAAGTCTACTCCGACGACTTCGAATAGTGCCGTCTCTCTCGATCTTCCGTCAAAGTATATTGGAGTGAGCGGAATGGCACTATACGACGGTCGACTTTCGAATATTTACGCGGAATTTTACGTCACGCCACAGATTAGCAAAAGGCAAAAATATGGCAGACGGCGTTTTTGACTGTTCATGAAATTTCGAATTTTAAATTAATAAAATTTCGCTTTCTAGCTTTCACAAAAGTACAAGACATTTTTTTTAGAGCTAGTAATATCATTATTAACCATTTCATATATATTTCAAAAATGGGTCTACTAGCCTATTGTAAAAAAAGGCTGTTTGTGGCAGTAGTACGCCGAAACTAACACGACACTCTAATTAAGATATACCTAAGAAATAAAGAAATAAAATAAGTTTATTTTCCTAAAATTGTATTAAATAGGCTTATCTGAGATAATAATTTGAATCTGAACTATGGGAAAATACAATTAAATGGTCTTCGAAGACTTGTATCCAATTTAATACGTACGTATGTGATTAGTAAATGGATGATAAATCCTTATGTAAGGATCAAACTGCAGGTCAGTCATTTTTCTTTACCATGGTTATTCCAAAATGTTTTTTATTTGACATTGCGTCAGTTTGCAATAGTGTTGGCTGAAGGGAACTTTGCTTTCGAAACCCAATTTAGAAAAAGTTGATGTTTGATAATTGTCGATGTCAAAATTTCAACGGTTTGACACTGACATGTGTCAGAATTTGAATGGTTTGAGACTGCGCAGCCTACAAGCTGATGATGAAGAGCGTCGAGGAGTTTTTTTACATAGTATACTACCGTGAGTCTGAGACATATTAAAATACATACGGGTTTACTCACATTAGTTTAATAGGCTTTTGAAATACCCGATTTATAAAAAAAAGCATTTTGAAAAAATAAAAAACTACGTGTGTGGATATTTTTGTTGAGGCTACTGCTAAAACGAGGCATTTCAGCATTAAAATCGTCCCTTCTAGCATGTCGCAGCAATGTATTTAGCTTTAAGTTTCATGTTTAATGAGTTTTTAAATGTCTAATAACAACTGTGCCTTTAGGTTAAAAATGCTATCTATTCGCCAACTATATAGTTTATTATTTACAGTAGGCTAGGCTATATATAACAAAAAATTTTTTTCAAGAAAAAATATACCTACAGCTTCGGAATAAAGTGATTTCACGGAGGATAGAAAAACAGTTCACCGAATGCGCCATTTCATAACATTTTCATTTCATAGATATTTTTTTCCCGGTAATTATAGATTATTCAGAAATCTTGAAAATGTTACTATAGACAATAGTCTGGCTAATGAAATATTACTCCAAGTTTTTAAGGGAAAATTAAAAAATCTGCGGCTGGTCTCACTTTGTGTAGTAGGAATTATAGTTTTGATACTAGAAAATAATCTTGATTTGCTATGCATATTTAGGAAATAAGTTAAATATATGTTGAAGTGCACTCATAGTCAGCTCACACAATTTTTACCACTATTTGTACATACTTACAGTACAGTCAACTACAGACACATATGTTAACACTTTCTAACCACATACAAGTAATACGGTGAATAGAGACTAAAGTACTATGTGTGACCTTACAAACGGTCCGGTAGTTTTGAATTTTTGATATGTTGTCTAGGATGGTTAGTCAGTGCTTAAAATGCAAAATGCACAATTCCCCCCCCCCCTCCGCGCCCGCCGCCATTTTGAAAAAACCGGCACTCTCTTCATATTTTTGCTCATATCTTCCTTTAGGAGCATTTTAGCTAGAAGAAAGCTTCGACAATGTTAAAGAGAGTTAAATTTACTACATTCTCCATTTTATTTATTTTTTCTAGGACAGATAGTTACGGAGATATCCAAATTAAAAAAAACGTAAAAAATCGCAATTTCCTACAGAAAAACAAACTTCTGGATTATATCTTCGTTTAGGAGCATTTTAGCTAAAACAAAGCTTGGGCAATGTTGTAGAGAATTAAATTTACTATAATTTGCACTTCAAATTTTGTTTCAAGGACGGTTAGTTACGGAGATATGCACATTTAAAAAACAGGAAAAGTCGAATTTTCCGAAAATTTCTCAAAATTCTTGGTTTAGAACGCTGTCATTCAGTTATGGACTAGTCTAGGACAAATTAAAACATGTAGGAAATATAATTGCTTATAAAACTCATGTCCATTTTTACACACATTTTCGGAAAACGTGACTTTATTTTTTACATATCTCCGTAATTATCTGTCCTAGAAACAAAATTTGAAATGTAAATTATAGTAAATTTAATTCTCTACAACATTGCTCAAGCTCCGTTCTAGCTAAAATGCTCCTAAACGAAGATATAATCCAGAAGTTTGTTTTTGAGTTGGAAATTGCAATTTCTTAAGTTTTTTAAATGTCATATCTCCGTAACTATCTGTCCGAGAAACAAAATATAAAATGGAAAATGTAGTAAATTTAACTCTATATAACATTGTCGAAGCTTTCTTCTAGCTAAAATGCTCCTAAAGGAAGATATGAGCAAAAATATGAAGAGAGTGCCGGTTTTTTCAATATGGCGGCGGGCGCGGAGGGGGGGGAATTGTGCATTTTGCATGTTAAGCACTGACTAACCATTCTAGACAACATATCAAAAATTCAAAACTACCGGACCGTTTGTAAGGTCAAAATCCTTTATTCACTGAATTAAAGGCGAAAAATTAAATATAGTGTAAGTAAGACCTAACTTGGTAATAAGTACCATATATTAATCCATCACCAAAACAATTAGACAAGTACTATGCCAAATTTAACTCAATCGAAATGTTAGAACTAGTACATAAAGTAACAAAATTATTTACAGAGGACCCACGTACTAAATTGTTTTAATCATAGACAATTGGTGATACCACAAGGAAATATCTGTCAACATTATTTGGTTAGCCAGAGTTCAGAAAAAAATGCTTACAATGAAATGAAATTTTTATGAAATGAAAATTCGTTTTCCATATAACAAGGTTAAACCCACGTAGGTCTTAAATACTTAAGTTAGCTCATTTACATATAAGGAAACATTCTTTTAATTTTAAAAAGAAACGTAACTATGAAACCTTTCATACAAAGATCAAAGCGCAAAGGAAAATTTAAATGCGTAACCTGGGAATCGAACCCAGTGCCTCTGGATTACCGGTCCAGCGTGTTAACCTCTCCACCACTCTAACGCCAAATAACCTTTCGAATTTCACCTTATGTGTGTGACGATTTCTGCATTGTTTATTTGATAGGCTTTACACCTTATAAAAAAATGTGGTGTGTAAAATTATGAGACATTACATGTTTCATAAATTTAAGAAACAAAACTAAATTCATAGATTATTTATTTTTTAATTGAGTTGTAGATAATCAATTATTGAAGTTACCTTTATTTAAAAATGCTTATAGAGGAATTGAAAATAGTATACTAATCTTATTAAAAACTTTCGTAAGACATGTTTAATTATTGTATTAAGAGGCCTTATTCCTTTTAATTATTTTTTATATTATGACAAATATATTGTTAATTTCAACCAACTTTTTGAAGTGAATAACACTCTTTCCCGAGTTCTAGGTAGTAACGTAGCTATTTCATGCTTTTATTGTGTGTAGTCGAAAATAAATAGAAATATCTAATTTTCCGCGTGAATTTTGTCAATTTCGAGTAGTTTTTGAAACAAAAATTATCAATGAAAATTCAAACTGTAGGTTTCTAATATATACCAATAAATCCCAATAGCCCTGTTCTAGGTAGTAACATCAATAATATGTTAAAACATGTTTGATCATAGAGAAAAATTTCTAAAACAATCAGCATTTTAAAAGGGATAAGGCCTCTTAAGCGGTTTACACTCACGTGAAATTGTCAGGAACGGCCCGAACTGGTATGGAGTTCTTCATCATGCGACTTCTACCACGCAGCTTTTCGGATACATACCTACGAGTTCGAAACATGTGGGACCGTTCCTGACAATCTCAGGCGAGTGTAAACCGCTTAATACAATTTAATTAAATAGTATATTAAAAATAACAGTTTTCAGTTCCTGGGAAAAAAGTAAAGGTTCCTCACTTTTAAAGTGTTGTAATATTGAATGTTGACAGCTATAGTGGCCATAAGTGATACTTGTTTTAATGTAGTGTATATAATCGAGATGTCACAATATGTTGAATAAACGCTTTATATTTTATACTATTAAATATTGTTTTGTTTTTATCACTATACAGTGTTGAACATTATGTTAAAGAAAAATACTTCACCTTTTGAGCGTCAGCGGTAAAGCAGTCTCATCAAAATCAACGGAAATTGAAAAATACTTGTTTACCGTAAGTATATACTCGTACGATGATTTTTAATCGGTGATCAGGTACCACTTTTCTAACTCAGTAATTGATGGCGGTCACGTTGAAGTCATAATTACATGAAAACAAACTTGATTTTTTCTATGATAATTTTTGGATTCAATTGACAAACGTGCGAAGAAGCTCATTGGCGACCCTGCCTTAGTTCAGGAAAAGCTGCAAAACCTCGAACACCGCAGGAAAGTCGCTTGTTTATCGGTTTTCTACCGGATGCACTTTGGTGAGTGTGCACTAGGACTGCATGAATTAATTCCACCGTCTCCGTTCAGACAATACAGTACTCGGCGCGGACTTGGATTCCACCCTTATGTTGTCGATATACCACTGATTCGTACGAAACGCTTTGCGTCTACTTTCCTTATGAGGACAGCTAAGGAATGGAACTCTCTTCCTGCGTACCTGTTTCCTGAAAAATTTAACTTGGATGTCTTCAAGTCGAGAGTGAATAGGCATCTTCTAGCCAAGCATGCTCCATCTTAGGCCTTATTGTCACTTAACATCAGGTGCAATCGAGGTTAAATGCATGGCTATTTTGAATAAAAATAAAAAAAAAATGATAATTTTTATTTTGAGACCAATTTTGTCTTAAATTCCTTGTCACGGAACTAATCTGTATCGGTGAGCTTACAACCTCTGTAATAATTTAATGGCATACTACTGAGTAGGTACTTATGAGTTGTCATTACATAAACAAATTCGTAGAAAATTTCGTCAAATTTCCCGCCAAAGCGATGGCACTTGACGTACGTATCGTACTTTAATAATTTATGTAAGATGACCATGTATCTAGTGGTTATTGGTTTTATTATATTTTCACTTTTAATTAATTAAACAGTGAGGTAATTGCGTGAGACCTCGCCTATTAAGTTTAATTATAGCTGAATATTAATATTTTTCTATTCGTGATCACCGATTAAGAATCATCGTGTATACGGTAAATAAAAGGGGTACACTACATAAATACGAAAAACTTAATTCCGATATTTATAATCACGAATTTCAAAATACCGATTTTTACATTTCCGAATGGATCAACATTCCGAATATGATTATTCCGATATTTCATAAATCCGATTTTTACATTCCCGAAATTACAAAAATCCTAATGGTTATAATAACGAATTTCAAAATTCCGAATCTTTGTACACCGAAGTGTAAAAAGTCCGAATTATTAATATTCCGATTTATCACAAGTACGAATTCCGATTGCTAAAAAACCGATTTTTAAAATTCCGAATTTTAATACACCGAAAAATGAAAAGTCCGAGTCAATATTAATACGAAACATCAAAATACGGAATTCTAATATTAATAATAAGTATAAATATGTATTCGAGTCCGAAATTAAAACTCACATAAACCTGCAAAGCTAATTCTTATGTGAAGCCGATTTGAGTCGGACCTGCCTTAAGCTAAAATAGGTAATGTTAGGATTTTTCGACCACTCGATATAGATCTCCGCGGCTCGCTCGCTTCGCTCGCTCGTTAGGAACGTAGTTCAACCTAACACTCCTCCTCGCTTCGCTCGTCGTCGTACCTAACCTAAGCCAATTTTACTTACAATTTGTCATTTCTTTTTATTTTGGTTGTTATACAAACGTAACCTAACCTATAGTTTTCGGGGTTCAGCCAATAACCTAACCTATAGTTTTCGGGGTTCGGCAAGTCTGACGCTCCGCTCGCTTCGCTCGCTCCGCTATACGTGGTCACAATACAAACCTAACCTAACCTACAGTTTTCGGGGTTCAGCCAATTCGATATTTGTCCAAACCCGATTTTCTATTTTTGTTTTAACGTAAAAAATCGGTTCAGCAAGTCTTTTGACGCTCCGCTATACGTGGTCACAATACAAACCTAACCTAACCTATAGTTTTCGGGGTTCAGCCAATAACCTAACCTATAGTTTACGGGGTTCAGCAAGTCTGACGCTCCGCTCGCTTCGCTCGCTCCGCCATACGTGGTCACAATACAAACCTAACCTAACCTACAGTTTTCGGGGTTCAGCCAATTCGATATTTGTCCAAATTCGGTTTTCTATTTTTGTTTTAACGTAAAAAATCGGTTCAGCAAGTCTTTTGACGCTCCGCTCGCTTCGCTCGCTCCGCTATACGTGGTCACAATACAAACCTAACCTAACCTACAGTTTTCGGGGTTCAGCCAATTCGATATTTGTCCAAATCCGGTTTTCTATTTTTGTTTTAACGTAAAAAATCGGTTCAGCAAGTCTTTTGACGCTCCGCTATACGTGGTCACAATACAAACCTAACCTAACCTACGGTTTTCGGGGTTCAGCCAATTCGATATTTGTCCAAATCCGGTTTTCTATTTTTGTTTTAACGTAAAAAATCGGTTAAATAAATAACCTTTACCCAAATACTCCGAAATATTTTATTCCGAATTTACTAATTCCGATTTTTAAAACTCCGAATTTCATAATTCCTAAGAAAGAAATTTCCGATTATTGAATACACGAATGTCATTATCCCGAATATCAAATTTCCGAATAAGTAATGAAGTTTCGGAAAATTAATAATCGGAATTTTGTTTTTCAGGCCAATGACACTTCGGGCTTTTCATTATTCGGAGTTATAAAAATCGGAATAATATACAATCGGAATTCTGAAATTCGGTTAAATAAATTTCGTGTTTTTTAGTAATCGGAATTTTATTTCCTAGGAATTATGAAATTCGGAGTTTTGAAAATCGGAATAAGCAAAATCGGAATAAAATATTTCGGAGTATTTGGGTGTTCCCGTCGTGTTTGTGTGCGTGGTGCTTTGGGCTGTGTTTGTTTATATTTTAACGCTGTGTGCTATAGTCCTCCACCCTTAGAAAATACTATATCAAAATAGTATTTTATGCAACCGTTGTATAAGAGGGGGCAAAAAACGCGAGTGGCATGGGTTACGATGTGAGCGCAGCGAACATCGTAAGAAAGATGCCACGAGCGACATTTCACAAATAAAATGCAACGACATTTCATAAATAAAATGCAAATAAACAACAAAGACTACGACTCGACATTTCATAAATAAAATGCAAATAAACAACAAAGAAAATAATTACATGTTCCCGCTCGGAATCAACAAAATTAAAAAGAAAAATTGTCTCTGATAAACTTTTTTTTTATTGACATCCATCTGTCAAAAAAATATTAACTTATACATAAAGGTATACGATCACCATACTAAACATCTGTCAAAAAAATTACTTATACATAAAGGTATACGTTCACTATACTAAACATCCATGCACTGAAGATAAAACTTTTTTTTTAAGTTGGCAGCAATGCCTTAGTACAAAAGTTTTTTTTTTTAATTTGCAAATTGTGTCAATGCATGTGTTCATCATGTAATCTGAGGTACTAAGTGATGGTTTTTTGGCGACATTATAACATCGGTTAGCAGTGTGTTTTTGAGCAGTAGAGTATAGACTTTTACAGACTTTCATAATTTATGTCTTTATATTAGAGTTAGTAACTATATAAATGACAGAAAAAAGTACTGGAGTAGAAAAACATACGAAAAAAATTACATGGTTGATTGTTGTTGATGTATATGGCCGAACCAATTTGGTGATATCGATTGTGTTGGTGCGTATAAGGTACTCGCTGGAGCTTTTCTAAGTCTTGCTGTCTATAACACGGTATGTAGCGTGTGTTTTCGCGGTTGGTGTTGAATCAACTACTTTCGTTGGTGCCGTTTTTACAAGCTTTTTATTAACTTGCATTGTATGTTTAATGTATGTTTGTTCGGGTGAAATCTTGCAACTCAATTTTGAAGCAGATATCGTCAACTGATTGAGCTGAAATGTTGCATACTTACTTAACTTTGATGACAATACAATAATATGGTACCATGGGGATGATCTGATGATGAAGCCGGAAGGTGGCCATAGGAACTCTATAATAGAAAAAGCAATCCTACCGAGCTTGGGCTCTTTAGAATCTTCTCAGTGAGCATTTGATGGATATCCAAAGAAAAGTACAGTCGGCTATAAAAGCTTGCCACTAAAATGTCATTTTTGACAGAAACTTATTATTAGTGACGTTTTAGCGTTCGGCTGTCTTGTTTATCTTCTCACGCGCGAGGTGCATCGATTGGTACCGCGAATCGTCGGTGTTCGTCTTATCTTAATTGTTATATCGGCCGGGCCTCGTAATGAGCCGGCCTCTTCTAGTAAATACTAGACGCGTGGTCCCGGTGTCGGTATGCGGAGGCTGGTTTTTTTGGCTCTCTCGGATCCCACGGATGTTTTAATGTTCGGCTCTGGTATCGAGCTTAATTGTTCTGTGTACGCAGGTTTGAGTCGGTCTAATGTAACCGTTATTTCTTTTCCGCGTATGCAAATGGTGAAGTATTTCGGATGTCGCCGGATAACTTCATAAGGTCTTTCGTATGGTGCAGTTAGTGCACGTTTTACTTGGTTTCGCAGAAATACCTACATGAGACCAATTTTTCAGTTTCTTGTGGACGAATATTACTCGTATGTCACTTCTTGCTTCGTAACTTGGTAATGACGCTAAGGTTTCTGTCAGTTTTTGTGTATAGTCGCTTGTATTCATGTCTGTTTTTTGGTGGAAAAAGAAGTTCCCCGCGGTAGATTAAGTGAAGTTCCGTAGGTACGTCATTTGTGCCGGAATATACCTAGCCAAAATCTTCTTTAACCGTTGACCTCAGGCCTAGTAACACCAAAGGTAATTCCTGACTCCAGCTATTGTTAGTGCAACGAGCCATTGCAGCCTTGAGCGTCCTGTGTAGTCTTTCAAATTGCCCATTTGCTTTTGGATTATAGGCTGTTGTATGTATTTTGTCAATTCCGAACCGTCGCATTAATTGTGTGAATAGTGCCGACTCGAACTGTCTGCCTTGGTCCGTAGTGATTCGGTCCGGACATCCGAAATGAGCAAAACAGTTATCGACTTAAGCTCGTGCAATGGTTTCGGCGCTAATATCCTGGGTTGTTATCACTTCAGGCCGTTTTGTGGTGCGATCTATAATAGTGACGCAATAAATACTTAAAGTTTTCCGACATTGGTAAAGGTCCAATTTAGTCGATGTGAATATGCTGAAATCCTTCTGATTTTGGAATGCGCCTAATGGTGTCAGGGTGTGTCGTTGTAGGTACTTTACATTTTTGACAGGCGATACATTTTTTAACGAAGTATGGTTACTATCGGAATTCATACGTGGACAGAAATAGCTTTGTGTAACAAGACGCCTCGCCGCTGCGACGCCCGGGTGGCTGAGATCATGGATTGTTTTGATAACCTTATCTCTGTACATGAGTGGCAGGTACAGGGGGGGTATTCGACCAATTTTAGAGATCTCTCCTTTTCATCACCATCCGTCACTTTTGACGTGTGCCTACTTGACAAGTGGCGATATCGCTAGAACATCGCAACTTCGTCAATTCAGACGCAAAATTTTCGTTTCCTTTGTATGTGACGGCATAAATAACAGGCGCATACTTAAAATTTACCGCGTAGTACGTGAAATTAGTCCGTTACGTTTCGTTCAAAACAGAAATTTATATACATGAATAACATTTTTGACAATCATTATCACCTTTGTATTTCCAAAATTGAGATGAGATATGTCACTTTTAAGCTCATCGCATTTAAATGACAGTTCAATGGCGATATAACTGTTATCTAATAGAGATTTGACGTTTGGCGATCACTCGAATGTCAATCTCGAATTAAGTCCCAGGTGGATGTTCGATGTTGATGTCTCGCACGTAATTAGGCTCTGTGTCGTGGGTTCAAATATGTTTTTAAACTGTGTCCTGTTTTTTTAATTGTTCTAGAAGACCAAGCTTGTGCTAACTGTTGAAGATCGAATAATTTCGGAATTGTGATTTCGGATATTCTTGAAACCGTGTCTGCTACTACGTTGTGTCAGCCTTCGATGTAAATAAATAATAAATATCGGACAACCTCACACAAATCGATCTAGTCCCAAATTATGCTCAAGAAGGCTTGTATTATGGGTACTAGACGACGATATACGTACATATATACTTAAATACATAGGAACAACCATGACCCAAGCACAAATATTCGAGTTCACTACACAAATATTTGCCCTGGCCGGGATTCGAACCCGGTACCGCCGGCTTAGTAGGCAGGTGCTCTACAAACTGCGTCAAAGTGATCATTTCATTTTAGCCACGTGTCAAACATCACTGTTTTTCACTTCGACTGGAATATGGGACGGTGCCAGATTGTCGACGAACGTTCAACCTTTTTAACGCCACAGTCACGAGTTCATTGGTAGCAATCTACTTCACCACTGCGCCAACATCGTAAAATAGTTTTATTATCAAAGTTAATATATTTATCGGAATAACTTTTTTACGATTTGCTCAAAACGCATTTGGTCACATTTCGTTTGGTACAATGAAAGGTGTGGTGTTTGTAATCGTTGTCATTGTGTTTGGTAATATATACTTATTACATTCTCAGATTAGAGTTACCCGTAGAATGCCTTTAGGTAATAATCAGTTAGTCGAAAAAAATTACCGATTTCAACTAGAAGAAATCGTATTTCCGTTACCGAGTTAATTTAAAAATATTAAAAAAATCACCAAAATCGATTGATAATTGGCGAAATGACCGCGTAACACACGTAGTAGTTTATGCAACTGTTACATAATAAGAGGTCTTGAACCACGAATGTGGTTGAAACGAGCCGAAGGCGAGTTTCATAATAGGATCACACGAGTGTTTTAAGATCTAATTATGTACCGTTCAAACACTACTTTAGCTGCACCCATATTCATCAATATTATCATAGATTTTCTTTTATGTAGATAAATAATTAACATACAGTTGCATAGAGAATCTCCTTTTTTGAAGTCGGTTGAAAAGTAAAAGAAAAATATTTGTATGAAAGAAATTTTATATTTTATTTAATGACTCAAGTGGGATTCGAACCCGCGTTTCCACACTTTCCGCACACAGGCGTTCTGTCCATTAAGCTACAGAGTCCTATTACCTATGCAAGTATCTTTCCCTAAGTAGGATAAAAAGTATTCTATAATCATCTTTGGATGTCCTCAGCTATCCCTGTACCACCTGCACCAAAATTGGTTAAAATCCGTCCACCCATCGCATTGTTGATAAGAGGGCAGAGAAAAATTTATCAACAGATGTCGCTGTGCGGCTAGTACGCTGTTAAGATTTTTCCTGCAATAATTACCCCTCCAAAGAAAATTACAATACAATTTTATAAATTTACTATGATTATTGTTGCAGTTAATTCAGCGAAAGCAGTACCGGTAGAGCCGAAACAAGTGAATCTAGCTCTTGAAACAGTGCTACGATTTGACGATAGAGATCGAGCAGCAGATCTAGCAGTTATCGATAAAGTGCAGAATGTTTTAGCAAAAATAAAAAACGCAGTGCAGAGCAGAAGTGCCAGAAAAAGCAATAACGATCTAACTTTTACTGATTTCATTCTAAAGGCCGCTAAGATATTAAGAAGGTATAACGATGATCATCTAGAAGACACGTATGCAATTATAGACGATGAATCGAGAAGATATATTAATAGAGAAAGTAAACTACAGGATTTGTTTGGTAATGGTATCAGAAGATACATAAATGACCAGTTGGATATCGTTAAGGACATGCCAGCAGAGTCGTTGCGGCGCCATTTAGACAAAGCTATTTCTGCTTTAGAGGATAAAGAAGAAACTGAAAGTAATAATGATATACTTAACGTTGGAAACACTTTGTACATTGGGCAAAGTGATAAGTTTAAAACAGCACTCAAACAATTAAATAGATTAAGAAGATCCAATGTGGTTGATTTATCACAGGTATTAAGAGATACACTGAAGTCTCTAGTATTCGATCATTATTCAAATCTCAACGATAACGTTAAAGGTGAATTGATAAATATAGTACGGCATTACTGGAGGGCGTTTGAAAACGATGGTAAACCATCTAAAGATGGTGATCAGCTATATAACGTGGTAAAAACGTTACGAACGAGTTCAGTGACGCCGATTCCGATTCAACACACAATCGGTGCAAGAGCTCACAACAACAATTGGAGTCCAGAAGTTCGAAATAGATATAAAGTTAGTCAATTATCGCCGGGTGTAGTCGAAAATCGCGATAACAGAAGTAAGAAAAAGAAAGAAGAGACACAAACTACCAAGAATTTAAAAGCTGAATTTGATTTACATTATAGCGTCGGATCATCTTCTTCAGAAAATTCCAAGGAATCAAAGGAATTTAGTGAGTCAGAGTCACACGCATCGGAAATGCTCACAGGGGGGCTAAAGAACTTTCGTTTAAGAGCTGATACTTCGTCTGAAACCAGTGATGAGGGGTCTGATGAGAGTGAAATTACCCATAAACCAAGAGAAATAGTTATACAACATAGCAACGTCATTGATGTTGGGTTATCCCGGAAAATACCTGGACGTATCAATGTCTCATTCGTATCTGAAGACAGGTCAGTAAAAATTACTTAAGTACTACTGAGCGTCTTAAAAAAAAAGAACAAAAAAGAACCGTCTTCAAAATAAACTGAAAAAGCCAAAAATAACCCGTTCATGTAGAGATTACATTTGAACTTTTTGAAGTGGGTGCCTTTTTTTGCTTTTTAGTGTTTAAAATAAAATACATACCTATAGCGGGGACATCAGGGTGATCTTGTTTGTATGCATCTCGTTTGAATTATCCACTAATTCCTAACCTTTAAGGAATTATACCTTCCATCCTCAGCTCAGCATACGGAGATGATGACTATCAGACGCAAATACATGTTTTTTTTTTATAAAAAACATGAAACACATGATATTGCTTATAAGATTTAAGGGTTGCCCTCGATTTCCCTGGGATCCTACCATCAGATCCTGGCTTGGAATACTAAACAGAATACAACTAACAGTCTTAACCTACCTAAAATATTTAAAGAATAGGCTAGTTGACTCATGGCAAATTGTAATAAAGTAATGTTTATTCCGTATAGTATTTAGCAAAGGAAACCTAAATATATATTTTTCAATTCATAAAAGTGAAAGATGGCTGAAAAAATTGAATTTGAAAATATGGTTTTTATTTTGAAATGTTTAAAACGACGTCCGCCATTTTCGCTTATGATAATGAGAATGACGTCATCGGTCATGTAAACAAAACTGAAAGTCTACTTTGACGACTTCGAATAGTGCCGTCCCTCTCGATCTCCTGTCAAAGTATATTGGAGTGAGCGGAATGGCACTATACGACGGTCGAATTTCGAATATTTACAGGTAATTCTACGTCACGCCACAGATTAGCAAAAGGTAAAAATGGCGGACGGCGTTTTTGACTGTTCATGAAATTTCTAATTTTCAATTAGCTTTCTAGCTTTCACAAAAATACAAGACTTTTTTAGAGCTAGTAAGATCATTATTAACCATTTGAAATATATTATATTTCAAAACTGGGTCTACAAGCCTATTACCTCCTAACTCCTAACCATTAAGATGTTGTATCTTCCATCGTCAGCTCAGCATAATTAGATGTTGACTACCAGACGAAAATACCGGAATAACTTTATAAAATACATGAAAAACATTCCTAGTGCTTATAACATTTGAGGGTTGCCCTCGATTTCCCTGAGATCCCATCATCAGATCCCGACATGGTGACAATGGGACCAACTCACAAAAAATTATAAATTGGGTTCAAAATTGGTGGACGAAAAATACATACAGTGAAATATAAACCCCCTCCTTTTTTGGAAGTCGGTTAAAAAAGTGTATCTAGGTACATGTTTTTTTTTCAGAAAATTAATTGTGTAAGCTTATCGTAGGTACTTTAGAGCCTCCTTCAAGAAAAATAAAACTAACATTTCCATTCCAGGTCGTCACGCTTTTATATAATGTTTTTTAGGGTTCCGTACCTCAAAAGGAAAAGAACGGAACTCGTATTAAGATCACTATGTATAGTCCGTCCGTCTGTCTGTCAAGACTATCATATGTTACTCAAGTTTCAGTAAAAAAACGAAACTTCTGATTTGACTTAAAACTACTACTACTACTAAAAAAACGTATATTTCGACACTCAAGGAATCAAAGGCAGTGTCCGTTGACCTAGAACTTATGACATTTGTCAAGTAGTACCGTCTTATACTACTTTTACGCTTAGAGCGTGTACAGAAGCGATTTGTGCGACATCTGGCATTTTCAGCTGGTAAAGCTAAAGAATCAGCCTCATACACGGAAAGGCTGAAGCTTTTTGGGATGGAGTCCTTAGCATTGCGTAGAAATATCGCCGATGCATTGTTCCTGCGCAAGCTCATCATCACTACATAGTATAAAACAAAGTCGCTTTCTCTGTCCCTATGTCCCTTTGTATGCTTATATCTTTAATACTACCCAACGGATTTTGATGCGGTTTTTTTTAATAGATAGAGTGATTCAAGAGGAAGGTTTATATGTATAATACATGCATAATTTATCAGCATTGCACCCGTGCGAAGCCGGGGCGGGTCGCTAGTACGAAATAAAATTGACTGTCCACAACTATTAGCTCTATTGTCTTTCAGAGCCCCATCTCGATTGCCCTGCTATCCTATCACGCCCCTGTGTCCACCTCTTAGACGAACTGTTCTCGGCAGCAACTCACCTGTACCAAGGCTTTGTAAAACCCTTATAGCTGTCATGAGACGGATGTGCACTTTGACTCGACGCAGCAATTTAAAAAAAAACTGTTCATAAATGTTTAGGAAAAACCTTTCATAAATAAAAAGCTTAGGCCAGTAAAGAGCATAACTTACTTTCAAGTATAATTAGTGTTAAGTAGGTAATAATTTTAACTGGTTTTTCTTGGAAATAAAAATAAAGATAATGACAAAAAGGTAAAAAAGCAAAGTAATGAAAAAAGTTGAAAAAAAAAACTTATTTAGTCAATAAAAATATTATAAAAAAGGATGTGCATCTTGCACAGTGTATTAAATTAATGGCTTGACACCGACTTTAAAAGGTGATAATAATTAAATCGGTACATAAACGGCTTCTTTTGTTTATTTTTGATAGCGGTTCGATATTTTTTTTATTGAGTGTCGTTCTCTTCAGGGTTTACTATACGAAATACGATGTCTAGTATAACTTGTCACATTATGCGGAAAACGCTACCTATCTCTTTCTATCTATTAATCCTATCTCTATCTATCTATCACTCACAGATGTCCACTGATGAAAATAGGCCTCCTCCATGACTCGCCATGAAATGCGATCCCGTGCAGACTGCATCCATTGATTCCCCGTTACTCTCACGAGGTCATAGTCTAGTCTATAGTAGTATACGTGGTAGCCACTCTAGGACTGCTGTCCCAACGGCCGTCCATTCTCCGGGCTACATGGCCTGCCCATTGCCACTTCAACCGGCCAATCCTGTGAACTATGTCGGTTACCTTCTGCGGATATCCTCATTTCTGATTCTATCGCGCAAAGAAACTCCGAGCATAATAGTTCTTTCCATTGCAATCCTATCTCACCAACAAATAATTAATTTATAATTTTAGAGGCCAATCAAGAAGAAGTGAAATATCCCAAAGCGGCAGGAGGCATTTTACGGTTTTCCCCGCGACCATATCTCATGAAGGTATAAGTATTGAAAGCTTTGAAACTGAGGATAGTCGTGAACAGACAAATATGAGGAAAAGCAATATTATAAATATTACTTCTCTAACTACATTGAATCCTAGTGACCCCTCTAATGTAAAAAAACTAATTGAAGATATAGAAAAGCAAATAGAAGATGTAAAAGAAAAAGTTAAGTACGTGAAAAGTTTAAATATTGGAGCGAATGATACCAAAATTGACAGCAGTAAAATCAAATTTAAGGCAACAGACAGTGATGAATCGTCTACGGATGGTTTAAAGTCCAAAACCAGTATAAGGCCAAATTCAGATAGTATTGAAAGAGAAAATGACGCATTTTTATCAGAAGATACTATAGAAACACAAACAACTATCGAAACAAAGACCGAGAAAACTAGCAAAAATATTGTTAAATTTAGAGCCGATGATGATACCGATAGTACTAGGCATTCTTCTGAAGAAAAAAGAGAAATAAAGAACGATTCAAAAGAAATCATAAACTCCACTGTTAAAACAGATAAAGTGAACAGCACAGTTAATAATGCCACAGTAAATATTGAAGATATCAAATTAAACCTAAACGAAACGATTGATGATAACAAAATCGTTAATGAGGCTTCTGACAATACAGAATCTGACAATAAAGAAGAAATAGACAATGGACATAAAAATATAACAAATGTGGATAAAACAAATCAGTTGAATAGCTCTCATACAACAAACACGACTATACGTTTAGACCTCACTACTAAAACTTTTCCAAACGTCTTGGAAGCAGGGTTGATGAAAGAATTAAATTCGTCCATCTAAATAAATTGGAAAAAAATAAAGGAAAAAAAATCTTAACGCTCCAAGTACATTAATGTGATGGAACAGTACTGTACTTACCGAAATAAAGTTGTGTATGTCATGTGAAAGCGATTTTCTATCATTTTCAATCCTCATATCTCCGCCATTTGCTGGATGACTGGAAATCGGACAAAAGGGTAAGGTACCCACAAGAATATATTTTCGACCAAGTCCAAACAAAGACTAAAGCAACTATATCGCCTAAATATTTTAATAGAATCTATTTATTGATTCCATTTTTCATGTGGAAATACCTCATTTTTATTTTTATAAATACAAAGGTGAAATTATGAAAGAAAGATTTGATGCGATCCACTACAATCTAATCAGGACTCGACCCTTCGACCTCTACGTTTCCAGCATAGTGTTCTCCCAACTGAGCTATTAGATCGCTACGTCAATCACACCAAAAATACGTATATAAAAGTATGTATTTAATTTACTAATTTAAATTGATTCGAAATAAGTACTTTTTTTATCAACAGAGGGTCAATACTTACAAACTACAGAAAAATATAATTGCATCATCACTACATAGTATAAAACAAAGTCGCTTTCTCTGTCCCTATGTCCCTTTGTATGTTTAAATCTTTAAAACTACGCAACGGATTTTGATGCGGTGTTTTTTAATAGATATAGTGATTCAAGGGGAAGCTTTATATGTATAATACATGCATAATTTATCAGCATTGCACCCGTGCGAAGCCGGGGCGGGTCGCTAGTATTCAATAAAAGAGCATTAGTTCCTATTTGTGTTTTAAAAGAAATTTATGTTTTAGACTGGTAGGCCATATTAAAATTTTCAAGTCTAACGGCATTTTGTGAGCCATTTTGGCAACATGACTTTTCCGATGTAAAAAAGCCTGCTGAATTCGATTCTGGATGTTGCCAAGCCGAATTTTGCCCCCCTCCCCCCATTTCCCCCCCCCTTTTACCTGAAAATATGTCCCTACCCCCGGTTTTTACGGTTTTACACAAAAAGTATTAGAGTTAGAAAAAAAATGTCTAGGACAAAAATGATCTCCATAAAATTTACTATTAAACAGTGTAAAAACTTTTTTAATAGGCCTTATGGTTTGTGAGCAATAGCTTCCCGAACTTTATTATTTTTTCATAATTTTGATAAACATGGTCGAGGCAGTGAAATACACTTATTTTGGGGTAATTGGTATCGCACATGATCAATTCCATACAAAATTCGGCTTGGCAACATCCAGAATCGAATTTTGGCTCCTTTGGTTAAAATTCAAGATGACAGGAAATTTCCGTTTATTTTGAAATCTTGTATCAATTTCCAACCTTTTTGAGTCTGTAACTTCACTTAAATGAAAATGAAGATCGTAACGTCTGTAACCGTAAGTAAAACTACCTACCGAGCTGGAGGTACTTCCGGTGTTGATTGAAGTTGACACGACTCCTTGCAGTAGAGTTATGACAAAAAATATGAATACTTCCGAAATTGCCGCCATCTTGTTTTTGTCCACTTCCAGTACCCGGACGGACTTCCGGTTATCAAAATTGAGTTCAGCGACCCCTAAAACCTATATCATGACACCCCACACGACCAGAATCGAGTTATAATACGGCTTTTTTAAGTTTTGGCATTTTGACCGCCATCTTGAATTTTAACCAAAGGAGCCAAAATTCGATTCTGGATGTTGCCAAGCCGAATTTTGTATGGAATTGATCATGTGCGATACCAATTACCCCAAAATAAGTGTATTTCACTGCCTCGACCATGTTTATCAAAACTATGAAAAAATAATAAAGTTCGGGAAGATATTTCTCACAAACCATAAGGCTTATTAAAAAAGTTAATACACCGTTTAATAGGAAATTTTATGGAGATCATTTTTGTCCTAGACATTTTTTTCTAACTCTCATACTTTTTGTGTAAAACCGTAAAAACCGGGGGTAGGGACATATTTTGAGGTAAAAGGGGGGGAAATGGGGGGAGGGGGGCAAAATTCGGCTTGGCAACATCCAGAATCGAATTCAGCAGGCTTTTTTACATCGGAAAAGTCATGTTGCCAAAATGGCTCACAAAATGCCGTTAGAACGACAAAGGAAGCCGTTTTTTAGAATTTTCTACCAGTCTATTTGGTTTTTTTTTGAGCATGAGCCAATTTACCACGAAAATTGCACTTATATTTTCATCTGTGTTGGTTGATAATTGGAGCCATCTATTCAATCTTGCACCAGTATTTATTAGATCTCTAAACGGAATTTAAGATATTTGGATACCTACAGTTAGGATACATTTGAGTAAGCAGGTTTTCTGTTGCCAGATAATCTAAGGTGAGCAGCCAGTCAGTGATTTTAATTTTAGCATTATACCTATTTGGAAGCTTCTTTTAGATTACAAAAAAATTATATAAAATTGTACACATAAGGTCTCAAGAATTTCCCGAAACGGCTCGCAAAGGAGGTTTTGATTGAAGGTAGGGTTAATTTAATTCTACGTTTGTTTATTAAGTTGATATTATTGTCAGACGAGTATACAGCATTGTGGGTGACTAGACATGTTTTAAGAATGAAAAGCTTTCTGATTGATAACACCTGGGCTTCGTGATATAATTGAGTTCTAGGGTACCTGAAGGGTTTTTAAGCATGACCTTAATTACAGATCTTTGAGCTCGTTCTGCATCTATTAAAACTGATTATTAACGCTGCACCTCCCTAAGCAGTTATACAGTAACATAACATCGATTGGCATAATGACAGGTACACCATATTCATGACCTCCTTAGGTACTAAATTTCTTAGTTTTTTGACAATGAAAATTGTTTTTCTTGCTCTTTTGGAAAGACATGGTTATGGTTATGGTTATGGGCTCCGTTTTCCGCACTTAGCCCGTGTATATTCGGGCCGTTGTGCGTGCATGTTTGCCAGCTAATAGTCTAGCCAGCCTAACTCCGTCCAGAAGCGCAGGATTCTCCTGGTGTCTCCACAGGCTTCACGAAGTGACCTCGGTGCTTTGAGGATTTCAGTCCGTTGCTTAGTTACGGCGGCGCATTCCAGGATCACGTGGGTAGCTGTTTCTTCGGCCGACAGGCATCCCCTACATAGGGGGCTATCGGTCATTCCTAGAACATATATAAGTGCTTGTTAAGTGTGCAGTGTCCAGTGATAGTGCCTACTACTACTCGCAGGGCGGGCCTGCTTAGCGATAATAAGCGCTTTGTCAGGCGTGTGTCCGGGCATGGGACTGTTTCCCGGGACTGCCTGCATGTACTGGTTTCTGCCCATTGATCGGCGTGTTGTGATCGTGTTCTGTGACAAAGCCATGTACGCAGCTGATTAAACGCCAAGGGGAGCAGGATCTGGGCCAATTGCCGATTGATCGGACCCTCTCCTTGCCAGCTGGTCGGCTGCGTCGTTACCTAGAGACCCACTATGCCCTTTAATCCATTGCAACGTGATCCGATTATTCGAACCGATCGTTTGCAACGCTGAGTGACACTCTAGTATGAGCCCGGATTTGATTGTTTTATTCTCCAGAGCTCGTAAGACTGCAGCGCTGTCGGAAAAAATACGTATCTTTTGGTCTTTGATACCTCGCGCAGCAACTGCCTTAGCAGCCTGTGTGATGGCAAGGCATTCACATTGGAAGATGGAACTATATTTGCCTAAGGCTATTGATATGTTTACGTTTATTTCAGGTGAGTATATTCCAGCTCCTGTCCCTGTTTGTGTCTTTGACCCGTCCGTATATATGCGTATTTCGTGTATATCGGATTGATCGTTAGGTTCTTCAATCAACTCGATTTCGTATCTCTTATTGAAGTAATGCTGTTTGGGTATCTTGTCGTTGGGAGCAGCTATCATTGGCTTGTGTTTGATAGCCTCCTCAAGTATTTCGGCATGACCCCCGTGTGCTACACCCCAGAGGTTAAGCGTCTTCAGTCTGATAGCTGCTGATGCCGCCTCTTGCTGAATGAACAGTTCAAGGGGTGGCAGTCCTAGCAGTACCTCCATTGCCGCTGTGGGTGTTGTTCTCATGCAGCCCGTCGTTGCTACACAAGCAAGTCTTTGAAATTGCTGCAGTTTATGTTTGGCTGTTGTCAGTTTGGTTCTGGGCCACCAAACCACAGCGCCGTAGGTGATAATAGGTCTTATCACCGCAGTGTAAAGCCACATTGTGATCCTGGGGTGTAAGCCCCAGTTTCTACCAACTAGTCTTTTACACTGCCAAAATACGACGCAGGCTTTGTTCAGTTTGTTTTCTAAGTGTTTGTTCCATAGTAGTTTGTCATCCAGGATGACGCCCAGATACTTGACCTCTTTGCTGAGAGTCAAAGTTGTGTTTTGGAGTTTTGGCAAGCGACTGATATTTATGGTTCACTTCCTGGTGAACAAGACTAGTTCTGTTTTAGCTGGGTTGACTGACAGGCCATGGCCAGAACACCATTGTTCGACGATTTTGAGTGCCTCTTGCATAAGGTCGCAGAGGGTTGCCTCAAACTTTCCTCTTACGAGGATCGCTACATCGTCTGCATAGCCTACAGTGTAGATGCCTGCCTCGTTGAGCTTCCGGATTAATCCGTCCACTACGAGGTTCCACAGGAGTGGTGATATAACTCCACCCTGTGGGCAGCCTCTTGACACGATAGCTCGAGTTGTGCCATTCACTGTTACCTGTACAGCCCTTTGTCTCAGCATGTTGTCGATCCAACCTGCTACGGTTTGATTGGCTCCATGTCTGAGCAGGGCTTGGCTAATGCTGTTGAATTGCGTCTTGTCGAAGGCTCCTTCGATATCGATGAAAGCCACAAGCGCTGAGGATTGTGTTGATAATGCGTGTTCTATGGGTGAAACAACGCTGTGTAGAGCTGATTCGGTTGATTTGCCTGAACTGTAGGCGTGTTGTTGCGGGTGAAGAGGATATTGCGCCAAGGTTCCATCTCTGAGATCGTGATCACAGAGGCGTTCCAGGGTTTTTAATAGGAACGACGTGAGACTTATCGGCCTGTATGACTTGGGCTGCGTATAGTCACTCTTACCTGGTTTGGGTATAAATACCACCTTAACTTCTCTCTTGGAAAGACATGTGATGTGATCTTTAAAATTGAGGTTTCCGTCACTCATTATACCAAGACATTTTATATTACTGGATCGTTGACTTCTATTGCAATTACATGATTGAGTGTAGGGCATGTTACAGGTGTGAATTTGGATGTGCCTTGTACTTTTGGGGCTTGAAGCTGCAGTTTTGTGGAAACACAAATATTTAGTTTTATTATTATTTAAAGTGAGTAGATTATTTATCAACCAGTTGTTAATTGATTTCATCCCTTCTTCCGTTGTCTTATATGCTTCCTCCCAAGTTTCCCGTGAAAAAGGACAACAGTGTCATCAGCGTAACACACAACTTCAGCGTCTTTTAAGAAAAGGTCATGAATGTCGTTCATGTAGATGATAAATAGTGTGGGGCCTAGTATGCTCCCTTGCGGGACTCCGAAATGAACAGATCTTCTGTCGCTTTTGTGAGACCCTAGCTTGACAAGTTGCTGTCTCTCAGATAACTTGTGAACCATTCTAAGGCTATCCCCCTAATACCCAGTCCCTCCAACTTTTTTAGGAGTATCTTGGATGAAACAGTGTCTAGGGCCTTTGCCAAGTCTAAAAAGACTACGACACAGCTGTAACCTTCATCCAAGTACTGAGCAATGAAGTCGGTTAGAAGAACTACAGCATCTTTAGTGGATTTCTGATGCCGGAATCCAAATTGTCTATCTGAGAGTAGTCAAATTTATTAGGCGCTTGTTAACAATTTTTTCCAAAACTTTTGAAAGTATACTAAGAAGAGAAATTGGTCTGTAATTCCCCGGTGAATATTTCGGTAGGTCTTTGTAAATCGGAGTAACCGAAGCTACCTTCCATAATACCGGAAAAATGCCTGTGCTTAAACTGAGGCAAAAGATCTCTACAGTATGTAACAAGACTTGCACTTATGCAGTCTGTACCAGGGGCGCTTTCTACTTTAAGTTTATCAATAATGTTGGTTGATCAGTTGGTTCCTTGAAGAGAAGATTTGGCGAAGATTTTTTTATAGTAACTTGTGTGGCCAGAGCCTCTTTGGTGTCGTTAATTTGTCTGAGTATATTGATAGCTAAGTTATCATTATCACCGATAGAACTTTTAGGGTTACTACTAATTGACGTAAGGTCAGCCGCCTTTTCTTTGTTAGGGTTCCGTACCCAAAGGGTAAAAACGGGACCCTATTACTGAGACTTCGCCGTCCGTCCATCCGTCCGTCCGTCCGTCCGTCCGTCTGTCACCAGGCTGTATCTCAACAAAGGTGATAGCTAGACAGTTGAAATTTTCACAGATGATGTGATGCTATTGCCGCTATAACAACAAATACTAAAAATAAAATAAAATAAATATTTAAGGGGGGCTCCCATACAACAACCATATGTATAGGTACGGAACCCTTCATGCGCGAGTCGGGCTCGCACTTGCCCAATTTTTTTTTATTTAAGTTACACTTATTTTTGATGGATTTCCAAACCTTTTTTGGATCTTTGCTATTGGCTCGAAATTCTTGTGATTCGTATTCTATTTTTCGTTTTCTAACTATCTGTTTATGAAAAATTCTGTAGCGAGAGTACGTAATTTGGAGAATATTGTCATTGGGGAACTGTTTCGATTTAGCGTGGTCTATCTTTGTGTCGGGAACATCGTAAAAGCCCAGCCCAGCTGTTATCCATGGTTGAACGGCATATTTTGATCTACTGATTTTAACTTCTTTTGAATTGTTGGTAACGGCTTTATTTAGGATTGTCATAAACGCCTCTACTGCATCATCCACGTCAGTTTTCGAGGTAACAACATTCCTATCTATAGAGTTAAATTCATCTCCGATGCTTTTATAATCAATAGTTCTTTTAATCCGGCTTTGTGACTTAGGTGTGATGTTAGTAGAAAGTCCAATTATTGCAATTTTATGATCCGTTATTTCAGAGCCACAGACTATTCCTGTAGCCAGAAATTTTGGGGTTATGATGAATATAATTTTATAATATTACCTATATATATCAAAATGTAGGATTTGATTTCTCATTTTGTGCTGCTTTTTACAAGCTTTTATTTAACTTGCAATGTATATAATGTAAGTATATAATTTGTTCGGGTGGAATATTTAGTTATTTATTTCTTCAACCGATTGAGCTGAAAATTTTCATACTACTCAACTTTGATGAAAATACAATATGGGGCTGGTCTGATGATGGAGCCGGAAGGTAATTATAGGAACTCTGTAATAGATTAAAGCAATCCTACCAAGTATGGGCTCTTTCAAATCTCATCAGTGAGCAATTGATGGATGTTTAAAGAACTAAAAGTACAGTCGGTAGAAATTAAATTGCTGACAGAAACTTATTTAAATATCTGTAAGTAAATTAAAAAATATTATAAGTCCATTATAATTTATTAATTATGTTTCCATAAATGTGTACAACCTTTAGCATTTATGTTATTTATCATTTAGAAAAAAAAGTGAACGAGGTAAAGTAATTTTAAATTGCGCAGGTTGGAAAGGAATGAGTAATTGCTGATATTGCTTTAATTTTCAGGCTTAATGAATATTCGGATCGGCTCATCCAGTTGAAAGTAAAACATTTAGTTATTTTAATAAAGCAAGTTAAATATTTCATGTATTCAAATTCCTCTAGGGTGTAACATGAATGATCGGTGCGATCATGACCTAACCGCATATCAGTCGAAACTCATTCAGAACTCGAATACGGTGCATTTCAGTGGACACAATGAATGAAGTGCCTTCGAGGGCGCCGCGGCACCCGCGGCACTCACAAGCGGCAGCGATTTTATACTAAGCTTTCCACCTTATATACCAAATCCTCACTCATAATCACATGGCAAAATTTATCTACTAGTCACTCGCTCTTGGCTCCCATAACTCGCGGCACCCCCGCGCCGCGTCCGCCCTCTCGACCAGCGGAGTGCTGAGCGTGGTCGTCGAGTCAGCCGGAGGCCTTTGCGGCGCTGACACGGCACTCTCACCTGAGCCCTCATTCGCGTAACTTTGGAAAATTCACGATGGATACTGAAGAGTTTAGGGTTCGGGGCAAGGAGATGGTTGATTATATCTGCATGTACATGACGACGCTGCGTAAGCGCCGCGTGACTCCATCGGTGGAGCCGGGGTATCTGCGAGCGGCGCTGCCGGCGGAGGCGCCGGAGCACCCTGAGGCGTGGGAAGATGTGATGGCAGACGTAGAGAACAAGATCATGCCTGGTGTAACGCACTGGCAGCACCCGCGGTTCCACGCCTACTTCCCGTCTGGCAACGCGTATCCA
Source organism: Apotomis turbidana (assembly GCA_905147355.2). NCBI lineage: Eukaryota > Metazoa > Arthropoda > Insecta > Lepidoptera > Tortricidae > Apotomis > Apotomis turbidana. The sequence continues at coordinate 7,398,110 of LR990305.1, read as the reverse complement.
TCGATCTTGGGCGATATGCTGTCGGCTGGCATTGGATGCATCGGGTTCTCATGGGTAAGTAGCTGTAGTTGTTAACATTTTTATAGATTTAAATATGTCGAAAAGGCGGTTACTTACCGTCATCGAGAGTTCAGATATTTTTTTCGGATTTAATAGCAGTTAGTTTGTGATAAAAATCTATTGGTATATACTTTTCAGTAAAAAGTACCTATTAACAGTATTAACCTAAATCGGACATTGTTTACAATTAAAATTAATGCTAAAAATCTCTATAACAAGACGTATCTAAAGAAATAACTCTTATTATAATACTAGCTGTGCCCCGCGGTGTTACCCGCTCATCCCACGGGAACACTACATTTATTCGGGATGAAAAGTATCCTATGTCCTTCCCCGGGACTGAAACTATCTATATACCAAATTTCATCTAAATCGGTTCAGCGGTTTAAGCGTGAAGAGGTAACACACAGACAGACAGACAGACAGACAGACAGACACACTTTCGCATTTATAATATTAGTATGGATATATATATATATATAATAGCTGTGCCCCGCGGTGTTACCCGCTCATCCCACGGGAACACTAAATTTATTCGGGATGAAAAGTATCCTATGTCCTTTCCCGGGTCTCAAACTATCTCCATACCAAATTTCATCTAAATCGGTTCAGCGGTTTAAGCGTGAAGAGGTAACAGACAGACAGACAGACAGACAGACAGACACACTTTCGCATTTATAATATTAGTATGGATACCACATAATATCCTAAATAGGCAAAATTTTACGTGGTTCTCTGTTCCACTCCCTAGGCTGTTTGCACGGGGTTAAACAAGAGATCGAAGTTAACATTTAGTAAACATGATAGTATGTATGTTGACAAGAACCTGTAATGTGTGTTTTAGAAAAGTTTACTTTCTATTTGGCGACTTTTAATTTATTCTAAATTATAAAAAAAACCGGCCAAGAGCATGTCGGGCCACGCTCAGTGTAGGGTTCCGTAGTTGCTCATCCTTCACAATAAACTGCTGTTTTAAGCCCGAGGTTTAAGTTAAGACAGATTTTAAGCTCTATAAAAAGGTCGTAAACGCCCTAGAAACTGTAATCACTTATTACCTTCTGGAAGTCAACTTACGACCTTTTAAAGAAAAAATATGAAATTTGGCGATAACTCAAAAACGGCTTGACCGATTTTGTTCAATATAGTTTTCATTGAAAGTACTTATAAGGCCGCATTAACATGAATTTTTCCATATTTTTTTGACTTGTGGTTCAAAAGTTAGAGGGGGGGGGACACAATTTTTTTTATTTTCGGAGCGAATATTTACAAAACTACTGACTTTATCAAAAAGTAATGTTTGAAAACCCCTATTATTTTCAAGAGACCTATTCAACGACACCCCACACACTAGGGTTGAAACGAAAAAAAAAAATCACCCCCACTTTAGGTGTTCGAGAGGTAACCGAAAAAAAATTTTTTTTTTAGTTTTTATTTTACCGTTTTGTCGGCGTGATACATACACATACTCATACCAAATTTCAGCTTTCTAGTACTAATGATCACGGAGCTAAGCCGCGGACGGACGGACAGACGGACAGACGGACAGACGGACAGACGGACATGGCGAAACTATAAGGGTTCCTAGTTGACTACGGAACCCTAAAAATATCCCCTATAAAAATGTTATAAGACCAAATACTTTGAACCTTTTGAGTCGATATAACATTTTAAGATGAGCTTGACGGCATCAGATGCTGATTTTTATTCAGCAACGTTGTTGTCATGTTTACGAAATTATTTCATAGACAGACACCGGAACAGGAAAAGTTAATAAAAGCTTGTAATAGAAAAAAGCGCCATTGTCCTTAGCTTGGGTATCCCATTATAACTCCGAAACATTGTTTCGCACCTGTAACGTTTCGCCAAATTTTCATTTGCTCGAAAACATTTTTTTCCTGAAACCCATAATATTTTTTTTTAGGATTTTATAAACATCGTTTTAAAGAACCCATTAGGTTAGGTTTGTTTTATATAATACTAGCTTTTGCCCGCGACTACGTCCGCGTGGAACTTAAAAGTATGGAAGCAACCTCGTACAACACGATAGATATCCATATCCACCTAATCACCTTAATTAATAAAAGGGATTATTAAAAGCGCCTAAGCAAATGTAAGAGCCTTTTAGTGCTTTTGGTCTAATAATTACATTTCCTACAGGATCATCATGAATTACTTACTCACTTTTCAATCTTTTTAGGGATCATTAATTTCCAGGATGAAAACTATCCTATCGCCATGCCAAATTTCATCAAAATCGATTCAGCGGTTTAAGCGTGAAGAGGTAACAGACAGATAGACACACTTTCGCATTTATAATATTAGTATGGATATTTGTTTTATTCTGAAATATTAACAGTTTTGGAATAAATAGCTTTCGGGCAAATGAAAATTTGGACTTACGATAGGTAACCCTTATTTTGTGATTTCAACTACCAAACCAAACCACAACCATCACATCCAAGTTACCTAATGAAAGTTGAAACACAAAAGTTCGTCTTTTGTTTTAGCCACAGTGTACAGTCTGACCAAAAAGAGTAGAAATTAAAAAGTGGCAATACTGTAGTGCCGTACCTCTGAGACCACAGAGTACCTAATTTGCCCAGACAGGTGTCAATTAGACTCGTTGCGTTTTTTAATTCCCATCTAATGGGGTGTTTTAAAGCTTAACGAGTCTACCTACTGTGTGTTTTGTTTTCTCGCGTGCAACATATTTAAATGGGTTTTTGACCAAGTAGGTATCTGGCTTATTTGCGGTCGAAGCTTAGCTAATTACGCTTCAAGAAAATCGGACCAGGAAATTGAATACATCTCAGGGTTCTTATTATTTATTTCTTATTTAGCTGGTTGACTCCAAATGCTTACATTACATACCTACGTTATTTTAGTGTCGGAGTAGAGTCCTGAAGTAATGTCATAAGTGACAAGATACGTGAGATTTTTTTTCATAAGACCAAGATGGATATGGAGAGGCCTATGCCCTATATGTCCTGGTCGTTCAGTAAGAGCTTTCTCGAGCACGCTGCACCAGTTAAAACTACCTTTGATCCCAATAACATTTGCACACATGAAATAAAATTTAGCAAAAATTTGCTACGAGCATAGTTCCCACGTTTCCGGTAGCGATATCCGGCAGGGATATTCTTTAAATGCGATGTTTTTCAAGCATGATAATTGAAACCTTTTTAACCCTTTGAGCGCCAAGCGGCAAAGCAATTCACCGTGCCACTGACGCCAAACAAAAAAAAAAGGTTTGAATTAGCATGTTTTTGAGCATAGAAATTTTTGACGTCATTGGCACGAATTCCCGATGACGTGATTTGCCGTCTATGGCGGTCAAAGGGTTAAAGCAACAATAAGGGGTAAAACTCACTGGAGCATTATTTTTTAATCGTATCTTTCATATTAAGCTTAAGTCGTGCAGCCATAAAGGGATGTGACAACTTCAATAGGCAGGGTACAATTTTTGAAAGATCATTAATTTTTTTTTACGTTCCTTCCTGTATGGATCTACAAACTACAGGTATTCATTTTTCTTTACCGTGATTTTTCCAAAATAAACTTACTTTTTTAATTGTCAATTTCACAGTTCGAAATAATATTTGGCAAGTTTGGAATCATGGTAAAGACACAAATAATGACCGTTTAATCCCTCGTATGCTTAGACGCGTATCCGTGCCAGTTCATGAACTGCCTAAGCACGGATACGTTCTAGCGGGCAGCATACAATGGTACGTAACGCGGCCGCACCGAGGTGTCAAATTCTGAATTGGTTGCCGCATACGAGGGGATAAGTTTATTTTTAAGTTAGTTTTTAATTATTACTTTAAGGTTTTATTTAAGCTTGTCCTATGCAAATTATTATTTTCTTATAATGAAATAAATATGTAGGTATATCAGTGAAAAAAAAAAGACCTGCACCTCTAGCACAACTGTGACACGCGATTCTTTCTCGCGCGAGAAATATTACCTGTCCCTTTCTTCACGGTACTGTGGGAGAGTGACGAGCGATGCTTTGTCGCGCGACAAGTCGCGAAGCCAAGTTGTGCTAGACAGGCTCCAGTTTGCAGATCTTTACAGCACTATGGAATAAAAATTAATGGTCTACCAAAAAATATACGAGCCGATTGCCTGTGCTGCAAAATTTAGCCAATGTGACTTAGCCAATTATCATATCAAATATATAAGGTTAAGCAAAATTTTGTTTTTCTGTTCTAGCTGAAACTAGCAGAATTAACAGTAACTTAGGGTTGAACATGAATGTCTTAAAATCAATATATTTATTTTATATTTAGATTTTATTTGTAACGTAAAAAGTTTCCATTTAAACAATTTTAATTTTATTACGAATTTGTAATCGTACAAAACTCGATAAAAATACTAAAAATACATAAAAAGTAACTATATCTACTGTGTTAAGGGTTCGTTTAATCATCGTAATGAATAACTCCTGGCTCTTTGGGAGCTGTTTTGTTGTTGCAAAAAATTGGTTTGGGTCCACATTTGGTTTTTGCCTTAGTAACATTTGAATTAAAAAAGAAAATTGGGGTCCACATCTGGTTTTTACCTTGGTAACATTTGAATAATAATATTTTTTTTTTTTTTAATATTTACAACATCCCTAATTAATGTATTACCTATCATATGTACTAACCCTAAACTTGGCAGTGTACATAATAATGCACATTTGAAATTAATAAAATCTACCGGTCAGTAACGATCGATTTATATTTTCTGTTTAGTATTAAATCGAAGCATGATGTGCGCACTTTCTACCATAAAATATATTTTTGTGCTCTGGCAACAAATTTTGACCAGTAGCTCACCAGAAGGCAGACCATGCGCGTGCGACTATGAAGCTCAATGTAAATTAAAAATATATAATTTTTTAATATTCAATTGGGAAATAGAAAGGTAAAGTATAGTAAGGTCTGATGGCAGTCGCTTGCGTAAAAACTAGTGCCTACGCCACATCTTGGGATTTAGGTAGCCGACCCCGATTGAGAATTCACTCTATACAAAGATATGGGACAAAGCCTAGGAGGATGATGAATTGGTAAATAGAAAATCACTTTAGCTTATTGCTGAATAGTTGAAGTAACGATTTTAAACTAAAATTTATAGAAAAATACTTGTTTTCCAAGTAAAATATTAGCATATTTTTAATGCACACTGCCAGCTTATTAGTAATTTTCATATGTGCATTTTTGGATACAATGACAGGTTGCGGTTATTATAATTGACCGGCGATTGACCTCAGTATCACCTGATGGTAAGTGACTACGGGGTCGTAAATGTAGGTCGCTGGTTCATCAACAACCTTGAAGACCTAAATTATAATTTTTTAAGCAATACACACCATGGGAGCGAGCTTCATCACAACTTAAGGATGAAGTCGGTTCTCTTGCCTGGATGTCTGATGGTGAAATAGGGATGGTGGGATTGAATCCTGCAATTCCTACACAAAATCTCCAAAATATATCCGATTTTGCTATGTAGCAGGCAATGTATCCTTAAATATACAAATTTAGTTTTGTGAACACTTGGCAATGTATCCAATAAGATACATGCTATAAATATTAAAATACAAGTCAATAATTTTTTTAAATATTTTTTTCGTGTATTATTATCGCTAACTAATTAAATAAATCAAGAAAAGAAAATAAAAACGCACATCTAATTCTCTGCCAAGTATAGGACTAAATGTAATGTAAATTACGTTCTTGAATATTTGTGTGACAATTATTTTCTCTGCAGTAGTGACAGCCCTTGTCGCATATATGATGCATCAGCGATAATTTTACAACAGAAATATAATTTCAAATATCATAAATTATTTTCTTCTGATTTGCGGTGCAGTTCACACGAGTGCAGTGAAATAGAAATTAATAAATTATATTTTTTGTTCGTGACCCTGAAATTGAAATCTTGTAAGTAGCTAAGTAGTTATTAATTATTAACATTTTTTGTAACATACTTGTAGTATGTAGGTACCAGTGTTTGTGAAATGAGAAAAGTACCAGTCAACATTTAATTTTAAAATATAGGTACTTGTGTGACCTTTAATGAAGAATGATTTAAATTATACAGAAGTATACCTAACAACTCAATAGTAGTCAGTTGAGATATTACTATTTCATAAACGGATATAGCAGTACAATATTAAATTATGTTTTAGTATTTAAATATTTCTTTCATTGTATTATGTCCGACTCAGATTATTGTAGATTCGAAGGGCTATATGAAGAAGATGAGGGCAGGCCTGTTGCCGCTAAAAAAGGACAAAAAAACGAGTGATTTCTAACCGGTATGTACCTTAATATAATTATTTGAACTAATTAAATCAAATCTCAATTTATATACCGTCTAAAATCATAATAGCGTTTAAGTCAGCTTTGAGGTCACTATGCGGCCTTAAATCATAAATTTTGATTCTGAAAAATTAAATTTTCATAGTTAAATATTAATTCATATCAATCATTTATACAGTCAAATAATAAAATTTGAGTTAAGGACTAAATTAAATTTTAGCTTGAAATTATCTCACCATATACACTGTTTCATTTTCAGATCGAATTCGGAAGAAACTGTCCTTCTTAAAGTTGTGAAGAAAAGAAAAGCGCTTGTTCCGAAAAAGTACGTATATTTCTTTCAAAATACATATTTACACAAAGAATCTGACTGATTACAACGACATGTATGTGTACTTCCGAGATCAAATTTTAAGTTAAGCATTAAATATTTGTATCATTAACAGTTTCATGCATATAAAAAATAACCTACCTATCTGTATTTAGTATTTAATTTGATTTACCGTTTTTTACAGATCAAAAGAAGCAAAAAGAGTGATCGACCCCTACGACTTGTTTGGCCTTGTAACTGCAGAGGAAACAGCGGCTGTTGCGCTGCTTTCACCCAACGATCTGCCATCAGTCCTAACTTCACGCGTTGCCAACGGAACCGTGAGTCGACGTGAACCCGTTGAGGGTGAATTTTACGTAGAAGTTAAATAAAACCAGCGATGCTGCCCGTCTAGCGTAACTTTGACACGCGACTCATGTCGCGCGAGATAGCACCAACCGTCACTATCTCATAGTACTGTACAGATAGAGACAAGTAGTATATCCCGCGCGAGAAAGAGTCGCGTGTCAAAGTTATGCTAGCCGTGCTGTTTCCACTCGTCCAGAGGAACGCTGGCGGAAGGCGCTAACCTCGTTAAAAATTCAGATGAATCCAGACGGAGACGAATGGAAACAGATTCAAGGTTTTTTTGAAATTAATACATAATTCCGTGGTTGATGTAATAGACCCTGTTTTTTTCGGTAGCAAAATCAACAATTTTTTTGTATTTTTATAACAGTTAAATTTTTAATTAGTGATTTGATAGTTATCGTTATAAATTTTGTGTTACTGAAGAATTATTCATCCATAAATTACTGTCGTAAATGCACATAAATTTGACAAACTAAATAGTAATCACAAAATAAATGTCTTATTCACGTTCAGCTCGTAACTGACAGTTTATTTTGGCTAATTAAAAATCAATTGTGGCTTAGTTTGATACATTTTTAATGTTCATTTATGTTTTAGTAAAAAAAAAAAAATATATATATATATATATATATTTGTATTTGCATAGTGTGAGTTTTTATAGAGATCATATATTAGAAAATTTACAATGCCATTTTGTTCAAATTGCTCGCAAACTATTGATAAACGAAAATGGGTTGGCCACCTGCCTAGTACTTTAACGCAACTGAGAAGTTTCATGGGACTCGTACATTTTTACGCCAAATTTTGTGTTAACGTGAGTGATATTTTAAAACCGCTTTATAATTTATTAAAGAAAAATGTCGAATGGGAATGGAGTAACGACTGCGATAGGGCCTTTAATAAGATTAAAAAGGTATTAAGTAGTGTTCCCGTCCTGGCGCACTACGACCCGGCTCGTCCTCTAATTTTGTCCGTGGACAGCAGCGCGTATGGATTAGGAGCGGTCCTGACGCAGCGCGCGGCCGACGGCAGCGAGCGCCCCGTTTGTTGCGCCTGCGCACCCTGACTCCCGCGGAGCTTTTCACTATTCTCAATTGGATAAAGAAGCATTGGCGATTGTGTTCGGGGTCACTAGACACCATCACTACTTATACGGGAGAAATTTCATATTGCGAAGCGATCATCACCCCTTACGCTATATTTTAGGGAAACATAAAGGGATACCCGTGACCGCCGCCAGTCGTTTGCAACGGTATGCTGTCAAATTAGCCGCTTATGATTTTGAGATACAATTTGTGAGGTCCGCTCAAAATTGTTTCGCAGATGCACTCTCTCGCCTTCCTCTCGATTATATGGTAGATCGAACCAGAACGAAGAGCCGAGAAGAGTTTAGCTACCTCCATTATATAAAGGATAACTTTCCTCTCAGTTTCAAAGATGTGAAAACTGAGGCGGCAAAAGACCATTTATTGTGTAAAATATATGGATACGTTATGTACGGTTGGCTGAATAACGTTATATGCGAAGTGGAGAAACAATATTTTAGTCGGAAAGATTGCTTGCACATCGACCAAGGGTGTCTCGTCTGGGGATACAGAATTGTGATCCCGACATCCTTACGCGAAAGGATATTAAAAGAGATACACGACGGACACCCGGGTATCGTGAAAATGAAGCAGATCTCTCGCAACTAGGTACGTGTGGTGGGAAAATTTGGACGTGGATATCAAACGCGTAGCGCATGAGTGCCAGGCCTGCCGCGCGCAGCGGCCCGCGCCGCCCGTGGCACCGCTGCACTCGTGGTCGTGGCCGGCTCAGGTGTGGTCCTGTCTTCATATGCATTTTCTTGGCCCATTCTGTAACGATTACTATTCAGTTGTCATCGACGCGCATTCGAAGTGGATCGAGGCTGAAAAGGTAAAAACCACTTCGGCACCGGTCGTAATCGGACATTTGCGATGGATTTTTGCACGTTAGGGATTGCCACAAAGAATAGTAGGTACCTAACCGATAACGGGCCTCCGTTTTCGTCATCAGCATTTGCATCTTATTTATTACGTAATGGAATAAAGCATACGTTGACGGCTCCGTATCATCCGGCTAGTAACGGGGCCGCTGAAAATGCGGTTCGCTCGATCAAACGAGTTCTGAAAAAGGCACAATTCGAAAACGAAGACCCGAACACGGCACTGTGCAGATTTCTTTTTAAATACAGGAACACTGAGCAATCTACGACCGGGCGCGAGCCAGCGACGATGATGCTGGGCCGGCGACTGCGCGGGCGGCTGGACCTACTGCGACCCGACGCTGCTGAGACGGTACGCGCCGCGCGTCGCGAAACCCGGGGATCAAGTGCTGTTAAGAGATTATTCCAGGCGGGGTCACAAATGGACACAGGGGACAAAAAGGTCGAGTCCCGTGTCATATGAAGTCAAAACGAACGATGGACACACACACATAAGCGTCACGTTGACCAAATACTAACGAATAGCAGGGATAAAAGGATATCGCGTCATTCATTAAGTAAGGTACTCGGTGAGGCATCGGCGATTCCCGCGCCGCGTCATATAGGTAGCGTAGATGCAGACGAGTTTTATGACAGCGTGGCGGGGCCCGGACCGGAGTCCCCGCCATCGTCACCGCGGCGGGCATCTCCCGCCCCGTCACCTGAAACGTCTCCAGCGGCAGCGCCAGGTCGTAGTCCTCGTTTACGTAGGGCGGCCGCTTTAAAATGCATAGACCGTTTGCAAAAAGCCTAGCAGTCTTTACCCCAATACTATTATAAAACTCAATAATTTTAATAGTGAGTAAGTTGTTATTCATAAATAAGAAAGAACATTTACGATTACTTTGATATGTTTATCTTGTGTTTAATATCACACATTGTAGGTACCAAGATATACTTTTAAACGACAATCATTAAGTTTTATCTCGTTTAAACGTATTTCCTCGCAGATTTATAGCCTCCATTGATTTCTCTGCTCGCGGGGAATAAAAAAAAGCAGTAGGCTAAACTCGTTAATAGGATAAGTTTACGCAAATTGTGATCTTTAAATAGTTAGTTCTTGTAAGTTGTTGTTATAAGGTTCATATTCTGTTGCTAATTTACTAACGGATGTTGATTTATTTTTGTTGAGCATTAAGATATATAAAACACTTGTAGACCTACTATTTTACAGCACAGTTGGTATCATTTATGATTTGTTAACTAGACGCCTTCTCAGATCTCGTTGGTTATAAGATATTAATATACGAATGTTAGATAACAATTGAGGGGAGAAAAGTGTTATGTACAATGCACCGTTATCCGAATGCAATAAACGTCAGTCAAAACCGGACCGCCTTGTTTCATTGACGCGCCTACCCTACACCTAACAAAGCTGATTTGGTCTGGTATTTCATGATCAGTTTCAATTTCTACTCACACGTCAATTGGACCAGTTTTGAGTGTTTCATTCTAGGGGCCTTATTTTTGAAATCGTAAACATCTAACAATGGTTCACTTTTACGTCCGTAAAAAGACTGCTGGATTCTAGCATATTCTTCATACAGTAAGGCATAATTATCATCACTAAAACTCAAGTTAAGATTCTCGTATGGAAAATAGTTTGAATTTAAAAATACCTACTTTTACTGATCGAACATTGCAGTGATCAAAGTGAGAACAATTCCTGAGAGCATTGTTTTTACGATTACTTTGAAAATACATATGTTATTATAATCTTGGTCGTTCTAACTGCGATGATGTTTTTATAGACCATGTATGTTTTGTGCTTTTAGGCAATAGTGGATATTCGCACATGTCCCAGTTTCTAAATGCTATATATAACTGGCGGTCTTTTTTCAATAATTTTAACATAGTAATTCCTTGACGATCTGAAACGGTGATGTGTGGAACTTTCCAAACTAATTTATTTATAATTATGTCGTCTAATACGTCGTCGTCCAAGTTTCACTGCATTTAAATTAGTGTTGCTCCGCAGAAGAAGTAACTCATGTTTACAGTTTATTATTACTTTATCAAAGTCCTCTGCAAATACAATAATTTTTATTAAGAGGTATGGAAACAGCAAACTTTCCTGTCTGGTTCTTGGTTCCGTTTATGTCCCAACCCCATGCTTTTGACATGTTTGCCTCATTTTCATTCATGGATTCAGTTTACCCAGGATATTAAGTTTTCGAAGTAAAAAGTTAGGACTTTTCTCCCTCGAAGACAAAGTCGCGGGAGATTTCTGGGTGTTATCTGGTCAGGATTTCAGTAATCCGTTCGTTTCTCGAAGTCAGGTTACTTTGGCAAGTGTGTAATCCTGTTGTATACTGTTTTATGCAAAAATCACAAGTGGTTATATTAATATTTAATTGAACAAAGTTTATATGAGAATAATTCATAATTGACTTTGACATTGTATTTCATGGATACCTAAACACATAGTAGATAAGAGTTCGAACGTGGTTCGAACAAAGTTCGAGTTTAGTATAGTTTTATTTCAACCATAAAAGCAATGAATGTATAAGTACCTAATATTCAATACCAAAATCAATTTAATAAATTAAATAACATACATTAGTAAGTAATGTAGAGCTTGAACTAGGGGGTCAAGATCTAGAATCATGATACAATATACGTATCTGAACGAGTTTCTCATTATCCTATTCCTATTTACGGGCGGGGGAACACCCCGACACTTTATTCTCGAAATGGAATAATTAAGGAAGTAATCCAATCCAATATTTCAAAATGATTCCATGAAGAATTAATGATTCGGTTCATAATCCAAGTTGAAATCTCATAAGTATTATAATTTGAACTAGAGATATGTAAGATCCGGCGTACATGCAGATAAATTTTCATACACAGGTGGTTTTCATCTCAAGAAAATATCTACCTAAGTATATCTACTTCCATCCAAACCCTATACTACTACGTGTGGAAACCTTGCATGGGAAGTTTGCATGATTTTGCATACTTATTTAATTAAAAAGAGAATCATTAAATTACGTACGATCAACTAGTAGTAGATTACCTAATAATCATACATTGTATGTAAGTACATATACAGGGGGGGTATTCGACCAATTTTAGAGATATAATGGAGATCTCTCCTTTTCATCGCCATCCGTCACTTTTGACGTGTGCCTACTTGACAAGTGGCGATATCCCTAGAACATCGCAACTTCGTCAATTCGGAAGCGCAAAATTTTCGCTTCCTTTGTATGTGACGGCATAAATAACAGGCGCATACTTTAAATTGACCGCGTAGTACGTGAAATTAGTCCGTTACGTTTCGTTCAAAACATAAATTTATATACATGAATAACATTTTTGACAATCATTATTGCCTTCGTATTTCCAAAATTGAGATGAGATATGTCACTTTTAAGCTCATCGCATTTAAATGACAGTTCAATGGCGATATAACTGTTATCTAATGGAGATTTGACGTTAGGCGATATCTCAAACGGCATTCTCGAATTGGGCCCCAGGTCAACCGATTTATGGTTATGAGATGGGCACGCCAATATGTTACTTAAGTACGAGGTGGTACGAGTACATAGCAATTTAACTACCCGAATACAGCAAAGGCAACTGTTAGGGTTTGTATTTGCGCATCTTTCGCTATATTCATAATCATTCATAATAAACCCAATAAATAGGTATACCTACTCGTTTTCGAACACTCTCAGGTGAAGACAACGGGTGCATAATTTGTGCAGCATTGATAAGTGCATATAAATACTCTTAAGCCTGCGGCTCTGCGTCTGTTTATCTCCTTGTTTAGCACAAATTCGAAAAGAACGGGGTATATATAGATGTCTTTCATTAGCAAACCATTGAAACCTTAATTAGGTACCGAGCGGACCGCTGAAGCTCCTGCACAAAATGTTTCCCGTTTTCATTGCTCACGAGTGCTGCTTTAGTACATTACTGCAGAGGCCGCGAAATAGGGGATTGTTGAGCGAGTAGTGAGATACGAGGCCGACAATACCTGTTCGCGCCGAGGCTTGTATAGTGCTTTTCTTAAATAAGTCCAAGGAAATAATACAAATGTTCAACTTATATATTCATATAAAAACAAATTTATTTCAAATTCATAATAAAATATTTTTAAAGCTGTTCGGGTTAGTTTTTGTCACCAAATGTTAAGATGATTCTATCTATTAAAAAATTACAACACCTTATTAATTAGATATTTTTATATTTTTTTACAATAAACGTGATTCCTTGTTTATTTTATTGAATATCGGTTTTAATCTAATTGAATGATCTAATTAAATATAAGAAATCAATCGTAAAAAAAACATGCACAAACTCCTTTTTTTTTTTAATTGCCAGTATGCCATATATTATCAATAAAAGAAACAAACCCCACTGAAACAAACGACAATTTCTTTGTTGGCCACGGCCAATACTTAATGTTGTATGAAATTCCTTTATTGACCTCTAATTTGAAATTAATCTTCTCTAATCAACGAATCTTCAACAATTGCTATACAAGACGTATTTCGCCTATTACCACGATCATAAGAACGACATTTCCTTGGATGTTTGAGAAAAATACCTTTACAAGTGCGACTTAAATGCTATGGTCTGGCGCTGCAGTTTCGGCCAAAAGTATCTGATCAATGGCCAATGATCACGGTCGTTTGTTTCAGGCAGCCAGCCCGGCCTGTACAGAGCTGGAAATTATTATGCTGGATTGGATGGGTAAGTGAAACAATATTGTTCATACCTATAGTACTGTTTTTAGGGTTCCGTACCAAAAGGGTAAAAACGGGACCCTATTACTATGACTTCGCTGTCCGTCCGTCGTCCGTCCTTCCGCCCGTCTGTCACCAGGCTGTATCTCAAGAACGGTGATAGCTAGACAGTTGAAATTTTCACAGATGATGTATTTCTATTGCCGCTATAACAATAAATACTAAAAATAAAATAAAATAATTATTTAAGGGGGGCGTCAACTTTGCACCTCATTTGTATGGAGCGCTATACATACCAGGTGCAAAATTAACTTCACCACTTAAGGATGGAAAGTGTTTGTACGGAACCCTCGGTGCGCGAGTCCGACTCGCACTTGACCGTTTTTTTTTTTTTGAAATGCTGTTGTTTAGTTACTCAGTTTTAGGAAAAAAAATCAACAAACTGTAGGTATACTATATGCAGGAGCTCTTAGTTACATATTATGTAGTTAGCAGACATATAATTTCTCTAGTAGATTTAACTAATAGTGGATTTAGTCTGTTAGCGTTTACATTGAAGCAAAAAAAAAAAAAAAATATGTTTTGTGCTTTAGCTAGTGGCTTTGATAGAACAAAATATTTAATAGGTATAGTTCACCCGTCTGGCTACGTAGTGTCTAGCGTCCGTAGACCCGTAGGTTAAAATGCCGCTCAAAGCAATTTTCAATTAATTACTCAAACCCGATTTTATGTATCCAATTTTATTATCAAATTAGTATTTATTAAAAATCACATTATTTCCAACAAGATATTAGTTTTCTTGAATGACTTTTAGTTTATTTTTGTAGTCAGTACCTAAAGGTAATGGAGTGGATTTGATATTTGTTATATACTATATGTATAATAAAATTGGTTGTCTAGAGGACAACTATACCTATTTATATATACCGAATTGAAAAAGCCTATTGGGAATTCCATTTCTTACTATTCTATATTTTTTCTAATACCTACTACTAACTAAAATTTGGCATCAATAAAACGTCTCATTATCCCACTTCTGATTTGTTATTTGATTTATGATTTTAGGCAAATAATAGATCGATTCTACCATAATCTGTGCACAATAAGCTCATAATTGACCGAGCGAGCGAAGCGTCAGCTTTTCAGCTTGGCGTCGCATTTCTCAACCGATTGTCGTAAAATTTTGTGAGTAGGTTCGATGATTATATACAGGGTGGCCCATTTAGATTGGTCTCTCTGGGAAAATCTGAAACTATAAGACATACGAAGATCTGTTCTTAGGAACCATGTCATCGATTTTAAAAAATAATAATTAGTGCAATTTTCCAAACAGTCCGGGTTCGATTCCCGAGCTGAGAACAGGTTTTTTTTTAATGTATGAATGCAGTTTTTCTTGTTATTAAAATCGATGACATGGTTCCTAAGAACAGATCTTCGTATGTCTTATAGTTTCAGACTTTCCCATACAGACCGATCTAAATGGGCCACCCTTTATAAATATATATTTTTTGTCAAGCCCGTTCTTCGATTTTTAAATGGCGGAATATAAGTGTTTAAAAAGTTACTCTTAGTAGTTAACGTGACCGTACTCGTTAGCGATTGCGTAAACGATTTGCATGCAGAATAGTACAGCGCCCCTAGCGGCTACTTTGTAGAACTACAATTCTCCATATAAATCGTTCACGCAGTTGCTATAATAGCGTGTACGGTAACTGTCTCATTGTAAAGGTACAGAGGTACTTAAAAAAAAAAAAAAAAAAAAAAAAAAAAAAAAAAAAAAAAAAAAAAAAAAAAAAAATCGTCGCCTAGTACCCATAACACAAGCCTTATTGAGCTTAATTTGGGACTAGGTTGATTTGCGTGAGGTTGTCTGATATTTATTTATTATTATTTATTACATTTAAATTACTTTTTGAAGTTGGTGCCAAACCACTTAATTATTACTAAGAAAAAATATATCGCGCTAATGATTAATTTATGTTAAAGTAGATTTGAGTGCTCGACCTATTATGTAGTTAGACACTTAAAGTTCAAGGCAAAAATCAAATGTAGTCAAATTGTGGCCTAGACAGTCCAAGACCAACCCAAAACAGGTTCGAGAGAGAGGCTAATAGAAGAATACAGCTGGGCTGGGCAGCATATGGCAAACTTCGTCGGGTCTTCACATCGCCAATTCCACAATGTCTGAGGACGAAAGTTTTCAAGCAGTGCGTCCTACCCGTAATGACATACGGTGCCGAGACGTGGACACTCACGGTTGGGCTGGTCCGTCCACAAATTTAAAGTCGCTCAGAGAGCTATGGAAAGGGCAATGCTCGGAGTTTCTTTGAAGGATCGAATTCGGAATGAAGTGATCCGTCAGAGAAGCAAAGTTACCGACATAGCTCACCGTATTAGCAATTTGAAGTGGCAGTGGGCTGGCCATATTAGCCGAAGAACCGATAACCGGTGGGGTAAACGTGTTCTTGAGTGGAGACCGCGGATCGGCAAGCGTAGTGTGGGACGCCCTCAGACTAGGTGGAGCGATGATCTATGCAGGGTGGCTGGCAAAAGCTGGATGAGAGTAGCCGAGGATCGCTTACAATGGCGTGCAGTTGGAGAGGCCTATGTCCAGCAGTGGACAAGAATAGGCTGATGATGATGATTTGTTGACGATAGGCACAACACTGTTTCTTCGGTAGCTCTCGGGTTCGCTCAGTGGACTGTAGTCGGTTCTCGTTTCGATTTTCTGTTCCAGCTCGGTCGCCGCGGCTAATCGATCGATAGGCACGGCGGTTCGGACGTAGCACGTAGATGCCACGTAGATGCTGCGTAGACAAGTAGCAGGATCGTAGCTCAAGGTACGGGTTTAGGTTCGTAGTTCCGGATCCGGCTCGTAGTCGTTCGACGTAAACGCCACGTAGAAACTACGTGGGCAACGTAAACCGGAATTTGGAGATCAACCACTAATGGGACCATTTGTCTAACGTTGTTTGTAAAATGAATATTTATGAAACGTTGTTTAGCAAGTGATTGGCTACCAGCTCGTACATAATTATAGACTTCGCAAAATCTAATCTGAATGAAGCAGACACATATTGACGTTGAGGAAGCAGTTTTCCAAATCCAAGACGTGTACCACACAGCGCAACAACTTCGACCAAGATGATATTATCCTTTCAGCTATTACAAGGAAGAGCGGTAATTTAATTCATGGATTTGAATCAATGCATGTGTGTTCTCTTGGCCTGGTTTTGAAACTACTGACGGATCAAACGAGGTTACTGACCAGTCGTTAGGATCGCTGCATTTAAGAAGATCTTTGAAACCAGAAGTTGGCCTAGAATCTTTCAAAACGTCAAGCCGCGCGAAAGACAGTCGGCATGATTTTCCGCTACAGAGACATGACAGAAATAATGCACTGAAAGTGCGCCAATGAGGCGCATGCCTCATTGGTGGGGCGAATAACGTTTCCAGCAAAAAGTTACGGTTGAATCCGAAAATGACAAGATAGTATTTATGTCTTCTGATTCTGTAAAATCTACTGAGGAGTCGAATACTATAAGATAGGGGAGGGGCCTAGGGGAGAAACCGAACAGGAGGGAAACAAGATTGTTAGTCTTTTGATTATTTTAAGTCAATTTCGGAAACGATGACTATAAGATATAACTTTGAAGTCTCAAGTGGATCTATGACAAGCGGCGGCGGCACTAAAATCAAAGCAACTACCAAGAACAGAAACATGATAGTTTAAATCCAATGTGATGAGACGATTACTACAAGAGACACTCTCGGAGGCAGAGCCCCCGTATTTAGATAATAAACACAACTTTGAACTTTCAAGTCACGAGTAGATTTACGAAGCGGAGGGCTCGGGGGGATGAGCCCCCCGCACCAAAACAAGACTTCTCTTCTTGATCTTGTAATATATTTCTGATAACGGCTATGGAACCCTTCCTGGAGCATCAACATTGGCTAGGATCCAACTGACTAAAGAAAAATAATTTTATCAAATATTGCAGCAGATTAAATGCTGATCATTTTTTTTTACTTTCTGGCGGGGTAATTAATTAATGAATTATGGCATGCCTGTCTTTGGTACTATTATACACTACCTATTTAAAATACTATTAAAATAATGAAATATTAAATAGATAGGTACATAAAAACGATAAAAACGAAATAAAATACAATTATTTTGCTAATTGCGTTGCAACTTGGGCTTTATGTTATGTTGTGATTATTTTTTTCACAACACACGTGTTGTCTCTATTCCTGAGAGCAATTTAAAAACTTGCGGAATATTCCTCGGGAACAATGAGAATATTCCCGGGAACATTGGGAATATTTCCGGGTAACAATGGGAATATTCCCGGGAGCATAGGGATAGGGAATTTACATTTACAGTTGACTTTTATATGTTTCTCTATTGAATTTTTAACCTATTAAATAGATAAACATTTACTTATATAGAGAATGTCATAAAAGAAATGTTATTCATATACAAAACCTATTTTATTTTTAATCATATTATTTAAAAAATAAAGGAATAAAATTAATAAAAATAATAAATAAAAAACAAGCCATCAATGCAAAAAAAGGATGTAAATAAATTCGTTAGTTACTGACTTAACTATCGAGAATAGTGCGCTCCTACATTTGTTGACACTTTCGAACGATTTAGATCTATGTTTACCTGTTAATCAGCTACGCTCAAGCCGAGACGTGCACCGCGCTCTCCGGCCGGCAACTTGTTTTGCAAGCATTTTCAAATCTACCTCCTAATATTATGATATAACTAATGATAGTGATGATTGTTAAAAAATTTACTTTGTATATTCGCTCACTAGTTTAGCTAGTTAATAATTATACCAACCATTTGTTTCTTTCTCATGTAAGTGAATAATTGTAATTCTTATGAGAAATAAAGATCTTTAAACCGAAACCGAAACCTAAATTCCCCTATATTCCCCTCATGGGGTATGTTCCCGGGAACGGCCCATCACTAGTCGCAGTATATAACAGGTTGGGAATATTGAGTATGGGGTCTTAGAAAATAGCACGCTTGTCGTAGCGCTACGAGCGTAGCAGGTGTGGCTGGAAAATCTCATAGATGATCCATTTTATTTCAGGTAAAGCGATTGGTTTGCCACCAGCGTTCCTAGCACTGGAACAGGGGAGCAAAGGCGGTGGCGTGATTGAGGTAAATAATTAATAATCCAGTGAATAAAGGGGTTTGACCTTACAAAAGGTCCGGTAGTTTTGAATTTTTGATGTTGTCTAGGATGGTTAGTGAGTGTTTAAAATGCAAAATGCACAATTCCCCCTTCTCCACGCCCGCCCCCATATTGAAAAAACCGGCAATTTCTGCAGACTTTTGCCTATACCTTCGTTTAGGAGCATTTTAGCTAGAAAAGAGCTTAGACAATGATGTAGACAATTTAATTTACTATAATTTACATTTTAAAATTTGTTTCAAAGACAGATAGTTACGGATATATGCACATTTAAAAAAATGTAAGAAATTGCAATTTCTAACTGAAAAACAAACTTCTGGTTTATATCTTTGTTTAGGAGCAGTTTAGCTCGAAAAAATACTTAGGCAATGTCGTAGAGAATTAAATTTACAATAAATTACATTTCAAATTTTGTTTCTTGTGCATTTTGCATTTTAAACACTCACCAACCATCTTATACAACATAATATATCAAAAATTCAAAACTACCGGACCGTTTGTAAGGTCGCCTATAATACTTTAGTCTCTATTCACCGAACTATAAATTCTAAAGGGGAATTGTAAATAATGTACTTTATATTTAACTCACTCTACTTAATAAAAAAATTACATAAAACGTTATTAACGAATTCATCGACGAATTGAATAGGTACAACGATTAACGTTTACCGCACGTTTACCTATTATTGACATACCATGGATTTTAATTGACTTTTATTGCAGACACTAGATGAAGAGTGCCTAACTGATTGTAAACTCCAAAAGTGTCAAAAGTTTTGTAGACGGTGATACAATACAACTAGCCTCTTTTGCCTGTTAGGGCTCAGCCAGCGAGTGCGTCCTTGTCTCCATGCTAGCCGCCCGAGCCAACGGCATCAAGCGCCTCAAACACCAGTTCCCCAACGTGGATGAAGGCCTCCTGCTCTCCAAACTAATCGCCTACTGCTCCAAGGAGGCCCACTCGTGCGTCGAGAAGTCCGCCATGATCTGTTTCGTCAAACTGCGGATTTTACAGCCCGATGAACACGGCTCGCTGAGGGGCGAGACGCTCAAGCAGGTAAGTGATTATGGTTAGGGTTAATTTTGGATTTCATTTTGTGATTTCAGATTATATTATAGAATTAGGCGTGGCACTTTACTCGCTTGGAAAGTCCTTATTATATATAATGACATCTATTTCAAAGACAACGATATAAAACGCTTTAGGGCTCGGTGGCATATGAAAGGAAGTCTGATGTTTTCAATCCCACTGAATAATATAATAGCAGAGAGAGCCACGCACGCGACTCGCCACCTTATAAGCATAGGTATCTCTGTATTCAAGCTAAATTGTACTAAAGTGGATAATCTCCGAAACTTCCCACCGCAATGTATAAATAATGCATGAACGACCAAAACTGTGCCTGTACATTTTTTTCATAATCCTATTTAGTGTCCCACTGGGCAAAGGCCCTTGATTTACACGAATCCCGATCAGATGCCTCCTCCGGCCAGCCGTTGAGAATCGTGTCCAGGTCGTCCCGCCATCTCCGCACATTCCTGCTCCGCCTGCGCTACAATGATAAGAGATTTATTTAACTGTGCATACGAATGGCTTAGTTTTTGTTTGGAAATTTAATTGGAAGTCTGATTTAAGTGCAAGGCAGGCAGTTGCAGATAATCGGGCGTTAGTTTAAGGAGCCGCTTCGAGGCATCGCTGCCGCCCGCCGTCGGTGTCGCAATGACTGCCCTGGATTCCGGAAATACGCGAGCCGATCGGTAATGAAGCGGCATTGTGCGCCACTTTCAATACCGCAAATATTGAAATTTCACGATACAGCTCTTGTGGTCCTTTGTTGCTTAATACTTGAAAAGAATAGGACTGTTGTGGATTCAGAATTTTGTAAATAAAGCTGTTGAGGTCCTTTGCTTTAAACTTTCCTTTGCTTATAAACTCGTTAGTTGTTTCCCTAAACACTAAACGGATTTCAAAGAAGTTTGCTACGAATAGAAACTTCATAAAATTAGATCGTTATGTTTTCTAAAGAAACTAACGGCAACTATTAGCAAATATGAAAATTTTACGAACAGTTGTTTTTTGTATTGGTGGAATACCTATACAATTTTCCATTCTGGAGCTAGTTGTCCCCAAAACTTGACCAAACCTAAAGTGGCCGTTTTAGTTTTGGGCAAGTTTTTAAGGCTATCGTACTGAATTTTTCCACTATTCAACCACCTATAAAAAGAGAGCGGTGGTGGTTAACAGTGTTGTGTTTGATAGGTACCATAAAAATAAGAATTTTGCCTCTATAGACGCAGCTGGCTCAAGTGACTTTGTATGTTTAACTGTCTCTGTGCGACCGTGTTCTAAGGCGATGGAAAAAGATGAAGAAGCCGGCCGCGTGCCGTTCTTCGTGTCTGTGACCCTCGGCACGACGTCGTGCTGCTCGTACGACAACCTCTCCGAGATCGGGCCGATCGCGCGCAAGCTCCCGAGCGTGTGGCTGCACGTGGACGCGGCGTACGCGGGCGCCGCTTTCATGTGCCAGGTACATCTATACTATCGTATCGTATCGTAAATCATGGCTTACTTAGCTTTGCGGCTGTAACGATATCGTGTTGCTAGGCTGTTGGCAGCGCCCCAGCGCCTAGCGTGTGTGTGCTGACGTGCACGGGCATTCTATCCAGTAGACGTGTGTACCTAGCTTGACAACGTCGTCTTGAGGTCAGTCTGTTAATTTATGTCATCTAGCTGGAATTTAGATAGTGTGGTTAGGAAAGTGTGATCATCGAGGTGGCACATCTATACTATTCTAACATTCTAAGTATGTATTGAAAATCATTTTTCCATGGAAAGGGCTCATGATTTCAGGAAAAATCTTAATAGCGTGATGCAGGATCGTCATTTGTTTTGTATGGTTGCGCGGCGCCGTGCTAACCTCGCGCCATCTCTTTTCATAATTTCCATCACGCATCACGCCGAAACGGGTAGACAAATTTTAAACAATTTAGAAAAACAGGGCTAGCTGGACATCATGGAAGTTATAGGATACTTTTTATCCGTATAAGGTAAAGAAAAAAATACGCGGACGACGTTACGAGCAAATTCTAGTTATTGCAAGAAAAACTTAACTTATAACAAAGAAATAGTAATGAAAATAATAATGTGTAGCAAAAAGTAATCAACTTTCTAGTTATGTAGGTACATAATAAAAATAATCATGCTATATAATTTCATAAATTTGTACTTATGATTATGAGTAAAATAGAGGTCAAAACAAACTGGAATAACGGGTGCACTATCATTTTACAAAAAAACGTTTGGCAAATGACCATTTCGCAAACAACGTTTCACAAACTTTCCCCTGACAAACGTGTCATTATTGTTCAGGAGCACAAACACCACCTCGCCGGCATCCAGTACGCGGACTCCTTCAACACCAACACTAACAAACTGATGCTCACCAACTTCGATTGCTCGCTGCTGTGGGTCACCAACAGGTAATTTACAACAAACAAAACAAGTAGCTTCTCAATTCAGTTGTTTTTTTATGTTTGTCACCTCAGAACTCCGTCATTAATGAAATGATGTGGAAAGTGATTATTTATTCGAGTGCCGCCCTCTCATCTCCAAATTTTTTCCGTAATAAAATGAGTGGATCAACTTTTTCTTGCTTTTATTCTGTCCGTGACCCAGGGGATAATAGTGATTAAATTTCTAAGAAAAGTGTTGATAATTGACATTACTGATGTTGTCAGGAGATAGTCTACATAAGAATTGGCATATAACTGTTTAAATTACAAAGCTTTTGCTAAATATGACCACGGAAAATCGTAGTTTTAAAAAGTGACCCAGAGGCATCACCATGGCAACGAGTGGCAGAAAATACTTGATTGACCCAAATAGACTCATGAGGAATCGAAGGAACTCCTCAAATATTATACGAACATTTACGACAATTTCATTGTTATCTTCTTTATAACAAGTATATAGCGACTCGTTTGTCACGAGAGTTATGTATACTATATACTATACCTACTTAGAGCTCGGGAGCAGTTATCGGCTAAATGCAGAACGGTTTGTAACGTCTCCCCTCACTCCTCCTAAATACTGGTCCTCACTCCTGCATCACGTCTCCTCACTAAACTCTACTCTTACCTACGAAGCCCTAAGAAAACCCTACAACAATTACCTAAGAATATTTTATCAGCAGCTCCTAGTCTTCCACAACCTACAACTAACCAACCCTAAATTTTAAAGGATCTTTATAACAATTGAGCTGAACATTTCTTAATAACTAATGGCCAAAATGTGGATCGGTATTACCGTGTGACTCGTCTAGTTTGGGTAGGATCCTATGCTGTTGTAGCAACTCAGATTCTTTAAGAGATATTTAGCTGTGATGTGTTGTTAAGTGCCTCCAAACCAATACTACTATGTATTTTTGTTAATTAAACTTAATAAATGTGTAATCTGTTACTTATTTAGCCCTAGTTTCTTCTTCTATCATACTACTACCTTGGTTCCTTATACAAATACAAATACTCTTTATTGCACACCTCCAACATCAAGGAATATACAACACAACATATATATATATATATATATATTAAATGTCTAACTTAATTATATCTATCCGAAAAATTATAAATTTAATGTTCCCTATTTAGCCTAGCTTCCAAAAATATCTACAAAGTTCCTATAGCTTAATTCTGTATGGCCTATTCTACCCTTATTAAATATTATGTACTAATGATTATTTATATGAAATATAAAACTCATTCAGTCCACAAGTTCGTTATAGATGTACTAAATTACTCTATGTAACTATAAAAGATCACTATACATATGAATCAAAACCAAATCTTATTAGAATTCTGAGACGAAGGGAAAATGTAGTTTGTTTTCTTGGAATTACATCATGTCTTGTTCCAAAATGTTTAGTAGACAAATACTCATGTGCATATTGTGCATTATGAAGCAGCACTTCATAGCAAATCTATGAATAGATTGATCTTACTGAAATTATAAGATTATATTTCAAATTAAAATAATTTAGAATTTTAATGTTCGACAGAGCAAAAAATAATTTTACTATGTTTATTTAATATGGAAAGATGATATACATACTTTTAATAAGTTATAGTAGGACATTTCAAAATGGATTCTAGATTTATACAATAGGTAATAAGTCTGTGAATATATTTCTGGGTTTTATTGAATTTCTCCGACCCAATACATATATTAAATTTTCACTGCGCTATTCTAGTAATACTATCATCTCATTCTTCCAAAAACAAAGGGTTTAGTGTTATAAAATCTCAGCTGCCAGGCATGGGCAATCGTATAAGAACATGGTTACTTCATGTATATGTTGAGGGAATATCGTTCCTCGGAAAAATAAAACAATCATCTTTTTATACCTGTTTGGTGTGTTATTTTAAATATCACCAAAAACCTTGTTCTCTGGATGCTGTATGATTGCCAAATATAATCTTTTATTGGCCTACAAGGCTCTTTTAGAGATACGGTTCTCTTCTGGTTCTACTCAGAATCTATGAAACTTTACTATCTATATTTGTTATTAAACAACGCGATTTTTCTTCACTCGTGGACTAAATGAATTCTCATTCCATTCATTATACGCAAATGATCTGTAGAACCTGATTTTATCTTTCAACCATAAACGTAAATGTCATACACCCTTGAAACATAAAGACTCCATTGTGTCTATTCGAAGTATCCTCCAACTCATGAATTTGACTTATTCTGACAAAGGAAATTGTACGGGACAGTCTCGCACACACTTGAGTTGATAGTTGATAATGATAACACTTCAGTTTTCCACCGAAATAATGATTTATTGATAAAGTAATAAAATGATACAGATGAATGCACTCCGCGGTTGCCGGATATGCACTAACTTAAAGTAATGGAATAAATGCTACGTGACGTAAAATGCTGACGGGCAGAATGCACCTTTGTACAGACCGTACATGCTCCCCGCGCGAGATGAAGGATGATGAAGTTATACAAAAATAAATGAACTTAAAAAAATGTAATGTTAAACTATACCAACTATACTAAATAAATCTTCCACTCGCAATAAAGCGCCCGCCGAAGAAAGCTGACGCCGCCTTGTCGAGTCCCCGTGCTCCTTGATATTTTAACTCCAGCGTTGGTCATAGATCCATGTTTATTTTAGTCATGGGTTGCTCCTTCGGTTTTGTATTTTGTGTATAGAACACTTATAATTTGTACTTTACAGATTTTCCTCTATCTCCTCTATTCTTGTTCTGCAAAATTTTTGTCTAAATTTTTACGTAAACAGTTCGCTAGATATCCGACCTTGTTGATAAGACCTCGACCTCGACGTTAGCGCGTCGAGCGTGTGGCCTGCTGAGCGAGCATTATGCCGCTGTAGTATAGTTCCGCGAACCCGTGACGTAGTTGTAAGATATCGTTTTAATAGTTTTTGTTCTCGCCAGTAAGGTTCTACTTGATTTGTTTATTAGGCTGAGTTCACATTGGTAGTCTTGTTTCACTTTATACTTTCGGGTTTTTCTGTCCGGGGTCTCGTTTTGGATCATTGCCTGATTCTTGACTGGCAAGCAATTTTGATATTTTCGTAATGGGTCTCTTGATAATTCCATTTTTCGTTTTAACTGATACTACACGTACATACCCATCGTGACCCGGGTGTACGGTTTCAACTCTGCCAAGAGGCCATTTTCCAGGGGGCAGATTAACATCATGGATGATAACAACGTCTCCGACTTTCATGTTTCCTTAGGTTTCAGCCACTTGCTTCTCTTTGATAATTGACAAAGATATTCCGACTTCCATCTTTTCCATACATCTGAGAATATTTTTTGTACAAGTTGCCATCTTGTGCGTTCATCTTTTTCAGTTTCAGTGATAGTTAAATTTGGACCACTCGATAGGAAGTGAGAAGGTGTTAAGAAGTCCAGATCATCAGGATCTTCAGTGATTGCACACAAGGGCCTTGAATTAAGGCATGCTTCAACTTGTGCTAAGAGTGTTGATAACTCTTCATAGGTCAGCTTCTGCTCTCCCATGACTCTACGAAGATGATGTTTGAGGCTACGGACAGATGCCTCCCATAAGCCTCCAGCACTCGGCCATGAAGGGGCGTTAAAGTGCCTTTCAATTTCCATTTCTGATATCGCTGCGAAAAAATCAGCGTCCAATGTGTTTTTCAAATCTATGAATTCTTGATTTAATCGATTGTTAGCACCAATAAAATTTGTTCCTTGGTCACTGTACAGGTGTCGTGGAGCTCCTCGACGTGCCGCTAGTCTCCGAAGAGCTGCTAGGAATGCTGAGCTGCTGAGGTCCGATACTAACTCGAGGTGTATGGCTTTTGTCACCATACACACAAACACCGCAACATAGCCCTTTGTTGTCTTTATACCTCGGCCCTTATTTGATTTAACTTCGACGAACCCAGTGTAGTCCACACCTGTGTGATAAAATGGGCGCGTTGGGTTACACCGCGCGGCCGGCAAGTCTCCCATTATTTGCGCGGGGAGCATGTTCGGTGATAATTGATATTTGTGATCCTTGATCTATTCATGCCCGTAATTTGATATGGGATCCATCTGCTGATTGCACCTTGATTTGGGCGGTTGATAATGATGTTTCGGGGTCGTCATCTTGAGACACGTGTCCTGTTTTTTTCGATGAAGTCGGTTCGATGGCGGCTTGTTTCTTGTTGCCGACAAAGGCTTCATGAAGTATCGTATTATGTTCGCCGCTACATTGCTTGCAACGTTTTTCTGATAAACATGACTTTCCGTGATGTTTGTATAAGCAGTTCGGACATATTTCCCGCGTGGATATTATGTCAAGCTTCGTTTCAGGTGTCATACCTAGAAACTTCTGGCATCGAAACAATTCATGATTATAATTGCAATATGAACACAACACTGTATTAGTTGCAAATGCTTGATAATTTTTCGTTGGGGTTCCATGACTATTTTTGTTGGGCATTGGTTGATAAAATCGGTTTTCCTTGATATGATTTTCGAAGCGAGGGTTTGGGTATGCCGACGTCTTCATAGGGCCAGACCTTTTTTCGTAGTTGAATGATTGAACAGGTTTAGCTAACTCGTATTTTCGACGAGATGATTCTAGAGCTGTGAATTTATTCTCCAAAAAGCTCAAAAATTCCGCAAGGGTAGGCAGTTCCCTTGGATTTGATAAATGCTCAACGTAGTCATTATGAGACTCCGTGTCCAATTTTTGCGCCAATAGATGTACGACTAACGGGTCCCAAGTGGAGGTATCGACGCCCAAGTTTTGTATGGCGTGAAGGGTCTCCTTAGTAGTATCATGTAGCCTTTTTATTGATACAGCGGATTGCTGTGGCATGGTTGGTAGTCCCAGAAGAATATTGATATGGGAACTGAATATTAGCTTGGTGTTGTTGTAGCGGTGATTTAAGATTTCCCAACATACTTGATAATTTTCAGTGCTGATATTTAAATGTTGAATAAGCTTCTCAGCTTCGCCTTTGACCTTGCTCTTTAAGAATTGCATTTTCTGCGCATTTGATATGGAATTGTTTTTATGTATAGTTTCAGTGAACAAATCCTTAAATGATGTCCACATATGATAATTTCCGTAAAAGGTAGGTATTTCAATCTTAGGTGTCGACCTTTCTTGATGTGAAAAAGCCCACATTTTGGTGTTGATAAGTTTTTTGACTTCCTCGTACTTCTGTTCGCATAAGTTGTACGTTTCTTCATATTCTGGTTTCTCACTTATTTGTTCACTGTCGATCTCCCAATGTAAAGAGTCGACCGTTGCCCACCGAGCTTGTATGGTTCATAAAGCATCTTCGAATTCCCACCTCTCGGTACGAAGTTCTAACTTGATATTGTTGATAGTGCATTGAAACGCTTTAAAATTACTTTGTTGTTTTCGGAACATTTCTTCCAATTTGCTTTGATTGCCACGATCAGTAGTTTGAAAGTTAGATTTAGGTGCCGGTTTCTCGGTAGCTGATATGTCCATTCGGCCAGGAGGTACAGGACCGGCTCCTGCGGGCGCCGATGGTTGGTCCCAGTCAATGTTCAAGTTGAACTGTGAGGAAGCAGGCTTGATAATGGGTTTTTCTTCTTGATATTGTGGTACACATTGGCGTATAGTTTTTCGGGCTTCTTTGTAAATGCTTGATATTTGATCGTAGTGATTTTCGGCAAAATAGACGTAGTCTTGATTTTCAAATTCACAAAGCCTGATATGATTATTTTGGAAATCTTTCCAATATTGTTCGAGAGTGTCTAATCGCCTTTTGATATTTTGAGGAGTCTTACGTTCTGCTCCATCCTTCTTGAAATTGACCAAAAGTTTGCTGATAGCATCTGCAAGTTGACCTTGAGTGTTCAGTAAATCCTCCATGATTGATATATCTCCAATTTCTATTCTGATATGGTATGTATTTATAAGATGATGGCTTCACGTTCAGTTTTATCTAGAAGATGGTCGCAGTTCCGTGCTCAAGGGTCCTTCGTAAGTATGCGCGCCTCTCAATCAGACGGTGAGACCCGCTTGTGGGAGGCCGTCATAACCGATTCGCTACTCACGTGGGATCACTATAGCACGAAGTCCTGATGACCTTGATATAATTTTTTTTTTTTGATAATGGTAATCTCGATATAGCTTTTGGTCTTAATATAATTGATATAACACTTGATATTGATATTCACCGATGAAAATTATGATATTAAGTAATGTCACAAGTCGTAGTTGAAGTCACGTTGCGTCGTCACGCCACGTGGCCTGAATTTCACTGTGCACTGATACAAAGTTGTTTGAAGGACGATAGTTCTGATATTTCAAATCCGGTTCGAAGGACCATAAAGATGTACGGGACAGTCTCGCACACACTTGAGTTGATAGTTGATAATGATAACACTTCAGTTTTCCACCGAAATAATGATTTATTGATAAAGTAATAAAATGATACAGATGAATGCACTCCGCGGTTGCCGGATATGCACTAACTTAAAGTAATGGAATAAATGCTACGTGACGTAAAATGCTGACGGGCAGAATGCACCTTTGTACAGACCGTACAGAAATTCTTCTAAAACTCTGTAATATAATTAATTAAGATCTGAGATCTGAGGTGTATAAACGGGAACGGACAACTCCTCATTGTTATCCACATGTCCCCGGCCGTTCTTAGCAATCTACACTTCATTTCAGACACACCAAATCCAACAATAGGAATGATCTATCGCCCATCTCTAAACATACACAACAATCCACAATAGAATGTCCTCATCAAAACGGGAGCATATTTAAAATTCATTTCTGTTTATTGAAGGGACAAAAATCATTTGATTTGACTTTTCTTACTTTAGTGTTGCCATCGCAACACTAAAGCTATCTATTAAGTACATTACTTTACCAAATTTTTAAATCATAATCGGTAATAATTAAGTAATTGTTTCTACAAATATCAATGTTAAGTTAAAGGTTCTAAATATCTGATTGGTGTAAATAACAGATTTCTCTATTCCCATTATTTATAAACTGTTACAAGATTTTGTTTTTCACTACTGACATCCCGAGTCATAAACATTAGTAAAACAGTAGGTCAGCTTTCTGCGTTTACCATACCAAACGAGATTAAAATAATTTGAATAGATGTTATGTTAGTTAATGACGAATGGCCGATTGCTCGGAGGATAAAGAACCCCGTCCTTATTTTCCCAATAAAGCGTACCTATCACTACCCCTGTTTGCCCTAGCTAGTACAAAAATATTAGAGGCATAAACCTCAGATTTACATTTAAACGTGTATGGGGACCTAGTTAAGCTAAACTGAAAATTCGGGTGATTAGCCCGATGTTGTGGCTAGAATCTGTGTATTTGAGTCCCCCCTGCGTGGATAAAACATCAAGGAAACGCAGAGTAACTCTCCCTAATATGTGTAGATTTATTTTTAAGTCTAGTTTTTAATTTTTATTTAAGGTTTCATGTTAATTATACAATATGTAGATAATGCAAATATATAAATATATTAGTATATGAGACCAAGCCTTGAGGACTATCTGATTTCAGTAAGTGCGAATACCTCGCATGTCCAACCTGTGGTCCTCACGTCCATCAAACAGAACACTCAAAACCTGTAGAGTAGACTGATCACAGCACTTGTAAATGGCATGTATCTAGGCCGTCTAACCCAGATAAAACTAAAAAGAGTCTGAAAGATATTCGTTCAACAGCCGCAAGGTTAAATATCTTTCATTTTATAACCATGTATCAAAACACTGTTTCTGGCGTGTAATTATCCCACAAAATTTCAATAAATAATTAGTTCAGGAAATAAACTAAATTCCAACAGAAATTCCCCTTCGAATTTAGTACCTTAATTGCCAGAGAACAATGTTACCCGGTCGAAGTTGCAAATCAGAATGAATCAATCCTACAAAGCCCCTCCGTTTTATACCCAAAATTCCAGCCGTCTTTCTCGGAATCCTCGATACGTCAATGACCTTCGACCTACTCGGGACATTCGATACGTCACGTGACCTTCGTGTCCCCGCCCACTAAACGCTATATATGGAATTTTGATCCTTAGTATGAATCAAGCTCAATTTTTCATTGGCAAATTTTATGAATAAAAATTTGTTATTTTAAAATTTAAGATGTTTGCTTTTGTATTCGTTCATTTTATTACTTAATAAATGATGATATTAGTATTAGATGGTGAAATATGATCCTATTGCTAATGTGACGGGAATTTGATGATGATAATGATGATGTGAGTTTTACGATGGTGAGATATGATTGTATGATGGCGAGACCATGACGAGACTAGTGTTTTGAACTAGGTATACTGCTGAAACCTTTTCAAATCACAAATCTGTGCACGTGGCGGTTTCCACCACAAAACCAACAGCCGATACTATGATATACTTAGGCTTACTTCAGTAATTCCCACTGAATACCTAGGTGTCGATCTCCAAACCGTGTGTCTCATGGCAATGGAGTTTGATTTGATATGCTCGTGGGGATTCCGCAAATTGACAACTCATTTTAATTCATACTGAACAGGTACCTCCTGACGTCAGAGCTAATGGTAGACCCGCTGTGCTGCGCACGAGAACTTTTAGATGTAGTCGTAGAGTTACCTCAATTCCATTTTCGCCACAACACCGACAGCCGTAGCAATTCCGTGGAAAATCTGATGACTTATTCTATATTGAACAGGTACCTCTTGACGTCGGCGCTGGTGGTAGACCCGCTGTACCTTCAGCACTGCTACGACCACACCGCCATCGACTACCGGCACTGGGGCATCCCGCTGAGTCGACGGTTCCGCTCGCTGAAGCTGTGGTTTATGCTGCGTAGCTACGGCATCAGCGGACTCCAGCGATACGTGCGCCGGCACTGCGAGCTGGCTAAGTACTTCGAGCAGCTGGTCAAGAAGGACGACCGGTTTGAAGTTTGCAACCAAGTCACGGTAAGTTAAATTTGACACACTTAGGTGACACATATTTTCACAGTAAATAAGCCACTGGAATAACAGTAGTCCTTCGGCTGACCAGAGACACGTTAAAACTGTAAACATCCCAACAACTAAGTAGTTAAACAACTGAGTGAATTCAAACACACAAAACGCAATTGTTCGAGGTCTGAAAACTTTATATGGCTCTAGTGACACAAAATTTAAAACTTTACTAAGAATTTAAAAGACGAGATTTTTTAACTTTATCTAAGAATATTTTACCTCTCATCATCATCGTTATTGGCCTTTTACATCTATAACAGATTAGTTAATCAGCGTCTTATAAAGTGCGGTACTTACGACGATGGCTTGATTTACCTCTACACACGAGGTAATAGCAAATTACCGACTACTCTCGAACTATGTGTTTTTTTTCATACAGCTGGGTCTGGTGTGCTTCCGATTGATCAGCGGCGGTGAAACCGACGTCGAGCAGGACGAGATCAACAAGAAGCTACTCACAACAATGAACGCGTCCGGCAAGATCCACATGGTGCCGGCGAGCGTGCGGGACCGCTTCGTCATCCGATTCTGTGTGGTCGCGCAGCACGCCACGCGGGAAGACATCGGTAAAAATTGCAGTCTCACTAATGTTAGCTATGAGGAGTTTCGAATTCCACATGGTGCAGTCCGCAGCAGTTATCCGTCATACATCTGTGTAGTATCATCATCATGAAGCATCATTAGCATTCCAGACTAGCTAATTTTACCCAACGAATATTCAAAACTCCACGACTGCAAGCAAATCTTTGCAGTTTTTATTAAAACGATGTCTGAAACTAAAATTGCTTGATTGTATATATTTACATGATAAAAATATTATAGGCCATTTAAATTACAGAAATAGCATGGGACATCATAACAGATTTCGCAACAGAGCTTCTTGAAGGACCAGATAAAGAAAGGGTACGGTTATATTAAATTTAATACCTAGGTTTTTTGTTATAATATATGTTAAGTATATTCATTTCTAAGTTCTGGTTGGGCTGCGCTGCAACGTTGAAAATTTTATTCATCTTTTTTATTATTTTTATAGGTTTTACTATTCACTTTTAGAGGTCCAGTTAAACATTTATTTCCTCATATAATCACTTTATTGAAAGCATAAGCTAGGTACATTGATGCTACATGACATGAGAGAGAAAAACGGGGGAACTTATTTGTTAAAGTGACGTACCGTTCAGAATCGATTAATAGAATAGAATAGAATACTCTTTATTGCACACCTCAAGAAGAAAGAAATACAAATACAAATGACACTTAACATTACAATAGAGGCAAACAATAGGCGATCTTATCGATCGATTAATTTATATATTCTTCCTTTAACTTCTTCTACTTGTATCCCTTTCGGTGCTTTTATGTATAGGTACTTCTGATTCCAAAGTCCCATTAAGAAAAGCTGTAGGAACATCCAGCTGTCTAATATCATAATTATTTTGTACTGCATGTGCTAAAAGTGTTCTTACCGTTGAAGTTCTTGCAACTGGAGCATAGTTCTTACCAAAATCTTCTTCTTCTCTTATCTGAAAACCGCGAGCTACTAATCGTGCCTCTTTCATGCCATTATCCTTTGTTTTAAATATCCATTTTGTATCTATAGCTTGTTTATTGTCGGTAAATCTGTCACGGTCCATGTATTCATCTTCTTCAATGCATCTAGTTCTGTGTTTATAGCATCTCTCCATCCTTCACTAATAGCATCTTCATAGCTTAGTGGTTCCTCTTCATTATTTAATAAACAATATGCTTCGTTTAGTTCACATTCTTATAGATGCTTTGGTTTCTGTATTATTCTTCCACTTGATGTTTATCTTTCTTCTTATGTTTCTTCTCTTATCTCATTTTTTTCCTTGCCTTCCATCCATCTAGTCGGGGGCCGACCCACGCTGCGCTTTCCTATACGTGGTCACCACTCTAGGACTTTGCTGCCCCAACGGCCGGCCATTCTCCGGGCTACATGGGTTGTCTATTGTTTGACCGAAATTTATATGTAATAATATTGATTTGCTCGAATTTCACTTACCCGAATTTAATTTGCCCGAATGTTTCGTTTCCTAGAAAATTCATTTGACATACTCTTGTATTCCCGAATATTATATGCCATAATGATACGAATGCCATAAGTATTGTTTTCCATAGTATTAAGTGCCATAATATTGTTTGATAGAATATTTAAACGCCATACTAAATATTGTTTTTGTGCGAATCCAACCTGGCTTAGCATCTTATTTTCTGTAGGCATATTGTGGCCACGTATGTACATAGACACTATGTACTACATGGTCACAATACAAACCTAACCTAAAGTTTTCGGTTCTGGTCGAATGTCGTACGTCCTTTTATCGTAGTTCTTCTAAAACTGTAAATTAGGTTAGGATTTGTATGTAGATGCAAACATTCTGACGCTCCGCTCGCTTCGCTCGCTCCGCTATACGGGTCACAACACAAACCTAACCTAACCTAACCTATAGTTTTCGGTTTTAGATCCATGTACTATTTGGTAGCAGTTCTTTTAAAACTAGGTTAGATTGTAAATTAGGAAACTGTAAATTAGGTTAGGATTTGTATTTTGAAGCAAACATTCTGACGCTCCGCTCGCTTCGCTATACGGGTCACAAAACAAACCTAACCTAACCTATAGTTTTCGGTTTTAGATCCATGTACTATTTGGTAGCAGTTCTTCTAAAACTAGGTTAGATTGTAAATAAGGAAACTGTAAATTAGATTAGGATTTGTATTTTTAAGCAAACATTCTGACGCTCCGCTATACGGGTCACAAAACAAACCTAACCTAACCTATAGTTTTCGGTTTTAGATCTACTATTTGGTAGCAGTTCTTCTAAAACTAGGTTAGATTGGAAATTAGGAAACTGTAAATAAAATTAGGATTTGTATTTTGATGCAAACATTCTGACGCTCCGCTATACGGGTCACAAAACAAACCTAACCTACAGATGTCGGTTTTCGGCCTATGTTCCATTTGGATAGCATATGAAATTATAGCATGTGACAATTATGGATTACAATCTTTATGGAAAATGTGATTATTGGAATTAATATTATGGGAAACAAAGATTCGGTCATAGGATTAATATGGCAAACAATGATTATGGGAAACATAATTATAAGAAACAAGATTCGGTCAATTGAATATTATGGCAGACGAAATTCGGGCATATGAAATTCGGGCAAGTGAAGGTATACCGGCTACATGGCCTGCCCATTGCCACTTCAACCGTGCAATCCTGTGAACTATGTCGGTTACCTTGGTTCTTCTGCGGATATTCTCATTTCTGATTCCCTCGCGCAAAGAAACTCCGAACATAACTCTGTCTATTGCAATCCTATCTCACCAACAATTTATACTTTTAGAGGCAAACAAGAAGAAGTGAAATATCCCAAAGCGGCAGGAGGCATTTTACGGTTTTCCCCGCGACCATATCTCATGAAGGTATAAGTATTGAAAGCTTTGAAACTGAGGATAGTCGTGAACAGACAAATATGAGGAAAAGCAATATTATAAATATTACTTCACTAACTACATTGAATCCAAGTGACCCTTCCAATGTAAAAAAAAATATTGAAGATATAGAAAAGCAAATAGAAGATGTCAAAGAAAAAGTAAAGTACGTAAAAAGTTTAAATATCTGAGCGAATGATACCAAAATTGACAGCAGCAAAATCAAATTTAAGGCAACAGACAGTGATGAATCGTCTACGGAAGGTTTAAAGTTCAAAACTAGCTTAAGTCCAAATTCAGATAGTATTGGAAGAGAAAATGACGCGTTTTTATCAGAAGATACTATAGAGACACAAACAACTATCGAAACAAAGACCGAGAAAACTAGCAAAAATATTGTTAAATTTAGAGCCGATGATGATACTGATAGTACTAGGCAATCTTCTGAAGAAAAAAGAGAAATAAAAAACGATTCAAAAGAAATCATAAACTCCACTGTTAAAACAGATAAAGTGAACAGCACAGTTAATAATGCCACAGTAAATATTGAAGACATCAAATTAAACCTAAACGAAACGATTGATGATAACAAAATCGTTAATGAGGCTTCTGACAATACAGAATCTGATAATAAAGAAGTAATAGACAAGGAACATAAAAATATAACAAATGTGGATAAAACAAATCAGTTGAATAGCTCTCATACAACAAACACGACTATAAGTTTAGACCTCATTACTAAAACTTTTCCAGACGTCTTGGAAGCAGGGTTGATAAAAGAATTAAATTCGTCCATCTAAATAAATGGGAAGATAATAAAGGAAAAAAAATCTTAACGCTCTAAGTAAATTAAATGTTATGGAACAGTACTGTACTTACCGAAATAAAGTTGTGTATGTCATGTGAAAGCGATTTTCTATCATTTTCAATCCTCATATCTCGGAAATCGGATAAAAGGGTAAGGAACAAGAATATATTTTCAACCAAGTCCCAACAAAGACTAAAGCAACTATATTGCCTAAATATTTTTATAGAATCTATTTACCGATTCCATTTTTATGTGGAAATACCTCATTTTTATTTTTATAAATACAAAGGTAAATTATGAAAGAAAGATTTGATGCGATCCACTACAATCGAAGCAGGACTCGAACCTGCAACCTCTACGTTTCCGGCATAGTGCTCTCCCAACTGAGCTATTAGATCGCTACGTCAATCACACCAAATCTTTCATTCCATAATTCTACGCCACTGGAGCGCCCTCTGCGTCATATTTGTTTGAAATGCTTATGCGCATTAGCCATACCCTAGGATGTGCGCTTTACACACACGAACCCCTGCCTAAATTGCTGTACAGCAAGTGTGAAGACTGCGAGAGAGATGGCGCTATTCTAAATATTTTTATAGAACCTTTTTATCGATTAATTTTTTTATGTGGAAATATTTAACACATTTTTATTTTTATAAATGACGACGCGGTTGGTTCAGTTTGTAAGCACCTACGTACTGAGCGGCGGTCCCGGGTTCGAATCCTGGCCAGGGCAAATATTTATGTGATGAACTCTGAATCGGTCCAGTAGTTTCGGAGAAAATTCGCTATGATTATAGTAGGATCACTCGTGTGTCTGTGTCAGTCCGTCCGTCTGTCATAGCCAATTTGCTCCGAAACTACTGGACCGATTGAGTTGAAATTTGGTACACGTATGTAAATTGATGACCCAAACATGGAAGTCTAACGTAAAGTAAAGTAAATCAAGTAATTTGAAACATGGGGCCAGATTATATCGTGTGACATATCAAATGAAAGGGTACATTATTTAAACACCTCAAATATATATATTTCACAATTCTAAATTAAACGGTTTTGAAGTTAATTACGAAAATGAGCAAAACTTGTCAATTTCCCCACACACCCCTTATTTCCTAAAAGAGAGAGTCTTAAAAAAAATACAAAATATTATAGTTCAATACTTATAGATTACAGAAAAACATATAAGAAGTCTATGGTATTGAAAATAACACCGTATAACTACTAGTACGAATATTTATATTTCGCTCAATGGCCAAATGACTTAAATTTTAAAAATAGCATTAGCGTAACAGAAATAAATTATACATTTTTAGAAAGAACATTTTCTATGCTTTACTTTTGTCATACTATACATATTTTGGCCGAGAAGTGTGAAGTTTTTGAGATAACTAACCTTTTAGCAAAAAAAAAGATCAATAATTAAAAACTGAACAGGTGTCCGATGCGCGCAGCGAAGTAGACGCATCGATGACTAATTAATTATTTAATTGTGAAATTAGCGCGGCTCGACCGCTGCCTGTAGTTAAACAATGGGTGACCCTAAAAGTGAGCCCATTGTCAACGGGATCCTCGCCTTTCTGCAACAGAAGCTGCTGCGGGAAGGTCAGATGGATGCGGTGACTGCTGTTCAGATCTGTTCGTCGCGTTTTAGTGTCGACGAAATCTGCGCTGCGAAGAAGGTGCTGTTCCAGTCTCTAGGGATTGTCGGCACATTTGTACCTCATCGCAGAGAAGATAAAGCCGGAAAGAAGACCCTCGATGACATCATTGAAGTCCTGAGGGAGAAAGAACGCGACATGCCTGAGTTCGTGGCGACGGAGGGCTCCAGATTGCCATCCAATACGCCAGACCATGTCGACGTGAGCTGTCTGCTGAAAGAAATTGTGGCTCTCAAAGCAGGCATGGCAGAAATTGTAAAGAAATTTGACAAATCACAGGCCGTTATTGACGTATTGCGCAAAGAAATCATCCGTTTGCGCGACGGTGCCCCAGAAACGCGGTCACTGACGGCGTCAAATTTCAAGAATAATGACCGGGCGTCAAATGCCAACTCGGTCAATTCGCGTGTAGCTGACACTGCGCAAAGCGACGTCACTGTGCTTGCCGAACCGCGGCCCCCCTGCCCCCTCCTCGCGGGGCCTCCCGTCAACGCTTCATCGAAACCACGTCGTCCTTTTGCTGACGTCGTTTCTGCTGGTGAGCCTGTTCCAGCCCGCCGGATAGCTGGGTTGATAATGCACGCTGTTGTATGGGAACCTTGCACTTTGTGACTATGCGCTGAAACTTGGCACAGTTGATCCTTAGGTGGTCTTGAGTGAATTCAGACCGGTAGACGTCGAGAACCACCGCGCGTTTAGTGGGGGGGAGGGGGGGAAGTTCGACGCTGCCGCGCTTTAATTAATGCATCATTTCTCTAAAACTATACATAATATGGTTTGTGACATATCATTTTCAGATAAATTAAGGATGAAGAATCTATTTTTTTGACAAAAGTAATGCACTTTCTAATAAAAAACATTGAAAAAGTAGAAAAAACGGAAAAACGTAATTTGTGTTTTTTTATATAATTGCCAATTATTTTAAAAGTATAACAGTAATCTCATAACAAAATATAATCGTAAAGCTAGACTTGCGTAGTTTTTAAAAATATATAGTTTATTATATATATCTGTTGATCCATGGGAGATAATAAATAATATCAAGCGTAAGTCAGGGCGATCTCAATGCAATGATCGTCCGTGAAGTAGGGTTTAGGTACTGTGTTAAGCAACATTTCTCTAAAACTATACATAATAGGGCATATGATTTATAATTTTCGGTTAAATGAAGGATGAGAAATCTATTTTTCTAACAAAAATAATGCACTTTTTAACAAAAAATATATTAAAAAGTGGGCTAAACTGAAAAATGACATTTGTGTTTTTTACATACTTTCCAATCATTTTAAAAGTATAACAGAAATCTCAAAACAAATAATATAAACATAAAGCTAAACTTATGTAGTTTCTAAAAATATATAGTTTATTATATATATCTGTTGATACATGGGAGATAATAAATAATATTGAGCGTAGGTCAGGGTGATCTCAATGCATGATCGTCCGTGACGTAGGGTTTAGTTAATGTTTTAAACACACAAAAAGTGCATATATTTTATTGTTTATGTCTCTTAGTATTTTAAATGAAACTACGCAATTGAAATTAATTTATTGCAAGTCTTTCCATGTAGGCTCCCAGTTGTTGTTGACCTTCGTCCAACCTCAAGTAGTTACCCCAAGTGCGTGATAACTGACCCCCAAACGCCTGCGCCTCTTGATAAATGCTGATACAAAGTGGCTTTGTTCGGTGGGAGGTGTTCTATCTGCTGGTCTATCTTGGTAGATATATATATATATATGGGGCTCATTCACTGAAGTACATGAAGCTGATCTGAAATAATAATTATGATATACAATATTCTTTTTTAAGTTTTGAGATCCTATTATTCTATTATATCAGTTTCGAAAGCAGAAAAACTGACCTATCATATGATGTTAAGACCTATTTTTCGATAGAAGCCATTACCTCCTCAATGCGTCGCTTGATCACTAACTCGAAACCTACAGTAGGTCAGGAAAGGCTTCCATGCTTGAAAAGCACTTCTCTTTCCTTTACCATTAAACCAAGATACCGTATCACATCCTGTGAATGCGTGAAAGAGGGTATCTTAATACTCTTGCTCTCTGTGGCCCTGTAAATAAACGAATATGTATAAAACACCCGTATTTTCTTAATTTACTATGGTCGAGGCTTCACGACTCATGATACTGTGGATACTGATGTGTTGGTAAAGACAGTAACACATAATATGCAAGCTTTACCTCAGCTTGAGGAATTTTGGGTGCATATAGGAACAAGATAACATCACCAATATCTGTGCTATCATGATATAACCACCACGATAGGTAAAAATGGTATATCTGGTCATAGTAAATTAAGAAAATACAGGTGTTTTATACAGATTTGTTTATTTACATGGCCACATAGAGCAAAATTTTTACCCCTCTTTCACGCATTCACAGGATGTGACACGGTATCTTCGTTCAATGGTAAAGGAAAGAGAAGTGCTTTTGAAGCTTGGGAAACCTTTCCTCCATGACCTCTTCTTCTTCGTTGGTTTCACTCTCGGCAGAGTGGTCGTGGTCATCATTTCAGATATTGGTGATAAGCTTCACAACACGCCGCCATTCTTACCTGATAGCCGCCTTCTTCGTGCATTCGTGTAGTAACGATGATGCATTTATTGCAGCTTTTATTTAGTTTGTCCATTACATAGGTGATCTTCTTCATGGCCTGGTACCCTCAACCTTTCCGTGGACCAGAAGCGCTCAATAGCCTCCGCTCCCCGGCGGCATACGTGGCCAAAGAAGGTGAAGGTACGAGACTGTACTAAAGACGATAAACGCTGCTTGATGCCAAGTTTTCGAAGTATAGAATCGTTGGTACGGAATTCAGTCCATAATACTCCAAGCATTCTCGTCCAACACCACATCTCTAGGGCGTCTATCTTCTTCTCCTCAACTTCCTGCAGGGTCGACGTTTCTGCGGCGTACAGGAATATGGGGAATACAAGTGCCCAGACGAGCTGGTTTTTTGTGTCTTCGTGTTTGTTGCGATTCCTTCATATAGTATAAATATGTAATTTGTTTGTTTTTAAATGTGCAATAAAAAAATCTTATCTATCTTATACATATATTCCAGACCTAACTGTAGGTTTCGAGTCAGCAATCGAGGGCCGTATTGCGGAGGTAATAGCTGTTATCAAAAAATATGTCGTAACATTATATGATAGGTCAGTTTTTCTGCTTTTGAAAATAATATAATAGGATCTCAAAACTTAAACCAGAATATTGTATATCATAATTATTACTTCAGATCAGGGGCCCAATTCGAGAATGCCGTTTGAGATATCGCCAAACGTCAAATCTCCATTAGATAACAGTTATATCGCCATTGAACTGTCATTTAAATGCGATGAGCTTAAAAGTGACATATCTCATCTCAATTTTGGAAATACGAAGGCGATAATGATTGTCAAAAATGTTATTCATGTATATAAATTTCTGTTTTGAACGAAACGTAACGGACTAATTTCACGTACTACGCGGTCAATTTAAAGTATGCGCCTGTTATTTATGCCGTCACATACAAAGAAAGCGAAAATTTTGCGCGTCCGAATTGACGAAGTTGCGATGTTCTAGGGATATCGCCATTTGTCATGTAGGCACACGTCAAAAGTGACGGATGGCGATGCAAAGGAGAGATCTCCATTATATCTCTAAAATTGGTCGAATACCCCCCAGCTTCGCGTACTTCAGTGAATGAGTGCCGTATAGCCCACTTTTAATAGTTTTAATATCTTTTTTGTTAAAAAAGTGCATTATTTTTGTTCGAAAAATAGATTCATCATCCTTCATTTAACCGAAAATTATAAATCACATGCCCTATTATGTATAGTTTTAGAGAAATGTTGCTTAACACAGTACCTAAACCCTACTTCACGGACGATCATGCATTGAGATCACACTGACCTACGCTCAATATTATTTATTATCTCCCATGTATCAACAGATATATATAATAAACTATATATTTTTAGAAACTACATAAGTTTAGGTTTTTATGTTTATATATTTTTTTTTGAGTTTTCTGTTATACTTTTAAAATGATTGGAAATTATGTAAAAAACACAAATGTCATTTTTCAGTTTAGCCCACTTTTTAATACCTTTTTTGTTAAAAAAGTGCATTATTTTTGTTAAAAAAATAGATTTCTCATCCTTCATTTAACCGAAAATTATAAATCACATGCCCTATTATGTATAGTTTTAGAGAAATGTTGCTTAACACAGTACCTAAACCCTACTTCACGGACGATCATGCATTGAGATCGCCCTGACTTACGCTTGATATTATTTATTATCTCCCATGGATCAACAGATATATATAATAAACTATATATTTTTAAAAACTACGCAAGTTTACGATTATATTTTTTGTTTTGAGATTACTGTTATACTTTTAAAATAATTGGCAGCTATATAAAAAAACACATAACGTTTTTCAGTTTTTTCTACTTTTTCAATTTTTTTTAAATTAGAAAGTGCATTATTTTTGTCCAAAAAATAGATTCCTTATCCTTAATTTATCCGAAAATGATATATCACATGCCATATTATGTATAGTTTTAGAGAAATGTTGCATTAATCCACTAAACGCGCGGTGGTTCTCGACGTCTACCGGTCTGAATTCACTTAAGACCACCTAAGGATCAACTGTGCCAAGTTTCAGCGCATAGTCACAAAGTGCAAGGTGTCGTGCACTAACACCCCAGCTAGGAAAGCCGCGCCCTCAAAAGCGCGTGAAGTTCGGGATCCTCCAAAAGAGGAAACCCCTCTCACCAGTGTGGACAAGGAGGGTTTCACAACGGTGTCAAGAAAGCATAAGACACGCAAGAGTCAGTGTGGTACTGCAGAACCGGTTGGTTGTGGTCTGCGGGTCTCCACACCGAGCAAGGCGCTGTACGTGTCGCGCCTGCATCACACTGCCACCGCTGAAGAAGTGACGCAGTATGTTCGCCAGAAAACAGGCTACTCGCTGAGGATGTTCCAGTTGCATTCGCGCCACTACGTGCACTTCAGCTCGTTTGTAGTGCGCGTGCCGCGGCCGCTCCAGGACACCATCGCGTGTGCTGATTTCTGGCCGAAAGGTGTCGTGTTTCGTCGGTTCCGGGGCAACCTACCAAATCCAACACCCGAGATGTCGGAACAACGGGGCCACACCGTTTCGCCGTCAAAATAGACATTGTTCGGTTCATGACGCATTGGTGTAAACTGTAATGTTATGTAACCTGTTTTTCAATAAATAAATAAATAAATAAACATATTTGATAACGGATTGCGCTGATTCTATAAGTGATACTGATATCGCTTTAGTATGTATGAAAGGTTATAGTAAATTTATTCAGGATTATTTCGTTCCTAATACACTTTGTATGTATCGTACACGGTTTTCTTTTAAAGTGGAATATACCGCTCCGGGACACATTCGAGGGCGCGGGGGGTGACGCTCACCCCTGAGAGGGGGGAGAGTAGGTAAAATTAAACTTGGCTCTATAACCTACATATCCTGATAGATAAAGGTTGTCCTTTACTTTTGCCAAATTTTCAGCTAATTTTATTGAATTAAGGTGCAAACTTAACTTAATCCGGCCAGTTAATATGGAAAGTGTTTGTACGGAACCCTCGCTGCGCGAGTCCAACTCGCACATAGCCGTTTTTTTTTTGCATGTTTCAAAATTAATTTCACGGTGATAATTGAGTTGATAACGTAAAAACCGGCCAAGAGCATGTCGAGCCACGCTCAGTGAGGGGTTCCGTAGTTGCCTCCTTACTTCACAATAGACGGGCTTAAAACAGCGGTTTTTACGCACGAGATTTATATTACGAGAAAGATTTCAAGCTCTATAAAAAGGTCGTAAACGCCAAAGTAACTGTAATTACTTACTACCTTCTGGAAGTTATCGATTATACGCGTCAGATCGAGCGGATTGTTTTAATGCAGTGTGGCGCTTAACTAAAATGTATAACGTTCTATGTATAAGGACACCGCGCGGCACTTACGTCATTTTAAAGAAAATTATGAAATTATGCGATAACTCAAAAACGGCTAGACCGATTTTATTCAATATAGTTTTTATTGAAAGTACTTATAAAGCCTTATTTTCACGAATTTTTCCATAATTTTTCGACCTGCGGTTGAAAAGTTAGAGGGGGGTTAGAGGGGGGGGGGGGGGGCTATTTTATGGATTTCCTAAGCGAATATTTACAAAACTGCTGTCATTATCAAAAAATAATGTTAAAAGACCCCTATTCTTTTTAAAAGACCTATTCAACGACACCCCACACACTAGTGTCGGAAAGAAAAAAAATCACCCCCACTTTGGGTGTACGGGAGGTACTAAAAAAAAAGGTTTTTTTTACCGTTTTGTTGGCGTGATACATACCTACACATACTCGTACCAAATTTCAGCTTTCTAGTACTAATGATCACGGAGCTAAGCCGCGGACGGACAGACGGACATGGCGAAACTATAAGGGTTCCTAGTTGACTACGGAACTCTAAAAATGACATATTGTAGTTGTTTAGAAACAGACTAGCGAGTTCTTAGAGCCAGTGTTAGGTATTCAAAATACAGCAAATGATAATTAGTCCGCTTAGTGACTAATAAGGTGTATTACGTACCAGCGACGCGGCGAGCGGTAGAGCGAGAGATCCGAGCGCAGCATAACGAGTGAGCGAGACGCACGTACCTACACCGCTACCGCAGTCGCTCAAACTCCAGGCATCTCCGTCACACATGGCCACACATTCAAGGACATACATGCTGCCGTGCTAAGCTAAAAGGCGACCTTTTTGTATGTAGCTCCATACCAGAACGTCGCCTTTTACCTTGGCACGGCAGTTGCTTTATTGCTCTCAAGTTCTGAGTGAGGTTAAACGTTTAACGCCACCGTTAAACGTTTAACGCAACCTTGTTGGAAGTCGCATTAGAAGTTTCACTTCAAAAATTTGGCTTTCATCACTGGGAATACTGTGGCTTTATTATGTAGACATCAGATTTGAAATTTTGAGGAATATTTAGTCCTGTTTCCTCTTTGTTTACATCAGTTATATTCACTGCCGACACTGACTTTCAACGTCAGTTACCAAAAATTTGTTTTTACCAGTAAAATGCATTAAGGCCGTTCCGTTCATTTTCTTTGTATGATCAAACTTGTTTCTCAACATATTATCAATGTTTACTTAGAACAGGCCTATTGCGATTTATTGGTACTTATATACAGGGTGTCCCAGAAGTACCACGGCACAGTGACACTGGAGGTAGGTCAACTCAAGAGGAACCCAACCAACCTAACATAACCTCAGTAAAAGTTGCACGGTTTTCGAGTTATTACCGAAATAAAAACTTTTGAGAATGTTCCCCTTTTCTTTTACATTTTTAGTACCAGCATCGACACGGAAAGCTCTTAATGACAGTTTT
The DNA here is from genome assembly GCA_905147355.2 of Apotomis turbidana. Taxonomy (NCBI): domain Eukaryota; kingdom Metazoa; phylum Arthropoda; class Insecta; order Lepidoptera; family Tortricidae; genus Apotomis; species Apotomis turbidana. Next base: position 7,353,263 of record LR990305.1, on the reverse strand, counting down.
TTGTGTGTATCAAATCATGAATAGATAATTCAGAAGTGTAAAGTGTTATTTTGTCAGTAACTATTGTAAAATGCTGAAGAAAACTTGATTAATCTTGATTTAATTTGTAACAAAGACACGAATTTCAACTTTGACCATCTGCCATGTTTATTTTTTTATTAGAAACGAAACAAACAAATAACGTCAACAAATTAGGCATGTTATACAGATTCTAAAATGGTATAACACATGTATCTTACTGCAATAATATTAGGTATTCTTATCACTTTAGCGATGCCCTATCGAGCCAACTTAAAACTTAAACTCCGAAAGCAGTCACTGTTATGTGCTACAAAGATGCTGTGTACAGCGATGACTCTTCTGTTATCTGATCCGATTATTTTGCCAATTGCACGAGGGCTAAAAACTAATGTTATTCTCCCCTTTTGGAGGCTAGCTTATTCTAAAGGAGTGGATAAAATCATAAAATGTCAATGACAATAAAAAACAGGTTTATTTTTGATACATTTATTGGAATAAATTTAGGTCACAATAAATGTTCGAATTGTCTCCCGTTTACTAATGCACAAAAAACACCGTTCAATAAAATTTCGGCTCAATTTTTTTAAACTTACTTCCGATATGGTACGGGCTGCCTCGAATACTCGTTGCCGCAATTCTGCTTATTGGTTTCGCGTAAACTTAGTCTTTTAAATATCCCCAATAAAAAAAACTAGTGGGTTTAGATCTGGGAAACGCGATGGTCATAAAATTGGTCCCAATCGACCAATCCATCTCTCGGGGAATGTTTCGTTGAGGTGCTCACGGACTAGCCGGGCGTAGTGGGCTGGGCAACCATCTTGTTGGTACCACATCCTTCGTCTCTCTGCCAACGGCACATCTTCTAAAAAACCAGGCAGATCGTTTAGCAAAAATTGAAAATAATTTCTACCATCAAGAATAGGAGGCAAGTCCACCGGTCTCGCAATTCCATTCAGAATTTCACTCCACAAATTAATTTTGAATTGGTATTGGGACCGATTTTCTCGTTCTTCATGTGAGTTATCTGTCTACCAGCTATGGACGTTATGTAAATTGAAACATCCATCCCCTTTGCAAGCCGATTCGTCAGTCCACAATACTTCATTGATGACATTCGGGGTTTGTCTCCAAATTTGTATCATTTTTTGGCAAAATTAAACACGATGTGCGTCGGCTGGGAGAAGTGATTAGATGCGTTGGATGTGGTAGGGATGGTATTGATGACGCTGACCTAAACGCTACTTTTCTCTTTTCGCTTCGCTCGCTCGGCTCCCGCGCCGTTGTGGTCGCAGTTCTAACCTAACCCATTAATCTACTTTACTGGTAGCAGTCCGGTCCTGGTGCTACGCTTACCGCTACTGCGGCACGCTTGCTTCGCTCGCTCGGTTCGCGCGCTGTTGTGGTCGCAATTCTAATCTAACCAAAGCCATTAATCTACTTTAATTGTCATTGACATTTTATGATTTTATCCAGTCCTTTAGAATAAGCTAGCCTCCAAAAGGGAGAAAAACATTAGTTTTTAGCCCTTGTGCATTTGGCAAAATAATCGGATCAGATAACAGAAGAGTCATCGCTGTACACAGCATCTTTGTAGCACATAACAGTGACTGCTTTCGGAGTTCAAGTTTTAAGTATAGGCTCGATAGGGCATCGCTAAAGTGATAAGAATACCTAATGTTATCGCATTAAGATACATGTGTTATACCATTTTTGAATCTGCGTAACATGCCAAATTTATTGACGTTATTTGTTTGTTTCGTTTCTAGTAAAAAAAAATACATGGCAGATGGTCAAAGTTGAAATTCGTGTTTTTGTGACAAATTAAATCAAGATTAATCAAGTTTTCTTCAGCATTTTACAATAGTTACTGACAAAATAAAACTTTAAACTTCTGAATTAGCTATTCATGATTTGATACACACAAAAAACTGTCATTAAGAGCTTTCCGTGTCGATGCTGGTACTAAAAATGTAAAAGAAAAGGGGAAAATTCTCAAAGGTTTTTTTTTTCGGTAATAACTCGAAAACCGTGCAACTTTTACTGAGGTCATGTTAGGTTGGTTGGGTTCCTCTTGAGCTGACCTACCTCCAGTGTCACTGTGACGTGGTACTTCTGGGACACCCTGTATTTGACCAAACCTACAGTTTGAATTTTTCATTGATCATTTTTGTTTGCTGAAATTCATGCAGAAAACTGGTTATTTCAAATTATTTTCGACTGCACGCAATGAAAACATGAAAGCTATGTTACTTTTTTAGAACTCAGGGAAAATTACTTACTTTAAAAAGGTTGGTTGGAATTATCAATATAAGTAGGTATTTGTCATAATATGCAAAAAGATACATTTTGAAACGTATATGGCCTCTTTTAATACAACTGAAAATCCGCAATATTGCGTGAGCTGAAAATTACTGTTATACTACCTATGGCATTGCCCCGAAGCTAACTACGTCATCAGCTGAATAACGTTCTAGATAAGTTCTTTTTGTTAAGTATTGTTGCTAATAACACAAAAGATAAGCAAATACACGATATCGCGTCTTTCTATTTGATCAGTTGTGGAATTAATGGATGATTTAAATACTTATTCATTTGAATGTGTAATTAAAATTTCAATTGAAATGAGTAAATTTACATAAAATGACTGGTGCGGTTTTTATACCTAATTTACCTATATACAATTCAAGGTTGGTGTCAAAGACATAGGTGAAAAAACAAGTAGGTATATTGTTTTCCACGTTGTTATAGTTCCATACATAATCACTTGCAGAAAAAATAACCGCCTTCAACGAGTAGAAATCTTATTTCCGAGAACAACACAAGAATTTACTATAAAAAAAAACCGGCCAAGTGCCATTAATTGGTCCTGCAGGTCGTTTGAGTGAGAAGAAGTAACAAACATACAATACCACTCACAAAGATGTGATATTATATTATTAGTGTGATTAAATTCCAAAAGAAACCGGCCAAGTGCGAGTCGGACTCGCACTCATCTTAACTGGCCGGGTTAAGTTAAGTTTTCACCTGGTATATATGGCGCCGCATACAAATGAGGTGCAAATTTAACGCAACCGATCACGTTTGTTGTATGGGAGCCCCACGTCAAATCCATACTAATATTATAAATGCGAAAGTGTGTCTGTCTGTCTGTTACCTCTTCACGCTTAAACCGCTGAATCGATTTTGATGAAATTTGGCATGGAGATTTCATCTTGGAAATTATCCCTAAAAAGATTGAAATGTGAGTAATTCATGATGACATTGATGACCCTGTAGGAAATGTAATGATTAGACCAAAAGCACAATTGGAACAAGTGACAAGATCTCAGCTAGTATTGAAGCTAAGAATTCGAAATGTTATAGTTATGTTCAGTTTCAGTAGCATTTTCTATATCACTTATTGAATGAGGGTCTCATGATGACCAGCTACTAGTTCCGGAGATGTTTTAATCTAGGTTATTCGTAATAAATTTATAATAAACTAGCTGTGCCCCGCGGTGTTACCCGCTTATCCCACGGGAACACTACATTTATTCGGGATGAAAAGTATCCTATGTCCTTTCCCGGGTCTCAAACTATCTCCATACCAAATTTCATCTAAATCGGTTCAGCGGTTTAAGCGTGAAGAGGTAACAGACAGACAGATAGACAGACAGACAGACACACTTTCGCATTTATAATATTAGTATGGACTAGCCCGTCCCGGCTCCGCACGGGTGCAATGCTGATACAAACTCTACTATACTATATTATGCACATACGGACAGACAGAGCCAGCCGGAAGCGACTTATGTTTTATACTATCTAGTGATGATGTAGGTCTAAGGTAACAAAAATAAATAAAAGACCCTAGTTGCCTACGGAACCCGAAAAAAAAAGAATTGAGAATTTCCTCTTTATGGAAGTTATTTGAAAATTACCATTCTTCTGGAACCTGTTAAGAGCCGGGAATGTTCTTCCAATTAGTCCATCAAAATTATGCAATAAATTTTCGACTTCACTCGACTTGAATGTAGCCGCGGTATCATGGGCACCCAGCCGCAGGGCCGTGATCTTGGGGACTTCGGATTTAGTGAGATACTCTTATTTAGTATTCTAAAGAGTAGGTTCAGTTGGTTATTGTTAAGAGCATTTATTTTCTTCAGCAGTAATGTGTAGCTTACAAAAGTGAGTGATTCAAACGAGCTATATCATTTGGTTTAGCTCACTAGCTCTTTCGTTCACTGAAGATTCGAGTAGCTCAGTATCTCATCTGTCATCTCAGTATTAAGTACTCGCTTGCTCTCGCGTTTTTCTCGTCGTTTCGTCTTTTAAATCTAGATTGTCTCTAGTTCTCTACTCACTCGTGATCGTGAACGATATATAGTCTAAAGATCTACTAACCACTCCCCCCTACAGCCCGGTCCTGGCCCCCAGTGCTGATTATTATTTATTCCCAAATTTGAAGACAGAGTTGCGAGGAAAGAAATTTCACACCGATGATGAAGTAAAGGACGCAAAATTGGCTCATTTCGACATCTAAAACAAAAAATATTATTTTGTAGGTTTAGAAAAATTACTTTCCCGATCGAAAAATGTATTAACCTTAAGGGGGACTATACCGAAAAAGAAAAATAGTAACGTCTTTGTATTCGATTAATAAGCCCACCATTCCGCGAACTTTTGGACCTCCCCTCGTACATATCTCGGTGACATAAAAGACATGCATGTCACTATTTTCACTTCAGTGACACATTCTGCGCATCTCTATTTAGCAGTTGAGGTAGGTAATGAAGTAATGAATTAACTTTACTCCATATAATTCCAAAAACAATCAGCCTTCTTATACCAACAATAATATTCATACCATTACTAAAATAATTAGCACATACGTGTGTTTTCTATATATAATCAAAATAGTATTATTTTATGAAAGTTGTTTTTTATTTGCCACATGTATTTAGGTCATTACATACATGAATATGCAGATATAGATATATAGCGACGGCAAAAGGACAAAACGAAGTAAACGCCAATGATTTCCTTGGCGCTTGCTACGTTCCGTATTTGGATTCGATATGTATAGATGTATTTTTTAACCGACTTCAAAAAAGGAGGGGGTTATCAGTTCGGTTGTATGTTTTTTTTTATTTTTTTTTTTTTTTTTTTTATGTTTGTTACCTCATAACTCCGTCATTTGTTTATACTCCGTTTATGAGTCGATTTGGAAAATTATTTTTGGTTCATGAATAGACATCTCAAGGTTGGTCCCATAAAATTTTGGTGAAGATCGGATGACGAGATCCATGAGGAATCGAAGGAATTCCTGAAATTTTATAGGCACTCATAATATTTTTCATGTATTTTCTAAAACAATTTAAGTATTTGCATATGGTAGTCATCATCTTCTCATGCTGAACTGATGATGGAAGGTACAACTCCTTAACAGTTAGGAGTTAGGAGATATTTCAAACGAGATGCATGCCTTCAAGACCTCCCTGATCACCCCGCCATAAGTATTTTATATGAATCACTAAAAAGCGAAAAAAAAAATTTTTTAACAAGAAAAGGAACCGACTTCAGTAAAACTAAAAAGCCGAAAATAACCCGTTCAAGTACACATTACATTTGACTCACCCTTTGAAGTCGGTGCCAAACCTCACGTAAACTTTAATATATAAATATAATAACTGAGTGGTTTGGGATCGATTCTATCCTATCTCCACAACAAGAAAAATCCTCGCCAACTTCCCTAACAGCCAACATCGCCCTGCGTTGATAGAAGTCGGTAACCAAATACCGTTAACACGTTCTATGCCGTTGCCAAGGTGGAACTTCCAAAAAGCAAATTGGGACGAATTTGCAGTGAATATCGATGACTCTATCAGGTGGATCCCACCAAAAGTTGAAAACTATAGCAGATTTGTGGGCCTGGTCATCGCAGTCGCAAAAAAGCATGTCCCCCGAGGCTACAGGAAAGTCTACGTCCCAGGTTGGAATGACAACAGCGAAAACCTCTACAAGCAATACAGGGCATCGGGCGACCAGGAAGTAGGACGTGACCTACTGCAATCATTGGATGAACAGCGAAAGATCAAGTGGCTGGAAACTGTTGAAAAAATGGACTTCAAAACATCAAGTAGAAAAGCGTGGAAAGTGCTCAATAAGCTAACTGGTAAAACTGGGACTACAAAACACGATACCTCCCAAAAGTTGACTGACTCGATTGCTAACCGTATTGTTGAAACCTCACGCGTCAGAGGTGATCGAGCAGCTACGAAAACCACGAAGAAGCTTGCACAAGACTTAAAAGAAACTCTGCCAGTCGACCAGAACCTCTCAAAGCCGTTTTCAACTACTGAGACATTAGCTGCGATCAGGCAACTTTCCTTGGGAAAAGCTGCTGGGCAAGATGGCGTTTATAATGAATTTATAAAAAACCTTGGTGCGAAGTGTATAGTATGGCTGGCTGCCTTCTTTTCAGATATATATTGGCGAGAAACAAACTCCCGCCAAATTTTAACCACGCCATAATAATCGCTCTGATTAAGCCTGAAAAGCCAGCTGATGATGCACAAAGTTACAGACCAATTGCTTTGCTTAGCTGCATTTACAAACTATTGGAAAAACTGATAGCATGCAGAATTGGGCCGCTGATCGACAGAGTCGTTCCCGTGGAGCAGGCGGGTTTCAGAGGCGGGCGAAATTGCGCTGACCAAGTACTTTCCCTTACCACACATAATATAGAAGCAGGCTTCTAAAAACAATTGAAAACTGTCGCTGTCTTCGTGGACTTATCGGCTGCGTACGATACCGTCTGGCGGCAAGGGTTGATATTCAAATTGATGAAAACTGTGCCCTGCCGACGAATCACAAGCCTAATCAATAGTATGCTCAGCAACCGCGAATTTGTAGTTTATCTCGGAGATAAGCAAAGCCGTGTCAGAAAATTGCAAAACGGTCTTCCACAAGGTTCGACATTGTCTCCCCTGCTCTTTAATTTGTATACACACGATTTACCCAGCACGGCCTCCAGAAGATTCATGTACGCTGACGACATCGCTCTCACATACCAACATAAAACCTTTAAGACTTCAGAGGACCAACTTACCAGAGACTTAGAGACGATCAACAGATACCTAAAAGCATGGAGGCTAGTACCAAACGCCAGTAAAACAGAGGTATCATCTTTCCACTTGCATAACCAAATGGCCACTTATTGCCCAAAGGTGACGTTTGATGGCAAAGCTCTCGGATATAACCCGCAACCTAAATACCTTGGGGTAACGCTTGATCGTTCGCTAACTTACCGCTCTCACCTCTGCAAGTTAAACAAAAAACTGGGAACTCGCAACAACATCATGCACAAATTGACAGGCACGTCATGGGGAGCTAGTGCGGATGTTCTACGTACAACGGGACTTAGTCTGGTGTATTCTGCAGGGGAATATTGTGCACCGGTCTGGCTCAACAGTGCTCACACGGAACAAGTGGACACTCAGCTGCGGAAAGCCATGCGATGCATATCCGGGACAATACAGTCGACGCCCATTCAATGGTTACCGGCTTTAAGTCACATAGCTCCTCCACATCTCAGAAGGCAACAAGCACTGCTAAATGAAGCAAGGAAAATTGTGAACAACCCAAACCTGCCTGTCCACCAAGAATTTCTGTGCCCACCTCGCCAACGCCTGAAGTCTCGTCACCCACCCTACCAGACAGCGCAACATCTACTAGAAAATCCGTTCGTGATAGGAGAAAGATGGAAAGACGAATGGTTATCTGCCCCCCCTAGAATTAACGTGTCGAACTACGACCCCACACAGAAGCCACGTGGCTTCTCGGCTCCCAGACGGGAGTGGTGCCAATTAAACAGGCTTAGAACTGAACACGGACTCTGTGGGGATCACATGTTTAAATGTGGGTGGCGAAATTCACCGGCATGTGATTGCGGAGCTCCTGTGCAGACTATCCACCACATCATCTACAACTGCCCATACCGGAAATACGATGGCGTATCCTTGGATTTATTCTCTCCAAGTGTGAACGCAGCCCGCTGGGTGAAGGAGCTAGAGATATTAAATTATAGTTTCACATTTTTGTTTTATGCGACATGTATGCCATACGATTAAATAAACGATAAGTTTTCTTTTGTGCAATAAAGATTAAATAAATAAATATGTTTTGAGCACTCAAAATGTCGAAATTTTAGATCTTAGCCTTACAGCCCTAACTTGAACCCTAACTTTTTTTTATTTTCCACAAAATTAATTCTTCGTTGTCAACATGTCAACTCACCCGAAGAAGCTGTACGCATACAAATCGGCCATTTTGACTAGCCCCACTTCGGAATGGAATAAATTTTTTAAAAACTGATTCGAACGCATGCTAAGTGTATTAAATATCGCGGAGAATTCTTTGAAAAAAAAAATACATGGTAGTTAATAATGAATCACACAACTTAAAAGGCAGCCCTCGTACAGTTAATATTAACTGAGTTATGGCTGATGATTTTGTGATAAATAATACGTTATAACACTCAATCGTTATGTGAAAAAATGCGCACCCGTTAATAACACTAGTAGCTAATGGTCTATTCGAAATGGCTAAAATTTTCAAGTTTTTAAGTTTTGCACCCCGATAAGTATCCCCGCCATTTTGAAAAATTAAAAAACATTGGATTGGACAATCATCGAACCTACTTATAAAACTTCATGAGAGACTGTTGAGAAATGTGACCCTTAGGCGAGAACAGTCGGAAAGCGTCTGAACATCCAAACAGCCTAACAGACGAAAGAAAGTTGGGCCAAGCTGAAATGGACACACTTGCTTTGTCAATTATACACTATCGAAAATTTGTACGAAACTCGTATTAGGAATTGATGGTTAAGTTTATCACGTGATAAATAAGTGATAAAGCATCTGTCACACACGGATTTTGTCAAAACGTGACGGATACTGCTACCAGAAGACATGGATGTCAGAATTCATCCAAAGCCAATCCACCCTATCAGTGGTAGCAGAGCGTTAAATAATTAGTGGCAAATGGAAGAGAAATAATTAAAACCGTGAGTAAATAAGATAATAAAATTTTAAAAAAATAAAATTGAAAATTTTAAAAACCCCCGACATGACAACCTGTAAAAAGAAAGAAATAAAATCTACGAAATGTGCCTTTACAATGAACAGTAGAAAAAGAATCCAAGCGTCGTTGCGTTCGGGGGACCGCTAAGTAGCTAACCTAAGTGAAATGAAATATATGCAACGCAAAATTGTAAGTATTCATTTATTTGGGGCTTCCCACTTTACGATTTTAAGTACATTGCATTTCATTTACTTAGCGGTCCCCCGACGCAACGAAGCTTGGATTCATTTTATACTGTTCATTGTAAAGGCACATTTCGTAGATTTTATTTCTTTCTTTTTACAGGTTGTCATGTCGGGGTTTTTTAAATTTTTAATTTTATTTTTATTTCATACTTTTTAAACAAACAGAAGGTTCCCGGAATTTTCTACATTTAACACTTTTTTGGGTTTACACCGTTTAAGGTCCATAGTTTCCAGTCTTTCCTCGAGCTTGATCCTTGACTATGTTGTTTACGACAACAGGATCCCAAGCCAGTGGTAACGAAAGCCGTCTTCTCTAAGATTGAAATTAGGATATATTTATTTTGATTTAAATAGCCTTAAGCAACATTCTGAGAAAAAATCGTTAGTCAAATTAGTTAATGCTTATAATGACAAAATGGCTAAGTTATTAGCCAAGACAATCAAAATATATACTTTAAATGCACTGGATGAGTTGAAAGAACCTGCTACTTATGGCCTAAAACAGAACCAGGATTCCATTCTACAGGATCCAAATAGTACTTGCTTACTTAGCTCCATAAAAATTGCAGTTGATGCTAGGTAACTTGACTTAGTTTTGAAAGACCTAATCATCGATAGGCCACACCATGGGATAAACCGTAAAAAAAATTACATCTCCAAAATTACGTGTAGGGCACGTACACAAAAAAAAAAGTTTTTAAAAATTTATTCTACCACTATGTCTCTGAGCTAAGCCGTAGACAGACGAATGGACGGACTTGGTGAAACTATAAGGGTTCCTTGTTGACTACAGAATCCTAAAAAGCTGTTATTAACTTAGGCAAGTACTTTTGCTAAAGCTTACGTGTCCTTTAGTCGCGTTAAAATCTTGCAAGGTGTTGCTATTTGTGACCTCAATCAAAGGAACCTGTTCAATAGTCCTAACGACAATTATTTTTTAGCAAAATTGCAAAACTTAGAAACAGTGACGCAGACCCAGTATTGTGACAGAAATTAAAAAAGTTTTTTCTGAGACTCGGCTTAATATCGACTATACTTTCTTACACTAACGTTAATTGCTCATCAAGGACAATCAGACGAGCCCAAACACCATGGGTTTATTCTGTGCTGTTAAGGAGTTCCTACGGCCATCTTCAGCTGCATGGTACCAAATTATTGTACTGTCAAAATTTTATTAAATTGTTGATTACGCTAATAGAACAACATTTGAAATTCTTGGCTTAGATCCTTTCACAACTAGATGGCAGGGCCGTATTTACCCCTAGGCCCACAAGGCCCGGGCCTAGGGGCCCAGCTAGTCTAGGGACCCAGTACCAGACTTGTACCATAATAATGTTCTCCTTATAGGGGAGGGGGCCCCAAATACCAATTGCCTAGGGGCCCTGGCCCTCTTAGTCCAGCCCTGCTAGATTATTATCATGAGATCTTCACTTAGTGAGTGATAAGGAAAATGCTAATAAAACTTAACACTTATCCAGCGTTTGAAATTATTGGCTTCAATATTGGCTGAGATCCATTAACAACTACCTGGTCATCATGAGACCTCCATTTAGCAAGTGATATAGAAAATGCTAATAATACTTAACATTTAACCAAATCCTTGGCTTCAATGTTGGCTGAGATCCATTAACAACTACCTGGTCATCATGAGACCTTCATTTAGTAAGTGATATAGAAAATACACTAACAAAGAGAATTGCTGAATGTGAGCTAAAAATTAAAAAGTTAACACATGTCTGTACTTCAAGTTCTATCAGGAAAAAAACCAGTAATAGGAAACGTAACGACATCACGAGAACTATATTAGACTTCTCTTCAAATGAAATTAGTCTAAAACAAACGGAACAGAAATTAAATGAGCGCACATCCACCTCACAGGAGGTTAACATAGCGCCACCTGTCAGTCCGCCGATGAAACCAACACTAGCGCACTTGAAAACTCCTAATGTGGCAAATATCACTATCCCAGATTTACCAACTGAGACGAAGATTAAACGTACTAATCAACCAATTCACACAAATAATACTTATATCAAAAATATCAACATATATGATAATTATTTCAAAGCGACTCCCAGAGAAGAGCAATGATTGGATTAGCTAAAAGAAAATTAATAATATTATCTGACCAGCAAGGTAAACATTTGGGATTATTGCTAAATAAGTTTTACGGAGACTACTTTGACATACTAAACTACACAAACCCTGGAGCAGACACAAAACATGTACTGAGTTCACTGTCAAGTAATACGGCATCACTATGTAAGGATGACTTTGTAATTATTATTACTGGGACCAATGATACAAAACCCAACAACCTACATGCAAATTTGTATTATTTCATTCAAGAATTAAATTACACAAACGTTCTCGTCACAAATGTACCTTATAATCGATACCTCAATGAACGTTCCTTGAATAATATGTTAAAACATATCGCTAGCCAATTTCAACATTGTGATTTTATAAGCTGTGAACATGACTCAAGCCATAATCCAAGCGAAGCTCGTTATCTAAAGGCAAGTAAAATCTTCCACCAAATAGCCCGCTCACTTTACAATCCACTCTACCAATTAGACTTGCTGAAACGTCATATCACCACATCCAAGAAAACACAACAGACCTGCGAAAGTACGTCCGACGCTGCCGCTAACCTGCGTGAGACTGAACGCGCAGAACAGAACTTAGATACTGCCATAATAATGGGGTCACCGACTGAAAACCAGTTTTTTCGTAGCATCGCAATCTGACAATATCGGTATTTTACACCAAAATATATCAGGTGCACTTAACAAACAATTTCTACTTAATTTCGCTGTATCAGATTTAGAAAAAAAAGGCACCCGAGTGGATATTATATGTTTAAGCGAAACGAATATGATGCGCGGATCAGAGAGCAACTTAAAATTGAACAATTTCCAAGTAGCTGCCAGTTTTTGCCGCAAACACTCGAAAAGGGGCGGGGTCGCTATTCTAATTCAAAAAAACATTGCCTATACAGTAATTAAAGAAATCGACTCGCTGTCACAATCATATATTTTTGAGTGCTGCGCAATTACCGCTATTCAATACAATATAACAATACTATGTCTATACACAAATAGAACGCCAACGTCGCCTTCATCGATTTTCTTTCACAAACTTGACGAGATGCTCCGCATTGTTTGTCAAAATAGAAGAAGACGGTACGTCCTATGTGGAGATTTTAATATCAATACAATGAAGGACTCTCCAATATCAAAGAAGTTTGTGCACATCCTAGAGAACTACGGCCTACAACTGACTATTAGCGGACCAACCAGAATAACTGCCCAATCTAAAACCTGTATTGATAACATAGCTTCCAGTACGCGAGGAGCCGCGGCAACAATTCATGAACTGGGACTTTCTGATCACACTGCGCAATCCTACCAAATACCTGTAAAGAAACGTGTCCTGCCTCCCGTAAAATGGTGGTACGAAACGAGGAGAGATCTCTGCCAAGACAATCAAAAGAAATTCATAGACTGTTTATCATGTTTAAGTTTTAATGAGGTATATAGTGAGACAGATGCATCCCGCGCATTTAATATTTTCCATGATATGTTTATTCTTTTCTATAACCTGTGTTTTCCGAAGATTAGAGTTAAGATTATGAACCAGCCCTTACATTCTAAACAATTAACAACAGGTATACGCAAATGCTGTCATAAAAAAGGCAATTGTATTTGTTAAGTAGGAAATCAAAACATTGTAAATTAAGTTATAAAAAACCGGCCAAGTGCGAGTCGGACTCGCGCACCGAGGGTTCCGTACAAACACTTTCCATCCCTAAGTGGTTAAGTTAAGTTTGCACCTGGTATGTATAGCGCCCCATATAAATTAGGTGCAAAGTTAGGTATTAAATTTTTTTTTATGGTTTTCGTAATTATTCCTTTATCTATGCTATAAGACGTTGCTTCGTACCAAATTTCAAGATTCTGAGTTCACGGGAAGCACCCTGTAGGTTTTGATTCCCTTGCAAGTGTCGAAAATATGCAAATTAGGTGCAAAGTTAGGTATTAAAAAAAATTTTATGGTTTTCGTAATTATTCCTTTATCTATGCTATAAGACGTTGCTTCGTACCAAATTTCAAGATTCTGAGTTCACGGGAAGCACCCTGTAGGTTTTGATTCCCTTGCAAGTGTCGAAAATTTGCGGCATAAACGGCTGTATCTTTTGATTGCGTTGGCTTAGAAGTTTGATTTTTTCACAGCTTCAAGGGACAGTAGACCTGAGTAATTGATATAAATTTCAGATTCATACGTCCACGCGTTCCTGAGAAAAAGGGTCTTGACAGACGGACGGACAGACGGACAACAAAGTGATCCTATAAGGGTTCCGTTTTTTCCTTTTGAGGTACGGAACCCTAAAAATACTCTCGACTATTAAAAAGATGCATACAATCTCATCAGAGGAATGCAAACCTAAACTATATAAATAAAAACAATAATAAATGCAAAGCTGTGTGGAATGTCATCAAAAAGTATACCACATCAGACTGCAATACCAGGTCAATAGGAAAAATATTAATAGGCAAAAATAATATTGAAGACCCTCAGGAGATAGCAGAATCTTTTAATCATTTCTTTATTAATACTGTGAGTAAAAATGTAACATCTGCATCGCAGCTTGACTTTAATATTAATAACAATGACTCAACCATTTTTCTTAACCCAGTGAACCCAGAAGAATTAATTAATATAGTAAAGAAACTCAAAAACTCCAATGCTGTTGGTTATGACGAACTGAGAACAGATATAATCAAAAAGTGTATGCTTGTTATTGTAAAGCCACTTGTCTATGTATTAAACTTATCACTAACCCAGGGTAGTTTCCCACAGCAACTCAAAAAATCTGTAGTAAAACCTATTTATAAAAAGGGAAATAAATCTGAAATGGCTAACTATAGACCAATAACTCTCATACCCATATTCTCAAAAATGTATGAAAAAGTTATGTACAACAGATTGGTAAACTTTTTGGAAAACAAGAATATTATAAGTGACCAACAACATGGTTTTCGAAAATCCAGATGTACTTCTTTGGCCTCATTTAAATTGATTAAAAGTGTATTAAATGCAATAGATGGCCGGGTACCGGTAACGACCCTATTTATGGATATGAGCAAGGCGTTCGACTTTGTAAATCATAAGCGACTGATAGCAAAATTGTTCAGGTATGGTATAAGAGGTATAGCTCTCGATTGGATCAAATCGTACCTTGAACATCGAAGTCAATGTGTCGAAGCCTTGAAATACTGCTGTATAACTAAACAACTAATTGCATACAGATCATCTTATGTTATTAATGAATGCGGCGTGCCCCAAGGGAGTATATTGGGACCACTGCTGTTTTTATTATATATAAATGATTTGCCCAATTATTTACCAAATGAGTGTATACTATTCGCTGATGACACGTCAATCATTATACCATGTAGAGATCCAGCTACATATAATGAAGAAATCAATAGTACACTGGCCAAAACTATTGAATGGCTAGAAAAAAAAAAACCGGCCAAGTGCGAGTCGGACTCGCGCACCGAGGGTTCCGTACAAACACTTTCCATCCCTAAGTGGTTAAGTTAAGTTTGCACCTGGTATGTATAGCGCCCCATATAAATTAGGTGCAAAGTTAGGTATTAAAAAATGTTTTTATGGTTTTCGTAATTATTCCTTTATCTATGCTATAAGACGTTGCTTCGTACCAAATTTCAAGATTCTGAGTTCACGGGAAGCACCCTGTAGGTTTTGATTCCCTTGCAAGTGTCGAAAATATGCAAATTAGGTGCAAAGTTAGGTATTAAAAAAAAAAATTATGGTTTTCGTAATTATTCCTTTATCTATGCTATAAGACGTTGCTTCGTACCAAATTTCAAGATTCTGAGTTCACGGGAAGCAACCTGTAGGTTTTGATTCCCTTGCAAGTGTCGAAAATTTGCGGCATAAACGGCTGTATCTTTTGATTGCGTTGGCTTAGAAGTTTGATTTTTTCACAGCTTCAAGGGACAGTAGACCTGAGTAATTGATATAAATTTCAGCTTCATACGTCCACGCGTTCCTGAGAAAAAGGGTCTTGACAGACGGACGGACAGACGGACAACAAAGTGATCCTATAAGGGTTCCGTTTTTTCCTTTTGAGGTACGGAACCCTAAAAAGTGATCCTATAAGGGTTCCGTTTTTTCCTTTTGAGGTACGGAACCCTAATAATTTAAAAGTAAACCTAAATAAAACCAATTTCATTCAATTTCATACTGACCGGACTACCCCACAAAATTAAAACGTAATATATGACGATGAAACTATTGAAGAAGTACAACATACAAAATTTCTAGGTATAACAATTGACTGTCACTGTAGTTGGCAAAAACATCTAGATAACACCTGTTCCAAAGTAAACAGTTTCGTATATGCACTTAGAAGAATAGCGCAAACTGTTTCTGTACAAGCCGCTCTAATTGCCTACAATGGGTACGTAAATTCAACTTTACGATATGGTGTAGTTCTATGGGGTAATTGCAAAGACATAATCAGAATATTTATTGTACAAAAACGCTGCATTAGAGCCATATTCGGCATTAGTCAAACAGAGTCGTGTCGTCAGTATTTCATAGATAACTGCATTCTTACTGTTCCATGTCTGTACATTATGGAGACTTCTGCATTTGTTCATAAATACAAATATCAATTTACAGAGGTACAGCAGCTCAGCTCACGAGAAGTCCGATCTCAATATAGACACAAACTGCACAAGCCCGCTGCAAAACTGGCACTAACTTCTAAAAATTCTTATAACATGTGTATCTCAATTTATAATAAAATTCCTGATGATTTAAAATTAAAAAAACGTATGTAATTTTAAACAATCTATTAAGACATGGCTTGCAAAGAAATGCTATTACTGTATCAATGATTTCTTTAATGATGATTGCTAACTTCTTATTATTAATTATGAATATTATGTTAACCGTGACAATTCGAGACTCTGCACTCTGACATCTAATTTAGAAAAGTAGTATAGCTTATTGTAATTGTTTAAGATAGAAGATAGTAAATTATGTAAATTATGTATATGCCATCATGTATGTACGCCTGCAAAGGTAGGGTCTGGTGATTCTGTGTTATGTAACTCAACCTGCAAATGTAACCCATCTCCCACATACATCGAATAAATCATTCAAATCATTCAAATGCTAATAATACTTAACATCTAACCAAAATTTGGAATCCTTAGCTTTAATATTGGCTGAGATCCATTAACAACTAGCTGATCATCATGAGACCTTCATTTAGTAAGTGATATAGAAAATGATAATAATACTTAACATTTAACCAAAATTTGGAATCCTTGGCTTCAATATTGGCTGAGATCCATTAACAACTACCTGGTAATCATGAGATTCTCATTTAGTGAGTGATATAGAAAATGCTAATAATACTTAACATTTAACCAAAATTTGAAATCCTTGGCTTCAATATTGGCTGAGATCTTGTCACTTGTTCCAATTAAAGCTGAATATCTTGGAAACTACTGGTCCTACTTCTACCAAACATAGCTAAGAACCATCTCGACGGAAAAGTCTTTCGATTAAAAAAAACCGCACTTAAATTGGTCCATCCGCTTGGGCGCTACGATGCCACAGACAGACACACAGATACACAGATACACATGTTAAACTTATAACACCCCTCTTTTTTTCGTCGGGGGTTAAAAATGAAGCATAGCATCTAAGAAGCATAGAATCGCTGACAAAACCGAATTACGATACCTGGTGCTTACAGCGATTCTCATAAGACAATCTGTGGGAGTACACTAGTGGTGAAAAAACGTTAGCAGCAACTGCGACTGCCGAACAAAAGAGTGCGTTCCTAAGGAAGACTTAAAGGCAAGGTCAGAGCTACTTTTACTTATATCACCACCAGAACTTAAACAAATAAAGGGATGTAACACATCCAATGGTATGGGATAAACTAAAATCTGTACACCAAAGTTCAGGACCCGCGAGAAACGCTGCGCTATTAAAGCAGCTAATATTAAAGAAAATGACTTCACAAGTAGATGTGAGAGAGCATCTCAGTAACTTTATAGGCGTAGTGGGTAAATTAGAAGAGATGGATGTCAGAATTCATCCAAAGCCAATCCACCCTATCAGATACTTTGTCACTTAAACCCGCTCCAGACCTTCCGATCCGATCCAATTTATCGGAAGAAATTGGATAATGTGTAGTGTTTTAGGTCCTAACTATTGCACTACACATTATCCGATTTCGTAACAATTACGCTACACATTATCCGATAAGTAGGATCGGATCGGGTAGGATCGGAAGGTCTGTAACGGGTTTTATTCTTTATCGCGTGACGAAAGCAACCATCATAGCGCAAAAGGCTTTCAATGAATCCTCAGCGAATAAATGCTTTTTGGAACAATAAAATGGAAACATTTGGCTAATTTACATAATTCTATAGGTAAAATTTAACAGAAAGCACTCGTTTTAATTGAATTATTGACGTAGTGTTTCAATTGATACCATCTGTGTCAATATGGTATTTTGTAAGGCTCGGGTATATAAAGGGGGGAATGAGCCGAAGGGTACAGAAGACGCGACTATGTCGGTGAAGGTGCTCATTCTCTTGTCCTTGGTAAGTGCGAATTTTCTCTCTTTACTTTTTCTACGCCAAGCGGTAAAGCAATTCACCGTGCACGTGGGGCTAGATCGTTTTGTGTGAGGTTGACCGATATTTAGATAGTTGGCAGTCCACAACTGTGCGTTTTTCTAGAAGTTTCCTGCCTCGCACGACTGCATTGTGGAATGAATTGTCGCTTGCGCTATTTCCGGACCGATACGACCTTCAAAACCTCCAAGAAAGGAGCGTACTCCCACCTGAAAGGCCGGCAACGCACTTGTGACTCCTCTGGTGTTGCGGGTGTCTATGGGCGACGGTAATCACGCACCATCAGGCGATTCGTTGGCTCGTGTGCCCCCTATGACATAAAAAACTATATATTTATTAATCTCATCAATAGAGAGATAACAACCAATAAAACCTAGTGTAAAAGCTAGATCAATTAAATTTAATGCATTTCATATATTCCCTAACTGCATCTTAACCTGTGAATTTGGGCGCTCTGGTGTTAACAAGGACGAAGCTATGGGGTTTAAAAATGAGACGAAACGGTTCGAGAAAAGGTACTTCTTGGCGGGGGCACTACCGTTTATATTTTTTCATCATACTTGCTCGTAAATCAAGGGTTTAAATGCTAGAAAACCGGGCGGTAAGTCGTAAATTACGCCCTAGGCCCGTAAGTATTTTTGTCACACTTTAAGGGTTTACATGCTATAAAACCGGGCGGTAAGTCGTCTATTACGCCCTAGGGTGGTATGTAATTTTGGTATTGACTACTATTTATTACTTTTGTTTTTTTCATCCAAAGTGTGATGAAAAACGTCGTACGTGACTATGGTGGTAAAGGAATTCCAAACTCGTATCATTAAAGCCCTCGCCTTCGGCTTCGGGCTTTTAATAGACACTCGTTTGAAATTCCTCGTTTACCACTCTTTTACGTAATGTACTTAAATATTGCAGCTTCCTACAACTTCATAACTTGGAATTTATAGAAAACTCTTTTATTACCCGAATTTAAAAGGAGGAAGTTCTATGTTTCACTGTATGTATGTCTTCTTTTTGTTATAGGTCGCGGCGGCAGCCGCCGGGCCGACCCCAACTGGCCCCCTTCCAAGTCTCAACTCGGGCTTGGAATCGGTAAGTACCATATTGCATTTCATCTAATTATTATAAATTAACTTCAACACAAAAAAAAGGAAAAACAAATAAACAATAAATAAAAAACTTAAACTAAATACCACTAAGTAACAACTATTGTACAAAAAAGCTAAAATTAAAATAACTAAAACAAATTTAAGAAATTGCTCCGCTGCGGTATGGTACCGAAAAATCTCCTCGCTGAACAGCTACGCTGATATTATGTTGTGCGAGGAAGCTGCCAGCTCTTCGGTCCCCAGTGGTTTCTGCAAGCCTCTTAGAGAACTCTTCGTGAAGGTTGTGGACACTGGGATCCCATGGACTTAGATCTGTACAAAATTGTATTCGGCAGAGACCCCTATATTTGGTGCTGTTTACTTTTTCGGCTGCTTCAGTAGCTGCACCCGCTCTTCCAGGTGTTCTGTGGAGTTGGGACAGCGCCAGTGTGTCTACACAGGTGGCATCCCACAGAAGCACACGTCCCAGCCTCCACGGAACCAGGGACATCCCATTATGACCTGAATTAATTTAAGGTCTTAGAACTAGAAAATCTTTTAGTATATGAATGTCGAGGCTTTTTCAAGTTATTAGAAGTTGAATGTACTTTTTACTTTTTAACCGACTTCAAATAAGGAGGGGTGTCTCAATTCGGTTGTATTTTTTTGTTACCTCAGAACTCCGTCACTTATGAGTCGATTGGGAAAATTCTTTTTTGGTTCATGACTAGACATCTCCAAGTTGGTCCCATTTTGGTGAAGATCTGATGACGAGATCCATGAGGAATCGAAGGATTTCCTGAACTATTTATGGGCACATCTAAGCTGGCGATTTCGGAATTTATTACAATCGTTCAAGCATTTACACTCGATAATCATCATTTGGTGAAGAGAAACTGATAATGGAGATACAAGCCACTAGGGAATGCAACCCGGGTACCCGGGTACCCGACTACATTTGGAGTCGGGTAAAAACCCGGGTTTTCTACTCATAAACCGGGTTTTACCCGAAATAAAGAAATGTTAAGAAATATTAGTGAAATCATAAATAACTTGCAACAAAATGTTATATTACGGCTGTAACCCTGTAACCCTAACTTACTGCGTTGTAACTTAGTTAGCTTTGCCCGCGGGTCCGCCCGCGTTGAAATTGGTCTGTGTAAGTCAGCGGCTAATTCACCGCTAATTTTCTCTCCCTATCCCCTGGAAGCAGAAGTTTAAGTAAAGTTAACAGATGGATACAATAGTGGACTGTAGTCCAGATCCGCCCGGCGCCACGTCAGAATCTGACGAGGATTCGCTGATGAGGTTTCACTGCATCTGCTCTCACAAACCCAAGAAATCTCACGTCCCGTCACCTGGCTCAGGTCTCCGTATACGCTCCGAATGAGGTCTTCAACGGACGGAAATATCCAGCATTACGTTTCTGGTAATCTAACCAGGCTGTAGGTTTCCTCCTGATTCTCCAGAAGTCTTTTTCCAACCTAAAGCAGTACCCGGGCGAATTCTTGGACATGTGAGCCTCCTCCTTGTTGGACTCGCATAATTGCAGCCAGGCGCAGCTTCTGATCTGTAGAATTGGGCTCTTGAAAGTTGTGTGAGCTGTTTTTCCACCAGGCAGCAACGTAGCAGCGATAAGTCTATTATACATTTGTTGATATCCTGCAAAATCCTTCCTCAGTGGCTTATTCATGTCACAACGTATAAATTTCAGCGTCATCTGTTAGTTTATCCGGGTACTCGACAGTCGGAACACATGTTTGAAAAAACGTTAGCACCTCTTTCCTAAGTAGCGCCATAAGATTCAAAGTCTGAAATCGTAATCATACATGCTTTTCATTCTTAAATACCCGTAAAAAACATAAAACTCAATATTTAATACTTTTTGTTTAAGTCCGGGTAAAACCCGGGTACCCGGGTTTTAAAAACCAAGGATGGGTAAATACCCGGGTAACAAAAATGACCGGGTATTGCATTCCCTACAAGCCACCAGTTAGTATGATGACTCAACCAGTGTCATTTAATTCACGGATCGTAAGTCGATTTGGAAAACCGATTTTATAAATTATTTTTTATTTGAAAGAGTATACTCCTGAGGTGGTCCCATTATAACGCGGCCCAATATGTAGTATAATATGGAATATAATAATTATAAATATGTAATACTAACCCTATATATAAGAACACTTACTAATACGCTATGGATTGTATATTATCCGAAATAAAATTTTATTCATTCATTCATTCATAACCGAGTTGGGATCTGATGATGGGATGCCAGGGAAATCGAGGGCAACCCTCAAATGTTATAGGCACTCATAATGTTTTTCATATATTTTCTAAGACTATTTAAGTAGGTATTTGCATATTGTATTAGGCCTGCTGGAGCTGGCATGTTCATAAAAATGATCAAAGCTCCTTAATTAGTAGATAAAAAAAAGTATTTGCATATGGCAGTCATCATCTTCCTATGCGGAGCTGATGATGGAAGGTATAACTCCTTAACGGTTACCACTCACTGTTCGCTCTGTGAGTCTGCAGCTTAAGTAAAACTGCGACACGCGACTCCTTTTCGCGCGAGATCTTCCTAGCTCTTTCTGTACAGTACTGTAAGTGAGTGACGTGTGATACTATTAGTCCGGCGGCCCACTGCATGAAACCCTACCTTATAAAAAAATAGAAAATGCCTACTGTGTAGGGGTAGCTTACTTTTAGTAGCTTCAACTGCTCTTGGTCGCCGCGGCTTAACTTGGCAAATTTTGCGCAAATGAAAAAAAAGTGGTGCAAAAATTCATCAAAAAAAACCTCATCGAAAAATAGAATGAAACTTGTATTGATAGGAGGATTAAAGACTTTTTGAGGACAGTAACGGACAGTTAAGGCTAAATCAAAAAAGTGGTACCACGTGGCAGCTACATTTTACCTCATCGAAAAATTGAATGAAAAAAAGACGCATTAGGTATAATAGCTAAATTAAACCTGTTAACTTATGCCTTGGTCGGCCTCACCTTAGTCTAGCAGTTTTTGCAGTCCAACCACATTTATGAATAAATATTTTTATTTTTATTTAACAAGGACCTAAATAAATAAGTGCGTGGAGGGCTTAGAAGGCTTTACAAAAACAAAACATTGAGTTCTTATTATTATTCTTAAATCTAAAGTGTACAACAACGGTTTCAATTTTTCGGGTTCCGTACCCAAAGGGTAAAAACGGGACCCTATTACTGAGACTTCGCTGTCCGTCCGTCCGTCCGTCCGTCTGTCACCTTCACCAGGCTGTATCTCAAGAACGGTGATACCTAGACAGTTGAAATTTTCACAGATGATGTATTTCTATTGCCGCTATAACAACAAATACTAAAAATAAAATAAAATAAATATTTAAGGGGGGCTCCCATACAACAATTGCACCTCATTTGTATGGAGCGCTATACATACCAGGTGCCAACTTAACTTATCCACTTAAGGATGGAAAGTGTTTGTACGGAACCCTCGGTGCGCGAGTCAGACACGCACTTGACCGGTTTTTATTATTTAATATTAATAATCACAACCACGCAAAATGGGCGTAAATAGAGTAGTCGAGTTGCGGAAAATAGCCCGTGTTACTATTACCATTATTAATAACTAGCTGCGCCCGCGGCTCCGCATGCGTGGCAATCGATCTGTGACAGTTTTGCTTTATCACAGTATCTTGATACCCCGTACAGGACTTTGCGTGCTGTCCAAATCTATTGGGATCTTGAAAGTTGTTATAGCCGGTTTGCCACCAAAAATTTTTTTCGAGTACTTTTCGAACACCTAAAGTGGGGGCGAATTATTTTTTCGTTTCAACAATAGTGTGTGGGGTGTCGTTGAATAGGTCTTAATAATAGGGGTCTCCAAACATCAGCAGCTTTTTTGTAAATATTCGCTCCGAAAATAAAAAAAAGCGTGTCCCCCCACTCTAACTTTTCAACCACGGGTCAAAGAATTATGGAAAAATTCATGAACATGATGCTATATAATTACTTTCAATAAAAACTATATTGAACAAAATCGGTTGAGCCGTTTTTGAGTTATCATTATCACAAAATTCCATAATTTTGTTAAAACGACGTAAGTTGACTTCCAGAAGGTAATAAGTAATTACAGTTACTTTGGCGTGTACGACCTTTTTATAGAGCTTGAAATCTTTCTCGTAACTTAAGTCTATTGTGAAGGATGAGCAACTACGGAACCCTACACTGAGCGTGGCCCGACATGCTCTTGGCCGGTTTTTTGTATAAAATCATAAAGTGCAATCGCAAAAATGTAATAGTGTTCCCGTGGCACGAGCGAGAAACAGCGCAGTTAGTGAGATACTGAGATTGTAGGATATTTATTTATTATGACTCGCGGTTTGTACTCATAATTAACACAAATTATAACGGGTCTAATGCGACATTTCTTATTTACCTTCATAATCTAACGCGTCGGCGGGTTTGCACACGCCGTGGTCTCAGATGTACTGGTGAAACAGCGAGTTGTTACTGGAGCTGTCGGCCAAATGTAGTACTACCCGACGAAAATGTCTCATAAAATGGATGGGTAGGAAGAGAAATGTTCGACTACTAATTTATTGAGTCCCCTGGAAGATGGTTTTAATTTATCGCAAACTTGGGGATCAGTGATTAAAAAGTTTAAACCGCGGGATATATCTTCGAATCTGTGCGCGGATGTTGTGAGTGTTGTGTGTCGGACCGGTGACAATAATTAGTAAATAAATGGGCGGTAGTCGAACATTTCTCTTCCTACCCATCCATTTTATGAGACATTTTCGTCGGGTAGTACTACATTTGGCCGACAGCTCCAGTAACAACTCGCTGTTTCACCAGTACATCTGAGACCACGGCGTGTGCAACCCCGCCGAAACGTTAGATTATGAAGGTAAATAAGAAATATCGCGTTAGACCCGTTATAATTTGTGTTAATTATTTATTTATTTGCTGTTTTCAGATCCTAAATATCGGCGGGAATGAATTAGGATCGGTGATTAGCACGCTCTTCAGGGGTCTTAATGGTAAGCAAACAACTGAAACTTAACACGTTACTTATTAAAAACAACGTGTCTCATCGTATAATACATTAATTAATAATTCTCTGTTTTTTTTTATTTAAGGCTAAAGGCTTTTTTTTAATTATAGGACATAAAAACATCGCTCGTACCTCCGGACTGGATGCTATACTAAGCATGAGTAAGTAAATACAGGGAGAAACTTAAGTGTTGAATGAATTTTTAAGTAGTAGTAAATAATTTTTGACGACGCGGTTGGCTCGGTTTGTAGACACCTGCCTACTGAGCTGGCGGTCCCGGGTTCGAATCCCGGCCGGGGCAAATATTTGTGTGATGAACTCGAATATTTGTTCCTGGGTCATGGATGTTATCTATATATTATTTATATCGTCGTCTAGTACCCATAGTACAAGCTTTGCTTAGTTTGGGACTAGGTCGATTTGTGTATGATTGTCCCTTAAAATTTATTTATTTATTTAATTAAATTGTACCTAATAAATATTTTTTTAAATTTCCATTAAGGCCTAATATAAATTAGTGGCTCTGAGACCTGGTAGACTTTTTAAAAATATCTCCGACATTTTGGAAAAATTCCACAAATTCAATCGACAACAATTTCCATATACTAATTGAACCTACACAAAATAGCATGAGAATCGGATAAGAAGTATGGCCGGTAGGCGAGAATAGCAAACATCTGGTCTTTTAATTAGAAATGTTTTTCGGGAGTACCAATATTATATAAATTTGCAGTTTCGCGCGGGCTCTCTAACATATATTTAAAGGTTGTCTCGAAAAGACCGCTCTTTAGCAATAAGACCGCCTGTTGTTTACCTCTATTGAATGTTACGTGTAATATGAATTTCTTTGTATATATTTTCTGTTGAGGTGTGCAATAAAGAATATTATATTCTATATTTGAATATTTATTATGTTTTTTTTTCAGAGGTCAAGGACTTTGGTGGTGTCTGCGATTTGGCAACACGAGGTATGTTTTTTGTACAAGTTGATATACAGGGTGATTTTTGGGTCATGGAGCAGGAGTGAACGGGGTACTGCTGAGGGTCACACTGAGCAACTTTCACTATGGGGACAACCACGAAATCTCATAAAAACAACTTTACTAAACTAATTGATAGTTATGTAAGTTATTATATACTTAGTTAGGTACATTTTTTAGATATACGTAGTTATATAAGTGAGCGCAGCATTCGCCAATAAACGTATGTTTGGCGAAAGTAAGATAAATGTACCAAATGTAAGCATTGCATGAGATAAAAAAAAAACAAAAACCCAAAAATCATCCCGTATAATATAACATGCCTGAGTAGCTTCCAACTAGGTTTTAGAGTTTATAAAGTCAATCTGAGCCACATGGGGAAAGCGCATCTATCATAAAAATATTCAGCAGCCGCTCAAGAGACATTCACGACATGTTATAGAAATGGCTACAAGCAGTTTATACAACAGGGGGGGTATTCGACCAATTTTAGAGATATAATGGAGATCTCTCCTTTTCATCGCCATCCGTCACTTTTGACGTGTGCCTACTTGACAAGTGGCGATATCGCTAGAACATCGCAACTTCGTCAATTCGGAAGCGCAAAATTTTCGCTTCCTTTGTATGTGACGGCATAAATAACAGGCGCATACTTTAAATTGACCGCGTAGTACGTGAAATTAGTCCGTTACGTTTCGTTCAAAACATAAATTTATATACTTGAATAACATTTTTGACAATCATTATCGCCTTCGTATTTCCAAAATTGAGATGAGATATGTCACTTTTAAGCTCATCGCATTTAAATGACAGTTCAATGGCGATATAACTGTTATCTAATGGAGATTTGACGTTAGGCGATATCTCAAACGGCATTCTCGAATTGGGCCCCTGATCTTTGTATGGTTAAATGAAAAAAATGTAGTGTTTCCACATTAAACATCATGAGATATTAAGATTACCTACATGTTTCACAAACCTACATCTGTAGGATCCGACTACACACTACCTATTACCTGATGAGTTTTTTATTTTTTGCAGTTGTTGTCTCATTGGGTGACACTATCGAAGCTTCAATCAAGGGCTGTAAGTATTCAATATTATTAATCAATAAATTATACAGCTTTAATGTAAACCGAAACCACAACACCTCACCTCCACCAAACCTGTACCGTACCTGACTAGTTTAAAAGGGACACAGTTTTAATAAGAAAGCATATCAAATGTGCATAAATTGTGATAAACCGTCATACTTTCTTGTACTTTCCATTTAATACATTTTTCATATTTAAATACATCTTAAAATACACTTTTAATATGTTTTCTTCGGGGACTACGTATACGTTCTTAAGATAGGTACAAATTAAGTTAAGTTCATATTACTGCAATAGTTAAGTACTTATCCCTTCTAAAAAATGACTGACTGTTAAGTTTCTTTTGGCATTTCTTCTCAACAGTCTCCTCTTGTGAAATGCCGGTAAGGTACTCAGACCTGTAAAAGTGCCCTTGTGGCCTATGTGAACATATGTGCCACATTGATTGTACATAGCCCGAATTAGCTCTACATAATTTCCAGGCACATGTCTTTCCTTGAGAGCTCACCACAAAACCTCTCGCGTGATTCGGTCGTAAGACTTTTCGAAGTCGACAAATACCATGTGCAGATTTTTTTGTGCACTTCTCTATTAATTATTTTTATTAAAGCAGTAACGTCTGCTAACGTAAACCAAATGAAGCGAAAAGTTGTGGCGCTACGATGCCACCCTAAGGCATGTTGAAGCAACTGGTTGAAAGATTCAATGGCTCTGACATCTGGTTTGGTGGTCCAGTTGGTAGGACGCCCGTGTTGGCCCGGAAAGCCGTTGGAAACGCAGGTTCGAATCCTGTCTGAACCATTAAATTTTTCAATTTTTCGCTTCATTGTAAACATTCACTTCCCTATTTTTCTCACAGTTGACGAAGGGCAAAAATGGCATCTGTTGTACCCCTACCGGGCATAAAATGGCATCTGTTGTACCCCTACCGGGCATAAAATGGCATCTGTTGTACCCCTACCGGGCATAAAATGGCATCTGTTGTACCCCTTCCGGGCATAAAATGGCATCTGTTGTACCCCTTCCGGGCATAAAATGGCATCTGTTGTACCCCTTCCGGGCATAAAATGGCATCTGTTGTACCCCTACCGGGCATAAAATGGCATCTGTTGTACCCCTACCGGGCATAAAATGGCATCTGTTGTACCCCTACCGGGCATAAAATGGCATCTGTTGTACCCCTACCGGGCATAAAATGGCATCTGTTGTACCCCTACCGGGCATAAAATGGCATCTGTTGTACCCCTACCGGGCATAAAATGGCATCTGTTGTACCCCTACCGGGCATAAAATGGCATCTGTTGTACCCCTTCCGGGCATAAAATGGCATCTGTTGTACCCCTTCCGGGCATAAAATGGCATCTGTTGTACCCCTTCCGGGCATAAAATGGCATCTGTTGTACCCCTACCGGGCATAAAATGGCATCTGTTGTACCCCTACCGGGCATAAAATGGCATCTGTTGTACCCCTACCGGGCATAAAATGGCATCTGTTGTACCCCTACCGGGCATAAAATGGCATCTGTTGTACCCCTACCGGGCATAAAATGGCATCTGTTGTACCCCTACCGGGCATAAAATGGCATCTGTTGTACCCCTACCGGGCATAAAATGGCATCTGTTGTACCCCTACCGGGCATAAAATGGCATCTGTTGTACCCCTACCGGGCATAAAATGGCATCTGTTGTACCCCTACCGGGCATAAAATGGCATCTGTTGTACCCCTACCGGGCATAAAATGGCATCTGTTGTACCCCTACCGGGCATAAAATGGCATCTGTTGTACCCCTACCGGGCATAAAATGGCATCTGTTGTACCCCTACCGGGCATAAAATGGCATCTGTTGTACCCCTACCGGGCATAAAATGGCATCTGTTGTACCCCTACCGGGCATAAAATGGCATCTGTTGTACCCCTACCGGGCATAAAATCGAATTTAATCTAAAAAAAATATTAAATATTATTTTAGATGGCAAGAAAAATCTGCAAATTCATCATAGTAGCTTTCCGGAAAATAATAATCCTCTAAGAATGTTGAGATCTAACAGTTTTTTTTTCAACAGTGGGCAACCTCATCTCCAGAGTTGTGATCTGTCTTCTGAGGATCATCATCTGTTTCCTTGGCAACGGAGGTAATTAACGCTAATGATTAGATTACATTAAAATAAGGATACTTATCATCGCCTATTTTTAAGATGTTGTTGTTTAAATAAATTGTCAAAGGTTGACAACGGTATCTGTAAAGGTGCTGAAACGTCAGGGAGGCTCAAATAATTAATATACGCGATATAATCCGTTTAAATTGTTTTATTTAAATGTGTGACAGTCGCGGAAACCGAAGAAAATATTATGTTGTTGTTTGTTGCAAAAGTTGTTTAATTTACATAAAATGTACCTATTCATATACATTTTAAAATTTACAAAAATTAAAAAACTAACTATAAACTAAGAACTTATCTAACTGAAATATATACTCAAACGGAGTAAATTTAATATAAAAAAAGACTTAAAAAATCGGACCCCTTTTGGCATGGTCCCGAAGACGTTGGCAGCATTTTCTCGCTCAATAGGAACGCTAATACGTTGAGCGAGGAAGCTGCCAGCTCTTCGGTCCCCCGTGGTGTCGACCAGTCTTTTCGAAATCTGCTTAAATACTTGTTGAGTTGGGCTCCCACGGACCAAGGGTCTCAACCCCGATTGGAACAAAATCGTATTCAGAGCTGAGACTCCTGTATTTGTGTGCTTTTAATTTTTCGGCCGCTTCGGCCGTCGCGCCTCTCTTATGAGATGCTTCATGGAGATGGGAAGGAGCCAGAGTGGCCACACAGGTAGCGTCCCACACTAGTGTCCTTCCCAATCTCCATGGAATCAAAGACATCCCATCCGGTCTCTTGCCATCGTCTCTGGCGATGCCAGTTGGTTCCAGCAAAGCCGGGACATTAGGTAAGCTGAAATTCCCGCCTAGTTTTTTTAAGTAGAATATCACCGCATAAAAAGAACTTTCTATTTAGTAGTTCTAGTTTTTAGCAGTCTAAAACCTAGGCCGGAATTTCAACTTTTATAAAAAAAGGCGATGATAGGTATCCCCGAAGTTACGGGTTTTTACGGTACCATATTGGAAAGTACGAGTGGTTAACATGTCTTTTCATCCTTCTTTATTTCTGAATAAGTGCTAATTTCCATCTAACCCCACAGGAAACAACCCAGTATGCAGCAACAACATCAACGCTCTTGTCGGTGTCTCCGTGTCTGGTTCAGTTGACATCCGAGGCCTCATCTCGGCGTACGGACTCCTCGACGGCCAGGCTCAACTGGCCAACATCCTCAGGATCTACACTAGAGGACGAGGTTTGTTTCTAATTAACTTAAAGGCCATAATATGCGTTGTAATGTATGAATCTCACACAAGGGATGTCACACTAGAGGTGCGCGTAGCGTGTGCGTTGTAAAGTATGAATCCTCACAGGAGATGCCACACTAGCGATGTGTCTACAAAAACTATAATACAATTAAAATACATACCTATTACAATATATCTGCTCAGCCCAACGGTTGGTAGAAAATGCCCTGTGACATTAGGTCCGTCTTTATAGGATAAGTTTTTCTTTCGTGCAATAAATCTATACTACTCGTATTATAAAGTTCTAGATTTGTATTATGGATGACTTCAGGAAAAATCTTCAATCGTTTATATGGGCGCGAGGCGCCATGCCAGCCTGGCGCCATCTGTTTTCATAATTTTCTTTGTCCTCTCATCACGCCCAAACGACTGGACGGATTTTAGCCAAGTTTTGTGTTTTTGTGTTTAAGTTTTGGCACAGGGATAGCTGATGGACATCTAAAGATACGGGTTATAGGTTATAGGATACTTTTAACCTGACCAGGATATAAAAAAATACGCGTACGAAGTTGCAGGCACATTCTAGTATTAAATAAATAAACAAAGTCTAATAGGAAAGTTTTTTACAGGACTCGTCGCTTGCAAGTATGGTGTCGGCGTAGTATTCGGACTAGCACAGGACCTGATCAATCTACTCGACGCCCATATCTGTAAGTAAAGAAATAAATAGACAGATAATAGTAGTTTATGCAACTGGTACACAATGAGAGATCTTAAAACTCGAATTTGGTTTTATGAACCTATATTCCTATATAGTTTCATAATAGGATCACACGAGTGTTTTAAGACCTAATTGTGTACAGTTGCATACACTTTTGCATACACACATTCATAATCATTATCATAGATTTTCTTTTATGAAAATATGAAACACTCAGTCCTGCCAGTCCCGCGGAGCAGAGGAACACATGAGGTGACTCGCGCGGCGGAGGGGAGGTCACCATTACAGTATCAATTTTGATCAAAAATATGAAACAACACATTTTATAAATATCAGATTATAGCACTAAAATCTACGTCTGGCTACAATTGGTTATATAAAATATACACGATGTATAATATATTACATAATATAAATTACTTATATTATTATAACTTACGTTATATTCCATGAATTATTGAGCGCATTTTTTCTTTCCTTCTTTCTTTCTTTCATACGGGTATTTTAAAATTTTCTGTTTTTTTCAGCTGGCGTTCGTCTACTGACCAAGGCTGACCTTAGCATCTGCTTCGAAAAGAGTAAGTTTGTTTTTTTTTGCTTCCATTTTATTATTAAATCTTAGATTTGTATTAAAAATCTCGTCTATGGAGAAGGGTCATGATTTCAGCAAAATTCCTAATAGCTTGATGCAGGATCGTCTTTTGTCCTGTATGGGCGCGCGGCGCCGTGCTAGTCTGGCGCCATCTGTTGGATATTCTTTGTCCTCTCATGACGCCGAAACAGGTGGATAAAAAAACTGTTTTGGTACAGGGGTAGCTTGACATCCAAAGATGGTTATAGGATATTTTTTACCTCACTACGGTATAAAAATACGAGTACAAAATTTCTAGCACCTTCTGGTATTTATAGTATTTTATGTAATAGTAGTAAAAAAATCAACAATAGTATCAAAAAATTGTTGTTATGGGAGCCGAAGGTTAACATCGTAAATGAAGATAGGAACGTGTTCTAATTTAGTTGTACGACGTTGCATACAATACTGTGATTCGAAATAAAATGCAATTAAACTGCAACAAAAAAGAAAAAAACATAGGTCAGACATGTATTATTATCTTTTTTATTTACAGTTTCCATTTGCCTGGGATTAATAGGCAACACACGCAAAGCTGGATGTAAGTTTTCTCAGGATTTTATTATTTTTTATAATCCATTCATACAACAACGTATTTTGACTTATTTCATATAAGCATACCTACACAGTATAAATAATTAAAAACTGGCCATTCGGGTCTATTACTAAATTTGTATTTTTTTTTACGTTTTCAACCCCCATACATATTTCCGCTCTTGTCACACATTGTACTATTTTGAAACTTTATTTTTTTCAGCGGGTATCACTATCATCAAGAACTTCATCCCAATGTGCAACAAGTACCTGACACAGGCTGGATTCAACGGTAAATATTTATTTTTATTTACAAGTTATCATAGTCCAACTTTTTTTGATAATGACTACACTCGGATTTCTAATTCAAGACCAAAAAAACTACGACAGATACGTCACTGTCAAAATTGACAACATTAAATGACATCTGAGTTTGTTTCTTGGCTTTCACCAAATGCTCAAGTGTTACAAGTACAATACCAGATTTTGTACCAAAAATCTCCGATGTTTAAGTTTTTATTATCTCCTCTCGTAATTATGTAATAATAAATATATCTAGTTATTTTGATAAAACATAGAATTAAAGTTACCAATAAATTAATTATCTTAGTGTTTAAAAATAAAAAGGAATTTACTATTGTAAAAATATGTTATTGTAGTGGCAACCTTGTGGTAGTTTTTTGGTCTTGAATTGGAAATCGTAGTATACACAAAGCTTAAAGCCCGTTTCTCGCGGCGCTTTTTACAAAAAGAACGTTACTCACATTTTTTCCCGAATTTAGAAAATTATCTCATCATCCTCCTAGCCTTTGTCCCATTTTTTTGAGAATGAATTCTTAATCGGGGTCGGCTACCCAAATCCCAAGATGTGGCGTAGGCACTAGTTTTTACGAAAGCGACTGCCATCTGACCTTCCAACACAGAGGGGAAACACTAATTATCCTCGCACTGCACACTAAGATCCGACTCGGCCGGGTTAGGTTAGGTTAGTTTTTTTTTATATCCAGTAAAACTGTTTTACTGGAGGATAATTAGTGTGCAAGTCAGTATTTTTGGTGAAACTATCAAATAGATCCGATGTACGAACCATATTTTTGGTGTGAATTCGGTTAAAAAGGTCATCTCGTTTTGTATGATGTTTAAGTTTTTTTTGTAGGACATGTTCAGTTAATCAATTGTTTTTTTTTGCACAGCATTAGTTTTTCTGGTATGCGTTCAGTTAATTAGTGTGCTGAAAAATTATATAGATGTGCATTTAATAATATCCCTTTAAAAATAGTAGTGTGTTAGTCGCCTGTCACTGGGTAAACTGAAAATCAGCGCTGGCCCTGCGTCTCACCACAGCGGCTAGGCTCCCAGCACATTGCTGTGCTTACTCATTTGCCAGTGATCTATAATTTTAACCAAGTTCTAAAAAGGAGTCTCATTCAATTACTACTAATATGAAAACATATGTATTAAAAAATAATCTAAATCATTCATTTATTTTTCATGTATGTCACGCATGAAAACTTTAATGATTACTATTTGATATTTACGAATATTTTTGTTCGATAAAGAAGTTCACGTGAGGTTTGGCACCGACTTATTATATCTGTACATGAACGGATAATTTCTGGCTTTTTAGCTTTTTTGCGTCGGTTCTTTTTTTTTTTTTTTTTATGTACAAAACTGTGGTATGATATCTTTGGCAATAAAAGATTTTTAGTATATATATTTTTTTCTTTTCTCAAATACTTGTGTCTGTTTCAGCAATCAGCAACCAAGAATCTATTGTAACCACCTGCAACGTTGGCAACAACGACATCTACTCTCCATGGGGCATTTCTGACGTTGATATTTCGGTAAGTTTTTTACCGAGCGAGCGAAGCGTCTTCGTTTCAGCTTGGCCTAAAATTCATTCGTAAATTCATATCATGAGATTCGGTTGAAATTTTCGATCTAGGTGAGATTAGCTGAGCACCTACACCTCTAGCACAACTGTGACATACAACTCTTTCTCGCGCGAGATATACTACCTATCTCTTTCTGTACAGTACTGTGAGAAAGAGGGGTGATACTATGTCACACATGAGTCGCGAACCATATAGTTGTGCTATGCGGGCTGGACATCTGAACAAGCGAAAGAATTGGGCAAGTTGTAGCGCAGTCGCTTCGCTATAAAAAATATATAAATATAGATCAGGCGTTTATATTTTTACAAGTTTTTATTTTACTTGCAATGTATGGAGCGTTTGTTCGGGTGGAATCTCGCAACTCAATTTTGAAGCAGATATCTGCAACCGATTGAAATTTTGCATACCTACTAAACTTTGATGACAATACAATAATATGGTTCCATGGGGCTGGTCTGATGATGGAGCCGAATGGTGGCTCTAGAAACTCTGTAATAAATAAAGAAATCCTACCAAGTGTAGGGTCTTTAGAATCGCCTCAGTGAGCTATTGATGGATGTTCAAAGAAAAGTGCAGTCAGCTATAAAAGTAATTGCACAAATGAAATTTTTGACAGGAGCTTATTTATTTTTGTGTTTCAGGCGTCTGCTAGTCTTGGAGGAGTCCTCAGTCTCGTCTTCAGAGGACTGAATGGTAATTATTTTCGTTTTTTTGAAGTGATATTTTCAAATGATTAATGTATGTATGTAAACACTTTATTGTACACAAAAACAAAAATACATTAAAACAAAAAAAAAATGTACAAAGGCGAACTTATCCCTTTAAGGGATCTCTTCCAGTTAACCCTTGAGTAAATGAGTGCTAAACACAAATGTAAACGGTAGACAACCAAAGTAACATGTACAATACGAAGGAGAATAATTTAACAATAATACTTACACATGAAAATGCAAAAAACCAAAATAGAGAGAAAGATAGGCAAACAGTCAATATAATACATAATACGTAATAGGTATCTATAATATATATACAAATTCAACAGAAATATAGTTAAGCTGGTCAAGAAATGTAGTCATAATTACAACAAAAACAGCAACCTATTATTCGTTTGACAGCCACAATCCCTTCAACTTCCCCTTGAGCGATGCTACGGACTGCGTCTGCCTTAGGGCGGGAGACAACTAATTCCATAATTTCACGGCGCGCACAGCAAAAGACATATCGTAAACTTGCGATCTATGCGCCATTAAATAATTTTTCGGCAGTTTTTATATACTTA
Organism: Apotomis turbidana; assembly: GCA_905147355.2. NCBI lineage: Eukaryota > Metazoa > Arthropoda > Insecta > Lepidoptera > Tortricidae > Apotomis > Apotomis turbidana. Next base: position 7,318,621 of record LR990305.1, on the reverse strand, counting down.
CGTATAATTTTTTTTATCTGTTATATTTATTTATAAACACATGCATTTTTTCTAAGGATTGCATTTAATTCTGTTGAAATTGTTTATCATATCGTAATTTCCATAGTAACAAAATTGCAGTAGTAAATCTGAATTATGTTTACAGGTGTTACCAGATTAGCAGCCAACCTACTTCAAGATATTGGCAACATTGGTAAGTGTATGAATATTAAAACACGAGTGTTTAACGCACATCATTGTGCAGGTGTAATCAAAAGTAAAAACCTCGCTATCTAAAATAAAACAAAAAATATGAAAGAAAACCGCTGCAAGTGAGACTCGAAGCCTCGTAGCACAAAGGCTGCAATAGTACATTACGTAACAAGGGCGGTAAACGAGGAATTACAAACAAGTGTCTATTAGAGCCCGAAGCCGAAGGCGAGGGCTTTAATGACACGAGTTTGGAATTCCTTTACCACCAGAGTCACGTATGACGTTTTTCATCACACTTTGGAGGAAATAAAACAAAAGTAATAAATAGTAGTCAATACCAAAATTACTTACCGCCCTAGGGCGTAATATGCGATTTACCGCCCGGGTTTCCAGCATGTAATCCCTTAAAGTGTGATGGAAATTACTTACCGCCCTAGGGCTTAATTACGACTTACCGCCCGCTTTTCTGGCATGTAAACCCTTGTTTACGAGAAAGTGTGATGAAAAAGCACTTACACAGGCCATATCCTGCTGAAATTAGAGTTATAATGGCAGTATAGGCTCTCATACAACCTAATTGCTACTTCGTCACCACATTATTTCTCTGGCTGGAGTAATTGTTCAGTGATTCCTATTCTAAATATTAAACTGATATTGTTCGAACTAGTATTATGTGTTGGTAACTGTCTTGCATTTTTTACAGTGCTCAGAACCGTCGATGACGTATTCACCCTGATCATCAGAAGTAAGTATAATTTTGTTTAAATTACTACTATATTTTACTACTAAGTATTACTAAAGCGAACGCGTTTTAACTACTGATTTTTATAACGTATTTTTACAAGTCAATACTTTCATAGCAATTTCATTACTTGCAGATCGTTTTGACATTTCATTAGCTCATTTGAGCTGTCATCAAAATATACAGTATTGTGTGGGTGGAAAATGTGTGAAATATTAAAAAAAAACTAGTTAGTTTTTTTTATTCCTTAATAACGTAGTTAAAAAATATGGCAATGAGAATGACAATGACGACATTTGTCTAACAATTAATCTTCTTTTTTCAGTTGTCCTTGGACTTGGAGGGGTATTGGATGCTACTATCTCCGGATGTAAGTTATTTTATTGTGTACATATAACAAAGAAAATTTTGTCTTTGAGTTTCCAGAAAAGAAGACTGTAATTAAATTTTTTATTATTATCTGAAAATATTTATATTTGGCACTCCGTTGCTTACACCCTGTATGTTGTGACATACAGCTAGGGTGTATGGTTTTTTTAATCTTCTTATTTTATATTTATTGCGGATTTGATGGCCCGGCTGCAGATGCCTTAAAGCCACTTACTAATAAATTTCTTGTTGTCTAAACTTGCCAATGAATTAAACATTTATCAAATGTTTAAATATTAACAAATAACTGTAAATATTGTATAAACTTGTTTTTAAAACCGTTCTTTTCATTTCAGTGGGAACGCTACTCGTCAGAAGTGAGTATTAAATAAATAAATATATATATAAATAATGTCTTTCCAACAACATCTTACACTAGTTTCCTTATAACTAGATGTAAGTATTACAATAATTATAACATTAATTTACTAAATTGCTTGATTGTTTGCGAAATCATGACGCTTTTTCTAACAATTTTTTTTTTATTTTTTTTATAATGAATCACTATCTAATGTAATACATACTTATATTACAAATACGAAGATAGTCACAGTGAATAAAATTGTTTCAGTTTATTTGATATTGTTTTTTTTTTTTATAATGACGCGACGTACCTACGTTGTATTTTTCTATGTTTCACTGTATGTATTTTTTAAATGTATTATTAATATTATTATTTGTATTTTTCAGTTGTCGCTGGTCTCCTCAAGATTGTCCTTTGCTTCAACAGAAAAGGTAACTTTTTACGAAATATACAACCTCCCTTTGACTATGGGGCTCGAAATGTAAAGTTCGATTCTACTCACTTAACTGATCTAATTTTGTTTTGTGCAATTAAGAAAATATATAATTAACAGAATTTATTAGACCTCAAAGTTTAATCGATAAGTCAGTGTATCGCTAATTGCGATTATTCATTTGACATTTGACGTCTTAAAAGATTAACATTTCATATCAGTATGCTGTCAGTTTAGCATTGAACTGCAGATATTTTTTAAACAGTTGCAGTACAGCAGATGCTCAGTTTGAAGAGCACAATTAAACCTTGCATTTAAGGGTCGATTGCAAAAAAATACATAGTCAAAAGCTTAGTTAACAAAAACTCACGATCGCTTCATTTGTGTGACGAAAGTTAGTCATACAAAATGTATGGGTAACTTTCGTCACACAAAGGAATCAATTAAGTTTTGTTTTAATTAAAGCCCTTAACTATGTAATTTTTTTTTGCAATCGACCCTTAAGCTCCCATGGTCAGAGACAGATGCATATAAATCAGCTAACTAGTTTATTAAAAACTAATGAATGAATGAATGAATGATATTTTTATTCACCAGAATATACGGTACATATGAGGTCTTACAGTACTAGCTTGGTTCCATAATATATTCTACCGTTAGGCATGTGAAACTTGATTACTTAGGTAACTAAAAATAGAAAATTATTGCATGCTATATACCTTAAAATTAGTTTTATGTTTAATACAATATTTATACATTATCATAACTACGATTTAAATTACAGAACAATCTTCACATTTAAAGTACACTATTAATAACATTGTAACTTTTCTTTAAAAAAGTCGTCTATTGTATAATAAGCTTTTTTAATGAGCAATCTAATCTTTAAATGGTTGAATGAATTCTGAACTCATAATCATCTGAATTAAAACGCTCTGAAATAAGTATCTTTAAAGAAATATATATTTAAAAGGAGATATATTATCCAACAGACATGGCATATTAAATATATTAAATTCATACCACCCCTCTTTTTTAATTGAAGATTACGAGTCTTATTATAACGAATGTCCTACATTTTTACGATTTTAAAAATATACTGTTAATCTTTAAAGAAATATATATTTAAAAGGAGATACGAGTATATTATCCAACAGACATGGTATATTAAATTCATACCACCCCTCTTTTTTAATTGAAGATTACGAGTCTTATAACGAAAGTCCTACATTTTTACGATTTTAAAAATATACTGTTAATTAAAAAAAAATTGTGATTCTTTGAAGATGTCAGTTGAGATTTTGCAGTCTTCTTTTTCTTTATCTTGTCCTTATCCCACATTAGGTGGGTTCAGCTCTCCTTATCCTTCGGCGCCAAGATGATTTTCTTGGGTTGTCGGGTCGGGTAATTGGGCTTCCTCCATAGCTTAGTCATACTAGTCCACCACGTCAAAGGACCCGTCCTCTTCCTTTCTTGTCCTCCGTGCCCACGTGGTCGTTATCCCTCCGCATGACATGGCTATATCACCTTTAGCGGTTTATAGTATAAATACTATATTTAACTGGTAATTTATTTAATATTTTAGGCAACTACGGAATCTGCAGGCGCGGATGGGACAAGATTGTGGGCGTGGAAGTTGACGTCACCTCTATCGACCTCCTCATCAGCGCGTATGGACTCGGAGACTGTAGCGGACAGGTTGACAGATATGTCGATATCTATACCAACGGCAAAGGTCAGTACAATGATTTAAACATTCACGATTTTCACACATTACAATACAACACAAGTACTCTTTATGCACACCTCATGATAATGAGACATACATGAGAAATACAATACAAGAAATTACAATAAGGCGAAATTATAATAACAACAGGCGGTCTTATCGCTAAAGAGCGATCTCTTCCAGACAACCTTTGGGTAGTAGATAACTTAAAAAAATGTTTGTTATTAGGCGATGAAAATACGCAAAAACAAACACACACATTATTATAACAAAACGGTACTTAAAGGTCCTTCTTGACTCTGGACGTAGCATCACGTTTGGAATGTTGAAGTGAAGTAAATAGCCACTTTTTTAAACGCGAGTGCGTCCCGTTTTGTGCATTATAATTTAAAATGTAATTAAGTATGTTAAACAGGGCTCAATAGTATTTTAAAAAAATGTTTAATGGGAAATGGATACAATAAAAAAACTAGTTTTTTTTTAGATGTAAGGTGATTTTACAAATGATTGTGGTTATATATATGTTATTTTTTCTAGGTTTTGGATTACTCAGCGGCTCAATTAAGAACATCGTTTCGTCTTGCTACACCCTTTCTGATTACTATAAAAGTAAGTTTTTTTATTTTGTGGCAAAACAACAATACAAAAAAAAACAAAAAAAAAAATATTTTCTCATTTTTAGTAGCTTATACTTACTTTACTAGCACATTCTCAAAGAGATTTTCAGTTTCATATTTCACACTACTTTAAAAAATGAGGGTCTCAGTTTCTACTTCATATTTTTTCTTTTATTTTGTATATTACGCGATTATTCATCCTATTATGAGTAGATTTTGATGATTCCTTTTTTTTCGGTTGATCATACTTCAGAGGCTACCCTCATCTGGCAGAAAATTGTTTAACGTAATGTCTCGCATAATGCAGAAACGGGAAATATATTCAAAAATATTTTTTGCGAATCATTAGTAAACCACTTCAGAGGTCGAAATTGATTTAGTGATTTGTAGAAAATCAACAAAAAACAAAATATATATATGTCAACCCGTGAAAAAGTGAATACTCTCCAATAGACATGTTGACTAATTTTTTTTGAGGATGTCAATCGATTCTATTTTTTATTGTGATCAAATGTCTATATGGGACTGACTACACTTAAATTGCTCTAAAAGTCAGAAATGACCGTCAAAGTTCAACATTTCTACGTAGCGCTAAAAACGCTCCATACAAAACGCGTCAGGCTAGTGACGTCACAGGCCGGTATAGGTACCAATAATTGTATGGAAAAATTAAGAAATTTGGCATTTTCACCGTGAAAAAGTGCGTTTAAGTTCATAGTTGTCATACAATTATTGTTTCGTAAAATTATGAGGATTCTGAAAACATTTTCAAAATTTATTTTGGATTAAAAAAAAAACATCACAATGAAAATATGTGATGAAGTCACATATTTCCAAAAAAGATATATGTTTCTGGATTTTTTTCCTTTGTTTCGTGATATATTTAGCTAATTTTATTCATATAACTACACACTGAAAAAAATAGCCAGTGGAGCCTACTGACATTACAGTAAGACTTACTGCAATAACAGTTAGGCCTACTGACATTTCAGTAAACCTAACTGCAATAACGGTTACGCTTACTGTAATGTCAGTAGGCTCCACTGGATATTTTTTTCAGTGCAGTACGCTGTAGAATTCAACATCAGTCAAATAGCCTATTGCTCATCGGGCTAACACGGGTCCCTTGACATGTCTATCGAAGCTACGAGTATGCCCAAGCCATGGAATTTTTCAACCGGTCGCTTTATTTTTATTCATGCTCAAATTGCCTAACGGCGGCATCGTGCTGCCATCTACCGTAAAGTTCAACGCTAAAGTTAAGAAATGTAGTAATAAGTATTCACTTTTATTTATTTATTATATTTATTTTGTATATTTTTTACATTTTGCAGAGAATACAAATCAATGGGACAGATTGAACGAATCCGTCGTCATCGCTGTCTTCACGCAAGGTAAGTCAAATAAAACTTAGGGATGATGGAAGTTGAGAGCGGTGCGAAACATTTGCGTCACGCATAAACCTCCGACAGGTCTGTAGCGTATTAATTGTTAATTATTTGTGTTTATAAATTAATAATGAATGACACAAAGGTAAATTAAGATAAATTATGCGATCCACTACAATCTAAGCAGGGCCCTGCTCTTAGATTGTAGTGGATCGCATTCAATTTTTCTTTCTTAATTTACCTAATTTGTGTCATTATTTATAAAATAAAAATGTGGTATTTCCACATAACAAAATAGAATCGATAAAAAAAGATGCTATAAAAATATTTGTGTTTACCTACTTAACTTAAATGAATGAAAAAAAATGCGAACTGCTTGTTCGGGTGGAATCTTGCAACTCAATATTGAAGCAGATAATCTTCAAACGATTGAGCTGAAATTTTGCATACCTATTTAACTTTGATAACGATACAATAATATGGTACCATGGGGCTGGTCTGATGATGGAGCCGGGAGGCACTAGAAACACTGTAATAGATAAATCAGCCCTACCGAGTTTGGGGTCTTTAGAATCGTCTCAGTAAGCAATTTATGGATTTTCAAAGAAAAGTACAGTTCGCTATAAAAACTTGTCTAAAAATGATTTTTTTGACAGAAACTGATTTACTACCTTCAAATTATATTAACGTAATTTGCAACTGTGAGAACTAGAGGCTCTGCTCGTACATTTCAAAATTTAGAAAAAAAACTATATACTGAATCGACAAAAAAGGTATATACTAGTAACTAGTTTCGATACCTAGTCACAACGTTTCATGAGAGATAATCAGTTGAGAAATGCGAAAACAGTAAGGAAAGCGTCTGGACGTCCAAACATCCATATCCATACTAATATTATAAATGCGAAAGTGTGTCTGTCTGTCTGTTTGTCTGTTACCTCTTCACGCTTAAACCGCTGAACCGATTTACATGAAATTTGGTATATAGATAGTTTCAGTCCCGGGGAAGGACATAGGATACTTTTCATCCCCAATAAATGTAGTGCTCCCGAGGGATGAGCGGGTAACACCGCGGGGCACAGCTAGTACTAAATAATTTCGGACCAGGCTGAATTGGACACGGTTAATAAAGAATCTTTAGTCATTATTTTCAGTGTCTTGAAATGTCTTTTTCTTTACAGTGACTACCTGTCTCGGATCCATAGGAAACAGCAACTCTAAAGGAGGTGAGTGTTACTAGTAGATAAATAAAATTCATTTAAGTATCTACACTATTAACTATTGGGATCTGTATTTAAATTATACAGGGTGTCTCTGATCATGGGGCTTTAAATACAAGGTTTAATTGTGCTCTTCAAACTGAATATCTTTTGTAATGTAATTTATTAAAAATATCTCCAGTGTTATTTGTTTTTTTTTTCATACAAGTTAAATGGTATTTTCAATATTCGCAATCCCATGCTAAATTACAGCATACTGACATTAAATATTTATCTTTAAGAGACGTCAAATGAATATAATCGCAACCGACTTAGCGATTAAACTTTGAGGTCTCACAAATTATATATTTTTTTAATGTCACACATAACAAAATTAGATCAGTTAAGTGAGTAGAATCGAAATTTATGTTTAAAGCCCCATAGGTAGAGGCAGGGTGCAAAAAAAAAGTTAAAAAATGGTTATTCCTAATTTATACCTCTAAAAATATAATTTTCTCAAACATGCAATGAAATGTCGTACAGCTGAATTATTGCCTCCTTAAGGTCGGCCGTCAATATCTACTGCTACGGCAAACTCTTCTTTCCCGGCGTCTGCAGTAATGTACTATTATTTTATATGATGTTTTTTATTCACAGTCGGTACTGCCGTGTGCAACAAATTCATCCCGGCCTGTGATAAGTTGCTTGACGATGCTGGTTTCAAAGGTAATTTTTTTTTACTATATTTTTAATTATCAAGAAAAGAAAGTAATAAAGTAAGAAATACATTTATTCGTGACGTGAACATAGAACATACTTACAAATAGTGACAAAAACGATAAATGAAATAAGACAATACAATAAGCAACTACTACTATGGCTGAGCCACGAAAAGGTCCCACCTCAGCATGATGCTAGCCCAAGAGCCAGCGCTGACCTTCCGGTGGGACCATAGATGGCGCCACGGAGAGCTGCACGCACGTGTTAAAAGTTCCAAATAGTGTTAAAACTTCAATCTAATTTGATTACTTTATTATCACAGAAATCAAAACTGCTTTTTTTATTTGATTATACGGACTAGTTAAGATAATATGTGTAATATTGTTCAGGTTTGTAAGAAGGCTTTCAGAAACCTAGGTTTTGTAATGCGCCAATCGCAAGGCTTTAATAATATTAATGCAATACGGGCCTTATACGAGGTATTAGTAAGAAGTCATCTAGAATGCAACGCAGTCATCTGGAGCCCGCGTGAGTCTAAATATAGACTGATGGTGGAGCGCATACAGAATAAATTTATTAGATTTTTGTACTTAAAGATGTATGGAGTGTACCCGTTCTACCCGCGCATGTACCCCACGTTATTTTTGTTGGGTATGGTGGGATACAATAAACTGGAAGTCCGAAGGGAATTGGGATTGGCGTTGTATATCTTAAAGTTATTACGGGGCAAATTGTTTAATCCGGGAGTCCTGGCGCAGGTTGGTTTGTACGTCCCGCAGAGGTACGTGTGGCGACGGCGGCGACCCAGCCTGCTCGCCGAGCCGCAAGCCAGAACGAAATTGCTGCGCCAGGCACCCTTTACCAGAGCTCTTCGCACTCTCAATCCAAGGGCCGCACTGTATGTTTTGTGTAATACGGATAATGTGTAGTGTTGTTGTGATTAGTGTATCTTTGTTAAATATTCCATGATGTTGAATTAGGTTAGCCTGTAAGGACAGCTATGTAAATAATAATAAATAAATAAATATTAAAAAACTTATGATCTAATTAAACCTAACTTAAACTATTGGTACTTAAACTATATGTACATAATTATATCCCCTAGGTCGCTACCATTCGCTACCTTAGTAATAGTTCGACTTTAAGATTTTCTGCACCGCAACCAAATTAGTACTGATCGCTTAAGCTCTATTAAAAGGAATAACTTTTCAAATTAATTATTCGTTCACAAATTGGGATACAAAAAATGTGGTTATTTTATTCTTTTTTATCCTTTATTTGATAATTTCTTAATTTTAATATGAAAACTGATAAAAAAAAATATATTGTCAATTGTAACGACGAATTAGGAGGCCGTATTTTTTTTCATATCATAACAAATATATTGATAATTTCAACAAACTTTTTGAAGTGAATAATTCTGATTCAATCTGATTTCTAAAGAGTAACATAGCTCTGTTTCATGCTTTAATTGCTTACAGTCGAAAATAAGTTTAAGAAAAACAGTATTCTGAGTCGTATTGTTATTTGTTTAATAATAGATGGTAAGATTCTGTGTATATTTGTTTTCTGTTTTAAGCTGATGGCCGTTTTTCCAGTGCTTATAGTAAATTAAAAAAATATATACCGAAAAAAGTTGGTTGTCAATCGTTATTGTTAAATGTTTATTTTTGGCTTATTTATTTGTTATTTACTCCAAAATGTGATGGAAAATATTGTGTGTAAGGCGGGTAGTAAGGGGATTACAAACTCAGGACATAAAAAGTCAGTATTGTAAATTTCGAGTAGTTTTTGAAACAATACTTATCAAATATAAATTAATCACAGTAGCCCTCTTCTAAGTAGTACCACTGATAATATGTTAAGAAACAGTCATGTTCAAACATAGAGAAAAAAAAACATTTTTGAACGGATCAGGAGCATTAAGCTGTCAGTCTGGGAATAAAAAAAATCTTAAACCTGATAATATTTGCAGGATTCGGCGCGGAAGCGGGTGCTGTGAATGCGAGCATTGGCTCTGCCAACGACGATGACGTGCCCTGGACGGCGGGCATTGACAACGGAGAAAATAAGCCTGGTGCTGGTTTTATCAATATCGGCGTTGACGTTTCTGTGGTATGATTCTTTTTGTGGTTCATTATTATCATTATAATCATCGTCACCATCGTTATCATTATCGACAACCGAGAAAATAACGCTAGTGCCATCGGCGTTGGTATTAGTGTGATATCTTTCTTTCTCTAGTTCATTATTATCATTATAATCAACTTCATCATCGTTATCCTTTTCGAGAGCGGAGAAAATAATGCTGGTTCCGAATTTCTCAGCACCGGCACTGGTGTCAGTGTGATATATTTCATGTTGTCGTTCATTTCATCATCTTTATAATCGTTGTCACGATCGATAAGGTTGTATATAAAGCTGGTGCCGGCTTCATTAGTATCAGCGTTAGTATTTTGTAGTTTATTATTATCATCATTATCAATAAATTCTTCCATTAGGCCATCTTGTTCGAGACTCGTTATAAGACCATCAGAAACGACTATTGGCACACCATATAACCAACATCACAATAATTATTGTTGTTATCCTTATTACTACGCTTTTTAACTTGTTGCTGTGCAACTTTTTGCTTTTAATGCTAAACACATTCACCATTTATAGGGCGTACGTTTACGCAATATCCCCCGCCTTACTGCTTCTCCAGCAAGTGTATTAGTACTACGGTCATCATCTTCATAATTATCATTATCGACATCATCATTATTATCATCGCCATGCTTGTAATCGCCACAAGCTGGTACAATCAGATAATATTTTTTAGGCTTTCCATACCCATAAAACGGCGTAGGAATGGTGCCTGTGTCACGGGCCCTACCTAAAGGGTTTTACAAGTTTCCTTTGTTTTAATTCCCTTTTTAGCCTTTTATACCCCGCAAGTTTTTCTTTTGGCCTATAGTAAATATATATTTTTTTTATCTTTCCAGGGAGGTTCAGGTTCCGTTTCCGGAGGCGGTCTCATTGGAAACATCTTCAAGGGCATCTTTGGAACTATTAAGGGTAATTTAACTTACTATTACAGTTTACTTTTAGTAACTTGCTACTACAAGTTGACTAACTTGTTGACTGATTTTTAGAACCATAACCACTAAACAATTGAAATCCCTTTGTCAGTTGTAAAAGACAGACATTTACTTCCATTATGAAATTAGAACGCGCATTTTTTTTTCTTTGTCGTAGTTAAGTAAAAAGTATCCTGTAACCTTTTTTGTCCGGACAAGATTGGTTATAAATCCATATTACTAGAGGGTGCAACTTTGTTTGCGTATTATTTTGCCATAGTTGGGTTAAAAAGTGTTCTAACCTTTGCTTTCTTTATTACAGGCGTGGGTAAACTGGCTGTCTCTGCTTTGAAGACCCTCATTGATATCAGTAAGTTGTCATTTAAAACACAAAATATTTACTTTAGATTTCTCGTTGAGACCACAGATGGCCGGGGCTGGTTTCCTCACCCAGGAGACCAAGGTCGTCTTAGCGCAAGCCCTCGGCAATAAAAGCTTGAAACAAACAAACAAAAACTTAATGTAGTTCAGTTCAAATGTAATTTCTTATTATACATCTAGAGTATAATTTAGTCTTCTTTTTATTTTTCTATTTATTTTGTTTTATGTTTCTAAATAAATATCCTTATTTCTTTATATATGTCTTGTTTAATATGTAATATTGATATATTTTTTTCAGAAATCAACGCTTTGAATGACGTCTTCTCTCTCATCGTCAACCGTAAGTATATTTTCTAATCTTTTTCAATACCAACCGACTTCAAAAAGGTAGAAAGTTCCTGATTACGTTTTTTTAAATGAGCGTTACCTCATAACTTCGTAATTTCTGAATTGATTTCGAAAATTTACTTCGTTCGAGAGTAGGCATCTCCAATTTATTTCTATAAAAAATAAGTGAAGATATGATGACTAGATCTTTGAGGAATCGAGGATAGGTACATCTGGGATATCGGTGTTTGTTATAGTAGATAACTCGTTCAGTTATTTTCAGAATTTAGATTTCCTCTCAAAAGTGATTATTATTGTAAACTTATAAAATCCGTTTATTTTTAATTTACAATTACAATTATGTGTTTTATTTCTATTTATTAATGCTTTCTTCCAGTGTCCTTCCTCGTCCAAGTAACCCTGGACAACCTGGTCATCGGTCTGGGATCCCTCCTCACAAGACTAGTCGCTGCCATCATCAAAATCGCTGTCTGCGTCAAGGGATGTCCAGGTAAGATCATCATTAATATCTTTAATTTTTTATGCTATGACCAAGCAAGCATGCGGTCCGCCTGATGTTAAGCAGTTACCGCCGCCTATGGACGATTGCCACGCCAGGAGCATCACTAACTTTAAGAGCCTATTTACTTCCCTCTTGAGGAACCGCATGCTATAGACCCCGGGGACCTCAGCAGGAGCTCATTCCACATGCGGAGCGTTTGCGGTAGGAGATTCCTATGGAACCGCACAGTTCATAAACCTGGTTTGTGCTATTAACAACCATACGTTTAGAAAATTGTACAGCCTGCCTCTGACTATGGGGCATTCAATGTTGTTTACTTACTTAACTGATCTAATTGTAATTACAAAAATATATATAATTTAGATAATTTATTAGACCTCAAAGTTTAATCTTTAAGTCATTCTGTTGTTAATTGTGATTATTCATTTGACACTTGACTTATCTTAAAGCTAAACACTTAACTCAATATCAATATGCTGTCAATGTAGCATTGGATTGCGTACCTACATCGAAAATAACATTTAACATGTATAAAAAAATTCGAACTGGAGTTGTTTTTAAAAAGTTGCAGAACGTAAGATACTCAGTTCGGAGGGCGCAATTAACCTTGCATTTAAAGCCCCAGGGTCAGGGACACCCTGTATATACCAATGAAAGCCACAAACATCTCGAATTCAAAAACAGCAAACACGTGGCTAAAAGCCGTAATGGCTCTCAGATATATTTTTCCTCGGTCGCTTCGTTCGCTCATCCAAATAATCACTTCGTGTCATAATGGCTCATTTTAGCTTGTCAAACAATATATATACTGTTTTGTTTATCAGGTGACAAGAGCATCTGTTCCAAGGGCTGGAACTCCAGATGGGGATTCGATCAAGAGGGCAGCACCACCGCTGATATCATCGCCATCTTCAACCTCGGCCAAGCCAAGAATCAATACAACGACTACTTCATCAGGTGCACTGAAGGAAAAGGTACCATTATCTATTACTGGCTCTGTGGGAACGCGTCTTCAGAATGCAAAAAAAAGCCATTAGAGCGATGGTAGAGATACCGCAGGATGTGTCCGCGAAACCTCATTTCAAGGAACTGGGAATATTGACTCTCCCGTCTCTCGTAATCTTTCAGGTGGCATTGTATGTGTTTGAACACCGGTCTGAATATCGCACCCGTGGAGAGATTCACGGTCGAGCTACTCGTAATGCCCACAAGCTAGCGTCACTCCCTGGAAGACTCACTAAATATCGGAAGTTGCCGCACATCATGGGGCCGTTAGTATACAATAAGTTGCCAGAAACAATCACTGCAGCAACTAGTTTAGCGACATTAAAATTAAAATTAAAGAAATGGCTTATCGAGTGAGCGTATTACAGCGTCGAGGAATTTCTGGACACTGGAAATTATATTGTTAGTAATAATTAAATAATGAATTTTGGAATATGAATTTGTGTAAATTAATATTATTTTAAATTGAGTACTAATTTTAATGTATTCTTGGACATTATTTCCGAAATAGTAATAATAGTAATTCATTGAAACCGTATTTTTTTGTAACTGTAATCGTAATTTTACTCTTGTAATTGTGTATAACTATAATGACCTGTGATCTGCTTCACCAATAAAATGAGTTTGAGTTTGAGTTTGAGTTTGTGAGCCCTATGGCGAGGTCTATAAAAACTAAAAATAAAAAATAAATAGTGCGTGGAGCCCCTCCGCGCGGAAGAAGTGAAACTTCGTAATGTGGAAATGAAAATAGGAGGGGGTAGGAATTGATTTTTAGTGAACTCATATTGTTTCTTTAAGACAAACTTCTTCACTCCCGCTCTGTCTCTTTCTATTCCCCCTCCCCAGGAGCGTTGAACGTTTAACGCAACAGTGCTTTCCTATCCCCTCCACGGTAGCGTTAAACGTTTAACGCAACCGTTAAACGTTTAACGCAACCTTGTTGGAAGTCGCATTAGAAGTTTCACTTCAATAAAATATAATTTAATTGCCAGTAATGGATTACAAAGCGTGACAGTATTACCTGTGACCTTCACACTAGGCTAGGCTTGTCGAGGGTCAAGAATCACATTGCTATATCGAGATAATAAACCCTGACCTGTTTAAATTTCTAGAGTTGGTAATAAATGTTATTCCATGATGCAAATGATACACAGGTGGCGAGATTTAATCAAGGAAAGATGCTGCAACCTCCACGATCATTAGAGAGACCTCCTCATAACTTAATTTCAGATGTGTCACACTCAGATATCACATGGCAGAATGAATTATTTACCCTCCTTGTCAAACAATCTTTTATTTTTCCAGGAATCGAGTCAGCCAGTCCAGCTATCAGGACCCTGCTTGAACAATTGAGCATCCTTATTGAGATCATTACAAGTAAGTTTTATTGGTTGTTTATTACTTTTTATAATAATAAAAAAGTACACATATCACACAAGACTTCATTTTTTTTTATTAACAACTCTTATTTATTTTTAAAGCAGTAGGTAACATCTGTTAGCGTAAAGCAAATGCTTACAATGAAAAGAAAAATTAAAAAAATGAATGGTTCGGACGGGGTATGAACTCACTATTCCTTACCAATTAGACCCCCGAACCGATGCGCAAGCCATTTAATTTTTCAACCAGTTGCTTCATTTATTTTATACCTTATCCCTTTGAACGCCAAGAGCCACTAAAGTGGTCGTGTACTGTCGTGCCTACCACGCCAACGACCACTAAAGCGGTAATGGCGGACGCTGTCAAAGCTATTTTCCTGCTGACAGATAAGGTATATTGTCGCTCTTTCTTTTTTCAACTATCGGCGTATAAGTCACATTTTGACATGGGAGGAAAAGCGTTCTAAAGGTTAAGTTTAGGCATTATTCAATTCGCTTAAATTAAACATTTCCATTTTGTTTCAGACTCTGACAAGATCTCCTATGAATCAGTCACCAAAACTATCGTGTCCCGTAAGTTATTTATCGACTTGTTTGATTATATTCATCAGACGCCGAATAAATTAGTTTGATTAAGGTAATCGCAGGTATCAACGACCCATCATAAATCTGCAGGTATTACTGAGTATTACTCGGTAAGCCTCGTGGCCTAAACGGGGTACTCGACTTTAAGGACCTTCATTGTGCAACGATTGCATAAATTATAGCCTACAAACAGCTTTCATATGGAAATATTGAGTATATCGACGTCATTTATATTTGCATTATTAAACGTCACTAGTAATTTGTCAAGGATTTCTCATTAACCAATTTCTAAACATTGTCTACCGGAATGATGCTCAATCCTTCGTTCTTCCTGCGAAATAATAAATTTGTGGATAGTTTTGGCTTTATTATACAAAAATTACTTTACATTTGCAGAATTTAGTCCTGTTTCCTCTTTGCTTACATCAGTGACACCGACTTTCAACGTCAGTTACTAAAAATTTGACGTCGCCAGTAAAATAAGTTAGTACCGTTAAAAATCCGCAATATAGCGTGGGTTGAAAAACACCATGTTGGGCTATAACACAAAACAGATAGGTACAGAAATCAATATACATACAAGCGCGCTCGAGCAAACGCACACATAGACATTGCTCACGGACACGATATCTCGGACCAGTTCAGACCAGTGCGAGCGCGATTGCCATCCGCTTGACGTGCCCGTGAGCAATGTCTATGTGTGCGTTTGCTCGAGTGCGCTTGTATGTAGATTGATTTCTGTACCTGTCTGTTTTGTGGCTATACTATTAAGCTCGAATAACGGTACTGAAGCTTAATACCGCTTTTATCTTAATATGAAACATCGAATATTGGCAGCGTAAGCTGCGAAGTGGCAAGCATAATGCAATAGGCTATTTTAATAATGGTCTTTATAATGTTGTTCAAAAATACACGACGAATAATCATAATGCAGTAATTTTAGTTCATAATATTTTAAAATAAGCAACAACTTAATAAAATTAATTTGATCGTACAGATCGGTGATACGTGGTGCACTCGTGTTTTGAGACCTCTCATTATATAAACTTGCAAAAAATACTATTTATTTATTTATTATGTATATTTATTTTTACATTTTTTATTCATTTGCAGTGACTATTATCACCGGATCCATCGCTAACTCCCAGAAGACAGACTGTAAGTAGTTTTATTATTATTTTTAAATGTGGAATCTCAATTTTAATGAATCTTTGATACAAAGATCGAAGCGCAAAACAACATCGACATTGAACCAAATAAACAATGCAAAGATCAATACAAAAAAAATCCGAGAAGTCTCCTGACGTTGCGGTGGTGTAGTGGTTGACTTGTTGGACCGGTAATCCATGTACCGAGCTCGATTCCGTTGCACATTTCCATTTTTCTTTGTGCTTTGATCTGCTTACCAACGGTTCTACGGAAATAGTTGTTTTTTTTCTTACAATATACGAATACTACGTTGATTTTAATTACACAGTATACAAATTATGTTTTTTTTTTTTAATATAGGAATACTACAATAGATTTTAATACACATGATGGTGAAACAAATGAATGCATCATGGCATTAAGTCCACCATTTGTACTTTAGCTTCTGTATTTTGTGGAATAAAGTTTAAATAAATAAATGAACAATACATATAAATCACAAAAACTTAAATAATTACTCAATAAATTGCGAGTATGTTTCAAAATGGGTGAAATATATATTTTTAACCTTTTTAACGCCTATAAGTACCTCATATTGAAAACAATCGAAAACTTATCCACAAATGCGAAACTATTATGCGACCTGTACACGAGCACATCCAGAAATGTAACCAAACGGAAAGAAAGCATTTTCGCCCAAGCTGAAAAAGAAACGCTTCCCTCGTTCGGTTAATAATCCATTGTTTTGTTTTCAGCGTGCAAGCAACTGACCGAGCAAGTCATCCCGCAATGCGGCAAATACCTTAAGGGTGCCGGATACTTAGGTAAATAATGTTTAATATTAAATATTAATACTATTATAGAAAAGGTTAATTATGATAGAGAAAAATAATGAGTACTACGACAATGGACTAGAACCTGCGACCCTGCTTTTCCGGCGCAGTGCTCTCCCAACTGAGCTATCACATCGTTACGTCACTCACACGAAATCTCTAAACAAATAATAAATATGCGTCATTACCGATATGGAACCTTAGCTGGGCAAGTAACTGGGTCATTAGTTAACGTACATCCCATACTTTTCAGGATAATTGTACCCTAATTAAAAATAAGTTTCTGTCAAAAATGACATTTTAGTGGCAAGCTTTTATAGCCGACTGTACTTTTCTTTGCATATCCATCAAATGCTCACTGAGACGATACTAAAGAGCCCAAGCTCGGTAGGATTGCTTTTTCTTTTATAGAGTTCCTATGGCCACCTTACGGCTCCATCATCAGATCAGCCCCATGGTACCATATTATTGTATTGTCATCAAAGTTAAGTAAGTATGCAAAATTTTAGCTCAATCGGTTGACGATATCTGCTTCAAAATTGAGTTGCAAGATTTCAACCGAACAAACATACTTAGATACATACATACATACAATGCAAGTTAAATAAAAGCTTTTAATAAGGGCCTGCCTTCCATAAAGTTCTGTAGCGTGTATCTGTATATGCTAGCAGTCACTATTAAAGAACATTTAGAAATAAACAGAGATAGAAAGGATTCATCTATGGCTTAAACGGTCATCAGTGTGAAACAAAACCTCAATCATTCAGAAAAAGAAAGTACCATTATCTCGAAAAATTACGGGACTTTTACGAAAGCTAAAAACCTATTTTCTGGATCTGTCTAAGTAATATCGCGGGGTTAAGAAGATTGTCCATTAAATACAGGACACCCTGTATAATGTCTCCCACCTGTCCAATCTCTGGTCATGAACGAGCAAAATAGTACCTACCTGTAATGGAATGGGACAAAGATCGTTCATTTCCGTACTTATTAGCAGGCTTTTAATATTAGTTTCTTTTTTGTTTCAGATATCTCGGTCCAGGTTAAATACATCAACGACGAATGCTCTAAATCTAACAATGGCAATGTAGACTGGAACGGTGGAGAAAGCGGCACTACTCCATCTGGAGGAAGCGGCACTACTCCATCTGGAGGAAGCGGCACTACTCCATCTGGAGGAAGCGGCACTACTCCATCTGGAGGAAGCGGCACTACTCCATCTGGAGGAAGCGGCACTACTCCATCTGGAGGAGGCTATACTACTCCATCTGGAGGAAGCGGCACTACTCCATCTGGAGGAAGCGGCACTACCCCATCTGGAGGAAGCGGCACTACCCCATCTGGAGGAAGCGGCACTACCCCATCTGGAGGAAGCGGCACTACTCCATCTGGAGGAGGCTATACTACTCCATCTGGAGGAAGCGGCACTACTCCATCTGGAGGAAGCGGCACTACTCCATCTGGAGGAGGCTATACTACTCCATCTGGAGGAAGCGGCACTACTCCATCTGAAGGAAGCGGCACTACTCCATCTGGAGGAAGCGGCACTACTCCATCTGGAGGAAGCGGCACTACTCCATCTGGAGGAAGCGGCACTACTCCATCTGGAGGAAGCGGCACTACTCCATCTGGAGGAAGCGGCACTACTCCATCTGGAGGAAGCGGCACTACTCCATCTGGAGGAAGCGGCACTACTCCATCTGAAGAAGATACTACTACTCCATCTGGAGGTAATAACACTCTCTCATCAGGAGGTGATAACACCACCCCAACTGGAGGTGACAATACTACTCCATCTGGTACTGATCCCCATTCTGACACCTTAGTACATTTTATAACTTTACTATTAACTAGTGACCGACCGAAACATGATTTTCTGCCGAAACCGAAACCGAAGGTTCGGCTTTGATTATAGTTTCGGCCGAAACCGAACCTTTTGTAAACGCGATTATAACGTTGGGTGAAAAATCAGTGGGACGTTTTTTCCATACCTATATATGCATAATGAAACATCTCGGTGGCCTAATATCACATTGGTTCTGTGGTTCTAGGTTTCGCTTTTGTAATATAGTGACTAGGGTGTTTTATATTTCCTAAATTTTGATTTTTATGTAACCGCACGCACATAGAACAATTTACCGAAAAGGCCGCTGTGCCAAACTTCAGCTTAATTGAACATTATATTGAAATAATGAAACAAGGGCACTTAACATGTAGTCTGATTGAGGATGCGCCATAGTGTCGAATTTAAAAAGTTAAGTGGAAGTTATCGATTATACGCGCCAGATTGAGCGAATTTTTTTAAGACAGTATATGGCACTTAACTCATATGTGTAACGTTCGAAGTATAAGGACACCGCGCGACACTCACGTCATTTTAAAGAAAATTATAAATTTTACAATAACTCAAAAACGGTTCAACCGATTTTATTCAATATAGTTTTCATTGAAAGTACTTATAAGGCCTCATTTTCATGAATTTTTCCATAATTCTATTATGGAAAAATTAGTATTAAAACATTTCGCTCAATCTGGCGCGTATAATCGATAACTTCCAGAAGGTAATAAGTAATCACTGTTACTTTGGCGTTTACGACCTTTTTATAGAGCTTGAAATCTTTCTCGTAATTTAAATCTTTCTCGTAATTTTCGACTATTGTGATTGTGAAGGATGGGAAACTACGGAATCCTACACTGAGCGTGGTCCGACATGCTCTTGGCCCGTTTTTTTACTCCTAAAACTGCAGTCAAAAATCTTACTTTACGTAATTTACTTACCACAATAACACAGAGTGCATTTTCAAAAAGTATCCTCAAGTTTTAAATAAAACTCGCTTTTATTTTCATGAATTGCTTTAAGAAGAAACGTCAGCGAAATCAAAAAATCATTATCGTTCCCTTGCCCTTATATGAGTTTATTTGGGGTCAGCGTATTCTAAATCTAAAATAATATATTCAGGGCCATAAATTTTATCTAAAATTAATATTGGCCAGAACGTTATTACAAGACACGACATCGCATCGGAGTACGACGTGACATTGTGCCACGATGCGACGTCGTAATGCAAAATCGTATTTTGTAATTGAGTCTAAGCTCTAACAAATTTACTACAGGCTATCAAAGTTACTATGCGCGAACTATGGAATATTTCAACTAGTTGCTTTATTTAAAAAAAAAACTTCTTAAGAAAAAAAAATATCTCACCAAAAACATTTCGTGTAAAATTGGCGGGCAAGACTCACATGCTCATAGCGCTGTCGTTGTAAAAAAGTTATCAGATCCCAGGAAAAAACGAGTCCCTATAAGCCCTGACTACAAACCCAACACCTTGGTTTCAAAAGTATGGCCTGCCCTTTTAATAGATTATTATTATTAAAATAATAGATAGTAATTAATATTAATAATATTATCACAATATTTAATTAGTATTTTATTGCCTTTGGAAGGTGACTATGGAACCACAGCCTCGGACTCAACCGCTACAACACCGGAGAATGTTACTGGCACTACACCGACAGTAGATGATAACACGACTCCATCATCAGGTGATGAGTGATGACAACACCTCGTCGTCAGATGAACACAAAATTGTGTCCATCTGACGATGACTTATCCCATTTATTTGGGGTCGGCGTATTCTAAATCTGACTTTATTGTTCTTTGAGACGCTCTGGAAAACGGAATCTGTAACGGCCAAAACATAATTACAAGACACGGGATTGCGTCGTAGTACGACGCGACATCGTGCCACAATGCGACGTTATTATCAAAATTAATTTGCTCGAATATGGAATATTTCAAATAGTTGCTTTATAAAAAAAACCGCTTTTAAATAAAAATGTATCACACCAAAAACATTTCATGTAAAATTGGTGGCCAAGACTCACATGCTAATAACGCTTTCGCTGTAAAAATGTTATCAGATCCCAGGAAAAGCCTACCCCTAAGCCCTGATTTTACTAACCCTACACCTTGGTTTCAAAAATATGGCCTGCCCGTTACATAGATAGGAATTAGTATAAATAATATTATTTATGTATTTATTAATTTAATCTTTATTGCACACAAGAAAACTTGTCGTACAAAAGGCGGGCTTAGTGCCATGAGGCATTCTCTACCAGTCAACCTTAGGGCAACGCAGAAAAATTGTAGGCGGTGCAAGTAATATACACATAAGTATCAAAACATAATTATAATACTTGTAGATAATACTTTCTATTCATATAAATATATACATACAACTAATATAATAAATACATATAAAAAATAAATAAATATATACAGCCATGAAACATACTAAGCAGAAAGACGACGAGACTTAATGTCTGGCAGCAAAGAAGCTACACACGGACTTTTTGAACGCTAACTTACTCGGTTCTTGTTTAATTGAAAGTGGAAGACCGTTCCAAAGGCGAGCCGCTTGAATAGAGAATGAATTGGACACGAAACCAGTGCGGTGAAGATATTATCAGTATCACAATTCTTTATTCATATTTTATTACCTTTGGAAGGTGACTCTGGGACTACAGCCTCGGACTCAACCGCTACAACACCGGAGAATGTTACTGGCACTACACCGACAGTAGATGATACCACGACTCCATCATCAGGTGATGAGTGATGACAACACCTCGTCGTCAGATGGACACACAATTGTGTCCATCTGACGATGACTTTATCCCATTTATCTGGGGTTGGCGTATTCTAAATCTAACTTTATTTTTCTTTGAGACGCTCTGGTAAACAGAATCTGTAACGGCCAAAACATAATTACAAGACACGAGATTACGTCGTAGTACGACGTCACATCGTGCCACGATGCGACGTTGCAATGAAAGTTGCATTTTGTAATTGAGTTTTAGCCCTAACAAATTTACTACAGGCTATCAAAGTTAAATTTGCTCGAATATGGGATATTTTAACTAGTTGCGTTATTTAAAAAATCGGCTTTAGAATAAAAAAAATATCTCACCAAAAACATTTCATGTAAAATTGGCGGGCAAGACACATGCTCATACCGCTGTCGCTGTAAAAAAGTTATCAGATCCCAGGAAAAGACAAGCCCCTAACCCCTGACTTTACTAACCCTACACCTTGGTTTCAAATGTATGGCCTGTCCGTTTCATAGATAGGAATTTATATTAATAATATTATCACAATATTTAATTAGTATTTTATTGCCTTTGGAAGGTGACTATGGAACCACAGCCTCGGACTCAACCGCTACAACACCGGAGAATGTTACTGGCACTACACCGACAGTAGATGATAACACGACTCCATCATCAGGTGATGAGTGATGACAACACCTCGTATCTATATCTCGTATCTATTATCACAATATTTAATTAATTTCGACGACGCGTTTGCCTCGGTTTGTAGACACCTGCCTACTGAGCCGGCGGTCCCGGGTTCGAATCCCGGCCAGGGCAAATATTTGTGTGATGAATTCGAATATTTGTGCTTGGGTCATGTTTGTTCTATGTATTTAAGTATATATTTATCTATACAAGTACGTATATCGTCGTCTAGTGCCCATAACATAAGCCTTCTTGAGCTTAATTTGTGACTAGATCGATTTGTGTGAGGTTGTCCGATATTTATTATTTATTATTATTATTTATTAATTAATATTTTATTGCCCTTGGAAGGTGACTCTGGGACTACAGCCTCGGACTCAACCGTCACAACACCTGAGAATGTTACTGGCACTACACCGACAGTTGATGATACCACGACTCCATCATCAGGTGATGAGTGATGACACACCATCGTCAGATGGACACAATTCATAATCTAACAATCACTTTCATATCACCACTTATAACAATGACACGCTTATTAAATCAATATAAAATAAATAAATATCTGTCAACCTCACACAAATCGACCTAGCCCTAAATTAAGCTTAAGAAAGCTTGTGGTAAGGGTACTAGACAACGATAAACATACTTATATAGATAAACATAATATACTTAAATACATAGAACATCCATGACGCAGGCGAAAATATTCGAGTTCATCACACAAATATTTGCCCTTTCCGGGATTCGAACCCGGGACCGCTGGCTCAGTTGGCAGCTGTTCTACCACTGTGCCAACCGCGTATTAACCAATAATTGCAAATCCTGCTACTTTACCATTTTTATTATGAATTTATAAATTGGCCCTTAATTGTTCCTGCATTTAGTTTTTTTAATGTATATTGATTATATTATAAGAATATAATTACTTCGTAATGGGCTTTAAACTATAAATATTGCTTGAGCAATATTAGATCAAACAATGTTGCAGTTATAACCTAAATTAAAAATTTAAAACACCCCCGACACAAGTACAGACTCCGAGCAAAGCTCGCTCCATTTCCCTTTGAGTAACTTTGAGCTTTCTTATGAGGCCTATTGCGAGCGACAACGTTTCAGTGTCTTATGTCATTACATTACTGGCAACACACATTGGTTAAAAACCTTCGTCTTAAGACAGTGCGGTATTTGGGTCAAAAAGATATTAGGCAGCTTCCCGAACGGTGCTCATCCGAGCTGGATTCGACGAAGTGACCTCTTTTTCAAAGTTCGACCTACCCAACTGCATTGTTTGTCCCAGGTAGATATAGTAGTCTACAGCTTCAAGCGTAGAGTCTCCAACTTTAAGTCGAGTGGGTGCCAGATGGGAGTTAATTTAATTTTCGTTTTCTCCCCGATACATCAATCAATCAATCAATCAATCAATCTACTTGGTAATGATATTTGTACGTAACCGGCATTTGATGATAATACTGGTCCTAATCTGTCATCAGGTGACTATACTACACAATCCGGAGGAGGCGATACTACTCCATCTGGAGGAAGCGGCACTACTCCATCTGGAGGAAGCGGCACTACTCCATCTGGAGGAAGCGGCACTACTCCATCTGGAGGAGGCTATACTACTCCATCTGGAGGAAGCGGCACTACTCCATCTGGAGGAAGCGGCACTACTCCATCTGGAGGAAGCGGCACTACTCCATCTGGAGGAAGCGGCACTACTCCATCTGGAGGAAGCGGCACTACTCCATCTGGAGGAAGCGGCACTACCCCATCAACCGGTGGCGACACTAATGTAAGTAAATATTGAAAACTGTAATAAAATCTCAAGCTCCAAAAAAAAATATCTCAAATATGCTATGAAATATTGCCATTGTTACATATAATAAGGCTTGGATTGGAAGTCTCACGTTTCGAGTGCGGCGGGGAGGTCGACATGAAGCGAGCATGTTATGATATTTCAACCAACATTTCAGGCACCTCGCCTGAAAGGCAACCTTCTTTTATTTCTATATATTTTTTTGACAAAACATCAATGCGTTCTACCATTAAAAAAAAACATAAACGTTATGACATACGGCCACTATGTCACGTCACAGCGCAGTAAATCATACAGTTAGAATATTACTAAGACTGGCAATTTTTCCACGAGGTGATGTCGTATTGAGTGCTGATTTAAGAATCACCACGCTCTTCACCTTTTTTGAACATTTTCAAGTTCGTTAACCAAATAAAATTAGTTTTTGGTTATGTGATAATTTTGTAATGAAATTAGTTTCAACTTAACACTATTTGAAATGTTGAAATGTTTTCAATTCAACGAAACAATAATTGTATGACAACCATATACTTAGAAATGTTCAACTATAACAGTAATCACTGACTCTTAGAGCACACTAAATGCCAATGAAACACAAAAAGAAATACTTACGTACACGTCTATTGTCAACTTATTGCTTTGTTGCTTCATCAGTTTTTTATGGAGGGATCATGATTTCAGGAAAAATCTTAATTACGCGAATGGGATCGTCTTTTGCTTAGTATGGGGGCGCGGCGCCATGCCATTCGGGCGCTATCTGTTGGTGATCATTTCCTTCGTCCTCTCAACACCCCGAAACGGCTGGACAACTGTTTGCCACTTTCGGTACAGGGATATCTGAACATCCAAAGATGGTTATAGGATACTTTTTACCCGACCATGGTAAAAAAAGCTTTACGTACGTATTTAGTTTTAAACTGACGTTAAAATTGTCGGCGGAAAAAGAGCGAAAACCAGTGCAGTGGCCGGCATAGCAGCACAGTCCCTGATGTCTTAGTTCCATATATGAGTTCGAGACATGTCGAGCCGTTCCTGACACTTTTAATGCCTTAAGTGCTGTTAAATGGCTATCGCTAAATTATATTTTCTCAAACATGTAATGAAATGTCGTCATAACATGCGTTATAACAGGCTTCGAAGTATCACGTTTCGGGCGGAACAACTCGAGAGAACTGTAAAGGAATTTCATACAAAATAGTATAGAGGAAGTAGTATTTTTTTAAACATAGCATATGTGTTGACTAACAGACTAAACAGCTGAATTATGTATATTTTCAGTGGTGTATTTTTATTTCATTACATATGTTTGAGAAAAGCACTATACATGCCTTAGCCGTGAAAAGGGCTTGCCGGCTTCGTACCCCTATCCGTACCCTATCCTATACCTACTCTGGCAAGCCCTTATTTCCCGGCGACTGCAGTAATTTACTATTTGATTTCAGAGCGATAACTGCGGCTCTATCATCGCTGGAGGTATCCAGGTGATCCCAGGAGTCACCAAGTTCTACATCAACGTCATCCAGGACCTGATCAACATTAGTAAGTACAGGGTTTCCACGTACAGGCATTTTTAGGGTTCCGTACCCAAAGGGTAAAAAACGGGACCCTATTACTAAGACTCCGCAGTCCGTCCATTTGCCTGTCTGTCACCAGGCTGTATCTCAAGAACCGTGATAGCTAGACTGTTGAAATTTTCAGAGATGATATATTACGCATAAAAAATGTATTAACAGTTCGCTAACCTGTACATAACCATCTGTGGTGTAGTTATATACACCACATTAAAGTAGGAATCCATTTTTCTCTTTATCATAAATAAATACAACTTGTGGTCACAGATCATAAATATCATAATACACCCACTTCATATTGGGCCATCGTTTGTTCGAACAAAGCGAAGTGAATTCAAAGTGAAAAATAGAGTCAAACCACGTTAAATCTTCCAAGCAAATGAACTGTCCCATACGAAGTGAGTCAGTTTGTGTGGTTTGACAGTTCATTTGCTTGGAAGAGTTAGTGGGGTCCGACTATAGTTAATATCCGTTTTGGCGTGACGTAAAGAAAAAAAACAATTCAAATATGTCTAAAACGCCTAAGTTAAAGTGGGGTTAGACTGAAATTTAATAATTAATAACATTATAGTTTATAATATTTAAATGAAAAAATGAAAAATGAAAAATATTTATTTCTTTAAAAAAGTTTACACAAAATAAGCATCAAGTTTGGGACTTCCTATTAAGTATGTAGATACCTGTGCCAGGGAGTCCCGCTCCTCTATAACTGAAGTCTTTATATAAAAGAAAATTTATATTTAGTAATAACAAACTAAAATATTTGGAAAATGTAGTAAAATAGTGTGCATAAGCATGTGAAATAACTACATTAACTACTATTATTAAAATGTAACTGTCTTTTTCAACAGAAATCCGCACGGACATTGATATCGTCAACCTGGTATCCAAACGTGAGTTGTTTATTTTACCTTCCTTTATTCGATAAAAAAATCAAAGAAGTAGGTGCTAAGTTTCGTCATTTAATAAATAAAAATATTTTTCATAAAAAAAAGTAGTGCTATGGTCGATCAACTTTTATTTGTTGTTCTTCTGTTCCGTGACCCCGGGGAAAATTGTGATTAGATTTCTTAGATAAAGGGTTTATAATTTATATTCTTGGTAATAATGGGCTTATTTTTTAGTCTTTGTTATTATTTTGTTTATTTATTAGAAACACATTTTTCTTACGGTTAAAACAATGTCCCCTAAAATCAGCCTGTAGCGATTACAATGTTTTCGATAAATCATCAATATTAGCTTTTTGTGTCTTATAAAAGAAGAATTAGCTAGCATTTAATTTTGGTACCACCTTCAAAAATCGTAGTTTCTTTTGAATGAGCCCAAGGGACATCACTACGGCATCGAGAAACAGAAAAACTTTGATAGTTCCTGATGCGTTGTGGTATTTTGTGCTGACAACATTATTTTGTTTTGCAGTGGCCCTCGCTCTCGGTGGAGCTATCGACCTTATTGTCAGTGGACGTAAGTATTTTCTATATTGCGTAGGTATTAAGGCTATTAAGCCTACATATAAAATGAAAATGTTATACGATCACCATCAGTGATCGGTATGGACCGTCCAACACCGCGGATTTTCTATAGTAGATCATAATTAATAATAATAATTATAATCCCGAGATCTTGATTGAGAAAAAAAATATGTTTTATTGAGTGTAATTTAATAATGTTAAATTTATAGTTATTAAAAGGGTAGATTGCAAAAAAACATTACATAGTTAAGGGCTTTAATTAAAATAAAACTTAATTGATTCCTTTGTGTGACGAAAGTTACCCATACATTTTGTATGACTATCTTTTGTCACACAAAGGAAGCGATCGTGATTTTTTGTTAACTAAGCTTGTAACTATATACAATTTTTTTGCAATCGACCCACAACCAGGTCCGTACCTAATTACATAATGTATTTCGCCTCGCTGCACTCTTCTAACTTAGAATCACGAGCGAGCGTAGAGAGAGAGCACTCGTAACAAAAGACAACTTTCCTCTCTTGTTGCACAAATTGAATGTGTCATTATCTTAATGCATAATTTTATATTACAATGATTAATAATTGTATTCTTTTACAGTGGGATCCCTCCTCAGCAGAAGTAAGTAGGAAACACTTTGAATATTTTAAGAATATAAGTAAAGAGAGTCAGGATTTCCAAAATATCTTCAATATGTTTTAAATACACTAACCATTTAAGTATAAAGAAATGTTTTTGACGAAATGCTTAGATTTAGATTCACGTATTCACGTAAAAATTGTCAGGAAGAGCTCCCATGCGAAGTATGTCGGATTTCGAACTCGTATAGAGTTCTTCATCGGGCATAGCTAAATATGTTTTTAACGAAATATGTTGGGCTATTCTTGTAAATTGTAACGTGATTTTAAACTTTCAATAATAACTATTAATTAAATGTGTTTATTGTAAGGATTCGTAAAATACTTTTTCATTTAATAATTTATCATTGATCATTTTTGTTTAAAAAACTAGGTACTCGAATTTGACAAAATTCACGCAGAAATCTGTTTTTTTTTTAAACTTATTTTCGACTACACGCGTTTAAAGCATGAAATAGCTATGTTTCCATTCAGAACTTAGGGAAAACTATTGATCACTTCAAAAAGTCGGTTGAAATCATCAATACCTATATTTGTCATAATATGAAATAAATAAATTTTAGAAGGAATAAGGCTCCTTAAATTTTTTATTAATTGTTTCTTTTAACTCATTTCCTTATTTTCTACCAGTCGTGGCGGTGTTCTTCAAGATCGTCTACTGCGTGCACGGTTGGGGAAGCAGCAAAGCAATCTGTAATAAGGAGTGGAACGCGCCATTCGGCGTAATCGGTGAAGCGACATACACCGTGGAGAATATGGTCGGGTTATACAGACTCACCAACTGCAAGAACGACGTCGCCGCCCTCATCGCCGGGTACAAGGGACAAGGTTAGTTACAGGAGAGAGACAGATATATAGGTCACTAGCACCGCAGATAGAGAGAGACAGGTATACACCGTGGAGAATATGGTCGGGTTATACAGACTCACCAACTGCAAGAACGACGTCGCCGCCCTCATCGCCGGGTACAAGGGACAAGGTTAGTTACAGGAGAGAGACAGATATATAGGTCACTAGCGCCGCAGGCTGATAGAGAGAGACAGCAATACACCATGGAGAACATGGCCGGGTTATAGAGACACAACAACTACAAGAAATAAAATAAATAAATAAATAAATAAGAGCGACGTCGCAGCCCTCATCGCCGGGTACAAGGGACAAGGTTAGTTACAGGAGAGAGACAGATATATAGGTCACTAGCGCCGCAGATAGAGAGAGACAGGTATACACCGTGGAGAATATGGTCGGGTTATACAGACTCACCAACTGCAAGAGCGATGTCGCCGCACTGATCGCCGGGTACAAGGGACAAGGTTAGTTACAGGAGAGAGACAGATATATAGATCACTAGCACCGCAGATAGAGAGAGACAGGTATACACCGTGGAGAATATGGTCGGGTTATACAGACTCACCAACTGCAAGAACGACGTCGCCGCACTGATCGCCGGGTACAAGGGACAAGGTTAGTTACAGGAGAGAGACAGATATATAGGTCACTAGCGCCGCAGGCTGATAGAGAGAGACAGCAATACACCATGGAGAACATGGCCGGGTTATACAGACACAACAACTACAAGAAATAAAATAAATAAATAAATAAATAAATAAGAGCGACGTCGCAGCCCTCATCGCCGGGTACAAGGGACAAGGTTAGTTACAGGAGAGAGACAGATATATAGATCACTAGCACCGCAGATAGAGAGAGACAGGTATACACCGTGGAGAATATGGTCGGGTTATACAGACTCACCAACTGCAAGAGCGATGTCGCCGCACTGATCGCCGGGTACAAGGGACAAGGTTAGTTACAGGAGAGAGACAGATATATAGATCACTAGCACCGCAGATAGAGAGAGACAGGTATACACCGTGGAGAATATGGTCGGGTTATACAGACTCACCAACTGCAAGAGCGATGTCGCCGCACTGATCGCCGGGTACAAGGGACAAGGTTAGTTACAGGAGAGAGACAGATATATAGATCACTAGCACCGCAGATAGAGAGAGACAGGTATACACCGTGGAGAATATGGTCGGGTTATACAGACTCACCAACTGCAAGAACGACGTCGCCGCACTGATCGCCGGGTACAAGGGACAAGGTTAGTTACAGGAGAGAGACAGATATATAGGTCACTAGCACCGCAGATAGAGAGAGACAGGTATACACCGTGGAGAATATGGTCGGGTTATACAGACTCACCAACTGCAAGACCGACGTCGCCGCCCTCATCGCCGGGTACAAGGGACAAGGTTAGTTAACACAGGAGAGTGTGTGTGAGACATAGAGAGAGAGAGAGAGAGAGAGATGGAGAGGGAGGGAGTTACAGCGAGCGGAGATGGAGAGACAAAGAAAGAGAGGGAGACTCAATAACTTTCTGCAAGATCGATGTCTAGGGAGGGACATGGTTTATTTTTATTCTAGGCGAAGTGAAGAGGTGTCTTGACACGGGCAAGGAAACTCCGAGCATAGCTCGCTCGCTACAAGGGACTGGGTTAGTTAAAGAGAGGGATAGAGAGGTATATAAATAGCGTCGCAGAGCTTTCCTCTTCGGCGCGCTTCTCCCGACTACATAACTTCACCATTCTATTATTCTATTATAAAATCTAAGATATGAACTAAATCTTATTTCATTTTTTTTCGACGACGCGGTTGGCGCAGTGGTTAAGCAACTGCCTACTGAGCCGACGGTCCTGGGTTCGAATCCCGGCAAGGGCAAATATTTGTGTGATGAACTCGAATATTTTGTGCCTGGGTCATGGATGTTATTTGTATTTAAGTATGTATTTAGCTATATAAATATGTTCATCGTCATCTTGTGTCCATAACACAAGCCTACTGGAGCTTACTGTGGGACTAGATCGATTCGTGTGAAGTTGTCCGATATTTATTTATTTAATTATTTTCTAGCGACCGGAGTCGTCAAGGTGATATTCGACATCGTGACCAGCCTCAGCGTGACCATCAGCTCTGGCACCATCAGCAAAAATGACATCGGAACCGTAGTCATCTCGACTTTCACTATCTACAGCTCTGTCGCCAACTCCTACTCTCAAGGATGTGAGTATACTCATACTTATACTCATTTATTGATAAAATGTCAACATTTTACAAGTCAATACATTATAAAAATTGATTTCTATTACTATTAAATAATAAAAATTTAATCGCTCTTGTAGTATGGAGTAAGAGTAAATACCTACGCCTAGAAACCTAGTCAGTGCTTGAAAGTGAAACCAGTTTTGTTAAGCCACGGGCTACAGTCCGACCAAAAAGATCAGAAATTAAAAAGTGGCAATACTGTAGTGTCGTCCCCGTTTTCTCATATTGATTAGAAAGGGAGGACACTACAGTATTGCCACTTTTTAATTTCTTTCTAGTCTTATTGGTCGGACTGTAAGTTTCGTCCGTGTTCGTATCTGTGCATCTGTCCCAACGTCAAGCTCACAAACAACACGTCTCTACGATTAGTTCGTAGACACGAACACACAAAACCAAAAGCGGCTTGATCTTTCGCAAATCTGTTGTATGATATAAACTCTCGTTCTAGGCGTATTTGTTCTAAGCGTTTTCCTTAATTATTATGGCGTGTTGAAAGAGTATTAAATCGGCTTCGAAATTCACGTGGCTCGTATAATTTTTTAAGCAGTAGGTATACATTCGGAAAGCTTTCAACAACCAACCACTTTCTGAGGCAGTCGTATAAAATTCCATAGCATTTCACTTCCCCGAATTACATTTGTCATAAATGCATCATTTGCCTTAATTTTCATTTGCCATAAACTTTTTATTTCATAAATCATAAACTCTTCGGGATTTCTTTAATATTATTCACGGAGAAATCATTAGGGTTGGTAAGGTTTATGAAAATCCCGAAGAGTTTCAGCTTACAGAGAGAAATAAATTTATGGCAAATTGGCAAATGAATATTATAGCCATAAGGCATATGAAAACAAACGATAGAGAAAACAACATTCATCTAATTTCTTTCCCCAGCCGGTACCATCATCATCAAGAAGGTGCTCCCCATCTGCGGGCCATATCTGGAGAAGCAACGATTCCCTGACATCAGCTCTAAGATCACCGAGGTGGAGAAAACCAGCGCAGTGGGTGACAGCAACAGGATTGACTGGAAGGCACTGCAAATCGTAAGTTTGTTGCTATAGCCCTCACCACCACCTACTCAATTCTAACTTGTTGATCTACTCCGCTACCTAAAGGTTGTCTGGAAGAGATCGCTATTTAGCGATAAGACCGCCTGTTGTTAACCTCTGTTTATTTTTTACTGTTTATCTCTCATGTTTTGTATCCCTGTGTATTTGAGGTGTTTTACAACCCACGCCATGTTGCGGATTTTTTGTGGTAGGTACTAGTTTATTTTACAGGCAACGACAAATTTCTAGTATTTATTGCATAATAAAACCAAAACTATCCACAGTGATGGAATTCAAGTTTTTTCAATAGGACTCAGTATTTATTTCCCAAGAAAAACGAAGGATTAAGCAGCATTCCGGTAAACAATGTTTTGAATTTGATTAATGACAAATCCTTGACAATTCGCTGCTGACGTTTAATAATGCATATGAAAGCTGTTTGTAGCGGCACGATCCCTGGGCCGGACCGAGACTTGCTAGGCTATATAACCTTCTCTAAATCGTAACTTTATTTGACGCGGTTAGCGCAGTTTGTACTGCACTTTCCTACTGAGCCGGCGGTCCTGGGTTCGAATCCTGCCCTGTGAAAATTGTGTTACGTTACGAACTCGAATATTTGGGCGGGTCATGTTATCTATATATATATATATATATATTTTTTTTTTATTTTTTTTTTTATTTTTTTTTTATTGTCTATAATATGTATTTATATATTATGTTATCGTCGTCTAGCACCCATAGTACAAGCTTTGCTTAGTTTGGGACTAGATCGATTTGTGTAAGATTGTCCCTTAATATATATTTATTATTCATTATTATCTCTCTCAAACTTGCAATGTTTACATGTATATTTTCACTTTGCTTGCTCAAAAAGTAGTTTATTTAAGCTTCGCGAAGCGGGGCTAAAAGTACCATTTTAACCTCTAGGGTTTAAATGGCAACCATATTATTTTACAACCGAATCATTGTTAAATAATGTACTTTGCTCCCTGCAGCAAAACAGCAAGAACGACCAAGCCGTCTCTGATGTGAAGGACGTGATCAAAGGCGTAAATGACAGCAAGAACATAAACTCTGCCTCCCTCTCGGCAGTCCTGAACCTGGAGATTCCCGTCAACTTCGACGGAGTGCTCTCATTCAGCGTCAAGGTGGTTCAAGCTCTTGGGGGAATCATTGACCTGTTCATTAAAGGACTTGGCTCTCTTCTTGTCAGACGTAAGTATTTTTTCATTTTACTTCAAAGACCGTAAAATGGGGTGAGATATATAATAATTAGGTATATCTAAAAAACAAGCACAATCGTAGTAACTTTTCGGAAAATGCAGTTGCAATTAACGAGGACATTAGTGCACAACTCCGTGGTTTAAATTTCATCACTACATAGTGTAAAACAAAGTCGCTTTTCTGTCTGTCTGTCCCTATGTATGCTTAGATCTTAAATCTACGCAACGGATTTTGATGCGTTTCTTTAATAGAGTAATTCAAGAGGAAGATTTATATGTATAATACATGCATAATATAGTACAGTACAGTTAGTATCAGCATTTTACCGATGCGAGGCCGGGGCGGGTCGCTAGTCAATATATAAATTACAAAAATTTAAAAACTAAAGCCTGACCAGAAATATATGAGGATGCGCCATATTGCGGAATTGCACTGGAACTAATTACTTACACTGGCAATGATTTTATGATGGTTTGTCAACAATGTCAATGTCATTCGTGGTGATTTCTTTAAAAGGCAAATATTTAAAAATATCCAAAGAAAATGCCGAAAACTTTTCACAATTGTGAACGTAAGATTATAAATAAAGTGTACATGTGTTTACTACACGAAAAACAGTCAGGAAAAGAGTACATTCCATTAAATAATATTACGAGGTTAACATAGTGGAACTGACAGATATTTAAAACTAATGTCATTATAGTGGGTTGCGATTGGTTGCAAAATTGTTGCCACGTAAATCGTATAAATTGCGCCCTCTTGACAATCCTCATATATTTCTGGTCAGGCTTTAAATACATACCTACAATTTTTTTTTGTTTTTTTTTTAAGTTGCCTAATCCTAACCTCCAATTCCAGTCGTCGGCTGCCTGATCAACTACATCGTGGCTATCCTGGGCGCCTCTCGCAACAGCAAGAGCTTCGTCAGCCAGAAGGCGTTCTACGAGAGTTTCGGAGTGAAGGTCACCGGCACCAGGGTGACAGACCTCGTCTCCGGATTCCAGCTGAACAGCTGCCAGAGCGATTACGATGAAATCGTGAAGAAGCACACCAAGGGCAAGGGTGAGTAGCCGACTCTCTTTTTTATTGTTTTAAGACATGATTTGAACTGTATCAGGGCTGGTTATTAATTAACCAGCCCTGATACGCCGACTCTCGACGCCCTTATCTCTCTCCTTATTTTATTTTTATAATTTCATCATCATATCAGCTGGTAGACGACCCCTCATTCAATTTCTCCCCGCGATCCTAACCAGGTCATCGGTCCACCTTGTTGGGGGTCTTCCCACGCTGCGTCTTCCGGTCGCCACTCAATAACCTTTCTGCCTACGGCCGTCGATTCTACGAGCAATTACAATTTTAAAACACCCCCGACCACAAGTAGCTTATCATCACGAGACCCTCTTTCAATGAGTCATATAGAAAATTCTACTAAAACTGAATATAATTACAAAATTTGGAATTCGTAGCTTCAATATTGGCTGAGGTCTTGTCTCTTGCTCCAATTAAAGCTGAATATTTTGGAAACTACACCAAACATAGCTAAGAACCATCTTGACGGACATGTCTTTCGGTTTAAAAAAACCGCATTCAATTGTTCTATCCGTTTGGGAGCTATGATACCACAGACAGACACACAGATACACAGATACACATGTTAAACTTATAACACCCTTCTTTTTTCGTCGGGGATTAAAAAGAACTCAACTGTACCATAAACTAACCGTCAGTAATCATATTTTATTTGGTGTACAATAACGAACATGTTGCTTCCAGACATCGGCTCCCTCAAAGGCAGTGAGAAGCTCTTCTTTACGAGCTGCCAAACCCTCATCTCCATAGTCCTGAAGGGCGAGAAGATCACCGAAGCCGACCTGTCCATCGTGGTCCAGCTCATCATCACGATGCTCAGTGGGTTCGCGAACAGCTGCTCCGCGAATCTTGGCACCAAGTTAGCTGCGAGCTTCACGACTGCCTGCAGCTCTTGGTTGCACAAGAACAACTATCCAGGTAAGCACCATGTGGCCCACTTAGAAGCATTGACAGTTGGCAAGACGACAGCGACCTCCGGTGATTGTTCAGTGACCAAAGTTTAAAAAAAGTAGGCGGCCATTTTGCTTGTTCAATGACAGCCTGACAGGTCCTTCGTTGTCAACTCTAGCTCTCTGACCATAGAGCTTTGCCATTGTATTTTGTCGTGAAATTTTGTTTTTGTCTAAACTTTTTTACCGAAATTAGACAAGTCATGATTTCTCTGTTCTTTAGAATACCTCTTCAAGGTTTCCGTTAAATGGTATTATAGCCTAAGAAGAGTCGGTCAGGTCCAAGCATAGTGGCGCTTCAAAAAGCTTTCATATGGCAATAATATGCATACGTCATATATTTGCATTATTAAACGTCATTAGCGATTTGTCAAGGATTTGTCATTAACCAAATTCAAAACTTTCTTTACCGGAATGTTTCTCAATCCTTCGATCTTCTTGCGAAATAAATGCTATTGAAAAAAAACTCGATTAATTATTCTGGAAAGTTTTGGCTTTATTATGCAAAAATTACTTAAATTTGCGGTATATTTAATCCTGTTTCCTCTTTGTTAACATCAGTGACATTCACTGATTTTCAAAGTCAGTTAAAGCCTGACCAGAAATATATGAGGATGCGCCATGTTGCGGAATTTCACTGGAACTAATTTCTTACACCGGCAATGATTTTATGATGGTTTGTCAACAATGTCAATGTCATTTGTGGTGTTTTCTTTAAAAGACAAATATTTTAGATTATCCAAAGAAAATGCCGAAAACCATTCACAGTCGTGAAAGTAATATTATAAATAATGTGTACACGTGTTTATTACACGAAAAACAGTGAGAAAGAGTGCATTCCATAAAATTGTATTACGAGGTTGACATAGTGGAACTGACAGGTATTTAAAGTAATGTCATTAAAGTGGGTTGCGATTGGTTGCGAAATTGTTGCCATATAACTCTTATAAATAGCGCCCTCTTGACAATCCTCATATATTTCTGGTCAGGCTTTACCAAACATTTGCTGTTGCCAGTAAAATGAATTACCTACCACTAAAAATCCGCAATAAGACGTGGATTGTAAAACCCCCTGTTGGACTACACATACATTCATTGCTAGTAAATAAAAAAGCTTGTAGAACGGTTGTAGGATAGTTCTCATACTCTTCATACCAATTAATGAATTACGTTTCGTTCCAGCAATCCAACTGGAGACAATCACCAAGTCGGCCAACGAGTGCAACAATGTCGTCGCGCCGTGGACCACCCAGATCAAAACAACCGTCGTGACCAACTGAATCAAACCCCCACTAGGTCTACTATTGGAAGCGTTGTAGCGAAACAGCCATGTCTTGCAAGAATTGCGTCTTTTTCTACCAATATTGTACGGTTTTATAAGCCAAGACAGCCCAACCTAACCTAACCTACCAGTGGTGACAACAACTCACTAAAATTTCTGTCAATACTATTCGAAACCTCGTACAGTTGCCGAGAATCTTCTTGACCCAAAATGGCGGATCTGCGCATGCATATTTGTACGTAAATCGGCTACTGCGCAGTCAAGGTTAGGCTCAAGAAGATTCTCGGCAACTGTATCTAGTTTGTAGATTGATGCTGAGATAAGAGCTTTGTTTTATATAGGGATTTGTTACTGCGTTTTGGTTGTCAACGGACTATATCAGCGTTCTTCTGTCTCTTTCGCGTTGTATTCAATTGAAAGGGATAGACAATATTCGCTTGAAAGTTTGTGCTAGAAGTACTGGCTATTTCCTTACAAAATGCTGAAAAGAGTAGACTAACTACCTACCTACCTTTACAAACGCAAACATTGTACTTAGTTAATGTTCTCAAATGATTTAATTTATGTGCAGTTGATAAAATTAGTGTCAGATTTATGATTGTGTTTTATTTTCAAGATTTCTTTTGTCCGTGTCTCATATGTGGGGTCACAGCAAGCCTCTATTACAGAGACATAAGGTTCACATGTCAAACTGGGACAGTGAACGTGTTAATGGAGAAACGGACCCTTTCATTTTGTTCGGTATCCGCGACTGTCACACATTAAAATAATACAATTTGAACGGATTATGCCGCTGGTAGATATTTTTAAATAAAATAATTAATGGCCTTCTGTAATCTTATTAAAACTTTCGTGATACATGTTTAATTATTGTATTAAGCGGTTTACACTCACGTGAAATTGTCAGGAACGGCCCGACATGTTTCGAACTAGTATGGAGCTCTTCATCAAGGACGGTTGCCCGTACACCGCCGCGGCAACCTCGTCACGCCGCTGCCGCAGCGGTGTAAGGGGCAGCCGTATCGCACTATTTCACGTGAGTGTAAGCCGCTTAATACGATAATTAATGCCCTTCTGGCGCATGGGGTCCCTTTTTTACCCTTTGGGTACGGAACCCTAATAAAGGTGTCGCCATCAGATATATCGCAGGATTTATGGCGTTCATAAATATCTGAACATGTACTGTAACGCTCATTCAATAAGAGTCGTGTTCAGATATTTATGAACGCCTTATATGCTACGATATATCTGATGGCGACACCTTTATTAGGGTTCCGTACCCAAAGGGTAAAAAAGGGACCCCATTACTAAGACTCCGCTGTCCGTCAGTCTGTCTGTCTGTAGCAGCAACAGAAATGCATCATCTGTGAAAATTTCAACTGTCTAGCTATCACGGTTCATTAGATACAGCCTGGTGACAGACTGACGGACGGACGGGCAGCGAAGGCTTAGTAATAGGGTCCCGTCTTTACCTCTTGGGTACGGAACCCTAAAAACACCGAATTCGTCATAGATGTGTCAATAACCTTGAGTTCCTACGATTCCTCATGGATTTCGTCACGAGATCCTTACCAAACTTCATGTGACCATTCCGGCGTACTCTCGAACAAAAACTAATTTACCATTGATCAAAGCACAAAGAAAAATTGAAATGCGTAACCTGGTCCGAACCAGGCAGTCCGAACCCTTTCTTTAGCTCTCTTTCCTGTCTCTCTTTCTTTCTCTTGCTGACTACTAAACTGAAACTAAGTTTAGAAGGTACAGCAATCCAGAGAACTGCCCAAACACTGGCTGGACTCCCTCTTTAGCTCCTTTCCTCTGTCTCTGTACTTCTCTGTCTCTCTTTGTTTCTCTTGCTATCTTTGTATCCGTATCTATTCCTATTTCTCTTCCTGTCTCTTGCTATCTTTATCTCTCTATTTCTCTTCCTGTCTCTTGTTATCTTTGTCTTTATCTGACCCTATTTCCTATTTCTCTTCCTGTCTCATTCACGATCTCTCTCTTTCTTTTTTCACCTATTTTTCTCTTTGCCTCTCTATTTCTCTCTTTTTTCGTCTTTGTCTCTATCTCTCTCTTTCAGCCTTGCGCAGAACATAGAGTGAACTTCACAGCATTTTAAGTTTTGAGCAATTACAATACAATTTCAATTCATTTCTCTTCCTGTCTTTGTCTCTCTTTATCTCCCTATTTCTCTTCCTCTCTCTTGTCGTCCTTGATTCTGTCTTTCTCTTTCTGTCTTTATCTCTCTTTCTCTTTGCTTCTCTCTTTCTGTCTTTTTTTCTCTATCTCTCTCCATTCTTGCACAGGACATTGAGCGAACTAAGTTCTGATCATTTACAATACAATTTGCCATTATTAAAATGATAATTTAATATACCCAACAATAACTTAGACAGATGTGACTGAGCTAGCCCCCTAGGTAGGTCACCAGCAAATAGATCATGATGCAGAGCAGGAATATCAGCAAGAAGCAGGAACAGCAGTATATAAAGGTGTTTAGGTTGCGGCCGAGACCCGTAGACGGGGCCCCGCTGCACGAACAAACCCTGACGATACTATCTCTAGAGTATGTGACTCAACACTAGACAAATGGCAGTCCATCCCAGAAATAATAGTAACCAAGTTTAGGTACAGCAATCCAGGGAGCTGCCCAAACACTGGCCGAACTCTCTCTTTAGCTGCCTGTCTCTTTCTCTCTCCATCTGACTTTATACTTCTCTGTCTCTCTTTCTTTCTCTTGCTGTCTTTGTGTCTCTATTTCTTCCCATTTCTCTTCCTCTCTCTTTTTGTCCTTGATTCTCTGACTTTCTCTTTCTGTCTTTATCTTTCTTTCTCTTTACCTCTCTCTTTCTTTCTTTTTTCTCTATCTCTCTCCATTCTTGCACAAGACATTGAGCGTACTAAGTTCTGATCAATTACAATACAATTTGCCATGATTAAAATGATAATTTAATATACACAACAATAACAGACAGATGTGACTCGAGCTACCCCTCTAGGTAGGTCACCAGCAAATAGATCATGATGCAGAGCAGAAATATCAGCAAGAAGCAGGAACAGCAGAATATAAAGGTGTTCAGGTTGCGGCCGAGCCAGCCCGCCTGCCCGTACACGGGGCCCCGTTGCACGAACAAACCCGGACGATACCATCGCTAGAGGATGTGACTCAACACTAGACTAATGTCAGTCCATCCCAGCAATAATATTAACCGAGTTTAGGTACAGCAATCCAGGAAGCTGCCCAAACACTGGCCGAACTCTCTCTT
Source organism: Apotomis turbidana (assembly GCA_905147355.2). NCBI lineage: Eukaryota > Metazoa > Arthropoda > Insecta > Lepidoptera > Tortricidae > Apotomis > Apotomis turbidana. The sequence goes on along the minus strand of LR990305.1, from coordinate 7,278,851 downwards.
TAGCTGCCTTTCTCTTTCTCTCTCCATCTGAATTTGTACATCTCTCTCTCTTTCTTTCTCTTGCTGTCTTTGTGTCTCTTTTGCTTTCCATTTCTCTTCCTGTCTTTGTCTCTCTTTCTCTCCCTATTTCTCGTCTCTCTCTTGTCGTCCTTGATTCTCTGTCTTTCTCTTTCTGTCTTTATCTTTGTTTCTCTTTGCCTCTCTCTTTCTGTCTTTTTTTCTCTATCTCTCTCCATTCTTGCACAGGACATTGAGCGAACTAAGTTCTGATCAATTATAATACAATTTGCCATGATTAAAATGATAATTTAATATACACAACAATAAGTTAGACAGATGTGACTGAGCTAGCCCCCTAGGTAGGTCACCAGCAAATAGATCATGATGCAGAGCAGGAATATCAGCAGGAAACAGGAACAGCAGAATATAAAGGTGTTCAGGTTGCGGCCGAGCCAGCCCGACTGCCCGTAGACTGGGCCCCGCTGCACGAACGGCGATGGTGGAAGTTGTGGCTTGTTTGACATCACAGCTCCTGTGAAAAAAAGACATTGTCTCAAACACGCAATGAAATGTCGTCATAACGTGCGTTATAAGGCCGTGTTCAGACCGGGCTGACTGTCGGCCGCCGAATGTGTGAATATGTATGGAAACTGCGTAACGTTCGCTCACTTTCGCTCACTTTGGGCGGCCGACAGTCAGCCCGGTCTGAACACGGCCTAACAAGCTTCGTCTTTTCGGGCGGAACAACTCTAGAGAACTATAAACGACTTTCATACAAAATTTCATAAAAATGTATGAAACATGTAACGTCCAATTTTTTGACGTGACAACGTCTTAAATTAGGTTGCGCTCGGAGTCACTCATGAAAAAGTGTAACGCCCGCACATCTGTTACGATGAGTCACCGAACGAGAGAGGCCCGCCGGACCGGCGAATGCCTTGCGTCTCTCTCCCACTCAAACATGATCGGTCCGCCGCGCGTTGTTACGTAAAATCTTCGCCCGTAAAACCGACTTTACAGGCAACCAGTTTTTTTAATGTGGGTACACACTACACACCACAACCACAACCTTTTTAATTAAGCAATGCAATGATCGACCCACAAGGCATAAGGAATAATTCGAAAGGTTGCTTGGGCGTTAGGGTGGCGGAAAGGTTAACGCGCTGGACCGGCAATCCAGAGGTACTGGGTTTGATTCCCGTTCTATTGCACCAAGTTACGCTTTTCAATTATTCTTTGAGCTTTGATCTTTGTATCAATGGTTAAAGTACATTTTTTTGAACGGTCTAAACAGCTGAATTATATATTTTTTTAGTGGTGTATTTTTTTATTTCATAGCATATATTTGAGAAAAGCACCATATGTATGGTGCCTACCTATCACTCGTAGAAAACTACACAATGAATGGCGTTCACACCATGATGATTTATAAACGAAATGTTTACCAAACAATGCATTTTATTAACGTTGTTTTATCATTCGTTATTTTGTTAATTGACTAGAATAATAAATGACTAATTTGCTAAATAATGTTTTGTGATATGATGTTTTGTCCAATAAATAATTTGTATCATGATCTATTTGTAAAACTATATTTTATGCAACGTCTAACTTGGGAATCGTTAGTTTGTCTAACGTTTTTTGTAAAATGAATATTTATGAAACGTTGTTTAGCAAATGATTGGCTACCGAAATAAGTACTCATAAACTATTGTTAGTAACATAGGTAGGTATTTAATTATAATTATGTCTAACGGCTTTGTTTATGTGCATCATACAACAATGGTTTACATAAACACAGTCTAATAAAGCGCTCGGCAATCATCTTCAGGACGCTGTTGGCGCTGGCCCGAATCCTGCGCACCAGGGATGTACATCGCTTGCGCATAGTCGCGTAAAAACAATCTACTTGCGCTTCTGTGAACATTCCTGATGCACTGCAGTATCTTGGCAGCCCCATCAGCACCCTGAACGCATTGTTAAATTGCACTCTAAGAGCACTGTACTGTATAACGTGTAATTCGCCCACAGTCCGCTTGTATACAGGGATGTACAATAGGCTCGGAAAAGAGTAACCTTCGCTTCTTTGGAACATTTAGCGAACCGACGGGCGATCATGTTGGCTCTCACAGACAGCGCTCTTCGTTCCCGCTCAATGTCGGTATCGTCTTTAAGGTCAGAAGTGATAATATGTCCCAGATATTTAAATTGTGACACTACCTTAAGCACCTTGCCATTTAGTTTTATGGGCGGGACATCTGGCGTGCATTTATTTACCTACAATGGCATTGCCCCGAAGCGTATTTACAAAGGCTATACTGATAGGGTTCAGATGCGAACTGAACCAGATTAGCTTTTGTTTGGACAAAACTTAACAAAACCCTAATCTGGTATAGTACAGAAATTTACTGAAATCGTATAGACTTTATTAACTTAATTCATATATTTATTACAATGGAAAATAAATTAAAAATATACATACTAAAACTTAAAATTAAAAAGAATCCCCCAATATTGAAGCCGTCTGAGGCATCGTCCCCAGCACGCTCGCCGCGTTTCCCCTTTGAATGGCGAGGCTCAGTCTTTGAGCGAAAAAGGAGCCCGCTCTGATATTACCCGATACTCCGATTAATTTTTGTGAAATTTCTTTTACAATTTTCTTTGCATCCGAAGACCACGGGCCAAATGTTTCCACTGCCAGTGCCGCAAATTCGTAATTTTTATTTAAGAAGGCATATTTGCGGCGCTTGACGATTTGGGCATCTTCTGCGGCCATCCCCGGTTTTCTGGCGGAACGTTGGACATGGGACGGGGCTAGAGTGTCCACACATGTAACATCCCATGCCAAAGGCCGCCCGAGATGCCATGGCACCAGTGTGCAGCCATCCGGTCTCTTCCCGTCTTCAGCGGAAAGTCCCACAGGCTCCAGAGTTGCTGGAACGGATGCTGTGCCAAGGGCCCGGCGAACGAGGTCGTTAAGTGTCCCGTGTCTATAAAAACGACCAGCGCTTGACTGGCAAAAGAGGCCGTGTCGTCCGAGGGTGTCAGCAGAGCCTCCGCAACGGCAGCAAGGGTGTGGCTCGCAAATTTTTATACCGAGACGGAGGCAGATTGCGATTCTAAGAGTACTTGGATCTAAGACGGAACCGATGTTGCGTGAGGGCAGGGCATGCAGCCAATGTCCCGACTCCGGCTCGGATACTGCCAGTAGGCGGGCCCGCTCGGTCGCAGTAAGGCAACTGTCTAATAGAAATTTGTGAATGGATTTTACTGTTATGTGATCCCAGGCAGCTTGGCTGGCTTTTTCAGATGGCACGCTCTCACCCGGGTTCCTAGCGCTCCATGGTGACTCTGCATCCACCAGGTCCGAAACCTCTACATCAGTGGGATTAGAAATGTTAAGAATACCACTGATGAGGGTGACAGTACTGTGAATGGATGAGAGAAAGGCAGGAAGAGCAAGGTCGCCTGTGGAGCGTATGCCTAGTCCGCCATATTTAATAGGAAGAATTGCCTGGGACCAACTAGATAAATTTTGAGAAACGTTTAGAATTTTGCTCGTGGTTGTTTTTAATAGATCGTCGATAGTAGTGGTCAAAAGGGGAAATTTCCAGACAGGGCAGCAGCGTAAAATGAACATGAATTTGGGTGAAAAAAGACATAAACGTAAAATGTAGATAGCGACATGAGGGCTGATTTTAAATAACAAATCCGAAGAATCGCGAAAGTGGTTTAATTTTGAATTTAATGTTGGTGGAATGGCGTCTTCAAAAATTGGAGCACCGAGTGAGGGATTCGCGATTAAGTAAAGTGATATTAGGCGTTACACGGTTAAAAAGACTTAAAATGTTACCTCGGCATTCATCTGGGAGTTTTTCTGAGATAAAAAGCTCACACTTGTCGAAGTTAAGAGATATCATACCGATATTGCTCCTACAAATGATAGTCTGTTGCGACCTGAAACTTGAATAATATTTTAGTAACAAATCCGATTGTATTAAATAAATTACCGTCCATATAAATTACTTAAGCTTTTTTTACTTTTAGCATTATTTACTACTTCTTATTAGGGCATATTTAGTGTGAAATTGTGATAAAATAGTTAAATTTATATCAGAAGGAGCGCTGTTGTGGTCGCAGCAAAAAGCTAACACATTTGAGTGACTACTTTTTACCGTAACGGTAAATATATTGTTAACTAATATGCATAAACAAAAGCTCCCCGATTAGAATTTGAATCGGGTCAGTCAGTTCAAAAAACAAAATTTGTCCCTTCTGTGTTCAAAAAGTTAAGAAGTATGAATCTAGGTTACATTGCTATTACATCGGATTATAGAAGAGGGAACGTTCTTCATTCTCACAGGCATTCAATCAGAAAATTAGGCCCTGGAATCCGTAATTTCGCAAATGTCCACCGGAAAGACGCGCACCTAAATCTGACAATGACTTAATCGTGATCGTGACTGAAATAGTTATAGCTTATTGTTAATTCGCTACCCCGAAGCTAACTACGTCATCAAAACGAAGAACGTTCTAGATACGTTCTTTCCGTTAAATATTGTTGCTAATAACACAAAAGATAAGCAAATACACGATATCGCGTCTTTCTATTTGATCAGTTGTTGAATTATTGGATGATTTAAATACTTATTCATTTGAATGTGTAATTAAAAATTCAATTGAAATGAGTAAATTTACATAAAATGTCTGTGCGGTTTTTATACCTAATTTATATACAATTCAAGGTTGGTGTCAAAGACATAACTGAAAAAACAAGTAGGTATATTGTTTTCCACGTTGTTATAGTTTCAAACATAATTCAACGAGAAGAAATCTTATTTACGAGAACAACACTATCATCCTGACGTTTGAGTGTGAAGAAGTAACAAACATACAAAACACACTCTCAAATATGTGATATATTATATTCCAAAAGAAACCGGCCAAGTGCGAGTAGGACTCGCGCTCATCTTCACTGGCGCCGCATACAAATGAGGTGCAAAGTTAACGCAACCGATCACGTTTGTTCTATGGGAGCCCCACGCAAATATTGTTATATATCGTATGTTGTTATAGCGGCAACAGAAATACATCATCTGTGAAAATTTCAATTGTCAGCTATCACGGTCACAATGGCAACTGACGAGAAACCAACGGTGCCAAGTCAGTTGACACTGCCATGCTGGCCCGAGAGACGCTTCTTCACGCTTCGTTTGAAGGGTCCCAAGTTATAAGAAGGAGGAAACACATGAGCCGGCAAGGAGTTCCATACTTTAATAGTTCGGCAGATGAATGAATTGCCAAGCTTCTTGGTACGTGTGGGATATTCTCCACGGTGGGGCGATGATATCGCAAACCGGCACGTGTGGCTTGCGAAGTTGTGGCACGTGATTTTGTCCTCAGTTCTTCACCAACATTTTAAACAATTAATTGTAATGTCTGCTTTCGAACAAAACTATATCTTGAACCACGAACGAAAAAAGAGGGGTGTTATAAGTTAAGTCTGTGTATTTGTATAATCATAATCATAATCATAATCAATTTATTGGTAAAGCTAATTTACATGTCAGTTTACATGGTATACACATTAACATTCAATGGTTTATAATCCTTATATCGTAAGCATATTCAACCAGTTATAAAAATAATAAATAAAAAACAATTGAAATTCAATAAAAAAAAAAATTGATCAATTAGTACAAATAAAATTAAATCAATTACAGCGGGTAGTAACTGGAGGACGAGAGCTGAAAATCGAGCTCAGTGGCGTGCCATGGGAGAGGCCTATGTCCAGCAGTGGACTGAAACAGGCTGATGATGATGATCAATTAGTAGTCACACACAATTTGTAGTACAAGGCTTATACAAGAATAATTAGTAAGGTACAATTGAATACCAATAATATATCGAATTCATTTATTTTTAAATGATTCCTTGTTCATTATGAACTCGTCATAATTATAGAACGGGCGCTTAATAAGCCAACTTTTTAGGCGATGCTTAAAGATGCTTATGCTTGGGGCCTCTGTTATGTCATTCGGTAGCTGGTTATAGACCGAGGGGCCCATCACATGAGTCAGTTTCGAAGACTTGGCGAGCCTGCGGCTGATAGGAACGAGTTTGTTTGCATTTCGCGTATTGCGCTCATGTACCATGCCGTTCGTTTTAAACTGCGATATGTTTTCTCGCACATGAATAGCTGTTTGCATGATCACAATAGCAGGTAACGTAAGGATACCTAACTTTACAAACAGCTGTTTAGCCGGCGTGTCGAGTGGTACACGTGCGAGCGTTCTAATAGCACGTTTTTGAAGGCGAAAAACCCTTTCCCACTCGGCACAGCGACCCCAGAGTTCCGCCCCGTATTCTATCAGAGAGTGGATAGTGGCGAAGTAACACGTAAGCGCGACCTCGGGAGTCACTGTTCTGGTGACACGGCTTAGAGCGAAGCAGGCACTAGCCATTCTGCCGCACAACTTGTCAACGTGCCGATCCCATTTCAGACTCGAGTCAATTTCAAACCCTAGAAAAATTGTGGCGGTGGTTTGGTTGAGCGATATTCCGTCAATCTGGACAGGTAGTGGTTTCATAGTGCGGCCCGCTAGATTAAAGTGAATGTAGTGCGTCTTCTTAAGGTTTAATGCGAGGCCATTGGTTTTGAACCACTGAGCCAGCTGCGCTGCTGTTTCGTTCAATGCCTGACAAACGCCGTCCATGGTTGAGGCTGTAACAATAGCAGCAACATCATCAGCATACATAAGTACTTCGCCTGGTTTTATAGAATCCGGAAGGTCGTTTAGAAGCAAAGAGAAAAGGAGGTTCGATACTGACGATCCTTGCGCAACGCCCATCTGTGCTCCCGATGGATCTGATCTTGCTTTCCCACCATCCCCAACAACGACTTGCGATCTATTCTGTAGAAGGCACTTAAATAGGGATAGGGCTGTGCCGTGAATACCATAATGCCGCAGCTTACTCTCGAGTACGGCGTGGTCGGCCACATCGAACGCCTTTGAGAGGTCACAGCACAGGACGGCTACCTGCAACTGATGCTCTCTGGCGGCTAAGATGCGCCGAACCAGTTCGCGGGTCAGGGAGGTTGTGGATCGGCCCGCGCGGTACGCATACTGCCTATCAGATAGACTGTTGGTGGAGATTAAGAAGCTAGTGAGACGAGTACTTAGGCCATTTTCGAAAACTTTCGCTATCGCTGGTATGATCGAGACCGGTCTATATGCATCCATATCACTTCTACTACCCTTCCCTTTAAAGATAGGAGCGACCTTGCTTCTCTTTAACGATTCAGGGTAGGTGCCCTCATTTATACAGCGGTTAAAAAGCTCTGCCATAGCAAAAGACAGAGGAATCGGCGCTAGTCTCAACAATTTCATACTAACACCGTATACGTCTTTTTAGGGTTTTGGTGGAATGAGGGAAGTACCAAGCGATACACCTCATCCGCTGTAAATGGGCGGAGAGTGAGTAAGAAATCTGAAGCTGGCCGGGCATCACACAGCGCGCGCAGGGCGCCGGCGACGTCGGCGCGCGGCGCTCCGCACGCCGCTGCGGCGCTCAGAAACCTAGAGTTCATCGCGTTAACAACTTGTTTTTTACTGTCGAACTTTGAGCCATCATCTTTCCGAATTACATCTGTGACATCTAATAGGGGACTGTTATTTTTTCCACGTTCTTTATTTATTACACTCCACATAGCTTTATACCTGTGTGTCTGTCTGTGGCATCATAGCTCCCAAACGGATGGACCAATTTGAGTTTTTTTTAATCTAAATACTTGTCCGTCGAGATGGTCCAAAATATTCAGCTTTAATTGGAACAAGTGACAAAATCTCAGCGAATATTGAAGCTAAGAATTCGAAATGTTGTAGTTATGTTCAGTTTCAGTAGCATTTACTATAACACTTATTGAATGAGGGTCTCATGATAACCAGCTACTAGTTCCGGAGGTGTTTTAATTTAGGTTATTCGTATTCAATTTATAATAAACTAGCAGCCCGTCCCGGCTCCGCACGGGTGCCATGCTGATACTAAGTCTACTATACTATATTATACATGTCATAAACCTTCTTCTTGAATCACTCTATCTATTAAAAAAACCCGCATCAAAATCCGTTGCGTAGTTTTAAAGATCTAAGCACATAGGGACAGACAGCCAGCAGGAAGCGACTTTGTTTTATACTCTCTAGTGATGATGGAGTTCGGCCAAGAGCATGTCGGGAGACGCTCAGTGTAGGGTTCCGTAGTTGCCCATCCTTCACAAGAGACATTATAAAAATAAATATACATAAAACACAATCAAAATAAAAATATAAAACAGCAATTTTAAGCCCGAGATTTAAATTACGAGAAAGATTTCAAGCTCTATGAAAAGGTCGTAAACGCCAAAGTAACTGTAATTCCTTATTACCTTCTGCGAGTTGTCGATTATACGCGCTAGATCGAGCGGAATGTTTTAATGCAGTATGTCACTTAACTAATATGTGTACCTAACGTTCGAAGTATAAGGACACCGCGCGGCACTTATTACGTCATTTTAAAGAAAATTATGTAAATTTGCGATAACTCAAAAACGGCTGGACCGATTTTATTCAATATAGTTTTCATTGAAAGTACTTAGGTTACCTATAAGGCCTCATTTTCTTGAATTTGTCTATAATTTTGAATTTGGCTATTTTTTGGATTTCCGGAGCGAATATTTACAAAACTACTATCAAAAAATTGTGTTTGGAGACCCCTATTATTTTTAAAAGACCTATTTTAACGACACCCCACTCACTAGTGTTGGAACGAAAAAAAAATTCACCCCCACATTAGATGTACGAGGTACTTACCAGAAAAAAAATAGTTTTTTTAGTTTTTTTATTTACCGTTTTGTCGGCGTGATACATACACATACTCATACTTTAGCTTTTTAGTACTAATGATCACGGAGATAAGCCGCGGATGGACGGACAGACGGACACGGCGAAACTATAAGGGTTCCTAGTTGACTACGGAACCCTAAAAAACTAGAATTGAGAATTTCCTATTTTTGGAAGTCATTTTAAAATTACCATTCTTCTAGAACCGTTAAGAGCCTCCCAATGTTCTTCCAATCATTCCATCAAAATTATGTAATGTGATATTCAATTAATTTTCGACTTGACTCGACTTAAATGTAGCCACCCTGCAGCAGGCTGCCGTTAGGGTTGCCAAATCGAATAACCCTATTATCAGGACAAACAACATTGTTTTCGGGATTTTGTGACTTTGGTCGGGAGAAACAAATATTTAATCACATTATAAAGTTAATATATTTAAAACGGTTTATCATCATTTGCTAAACAACTTTTTACAAATAATCACTTAACAAACAACGATTCACAAACTATTCATTTCACAAACCTGTCATTCCTTAAAATGCTAATTTTACAAATAATTACTCGACAAATAACATTTAAGTAGTAACTTTGACACTTTATAAACATATTGAAAGACAAATGTATGTTGTCGATATACCACTGATTCGTACGAAACACTTTGCGTCTACTTTCCTTATGAGGACAGCTAAGGAATGCAACTCTCTTCCTGCGCACCTGTTTCCTGAAAAATATAACTTGGATCTCTTCAAGTCGAGAATGAATAGGAATCTTCTAGCCAAGCATGCTCCATCTTAGGCCTTATTGTCACTTAACATCAGGTGCAATCAAGGTTAAATGCATGGCTATTTTGAATAAAAAAAAAAACAATGTTTCATTTAAAAAACATTCACTTCACGAATAAATCGTTTTAAAAATCAGTTATTTTGCAAAACGTTAATTGAGAAACTATTGTTTCATACAAATATTAAAAATAACTCTATGTTACGAAACGCAGGACGGTATGAAGTTTAATACTCGAAACACTTGGGCCAAATATTAAACAGGCAAGTACTTATTTCGGTCAGATTGTAACAAAGTGGGGCCGTTTCTGGGACTTAAAACTTTTTTACAATTTTTTGTTGTAAATTAGATTGAATCTTGTAGATTACGCTAAAATAAGCATGTTTTGTCCTTTAAACTTTTTCTCTCAGAGCGATATTCACCGAGATATTGGGGTTCAAAAAAATATTTTTTTCAATGTTTGCCATTTTTAGGCTAAATTAGATTGAGTGATGTTCTATTTTTTAAGCAAGCATTTTGACGCTCCGCTATACATGGTCATAAAGCAAACCTAACCTAACCAACAGTTTTCGGTCTTTGAGCCATGTTACCTAAAAAACCTCAATAACCTGAACACTAAGACGTCTAGCTGTATGCTCATCAGAACAATTACTTTTTTAAAAATTAAGTATGTTAATATTTGTACTCGTAGAAAACTACACATATGAATGGCGTTCACACCATGATAATTTATTAAACGAAATGTTTACCAAACAATCCATTTTATTAACGTTGTTTTATCATTCGTTATTTTGTTAATTGACTAGAATAATAAATGAATAATTTGCTAAATAATGTTTTGTGATCTGATTTTTTGTCCAATAAATAATTTGTATCATGATCTATTTGTAAAACTATATTTTATGCAACGTCTAATTTGGGAATCGTTAATTTGTCTAACGTTGTTTTTAAAGTATATATTTGTGAAATGTTGTTTAGCAAGTGATTGGCTACCATTTAAAACAACGTCGTTCGCTGCCGACAGAAATGCCCATATAAATAAATACTAACAAAAAAAACATAAAATAGTTTTCTTATTATTATAATTTTATCTTTAATCTACAAAAAATTAGTAAGGTATTTTATTTATAGTACTTATGGAAACATTAGCAGTGGTATTTCTTTTTGAAATACTATTTTTATAAAATGAATTTGTTTTTCGGGAGATTTTTTACTTTGACGGGAGTCGGGAGGACTTACGAACATTCGGGAGAATCCCGCCAAATCCCAACCATCTGGAAATCCTAGCCGTGATCTTGGGGACATCGGATTTAGTTAGATACTCGTAAATATTTAGTATTCTAAAGTTAAGGTTAGTAGGTTCAGTTGGTTATTTTTAAGAGTATTTATTTTCTTCAGCAGTAGAGATGTGTAGCTCGCGAGTGAGTGATTCAAACGAGCTATATCATTAGGTTTAGCTCACTAGCTCTTTCGCTCACTGAAGATTGAAGTAGCTCAGTATCTCATCTGTCATCTCAGTATTACTCGCTCGCTCTCGCATTTTTCTCGTCGTTTCGTCTTTTAAATCTAGATTGTCTCTAGTTCTCTACTCACTCGTGAACGATATAGTCTAAAGATCTACTGAGCTAAATGAGTGATATACATATCTCCGTGACATAAAGACATATCACTATTTTCACCTCACCAGCTCAAACATGGCGGCTTTGCTGCGAGATAACAGTGAACAAAATGCGATTTTGTTTCGAGCGTGAGTAGAAAGTAGCTTTTTAATTTTTGACTACGAATTGTCATTTCTCAGCCACAGAGGTTAATTATAAAATTTGAATCATTCGAATGTTGATGTACTCTATGTCTCTTTCGTATCTATATGAAAAAGAGAGTGATAGAGACATATCGTTTCTAAATTCGATTTTCGAATCCGACTTAGAATAAGAACACGTTCCGATCGACGTGCCGTACCAAAAAAATTAAAAAAAAAATTACCTGAAGAAGTTTTTATTCCAAAATACTGTTTTGAACGACCAAATGTTTAAATAATTGTGTCTTTTATATAATTCAAAATAGATTATTGTTGAAATAAGTTAAGATTTTTCAACTTTATACTGTAAATACCTGTACAAATTATTTATGACTTCACCAATTTATCATAGACACAGTTTTGAATCATATTTTAAAAACATCGAGTTGAAATTGTTATTTTCTTTTGTATTAATTTTATTTAGTGCTTTACGAGTTAAAATATTAATTAAACTATAAACAAAATCTCTAATGTATCTGCTCAATCTTCCAATTTGATCAAATAATGACAACCATGGTGGTTGTGAGGGACTGGTACAGTGTTGGAACGTATTATTTCAATTTATTTAGATTTTTATTTCATTTCAAGCAGCGGGTATCTATTTTCTAATAAATAATGTCATTGAAATCAGCAAAAAAAGACAATACACATACCTATACCTGAATGGTGTAGGTATGTGTATGAAGAAAAAGTACAAAAAGTCGAACCTATGTTCTTGCTGTCGAGGTGAAAAGTTGTGTGTGCTACACGAGAGCAAAGTTTTTTGCATCTCGTGCTGTTGAGTCCCTCGCTACACTCAGGATTCTAAATTAGAATCACTCGCTACGCTCGTGATTCAAACATAGAATCCTTCGCTTGCTCGGGACTCAAAATCAGCACTCGCAACAAAAAACAACTTTGCTCTCTTGTTGCACAAATAACTATTTCACTTCAGTGACACATTCTGCGCATCTCTATTCAGCAGTTGAGGTAGGTAATGAATTAACTTTACTCCATATAATTCCACAAACAATCAGCCTTCTTAAAATACCAACAATAATATTCATACCATTAATAAAATAATAAGCACATACGTGTGTTTTCTATATATAATCAAAATAGTATTATTTTATGAAAGTTGTTTTTTATTTGCCACATGTATTTACGTCATTACATACGTGAATATTGCAGATATAGATATATAGCGACGGCAACTGTCTGGGTCTTCCAAGATGAGTCAAAACCGATCAAAGTCATACGCTCACGGAGCACTTAAAAAAAAATGGGCAAGTGCGAGTCCGACTCGCGCAAAGGGTTCCGTACCATAATCTATAACAATTTTGTTGTATGGGAGCTCCCCTTAAATATTTATTTTATTTTATTTTAGTATGTGTTGTTATAGCGGCAATAGAAATACATCATCTGTGAAAATTTCAACTGTCTAGCTATCACCGTTCTTGAGATACAGCCTGGTGACAGACGGACGGACGGACGGACAGCGAAGTCTCAGTAATAGGGTCCCGTTTTTACCCTTTGGGTATGGAACCCTAAAAAATGGTTGCCTCGTTTGTGGCAATGTGGCAAGATCGCAAGACGGTTATCGCTGTCTGGTATACCACTGTTTGTTTGCCACAAGTCATCACAGAGATTGGAAAAACCGGCCAAGTGCGAGTCGGACTCGCGCACCGAGGGTTCCGTACAAACACTCCATCCCTAAGTGGTTAAGTTAAGTTTGCACCTGGTATGTATAGCGCCCCATATAAATTAGGTGCAAAGTTAGGTATTACAAAACCTACTTACTAGATCTCGTTCAAAACAATTTTCGTTGGTAGTTTTTATAGTAATGTACATCACATGTTTTTTTCAGATTTTCATTTTCTTATTTTAGAAGTTAGAGGGGGGGAGGGGCAACTTTTTTCCACTTTGGAAGCGTCTGTCACGCAAACTATACGGTTTAGAAAAAAAATATTTTAGAAACCTCGATATCATTTTTGAAGACCTATCCATAGACACCCCACACGTATGTTTGATGAAAAAAAAAAATTTGAGTTTCAGTTCTAAGTATGGGGAGCCCCCAATATTTACTATTATTTTTTTATTTTTGCATCAAAATCTTACTGCGGTTCACAGAATACATCTACCTACCAAGTTTCAACAGTATAGCTCTTATAGTTTCGGAAAAAAATGGCTGTGACATACGGACAGACAGACAGACGGACAGACGGACAGACAGCCGGACAGACAGACATGACGAATCTATAAGGGTTCCGTTTTTTGCCATTTGGCTACGGAACCCTAAAAACAACTCATGACGTCGTATTGCATCATGACAATGCAAGTACGCACACCGCCCGCGATACAAAGATGGTTTCATGTCCGATTCATTTTCAATTCAAGTGGCTCGCCTCTGGAACGGTCTTCCTGTCTCAATTTAAACAGGCACCGAGTAAGCTAGCGTTTAAAAAGTCCGTGTCTCGTAGTCTATCGGCTTAGTATGCTTCATCGCTGTATATATTTATGTAGGTATATAGGTATTTATTTATATGATATATTTATAAATTATATTAGATGTATATTTACATGAATAGCAAAAATTATGTATAAGTATTATGGCGGCAAAGCGACACCTGAACTTCTATTTAATGTGCCACATTTATTATTTTGAAAGAGGGTAATCGCTAAGACGTAGCTTTATTTTGAAGAAGCTCGACTCGAGCATCTGGACCAAAAGCGCCGCTTACGGAAGACTCGACACAAACCTGCCTACACTTACACTTTTGACACACAAGGGCAAAAATTATGTATAAGTATTATAATTATATTTTGTTACTTTATGTGTCAAGTTAGTTGCACCGCCTACAATTTTTCCGCTTTGCCCTAAGGTTGACTGGTAGAGAAAGCCTCATGGCATTAAGTCCGTCTTTTGTACGATAAGTTTTCTTTTGCACAATAAAGATTAAATAAATAAATATGTTTTGAGCACTCAAAATGTCGAAATTTTAGATCTTAGCCTTACAGCCCTAACTTGAACCCTAACTTTTTTTTTATTTTCCACAAAATTAATTCTTCGTTGTCAACATGTCAGTTCACCCGAAGAAGCTGTCGACGCATACAAATCGGCCATTTTGACTACCCCCACTTCGGAGTGGAAAACTGATTCGAACGCATGCTAAGTGTATTAAATATCGCGGAGAATTCTTTGAAAAACAATACATGGTAGTCAACAATCAACAGCACAACTTAAAAGGCAGCCCTCGTACAGTTAATATTTACTGAGTTATGGCTGATGATTTTGTGATAAATATTACGTTATAACACTCAATCGTTATGTGAAAAATGCGCACCCGTTAATAACACTAGTAACTAATAAACAAGGTACTGTTCGAAATGGCTAAAATTTTTAAGTTTTTAAGTTTTGCACCCAGATAAGTATCCCCGCCATTTTGAAAAATTAAAAAACATCGGATTGGACAATCATCGAACTTATAAAACTTCATGAGAGACTGTTGAGAAATGTGACCCTTAGGCGAGAACAGTCGGAAAGCGTCTGAACATCCAAACAGCCTAACAGACGAAAGAAAGTTGAGCCAAGCTGAAATGGACACACTTGCTTTGTTTGTTTGCTTTGTTGTATGGTGCCTGAATGGTGTAGGTATGTGTATGAAGAAAAAGTACAAAAAGTCGAACCTATGTTCTTGCTGTCGAGGTGAAAAGTTGTGTGTGCTACACGAGAGCAAAGTTTTTTGCATCTCGTGCTGTTGAGTCCCTCGCTACACTCAGGATTCTAAATTAGAATCACTCGCTACGCTCGTGATTCAAACATAGAATCCTTCGCTTGCTCGGGACTCAAAATCAGCACTCGCAACAAAAAACAACTTTGCTCTCTTGTTGCACAAATAACTATTTCACTTCAGTGACACATTCTGCGCATCTCTATTCAGCAGTTGAGGTAGGTAATGAATTAACTTTACTCCATATAATTCCACAAACAATCAGCCTTCTTAAAATACCAACAATAATATTCATACCATTAATAAAATAATAAGCACATACGTGTGTTTTCTATATATAATCAAAATAGTATTATTTTATGAAAGTTGTTTTTTATTTGCCACATGTATTTACGTCATTACATACGTGAATATTGCAGATATAGATATATAGCGACGGCAACTGTCTGGGTCTTCCAAGATGAGTCAAAACCGATCAAAGTCATACGCTCACGGAGCACTTAAAAAAAAATGGGCAAGTGCGAGTCCGACTCGCGCAAAGGGTTCCGTACCATAATCTATAACAATTTTGTTGTATGGGAGCTCCCCTTAAATATTTATTTTATTTTATTTTAGTATGTGTTGTTATAGCGGCAATAGAAATACATCATCTGTGAAAATTTCAACTGTCTAGCTATCACCGTTCTTGAGATACAGCCTGGTGACAGACGGACGGACGGACGGACAGCGAAGTCTCAGTAATAGGGTCCCGTTTTTACCCTTTGGGTATGGAACCCTAAAAAATGGTTGCCTCGTTTGTGGCAATGTGGCAAGATCGCAAGACGGTTATCGCTGTCTGGTATACCACTGTTTGTTTGCCACAAGTCATCACAGAGATTGGAAAAACCGGCCAAGTGCGAGTCGGACTCGCGCACCGAGGGTTCCGTACAAACACTCCATCCCTAAGTGGTTAAGTTAAGTTTGCACCTGGTATGTATAGCGCCCCATATAAATTAGGTGCAAAGTTAGGTATTACAAAACCTACTTACTAGATCTCGTTCAAAACAATTTTCGTTGGTAGTTTTTATAGTAATGTACATCACATGTTTTTTTCAGATTTTCATTTTCTTATTTTAGAAGTTAGAGGGGGGGAGGGGCAACTTTTTTCCACTTTGGAAGCGTCTGTCACGCAAACTATACGGTTTAGAAAAAAAATATTTTAGAAACCTCGATATCATTTTTGAAGACCTATCCATAGACACCCCACACGTATGTTTGATGAAAAAAAAAAATTTGAGTTTCAGTTCTAAGTATGGGGAGCCCCCAATATTTACTATTATTTTTTTATTTTTGCATCAAAATCTTACTGCGGTTCACAGAATACATCTACCTACCAAGTTTCAACAGTATAGCTCTTATAGTTTCGGAAAAAAATGGCTGTGACATACGGACAGACAGACAGACGGACAGACGGACAGACAGCCGGACAGACAGACATGACGAATCTATAAGGGTTCCGTTTTTTGCCATTTGGCTACGGAACCCTAAAAACAACTCATGACGTCGTATTGCATCATGACAATGCAAGTACGCACACCGCCCGCGATACAAAGATGGTTTCATGTCCGATTCATTTTCAATTCAAGTGGCTCGCCTCTGGAACGGTCTTCCTGTCTCAATTTAAACAGGCACCGAGTAAGCTAGCGTTTAAAAAGTCCGTGTCTCGTAGTCTATCGGCTTAGTATGCTTCATCGCTGTATATATTTATGTAGGTATATAGGTATTTATTTATATGATATATTTATAAATTATATTAGATGTATATTTACATGAATAGCAAAAATTATGTATAAGTATTATGGCGGCAAAGCGACACCTGAACTTCTATTTAATGTGCCACATTTATTATTTTGAAAGAGGGTAATCGCTAAGATGTAGCTTTATTTTGAAGAAGCTCGACTCGAGCATCTGGACCAAAAGCGCCGCTTACGGAAGACTCGACACAAACCTGCCTACACTTACACTTTTGACACACAAGGGCAAAAATTATGTATAAGTATTATAATTATATTTTGTTACTTTATGTGTCAAGTTAGTTGCACCGCCTACAATTTTTCCGCTTTGCCCTAAGGTTGACTGGTAGAGAAAGCCTCATGGCATTAAGTCCGTCTTTTGTACGATAAGTTTTCTTTTGCACAATAAAGATTAAATAAATAAATATGTTTTGAGCACTCAAAATGTCGAAATTTTAGATCTTAGCCTTACAGCCCTAACTTGAACCCTAACTTTTTTTTTATTTTCCACAAAATTAATTCTTCGTTGTCAACATGTCAGTTCACCCGAAGAAGCTGTCGACGCATGGGTCGTTCTCAAAATATTTGCACCGCCACCTGTCAACAGGTTTGTCTTAGAAGAAGTTTTTTACACTGCATTATTTTAAATATCCAATTATCAACACATATCGATAGACACTTTTTACATAGAGGCCAAATGCTTTTAATTGAAACTAAAGTATATTAATAGACAAAAAATCGATTTAAAACTAGGTTTTGTCGGTCACTTGCCGTGTCCCAACGCGAGGTACTCATGTTTCGTTGTAATAAAAACATATACATTACCGACTTACCTTAAGTTCAGTACTCCATTTTATTTTCATATATGATGAGGATTGAATACTACCATATCGAATAATAATACTATGCTTATGTTGCGAATTATTTGCAATTTAAGTTTGTCCACGCCATTTTTTGTCGTTCACTTGTCATGAGACAAACATTACAATTGTGCGACTACTATAACGTTTCCCCTGCCTCACACCGCATAAATCGAGACCTTCAGTTGCCACCTAACACTGTCCCGAGTGGCACGTCGTCAGTGTGCTCCACTAAAAAAATATGATACATACACTTACGCGAGCGGGAGTTTGTAATGGGTATGTAGTCTATATTCTGCCTTCCATATTTTGGTTGACGTGTGTACTATTGCATTAATTTTAATTTATAACGCGTAAAGTATGGTCTACTTTTATGTGTACAAATATGCAGTTAATCAACGAAATACTTTATTTGTTTTGATGACATAACTGTCATTTTGTCCATCTCCGGTATGTCGTTCACTTGTCTATAAAAAAACAGGTGAACGACACATACGGCAGGCGAACGACAATTATTTAAACACTTATACACAATTATTTAAAAACCAGGTTTTATCGGTCACTCGCCATGTCTCAACTCATGTTTCGTTGTTATAAAAACATATATATTAACGAAATAGCTTAGTTTGAGTATTCCATTTTACTTTCAAGCTGTCTTAGGAGGAATCGTTAGATGGCGGCGCCCGCACCAGATTTCGAAAGCATCAATCCTCTGCCTGTCAGCGGCTTTGAGCGTCCAGGTCTCAGCCCCATAAAGTTATATGGAGAAGACAAGTGCACAGACGAGGTGCATGTTAGTCCGGTTAGGGATGTTTCTATTTTTCTATATTTTGGCCGAGTTGGGTCATCGCTGTTTTGGCCATTCCGATTCGTCTGCGAATCTCTGATTTACATGTGCCTCTATTTGTGACAATGGAGCCAAGGTACTGGAAGTGATCAACAGTTTCAAACTCTTGAAGCAGGTTAGTACTTTGTCGACTAGTAAATGGTCGACTATCATCAGCTCGGTCTTTTTTTTTAACCGACTTCAAAAAAAGGAGGGGGTTCTCAGTTCGGTTGTATGTTTTTTTTTTTTTTTTTTTTTTTTTTTTTTTTTTAATGTTTGTTACCTCATAACTCCGTCATTTATGAGTCGATTTGGAAAATTCTTTTTAGGTTCATGAGTAGACATCTCAAGGTTGGTCCCATAAAATTTTGGTGAAGATCGGATGACGAGATCCATGAGGAATCGAAGGAATTCCTGAAATTTTATAGGCACTCATAATATTTTTAATGTTTTTTCTAAAACTATTTAAGTATTTGCATATGGTAGTCATCATCTTCTCATGCTGAACTGATGATGGAAGGTACAACTCCTTAACAGTTAGGAGTTAGGAGATATTTCAAACGAGATGCATGCCTTCAAGACCTCCCTGATCACCCCGCCATAAGTATTTTATATGAATCACTAAAAAGCGAAAAAAAAAAATTTTTAACAAAAAAAAGAACCGACTTCAGTAAAACTAAAAAGCCGAAAATAACCCGTTCAAGTACAGATTACATTTGACTCACCCTTTGAAGTCGGTGCCAAACCTCACGTAAACTTTAATATATAAATATAATAACTGAGTGGTTTGGGATCGATTTCAAAGGGTGAGTCAAATGTAATCTGTACTTGAACGGGTTATTTTCGGCTTTTTAGTTTTACTGAAGTCGGTTCTTTTTTTTGTTAAAAATTTTTATTAATATCGAGACCCATTCTGAGGCTGGTTGTTTTGACTCATTCCAAAAGTTGGGTCACTTCTGCTTCGGGTGATGCAAAATAGGCGATGTCTACCACGTACCTTCAAGGGCTCCATATCTGTTAAATAGCCTATTGGGGATATTATGCATCCCTGTCGTACACCTTTCTGGAACTTAAAGTTCTTGTATGTGACATCTCCTACCGTCACCATTCCGTATCGAGGCTCGTAAAGGCTTTATAAAGTGTTACCAGATGTGCTGGCAGCTTCAGACAATACCTCCCATAGCTTATCCCACCTAACGCAGCCGAAGGCTTTCTGGTAATGAGATGTGAAGGAATTCCTCGAGGATGACGAAAACAGCAGTAGGTAACTCAGCGGGTAAGAAACAATATCTCAAAAGAAGCAGCATTAGGATGCAGAAACGTTATTTAAATGATTCGCTGTTGAACCTTCATAAGAAATTTATAAAATCACGTGGGTGATTCACACATCACGAGTGAGTGACTGACACAAATCACGAGTTTTGCATCTTTTTGGTTAAGACCTTTCTGGATTGTACAGGCTTCAAAAACCTCCTGAGAAATGTCCTATGAGATGAGAATTAAATGGTTGTTTTCTTTATGCAAATTGCTAACATAAGGAAAAAATAAAAATAAAAACAATCAAAAAATCACTAGTTGACAGTTCAACGTAGGTTTTATTTAAAATGTCATTTACCTGCAACCGTCGTCGTTAACCTGCTAACAAATTCAGTTAAGTTAGAACATATTTGTCGCAAACCTGCACGCATAGTCGATAACTTGGTAACAAATGTCGTTTACCTGACATCGATGTCTTTCACCTGTCGAACTAAAATTTCAAACACCTATATCTTCTAAGATATTCAATTTAACTACTTCCCTCGACGTGATATTAATTGTCTGAATATATTTCTAGCGATCCTATGAAAAATAAAATAAAAAATCGCAACTTTAAAAAAAAATGCAAAATTACCACAGCTGTGCAAATATTTTGAGAACGACCCGCATACAAATCGGCCATTTTGACTACCCCCACTTCGGAGTGGAAAACTGATTCGAACGCATGCTAAGTGTATTAAATATCGCGGAGAATTCTTTGAAAAACAATACATGGTAGTCAACAATCAACAGCACAACTTAAAAGGCAGCCCTCGTACAGTTAATATTTACTGAGTTATGGCTGATGATTTTGTGATAAATATTACGTTATAACACTCAATCGTTATGTGAAAAATGCGCACCCGTTAATAACACTAGTAACTAATAAACAAGGTACTGTTCGAAATGGCTAAAATTTTTAAGTTTTTAAGTTTTGCACCCAGATAAGTATCCCCGCCATTTTGAAAAATTAAAAAACATCGGATTGGACAATCATCGAACTTATAAAACTTCATGAGAGACTGTTGAGAAATGTGACCCTTAGGCGAGAACAGTCGGAAAGCGTCTGAACATCCAAACAGCCTAACAGACGAAAGAAAGTTGAGCCAAGCTGAAATGGACACACTTGCTTTGTTTGTTTGCTTTGTTGTATACACTATCGAAAATTTGTACGAAACTCGTATTAGGAATTGATGGTTAAGTTTATCACGTGATAAATAAGTGATAAAGCATCTGTCACACACGGATTTTGTCAAAACGTGACGGATACTGCTACCAGAAGACATGGATGTCAGAATTCATCCAAAGCCAATCCACCCTATCAGTGGTAGCAGAGCGTTAAGAGCGTTAGTGGCAAATGGAAGAGAAATAATTAAAACCGTGAGTAAATGAGATAATAAAATTTTAAAAATGAAGCATAGCATCTAAGAAGCATAGAATCGCTGACAAAACCGAATTACGATACCTGGCAAATTCAAACTTAAACTGGAAGTGCCATGTAGACCGGCTCTGTGACAGATTGGGTAGTGCAGTCTTCGCATTAAAAAAATTAAAACCATTGATGTCCAAAAATGCGCTAAAATCCGTCTATTTTTCTCATTTCCATTCATTGATGTCATACGGAATAATCATTTGGGGTAATTCTACTGATGCCCAACGAGTCCTCATTCTCCAGAAGCGCGCACTGAGAATACTGGCTGGAGTAAAACCCAGATATTCTTGTAGGGATTTATTCGAAACGTACCAGATCATGACGCACTACTCACTTTACATATTTGAAATTTTAATGTTCGTAAGAAAGAGTTTGCCAACTTTTGCACGTGTCGAAGTGTCGGGCAAACAGATTCGATCGTCAGGGAGACTCAGAACAGTCCCGCGTCGCATGGCACTTGCAGGTAAAAACCCGCGCGTCATCGGCCCGACCTACTACGAGCGTCTACCCGCCGAAATACGTACTGAACCATCTGACGAAACATTTCGACGAAAATTGAGAAACTTTTTATTGAAAAATCCATTTTATTCTGTTAGTGAGTACATGGACATGAAATTATAAAATGACATTTGTTTATTTAGTTATTAAATGTTTTTCTGACGATCCCATGGGAGATATGTATATCTATTATAAGTTGTGTAAACTAGTTTTTTACTCATAGTGACATATATTTCTGTTCTATCTGACATTGCATTTTATGTTTCTATTATTATTGTTGTAGTTATATTATGAGTGTATATTTGACTTAATTGAATGATTATTATCTTATTATATGTTTTTATTGACGATCATAATATCAAGATTCATGTAAATAACTTAGGATAGGTAATTTATAATGTAATTTGTTATTATGAAATAAATAAATCTAAATCTAAATCTGGTGCTTACAGGCACAGGCGATTCTCATAAGACAATCTGTGGGAGTACACTAGTGGTGAACAAACGTTAGCAGCAACTGCGACTGCCGAACAAAAGAGTCAGAGCTACTTTTACTTATATCACCACCAGAACTTAAACAAATAAAGGGATGTAACACATCCAATGGTATGGGATAAACTAAAATCTGTACACCAAAGTTCAGGACCCGCGAGAAAGGCTTCGCTATTAAAGCAGCTAATATTAAAGAAAATGACTTCACAAGTAGATGTGAGAGAGCATCTCAGTAACTTTATGGACGTAGTGGGTAAATTAGAAGAGATGGATGTCAGAATTCATCCAAAGCCAATCCACCCTATCAGATACTTTGTCACTTAAACCCGCTCCAGACCTTCCGATCCGATCCAATTTATCGGAAGAAATTAGATAATGTGTAGTGTTTTAGGTCCTAACTATTGCACTACACATTATCCGATTTCCTAACAATTACGCTACACATTATCCGATAAGTAGGATCGGATCGGGTAGGATCGGAGAGTCTGGAACGGGTTTTATTCTTTATCGCGTGACGAAAGCAACCATCATAGCGCAAAAGGCCTTCAATGAATCCTCAGCGAATAAATGCTTTTTGGAACAATAAAATGGAAACATTTGGCTAATTTACATAATTCTATAGGTAAAATTTAACAGAAAGCACTCGTTTTAATTGAATTATTGACGTAGTGTTTCAATTGATACCATCTGTGTCAATATGATATTGTAAGGCTCGGGTATATAAAGGGGGAATGAGCCGAAGAGTACAGAAGACGCGACTATGTCGGTGAAGGTGCTCATTCTCTTGTCCTTGGTAAGTGCGACTTTTCTCTCTTTACTTTTTCTACGCCAAGCGGTAAATCAATTCACCGTGCACGCCACAGCAAAGATAAATCTATTTTTTTTTTATATCGGACAACCTCACACAAAATCTAGTCCCAAATTAAGCTCAACAAAGCTTGTGTTATGGGTACTAGACGACGATATACGTACTTATGTAGATAAATATATACTTAAATACATAGAACAACCATGACCCAAGCACAAATATTCGAGTTCATCACACAAATATTTGCCCCGGCCGGGATTCGAACCCTGGACCGCCGCTCAGTTGGCAGGTGTCTACAAACCGAGCCAAACGCGTCGTCAAAAGGACGCGTCGCCATCTATTGTGGGACTAATATTTAGAGAGTTGGCAGTCCACAGCTGTGCGTTTTTCTAGAATGGTGGTGACCTGTGCGGCCGTGAACGCACTTGTGACTCCTCTGGTGTTGCAGGTGTCTATGGGCGACGGTAACCGTTTTCCATCAGGCGATCCGATTGCTCGTTTGCCCCCGATGACATAAAAAAAAAATTATTAATCTCATCAATAGAGAGATAAGAATCAATAAAACCTAAAGTATAAAAGCTAGATCAATTAAATTTAATGCATTTCATATATTCCCTAACTGCATCTTAACCTGTGAGTTTGGGCGCTCCGGTGTTAACTGAGACCAAGCTATGGGGTTTGAAAATGAGACGAAACGGTTCGAGAAACGATATGTCTGGCGGGGGCACCATCCTATATATTTTTTCATCACACTTGCTCGTAAAACAAGGGTTTAAATGCTAAAACCGGGCGGTAAGTCGTAAATTACGCCCTAGGGTGGTATGTAATTTTGGTATTGACTACTATTTATTACTTTTGTTTTTTCATCCAAAGTGTGATGAAAAACATCGTACGTGACTCTGGTGGTAAAGGAATTTCAAACTCGTGTGATTGAACCCCTCGCCTTCGGCTTCGGGCTTCTAAAAGACGCTCGTTTGTAATTCCTCGTTTACCACCCTTGTTACGTAATGTACTATTGCAGCTTCCTACAACTTTATAACTTGGAATTTATAGATAACTGTTTTATTACCCGAATTTAAAAGGAGGAAGTTCTATGTTTCACTGTATGTATGTCTTCTTTTTGTTATAGGTCGCGGCGGCAGCCGCCGGGCCGACGCCTACTGGCCTCCTCTCACCCCCACCAAGTCTCAAATTGGGCTTGGAATCGGTAAGTACCATATTGCATTTTCATCTAATTATTTATAAATTTACTTCAACACTAAAAAAGGAAAAGCAAAGAAAAAATAAATAAAAAACTTAAACTAAATGGATGTAGTTATGCAAAAACGTTCCAAAGTACAAGTCGCTGATAATTTAATCAAAACTTACTACCCATATGTCAATAAGTTCAAGATTCAATTTTAAGTCACGTGTGGGTAGGGTCGTTTTTGCATAACTACGTCCAAATACCACTAAGTAACAACTAATGTACAAAAAAGCTAAAATTAAAATAACTAAAACAAATTCAAGAAATTGCTCCGCTGCGGTATGGTACCGAAAATGCTGGCATCATCTCCTCGCTGAACAGCTACGCTGATAGGTATGTTGTGCGAGGAAGCTGCCAGCTCTTCGGTCCCCAGTGGTCTCTGCAAGCCTCTTAGAGAGCTCTACGTGAAGGTTGTGGACACTGGGACCCCATGGACCTAGATCTGTACAAAATTGTATTCGGCAGAGACCCCTATATTTGGTGCTCTTTACTTTTTCGGCTGCATCAGCAGCCGCACCCGCTCTTCCAGGTGTTCTGTGGAGGTGGGAGAGCGCCAGTGTGTCTACACAGGTGGCATCCCACACAAGCACACGGAAACAGGGACATACCATTATGACCTGAATTAATTTAGGGTCTTAGAACTAGAAAATCTTTTAGTAGGTATATAAATGTCGAGGGTTGTCCAAGTTATTAAAAGAGGAATGTACTTTTTACTTTTTAACCGACTTCAAAAAAAGAGGGGGTTCTCAATTTGTTTGTATTTTTTTGAAGTGAAAACTTCTTTAGCGGCGCTTGGCACTTTTTTAGATGGGTAAAAAATGTTAAACTCGCGTCAGACAATGTCAATCGTCAGATCCGGGGCTAGTATAACATGGCGCGACTTTGCATGTCGCGCGACTTAGTGTCGCCTGTCTTTTTTACACAGTATTGACAGGAAAGTGACAGGTATAGTATATGTCGGGCGAAAAAGAGTCGCGTGTCAAAGTTATGATAGACGTGCTGATCGAAATGTAGCTCGATAGAGATGGGGTAATATACGCTGCGCGTGTGTGTTGACTGCTCATGTGTCAATCGTTTGTATACTTGAGAAATTCGTGTACTTATATAAATAAAGTGCTTCAAAGATGAAAATGGAAGAAAGTGTATTTATTATGGAAAAAGGGACGAAGAATTCAAAGATGGAAATGGAAGAAAGTCCATTTATTAACCAAGAAGTAGCGGAAGAAAATAAGTGAGTAATTTATAAAAATATACATATGTACCTACACATAATAGATGTAATACAAATATATTACAATACGTGAATGTTTGTATGTAAAGTCGCTACATTTGCAATTTCAATTGACGGTGACTTTACGTTCCACTATTGCGCAAAAACTACACAAAAGATTTGCGTAAAATTCTGCAGTAATGTAGCTTAGATATCCGAATAGGACATAGGCTACAAATTTTGAGGGCATTCATTCATAAAAGGGTTTATTTAACAATAAATAGAAAACCATACAAAACACCACTTTTTATTCATTGTGACATTTTAATTTCTAAATAATGTATAAACAATTGGTAACCTAGCAACCGTGTCTGTTTCAAAGAAAGGGGGCCTTCGAACAACAAAATGTTGTAAGTGACAGATGGTGAAGCGTAATCATAAACTTACATTAGTAAGAAATACAGATTAAAATAGAAATCAAGTGTCAGTGAGATAGAATAAAATCGGATAGTTCAAACGCACACAAGGCGGACTTAATGCGATTGGGCATCAATACCAGTCAACCTTTGAGCAAAGCAGATAAGTTGTAGGCGGTGAAAAAACAGGTTTTAATTATCTCACTAATATTATATAGACGAAAGTTTGTGAGTGTGTGTGGGTGTGTGTGAGTGTATGTTTGTTATTTCTTCGCTCTCAAACGGCTGGACCAATTTTCATGAAATGCGGTATGGAGGTAGCTGACACCCTGGATTAACACATAGGCTACTTTTTAACAGCGGGTAGCACCGCGGGGCACAGCTAGCACTTGTAATATGTTTCATACTTTATAGCGTTAATCTATATATACGCGCGACCAATTTTAGCGACATACAATACAATACAATCAATACTTTATTGCACTCCAATAAAAGTTTACAAAAGGAAACAAGACAAATACAATTTATAAATAACGGTAGACAACAGGCGGTCTTATCGCTGAAAAGCGATCTCTTCCAGACAACCTTTGGGTAGTGAAATTGATGAAAATTTTAACTTAATACAGAGTAGGTGCAGCAGAAGTGCGACATATTCGAGGGAAATCGTTTATTTTTCAATAATACATTAAAGCAATGCGCGCGTAACTCATTGGTTCTTGATATGAGGAGTATCAATTGTGATACATCCACATTATTCTTGTTCAGAATTTGGTGTCAGTGGTATGACATATGTAAAGATAACTTTAGTTTGAGGAGCGGAGTGTATGCCGGGCTTATGGAATGATAACCACAATCACATTATGATGATATCGAGTTTATTCACAATGAATATAAATAGGAACTCACATTTCGTGTCCAGTTTGGTCAGTTGCAAATTAGAGAAGGAAGTAACATAGACAAGCGTCTTAATAGTCTTAAGGTCTATGGTACACAGATACAACAGATGATATTATACTATGGTTGCTTAAGGCAGATACACACTATTCAACACTTCCCCTTATGCCTTCAAGCAACTACATTCATAAATATGTAGTAAAAAAACATATTTCACAATTGTACAAAAGTTTAAGTCTATATAGCATCAGGTACATAGAGTCATTTGTCACAATAAAAATTAAAAGATCAATATACATAATTATACAATGTTAAGTTTCTCTACCATATAGAGATGTAACTTTCATAAATGAATTGTATGTCCATATTGTATTCAATATAATATTGATGTCTATTAAAATTAGAGACTCATCATAGTCATTACAATGAATGATTAATAAATTATAAGATATATTAATATCTATTGGTCGTCATCACAAGTACCAAATTATAATAAATCATTTTTCGAAGTGATATTCATGTCAGTAATGAAACTACAATGCTTTTGCACACACAATGGCTTGGTCAATACATCGGCTATCATCTTGTCAGTTGATAAATATTTTACAGAAATACGGTCATTCTTAATTAAATCTTTAACAAAATGATATCTTATATCGATATGCTTCGTTCGTTTGTGACAGAATTCTTTACATTCTAAGAGTCTTTGAGCACTCTGATTGTCATTAAATACTGTACAAATTATTTGCTTATTTAATATCTCATTAAGTAGATTTTTAATGAAACAAATATCTTTGCAAACGTCACCTATAGCCAAAAATTCAGCTTCTGTTGTCGATAGAGCTATACATCTCTATACAATACCTAGCTTTATGACAAAACCAGTATAAGATTTCCTGTCATTAATGTCATTGCCATAGTCAGCATCAGTAAATGCCTGTAAATTACAATTAACACTCTTTATATAATATAAGCAATAATTAATTGTACCAGCTAAATACCTAAGTACACGTTTCGCTGCTATCCAGTGTGACGTATCAAAGCTGTTATTAAACTGGCTCAATTGACTACAAGCAAACGTGATATCAGGTCTCGTACACACTGAAAGGTAATTGAGACTACCAACAAGTTGCCTATAGTCATAGGTCTCATTATGTATATTAACACTATCGTTACTAGGTACAGTCAATTTACAATTTAAAGCCATAGGCGTTGCAACAGGTTTGCAATTTTGCATATTAAATCGTACTAACAGTTTTTTAATATATTCTGTCTGATCTAAACACAAAGTACCTTTTGACCTATTTCTTGTAACTCGCATGCCTAAGCAATTTCTTAATGGTCCTAAGTCTTTCACATTAAATTCTTTCTCTAAAATATTTAACAATTTAATTTTGATTGAGCTATTTTTAGAGTAAAATACATAAAAGTCATCAACGTAAAGTGCTACAATGACAAAATCGTGACCAGACTTCTGAGTGTATATACATGGTTCACAAATAGATTGTTTAAAGTTATTATTTAATAGTACTTGGTTAACTTTTTCGTTCCACATTTTACTAGCTTGCTTTAAACCATAAATACTCTTTTGCAATAAAAAGACTTTATCTTTATTTCCATTACAAAAACCTTCAGGCTGTTCCATGTATATTACCTCATTTAGGTCTCCATTTAAGAATGCTGTGGCTACATCAAGGTGATCTATTTCCAAGCTCATTTCATTGGCCAAGGAATAGTCGTGTGAAAAAACGAACTACACTCTCTTAAAATACACTTCAAACGCACGAAGACAGATCGAACCTCCGCGGGATCCGGTACTATAACAATTTTCCGTAACTAGATGGATCGCGAGAGCAAGTGACACAGCCTTCCCCTTCGACGGTTAGATTTACACTGAGCTCGCAGCCCGGGCACGGCCGCGCTCGCGGAAATTCAGTTTTTTTTATGCTTTATTAGACCGAATTTCCATTTTACCAACTTTTAAACAATACGATTAAAGATCAATGAATTGTCAATGTTCTTGCGAAAGAGGCGTGTAAATATCACTTGTAGTTTAGAAGCCTTAGGGAATTGAAAATTGAAAACGACCCTATTTCAACATTATTTTTTCCATAGTAATTATTGCTTTAAAAAAAATCCAACTATATTTTTTTAGAAGAAATAGTCAAAAATAACATTTTTTTTTTAGATTTTTCAGTTGGCTAGATTACGAGCCTTAGGACTTTAAAAATCACCATTCCACGTACGGAGTCGCCTTAAACAAAATTATGAAATTTAGCGGTAACTCAAAAACCGCTCGATCGATTTTGTTCAATATACTTAGTTTTTTATTGAAAGTACTTATAAGGCCCCATTTTCATGAATTTTTCCATATTTTTTTGATCCGTGGTTGAAAAGGTAGAGGGGGGGACGCTATTTTTTTTATTTTTCACACTATTTTATATTTACACACTATTCAACAATTATAACATGTATTAATATTTTATATATGTAATTATTAGTATAGTCTTATTATTTTTTTAATACCTTTTTGTACACGGTGTTAGTTTTTCTATCTTCTTCTCGTACTCACTCTGCTCAAAGGTTAACTGGAAGAGATCCCTTATAGGGATAAGTTCGCCTTTGTACAATACAATACAACAATACTTTATTGCACACCAACAAGAAAAATATTACATGAGAAATCTTAAATTAAACAATGGCAGACAATAGGCGGTCTTATCGCTAAAGAGCGATCTCTTCCAGACAACCTTTGGGTAGCGGAGAAAACAAATTTAAACAGAAAATAGTAGGTGGTGAGAGTTTGTACCATGTTATTTGTAATAGATATATTTTTTAACTGTTTTTGTGTACAATAAAGTGTTTACTTACTTACTTACTTACTTACAAGTTCGCCTTTGTACCTATAATATGTTATTTGTTATACTCGTAGATGTATTTTTAACTGTTTTTGTGTACAATAAAGTGTTTACTTACTTACTTACTTACTTACAATTTGTGCGAGATTATTCCCTAAACATTCCAAAATATTGAAAAATGCACAACGTTGATGTTTAGGTTTTCACTTCTGTCGGCACTCCCGGAGTGCAACCCGTCCTTTTTTTTGTTACCTCGGAACTCCGTCACTTTTGAGTCGATTTGGAAAATTCTTTTTTGGTTCATGACTAGACATCTCCAAATTGGTCCCATTTTGGTGAAGGTCTGATGACGAGATCCATGAGGAATCGAACGATTTCCTGAACTATTATGGGCACATCTAATGGCGATTTCGGAATTTATTACAATAGTTCAAGCATTTACACTCGATAATCATCATTTGGTGAAGAGATACTGATAATGGAGATACCAGCCACCAGTTAGTACTGAGGACTCAACCAGTGTTATTTAATTTACGGATCGTAAACGATTTGGAAATGGTTACGATTTTATAAAAAAATAATAATATGAAAGAGTATACTCCTGAGGTGGTCCCATTATAGCTCTGTGTTTTAATAATTCCTAAAATTCAAGTATCACCTTTTACGAACTAAATTTGGCATCAAAATGAGTAATTATGCCTACTCGTGTGTGATATCGTTATCTCAGTGGAAAACCTACTATCAAGGCAGCGGAGAACCGACAATCTGTGAAAGCATAGAGTAAGGAATTTGTTTGATCTATGCCTATAGTAAATATTTATTATTTTTTTATCTTTCCAGGGAGGTTCAGGTTCCGTTTCCGGAGGCGGTCACATTGGAGACATCTTCAAGGGCATCTTTGGAACTATTAAGGGTAATTTAACTTACTATTACAGTTTACTTTTAGTAACTTACTACTACAGGTTGTAACTTGTTGACTGATTTTTAGAACCATAACAACTAAACAATTGAAATCCCTTTGTCAGTTGTAAAAGGCAGACATTTACTTCCATTATGAAATTAGAACGCGCTTTTTTTTCTTTGTCGTGGTTAGCTGGTAAAAAGTATCCTGTAACCTTTTTTGTCCAGACAAGATTGGTTATAAATCCATATTACTAGAGGGTGCAAATTTTACCATAGTTGGGTAAAAAGTGTTCTAACCTTTGCTTTTTTTATTACAGGCGTGGGTAAACGGGCTGTCACTGCTTGGAACACCCTCATTAATATCAGTAAGTTGTCATTTAAAACACAAAAAAAATACTTTAGATTTCTCGTTGAAACCACAGATTGCCAGGGCTGGTTTCGTCACCTAGGAAAACTAGGTCATCTTAGCGCAAGCCCTCGGCAATAAAAGCTTGAAACAAACAAACAAAAACTTAATGTAGTTCAGTTCAAATGTAATTTCTTATTATACATCTAGGGTACCTATAATTTAGTCTTCTTTTTATTTTTCTATTTATTTTGTTTTATGTTTCTAAATAAATATCCTTATTTCTTTATATATGTCTTGTTTAATATGTAATATTGATATATTTTTTTCAGAAATCAACGCTTTGAATGACGTCTTCTCTCTCATCGTCAACCGTAAGTATATTTTCTAATCTTTTTCAATACCAACCGACTTCAAAAAGGTAGAAAGTTCCTGATTACGTTTTTTTAAATGAGCGTTACCTCATAACTTCGTAATTTCTGAATTGATTTCGAAAATTTACTTCGTTCGAGAGTAGGCATCTCCAATTTATTTCTATAAAAAATAATTGAAGATATGATGACTCTCTAGTATAGTAGATAACTCATTTAGTTATTTTCAGAAATACGATTTCCTCTAAAAAGTGATTATTATTTTAAACTTATAAAATCCGTTTATTTCTAATTTACAATTGCAATTATGTATTTTATTTTTATTAATTAATGCTTTCTTCCAGTGTCCTTCCTCGTCCAAGTAACCCTGGACAACCTGGTCATCGGTCTGGGATCCCTCCTCACAAGACTAGTCGCTGCCATCATCAAAATCGCTGTCTGCGTCAAGGGATGTCCAGGTAAGATCATCATTAATATCTTTAATTTTTTATGCTATGACCAAGCAAGCATGCGGTCCGCCTGATGTTAAGCAGTTACCGCCGCCTATGGACGATTGCGACGCCAGGAGCATCACTAACTTTAAGAGCCTATTTACTTCCCTCTTGAGGAACCGCATGCTATAGACCCCGGGGACCTCAGCAGGAGCTCATTCCACATGCGGAGCGTTTGCGGTAGGAGATTCCTATGGAACCGCACAGTTCATAAACCTGGTTTATGCTATTAGCAACCATACGTTTAGAAAATTGTACAGCCTGCCTCTGACTATGGGGCATTCAATGTTGTTTACTTACTTAACTGATCTAATTGTAATTACAATAATATATATAATTTAGATAATTTATTAGACCTCAAAGTTTAATCTTTAAGTCATTCTGTTGTTAATTGTGATTATTCATTTGACATTTGTCTTATCTTAAAGCTAAACACTTAACTCAATATCAGTATGCTGTCAATTTAGCATTGGATTTCGTACCTACATCGAAAATAACATTTAACATGTATAAAAAAATTCGAACTGGAGTTGTTTTTAAAAAGTTGCAGAACGTAAGATGCTCAGTTCGGAGGGCGCAATTAACCTTGCATTCAAAGCCCCAGGGTCAGGGACACCCTGTATATACCAATGAAAGCCACAAACATCTCGAATTCAAAAACAGCAAACACGTGGCTAAAAGCCGTAATGGCTCTCAGATATATTTTTCCTCGGTCGCTTCGTTCGCTCATCCAAATAATCACTTCGTGTCATAATGGCTCATTTTAGCTTGTCAAACAATATATATACTGTTTTGTTTATCAGGTGACAAGAGCATCTGTTCCAAGGGCTGGAACTCCAGATGGGGATTCGATCAAGAGGGCAGCACCACCGCTGATATCATCGCCATCTTCAACCTCGGCCAAGCCAAGAATCAATACAACGACTACTTCATCAGCTGCACTGAAGGAAAAGGTACCATTATCTATTACTGGCTCTGTGAGCCCTTTGGCGAGGTCTATAAAAACTAAAAATAAAAAATAAATAGTGCGTGGAGCCCCTCCGCGCGGAAGAAGTGAAACTTCGTAATGTGAAAATGAAAATAGGAAGGGGTAGAAATTGATTTTTAGAGAACTCATATTGTTTCTTTAAGACAAACTTCGTCACTCCCGCTCTGTCTCTTTCTATTCCCCCTCCCCAGGAGCGTTGAACGTTTAACGCAACAGTGCTTTCCTATCCCCTCCACGGTAGCGTTAAACGTTTAACGCAACCGTTAAACGTTTAACGCAACCTTGTTGGAAGTCGCATTAGAAGTTTCACTTCAATAAAATATAATTTAATTGCCAGTAATGGGTTACAAAGCATGACAGTATTACCTGTGACCTTCACACTAGGCTAGGCTTGTCGAGGGTCAAGAATCACGTTGCTACGAGTATATCGAGATAATAAACCCTGACCTGTTTTCTTGAGTTTGAATTTCTAGAGTTGGTAATAATTGTTATTCCATGATGCAAATGATACACAGGTGTATATATATAGATAGGTGTAATGATATGCAGTGATTTAATCAAGGAAAGATGCTGCAACCTCCACAATCATTAGAGAGACCTCCTCATAACTTAATTTCAGATGTGTCACACTCAGATATCACGTGGCAGAATGGATTATTTACCCTCCTTGTCAAACAATCTTCTATTTTTCCAGGAATCGAGTCAGTCAGTCCAGCTATCAGGACCCTGCTTGAACAATTGAGCATCCTTATTGAGATCATTACAAGTAAGTTTTATTGGTTGTTTATTACTTTTTATAATAAAAAAAGTACACATATCACACAAGACTTCATTTTTTTTTATTAACAACTCTTATTTATTTTTAAAGCAGTAGGTAACATCTGTTAGCGTAAAGCAAATGCTTACAATGAAAAGAAAAATTAAAAAAATGAATGGTTCGGACGGGGTATGAACTCACTATTCCTTACCAATTAGACCCCCGAACCGATGCGCAAGCCATTTAATTTTTCAACCAGTTGCTTCATTTATTTTATACCTTATCCCTTTGAACGCCAAGAGCCACTAAAGTGGTCGTGTACTGTCGTGCCTACCACGCCAACGACCACTAAAGCGGTAATGGCGGACGCTGTCAAAGCTATTTTCCTGCTGACAGATAAGGTATATTGTCGCTCTTTCTTTTTTCAACTATCGGCGTATAAGTCACATTTTGACATGGGAGGAAAAGCGTTCTAAAGGTTAAGTTTAGGCATTATTCAATTCGCTTAAATTAAACATTTCCATTTTGTTTCAGACTCTGACAAGATCTCCTATGAATCAGTCACCAAAACTATCGTGTCCCGTAAGTTATTTATCGACTTGTTTGATTATATTCATCAGACGCCGAATAAATTAGTTTGATTAAGGTAATCGCAGGTATCAACGACCCATCATAAATCTGCAGGTATTACTGAGTATTACTCGGTAAGCCTCGTGGCCTAAACGGGGTACTCGACTTTAAGGACCTTCATTGTGCAACGATTGCATAAATTATAGCCTACAAACAGCTTTCATATGGAAATATTGAGTATATCGACGTCATTTATATTTGCATTATTAAACGTCACTAGTAATTTGTCAAGGATTTCTCATTAACCAATTTCTAAACATTGTCTACCGGAATGATGCTCAATCCTTCGTTCTTCCTGC
Organism: Apotomis turbidana; assembly: GCA_905147355.2. Classification (NCBI taxonomy): domain Eukaryota; kingdom Metazoa; phylum Arthropoda; class Insecta; order Lepidoptera; family Tortricidae; genus Apotomis; species Apotomis turbidana. The sequence goes on along the minus strand of LR990305.1, from coordinate 7,244,291 downwards.
GAAATAATAAATTTGTGGATAGTTTTGGCTTTATTAACAAAAATTACTTTACATTTGCAGAATTTAGTCCTGTTTCCTCTTTGCTTACATCAGTGACACCGACTTTCAACGTCAGTTACTAAAAATTTGACGTCGCCAGTAAAATAAGTTAGTACCGTTAAAAATCCGCAATATAGCGTGGGTTGAAAAACACCATGTTGGGCTATAACACAAAACAGATAGGTACAGAAATCAATATACATACAAGCGCGCTCGAGCAAACGCACACATAGACATTGCTCACGGACACGATATCTCGGACCAGTTCAGACCAGTGCGAGCGCGATTGCCATCCGCTTGACGTGCCCGTGAGCAATGTCTATGTGTGCGTTTGCTCGAGTGCGCTTGTATGTAGATTGATTTCTGTACCTGTCTGTTTTGTGGCTATACTATTAAGCTCGAATAACGGTACTGAAGCTTAATACCGCTTTTATTTTAATATGAAACATCGAATATTGGCAGCGTAAGCTGCGAAGTGGCAAGCATAATGCAATAGGCTATTTTAATAATGGTCTTTATAATGTTGTTCAAAAATACACGACGAATAATCATAATGCAGTAATTTTAGTTCATAATATTTTAAAATAAGCAAAAACTAAATAAAATGAATCAATTTGATCGTACAGATCGGTGATACGTGGTGCACTCGTGTTTTGAGACCTCTCATTATATAAACTTGCAAAAATTACTATTTATTTATTTATTATGTATATTTATTTTTACATTTTTTATTCATTTGCAGTGACTATTATCACCGGATCCATCGCTAACTCCCAGAAGACAGACTGTAAGTAGTTTTATTATTATTTTTAAATGTGGAATCTCAATTTTAATGAATATTTGATACAAAGATCGAAGCACAAAACAACATCGACATTGAACCAAATAAACAATGCAAAGACAAAGCAAAGATCAATACAAAAAAAATCCGAGAAGTCTCCTGACGTTGCGGTGGTGTAGTGGTTGACTTGTTGGACCGGTAATCCATGTACCGGGCTCGATTCCGTTGCACATTTCCATTTTTCTTTGTGCTTTGATCTGTTTACCAACGGTTCTACGGAAATAGTTGTTTTTTTCTTACAATATAGGTACGAATACTACGTTGATTTTAATTACACAGTATACAAATTATGTTTTTTTTTTTTTAATATAGGAATACTACAATAGATTTTAATACACATGATGGTGAAACAAATGAATGCATCATGGCATTAAGTCCACCATTTGTACTTTAGCTTCTGTATTTTGTGGAATAAAGTTTAAATAAATAAATGAACACTACATATAAATTACAAAAACTTAAATAATTACTCAATAAATTGCGAGTATGTTTCAAAATGGCTGAAATATATATTTTTAACCTTTTTAACGCCTATAAGTACCTCATATTGAAAAAAATCGAAAACTTATCCACAAATGCGAAACTATTATGCGACCTGTACACGAGCACGTCCAGAAATGTAACCAAACGGAAAGAAAGCATTTTCGCCCAAGCTGAAAAAGAAACGCTTCCCTCGTTCGGTTAATAATCCATTGTTTTGTTTTCAGCGTGCAAGCAACTGACCGAGCAAGTCATCCCGCAATGCGGCAAATACCTTAAGGGTGCCGGATACTTAGGTAAATAATGTTTAATATTAAATATTAATACTATTATAAAAAAGGTTAATTATGATAGAGAAAAATAATGAGTACTACGACAATGGACTCGAACCTGCGACCCTGCTTTTCCGGCGCAGTGCTCTCCCAACTGAGCTATCACATCGTTACGTCATTCACACGAAATCTCTAAACAAATAATAGATATGCGTCATTACCGATATGGAACCTTAGCTGGGCAAGTAACTGGGTCATTAGTTAACGCACATCCCATACTTTTCAGGATAATTGTACCCTAATTAAAAATAAGAGCCTGCCTTCCATAAAGTTCTGTAGCGTGTATCTGTATATGCTAGCAGTCACTATTAAAGAACATTTAGAAATAAACAGAGATAGAAAGGATTCATCTATGGCTTAAACGGTCATCAGTGTGAAACAAACAAAGCCTCAATCATTCAGAAAAAGAAATTACCATTATCTCGAAAAGTCACGGGACTTTTACGAAAGCTAAAAACCTATTTTCTGGATCTATCTCAGTAATATCGCGGGGTTAAGAAGATTGTCCATTAAATACAGGACACCCTGTATAATGTCTCCCACCTGTCCAATCTCTGGTCATGAACGAGCAAAATCGTACCTACCTGTAATGGAATGGGACAAAGAACGTTCATTTCCGTAATTATTAGCAGGCTTTTAATATTAGTTTCTTTTTTTTTTTCAGATATCTCGGTCCAGGTTAAATACATCAACGACGAATGCTCTAAATCTAACAATGGCAATGTAGACTGGAACGGTGGAGGAAGCGGCACTACTCCATCTGGAGCAAGCGGCACTACTCCATCTGGAGGAAGCGGCACTACTCCATCTGGAGGAGGCTATACTACTCCATCTGGAGGAAGCGGCACTACTCCATCTGGAGGAAGCGGCACTACTCCATCTGGAGGAAGCGGCACTACGCCATCTGGAGGAAGCGGCACTACTCCATCTGGAGGAAGCGGCACTACCCCATCTAGAGGAAGCGGCACTACTCCATCTGGAGGAAGCGGCACTACCCCATCTGGAGGAAGCGGCACTACCCCATCTGGAGGAAGTGGCACTACCCCATCTGGAGGAAGCGGCACTACCCCATCTGGAGGAAGCGGCACTACCCCATCTGGAGGAAGCGGCACTACCCCATCTAGAGGAAGCGGCACTACCCCATCTGGAGGAAGCGGCACTACTCCATCTGGAGGAAGCGGCACTACCCCATCTAGAGGAAGCGGCACTACCCCATCTGGAGGAAGCGGCACTACCCCATCTGGAGGAAGCGGCACTACTCCATCTGGAGGAAGCGGCACTACTCCATCTGGAGGAAGCGGCACTACTCCATCTGGAGGAAGCGGCACTACTCCATCAACCGGTGGCGACACTAATGTAAGTAAATATTGAGTACCTAGTGTAATAAATTCTCAGTCCAAAAAAAGAAACTCTAATATGCTATGAAATATTGCCATTGTGTTCCATATAATAGACTTGGAAGTCTCACGTTTCGAGTGCGGCGGGGAGCTCGACATGAAGCGAGCATGTAATGATATTTTAACCAACATTTCAGGCACCTCGCCTGAAAGGCAACCTTCTTTTATTACTATATATTTTTTTGACAAAACATCAATGCGTTCTGCCATTAAAAAAAAAACATAAACGTTATGACATACGGCCACTATGTCACGTCACAGCGCAGTAAATCATACAGTTAGAATATTACTAAGACTGGCAATTTTTCCACGAGGTAATGTCGTATTGAGTGCTGATTTAAGAATCACCACGCTCTTCACCTTTTTTGAACATTTTCAAGTTCGTTAACCAAATAAAATTAGTTTTTGGTTTTGTGATAATTTAGTAACGAAATTAGTTTCAACTTAACACTATTTGAAATGTTGAAATGTTTTCAATTCAACGAAACAATAATTGTATGACAACCATATACTTACAAAAGGTTCAACTTTAACAGTAATCACTGACTCTTAGAGCACACTAAATGCCAATCAAACACAAAAAAAAATACTTACGTACACGTCTATTGTCAACTTATTGCTTTGTTTCTTATCAACCAGTTGCTTCATCAGTTTTCTATGGAGGGGTCATGATTTCAGGAAAAATCTTAATTACGCGAATGGGATCGTCTTTTGTTTAGTATGGAGGCGCGGCGCCATGCCATTCGGGCGCTATCTGTTGGTGATCATTTCCTTCGTCCTCTCAACACCCCGAAACGGCTGGACAAATGTTTGCCACTTTCGGTACAGGGATATCTGAACATCCAAAGATGGTTATAGGATACTTTTTACCCGACCATGGTAAAAAAAGCTTTACGTACGTATTTAGTTTTAAAGTGACGTTAAAATTGTCGGCGGAAAAAGAGCGAAAACCAGTGCAGTGGCCGGCATAGCAGCACAGTCCCTGATGTCTTAGTTCCATATATGAGTTCGAGACATGTCGAGCCGTTCCTGACACTTTTAATGCCTTAAGTGCTGTTAAATGGCTATCGCTAAATTATATTTTCTCAAACATGTAATGAAATGTCGTCATAACATGCGTTATAACAGGCTTCGAAGTATCACGTTTCGGGCGGAACAACTCGAGAGAACTGTAAAGGAATTTCATACAAAATAGTATAGAGGAAGTAGTATTTTTTTAAACATAGCATATGTGTTGACTAACAGACTAAACAGCTGAATTATGTATATTTTCAGTGGTGTATTTTTATTTCATTACATATGTTTGAGAAAAGCACTATACATGCCTTAGCCGTGAAAAGGGCTTGCCGGCTTCGTACCCCTATCCGTACCCTATCCTATACCTACTCTGGCAAGCCCTTCTTTCCCGGCGACTGCAGTAATTTACTATTTGATTTCAGAGCGATAACTGCGGCTCTATCATCGCTGGAGGTATCCAGGTGATCCCAGGAGTCACCAAGTTCTACATCAACGTCATCCAGGACCTGATCAACATTAGTAAGTACAGGGTTTCCACGTACAGGCATTTTTAGGGTTCCGTACCCAAAGGGTAAAAAACGGGACCCTATTACTAAGACTCCGCAGTCCGTCCATTTGCCTGTCTGTCACCAGGCTGTATCTCAAGAACCGTGATAGCTAGACAGTTGAAATTTTCAGAGATGATATATAACGCATAAAAAATGTATTAACAGTTCGCTAACCTGTACATAACCATCTGTGGTGTAGTTATATACACCACATTAAAGTAGGAATCCATTTTTCTCTTTATCATAAATAAATACAACTTGTGGTCACAGATCATAAATATCATAACATAATACACCCACTTCATATTGGGCCATCGTTTGTTCGAACAAAGCGAAGTGAATTCAAAGTGAAAAATAGAGTCAAACCACGTTAAATCTTCCAAGCAAATTAACTGTCCCATACGAAGTGAGTCAGTTTGTGTGGTTTGACAGTTCATTTGCTTGGAAGAGTTAGTGGGGTCCGACTATAGTTAATATCCGTTTTGGCGTGACGTAAAGAAAAAAAACAATTCAAATATGTCTAAAACGGTACTCCCCTACTTGACCTAATAACGCAAGTGCTAATATTATTACACCTATCAACGTTAGCTCTAATTTTCGTTAGCCCTAATGTCATTTCACCTAATTTTTATACCCTAATTAGTTGTTAGACCTAATAATCCAATACTCTAATAATGATTTGTACTAATTGTCAACAATACTAATATGAAATAACCTAATAATTACCACACCTAATGATTATTAGACCTAATCATTACTGACACTAAATGTCAAGAGTACTAAAGATTATTAAACCTTTTTTACGTTAAAACAGAAAATACGGATTTGGACAAATATCGAATTGGCTGAACCCCGAAAACTGTAGGTTAGGTTAGGTTTCTATTGTGACAATGTATAGCGAAGCGAGCGAAGCGAGCGGAGCGTCAAAGATTCCCATATGTACATCCTGAGTCTATGGCAATTCCGACTCCACGTGGTCTTGCCTGCCTACCCTAGTGTTATTCCAAAACCGGAGGCGCGGAGGGAGAGCAGCCCTCGCCTTCGGTTTATAGATAAATAGGTTTAATAAAATTTAGGTTTCAGCATTATTAGGTATTATAATATTAGTAGTCTAAAAAAATCGGCTAAGTACAAATTAGGGCTAGTGAGAATTCGGTATGAAGTAATAAGGTATTATGAAAATTCGTAATCCTGAAATTAGGGCTATTCATTAATTAGGACGAATGAAAATTCGGGTTAGTGATTTTAGGGTTACCAAAATTAGGGCCAATGAAATTAGGATGAAAGTTTTTCGGGCTAACGGAGGGGAACCGTCTAAAACGCCTAAGTTAAAGTGGGGTTAGACTGAACTTTAATAATTAATAACATTATAATTTATAATATTTAAATGAAAAATGAAAAATATTTATTTCTTTAAAAAAGTTTACACAAAATAAGCATCAAGTTTGGGACTTCCTATTAAGTATGTAGATACCTGTGCCAGGGAGTCCCGCTCCTCTATAACTGAAGTCTTTATATAAAAGAAAATTTATATTTAGTAATAACAAACTAAAATATTTGGAAAATGTAGTAAAATAGTGTGCATAAGCATGTGAAATAACTACATTAACTACTATTATTAAAATGTAACTGTCTTTTTCAACAGAAATCCGCACGGACATTGATATCGTCAACCTGGTATCCAAACGTGAGTTGTTTATTTTACCTTCCTTTATTCGATAAAAAAATCAAAGAAGTAGGTGCTAAGTTTCGTCATTTAATAAATAAAATTATTTTTCATAAAAAAAAGTAGTGCTATGGTCGATCAACTTTTATTTGTTGTTCTTCTGTTCCGTGACCCAGGGGAAAATTGTGATTAGATTTCTTAGATAAAGGGTTTATAATTTATATTCTTGGTAATAATGGGCTTATTTTTTAGTCTTTGTTATTATTTTGTTTATTTATTAGAAACACATTTTTCTTACGGTTAAAACAATGTCCCCTAAAATCAGCCTGTAGCGATTACAATGTTTTCGATAAATCATCAATATTAGCTTTTTGTGTCTTATAAAAGAAGAATTAGCTAGCATTTAATTTTGGTACCACCTTCAAAAATCGTAGTTTCTTTTGAATGACCCAAGGGACATCACTACGGCATCGAGAAACAGAAAAACTTTGATAGTTCCTGATGCATTGTGGTATTTTGTGCTGACAACATTATTTTGTTTTGCAGTGGCCCTCGCTCTCGGTGGAGCTATCGACCTTATTGTCAGTGGACGTAAGTATTTTCTATATTGCGTAGGTATTAAGGCTATTAAGCCTACATATAAAATGAAAATGTTATACGATCACCATCAGTGATCGGTATGGACCGTCCAACACCGCGGGTTTTCTATAGTAGATCATAATTAATAATAATAATTATAATCCCGAGATCTTGATTGAGAAAAAAAATATGTTTTATTGAGTGTAATTTAATAATGTTAAATTTATAGTTATTAAAAGGGTAGATTGCAAAAAAAAATTACATAGTTAAGGGCTTTAATTAAAATAAAACTTAATTGATTCCTTTGTGTGACGAAAGTTACCCATACATTTTGTATGACTATCTTTTGTCACACAAAGGAAGCGATCGTGATTTTTTGTTAACTAAGCTTGTAACTATATACAATTTTTTTGCAATCGACCCACAACCAGGTCCGTAATTACATAATGTATTTCGCCTCGCTGCACTCAGGATTCTAACTTAGAATCACGAGCGAGCGTAGAGAGAGAGCACTCGTAACAAAAGACAACTTTCCTCTCTTGTTGCACAAATTGAATGTGTCATTATCTTAATGCATAATTTTATATTACAATGATTAATAATTGTATTCTTTTACAGTGGGATCCCTCCTCAGCAGAAGTAAGTAGGAAACACTTTGAATATTTTAAGAATATAAGTAAAGAGAGTCAGGATTTCCAAAATATCTTCAATATGTTATAAATACACCAACCATTTAAGTATAAAGAAATGTTTTTGACGAAATGCTTAGATTTAGATTCACGTATTCACGTAAAAATTGTCAGGAAGAGCTCCCATGCGAAGTATGTCGGATTTCGAACTCGTATAGAGTTCTTCATCGGGCATAGCTAAATATGTTTTTAACGAAATATGTTGGGCTATTCTTGTAAATTGTAACGTGATTTTAAACTTTCAATAATAACTATTAATTAAATGTGTTTATTGTAAGGATTCGTAAAATACTTTTTCATTTAATAATTTATCATTGATCATTTTTGTTTAAAAAAACTAGGTACTCGAATTTGACAAAATTCACGCAGAAATCTGTTTTTTTTTAAACTTATTTTCGACTACACGCGTTTAAAGCATGAAATAGCTATGTTTCCATTCAGAACTTAGGGAAAACTATTGATCACTTCAAAAAGTCGGTTGAAATCATCAATACCTATATTTGTCATAATATGAAATAAATAAATTTTAGAAGGAATAAGGCTCCTTAATTTTTTTATTAATTGTTTCTTTTAACTCATTTCCTTATTTTCTACCAGTCGTGGCGGTGTTCTTCAAGATCGTCTACTGCGTGCACGGTTGGGGAAGCAGCAAAGCAATCTGTAATAAGGAGTGGAACGCGCCATTCGGCGTAATCGGTGAAGCGACATACACCGTGGAGAATATGGTCGGGTTATACAGACTCACCAACTGCAAGAACGACGTCGCCGCACTGATCGCCGGGTACAAGGGACAAGGTTAGTTACAGGAGAGAGACAGATATATAGGTCACTAGCACCGCAGATAGAGAGAGACAGGTATACACCGTGGAGAATATGGTCGGGTTATACAGACACAACAACTACAAGAGTGACGTCGCCGCCCTCATCGCCGGGTACAAGGGACAAGGTTAGTTAACACAGGAGAGTGTGTGTGAGACATAGAGAGAGAGAGAGAGAGAGAGAGAGAGAGAGAGAGAGAGATGGAGAGGGAGGGAGTTACAGCGAGCGGAGATGGAGAGACAAAGAAAGAGAGGGAGACTCAATAACTTTCTGCAAGATCGATGTCTAGGGAGGGACATGGTTTATTTTTATTCTAGGCGAAGTGAAGAGGTGTCTTGACACGGGCAAGGAAACTCCGAGCATAGCTCGCTCGCTACAAGGGACTGGGTTAGTTAAAGAGAGGGATAGAGAGGTATATAAATAGCGTCGCAGAGCTTTCCTCTTCGGCGCGCTTCTCCCGACTACATAACTTCACCATTCTATTATTCTATTATAAAATCTAAGATATGAACTAAATCTTATTTCATTTTTTTTCGACGACGCGGTTGGCGCAGTGGTTAAGCAACTGCCTACTGAGCCGACGGTCCTGGGTTCGAATCCCGGCAAGGGCAAATATTTGTGTGATGAACTCGAATATTTTGTGCCTGGGTCATGGATGTTATTTGTATTTAAGTATGTATTTAGCTATATAAATATGTTCATCGTCATCTTGTGTCCATAACACAAGCCTACTGGAGCTTACTGTGGGACTAGATCGATTCGTGTGAAGTTGTCCGATATTTATTTATTTAATTATTTTCTAGCGACCGGAGTCGTCAAGGTGATATTCGACATCGTGACCAGCCTCAGCGTGACCATCAGCTCTGGCACCATCAGCAAAAATGACATCGGAACCGTAGTCATCTCGACTTTCACGATCTACAGCTCTGTCGCCAACTCCTACTCTCAAGGATGTGAGTATACTCATACTTATACTCATTTATTGATAAAATGTCAACATTTTACAAGTCAATACATTATAAAAATTGATTTCTATTACTATTAAATAATAAAAATTTAATCGCTCTTGTAGTATGGAGTAAGAGTAAATACCTACGCCTAGAAACCTAGTCAGTGCTTGAAAGTGAAACCAGTTTTGTTAAGCCACGGGCTACAGTCCGACCAAAAAGATCAGAAATTAAAAAGTGGCAATACTGTAGTGTCGTCCCCGTGTTCTCATATTGATTAGAAAGGGAGGACACTACAGTATTGCCACTTTTTAATTTCTTTCTAGTCTTATTGGTCGGACTGTAAGTTTCGTCCGTGTTCGTATCTGTGCATCTGTCCCAACGTCAAGCTCACAAACAACACGTCTCTACGATTAGTTCGTAGACACGAACACACAAAACCAAAAGCGGCTTGATCTTTCGCAAATCTGTTGTATGATATAAACTCTCGTTCTAGGCGTATTTGTTCTAAGCGTTTTCCTTAATTATTATGGCGTGTTGAAAGAGTATTAAATCGGCTTCGAAATTCACGTGGCTCGTATAATTTTTTAAGCAGTAGGTATACATTCGGAAAGCTTTCAACAACCAACCACTTTCTGAGGCAGTCGTATAAAATTCCATAGCATTTCACTTCCCCGAATTACATTTGTCATAAATGCATCATTTGCCTTAATTTTCATTTGCCATAAACTTTTTATTTCATAAATCATAAACTCTTCGGGATTTCTTTAATATTATTCACGGAGAAATCATTAGGGTTGGTAAGGTTTATGAAAATCCCGAAGAGTTTCAGCTTACAGAGAGAAATAAATTTATGGCAAATGAATATTATAGCCATAAGGCATATGAAAACAAACGATAGAGAAAACAACATTCATCTAATTTCTTTCCCCAGCCGGTACCATCATCATCAAAAAGGTGCTCCCCATCTGCGGGCCATATCTGGAGAAGCAACGATTCCCTGACATCAGCTCTAAGATCACCGAGGTGGAGAAAACCAGCGCAGTGGGTGACAGCAACAGGATTGACTGGAAGGCACTGCAAATCGTAAGTTTGTTGCTATAGCCCTCACCACCACCTACTCAATTCTAACTTGTTGATCTACTCCGCTACCTAAAGGTTGTCTGGAAGAGATCGCTATTTAGCGATAAGACCGCCTGTTGTTAACCTCTGTTTATTTTTTACTGTTTATCTCTCATGTTTTGTATCCCTGTGTATTTGAGGTGTTTTACAACCCACGCCATGTTGCGGATTTTTTGTGGTAGGTACTAGTTTATTTTACAGGCAACGACAAATTTCTAGTATTTATTGCATAATAAAACCAAAACTATCCACAGTGATGGAATTCAAGTTTTTTCAATAGGACTCAGTATTTATTTCCCAAGAAAAACGAAGGATTAAGCAGCATTCCGGTAAACAATGTTTTGAATTTGATTAATGACAAATCCTTGACAATTCGCTGCTGACGTTTAATAATGCATATGAAAGCTGTTTGTAGCGGCACGATCCCTGGGCCGGACCGAGACTTGCTAGGCTATATAACCTTCTCTAAATCGTAACTTTATTTGACGCGGTTAGCGCAGTTTGTACTGCACTTTCCTACTGAGCCGGCGGTCCTGGGTTCGAATCCTGCCCTGTGAAAATTGTGTTACGTTACGAACTCGAATATTTGGGCGGGTCATGTTATCTATATATATATATATATATATTTTTTTTTTATTTTTTTTTTATTTTTTTTTTATTGTCTATAATATGTATTTATATATTATGTTATCGTCGTCTAGCACCCATAGTACAAGCTTTGCTTAGTTTGGGACTAGATCGATTTGTGTAAGATTGTCCCTTAATATATATTTATTATTCATTATTATCTCTCTCAAACTTGCAATGTTTACATGTATATTTTCACTTTGCTTGCTCAAAAAGTAGTTTATTTAAGCTTCGCGAAGCGGGGCTAAAAGTACCATTTTAACCTCTAGGGTTTAAATGGCAACCATATTATTTTACAACCGAATCATTGTTAAATAATGTACTTTGCTCCCTGCAGCAAAACAGCAAGAACGACCAAGCCGTCTCTGATGTGAAGGACGTGATCAAAGGCGTAAATGACAGCAAGAACATAAACTCTGCCTCCCTCTCGGCAGTCCTGAACCTGGAGATTCCCGTCAACTTCGACGGAGTGCTCTCATTCAGCGTCAAGGTGGTTCAAGCTCTTGGGGGAATCATTGACCTGTTCATTAAAGGACTTGGCTCTCTTCTTGTCAGACGTAAGTATTTTTTCATTTTACTTCAAAGACCGTAAAATGGGGTGAGATATATAATAATTAGGTATATCTAAAAAACAAGCACAATCGTAGTAACTTTTCGGAAAATGCAGTTGCAATTAACGAGGACATTAGTGCACAACTCCGTGGTTTAAATTTCATCACTACATAGTGTAAAACAAAGTCGCTTTTCTGTCTGTCTGTCCCTATGTATGCTTAGATCTTAAATCTACGCAACGGATTTTGATGCGTTTCTTTAATAGAGTAATTCAAGAGGAAGATTTATATGTATAATACATGCATAATATAGTACAGTACAGTTAGTATCAGCATTTTACCGATGCGAGGCCGGGGCGGGTCGCTAGTCAATATATAAATTACAAAAATTTAAAAACTAAAGCCTGACCAGAAATATATGAGGATGCGCCATATTGCGGAATTGCACTGGAACTAATTACTTACACTGGCAATGATTTTATGATGGTTTGTCAACAATGTCAATGTCATTCGTGGTGATTTCTTTAAAAGGCAAATATTTAAAAATATCCAAAGAAAATGCCGAAAACTTTTCACAATTGTGAACGTAAGATTATAAATAAAGTGTACATGTGTTTACTACACGAAAAACAATCAGGAAAAGAGTACATTCCATTAAATAATATTACGAGGTTAACATAGTGGAACTGACAGATATTTAAAACTAATGTCATTATAGTGGGTTGCGATTGGTTGCAAAATTGTTGCCACGTAAATCGTATAAATTGCGCCCTCTTGACAATCCTCATATATTTCTGGTCAGGCTTTAAATACATACCTACAATTTTTTTTTTGTTTTTTTTTTTTAAGTTGCCTAATCCTAACCTCCAATTCCAGTCGTCGGCTGCCTGATCAACTACATCGTGGCTATCCTGGGCGCCTCTCGCAACAGCAAGAGCTTCGTCAGCCAGAAGGCGTTCTACGAGAGTTTCGGAGTGAAGGTCACCGGCACCAGGGTGACAGACCTCGTCTCCGGATTCCAGCTGAACAGCTGCCAGAGCGATTACGATGAAATCGTGAAGAAGCACACCAAGGGCAAGGGTGAGTAGCCAGCTCTTTTTTATTGTTTTAAGACATTATTTGAACTGTATCAGGGCTGGTTATTAATTAACCAGCCCTGATACACCGACTCTCGACGCCCTTATCTCTCTCCTTATTTTATTTTTATAATTTCATCATCATATCAGCTGGTAGACGACCCCTCATTCAATTTCTCCCCGCGATCCTAACCAGGTCATCGGTCCACCTTGTTGGGGGTCTTCCCACGCTGCGTCTTCCGGTCGCCACTCAATAACCTTTCTGCCTACGGCCGTCGATTCTACGAGCAATTACAATTTTAAAACACCCCCGACCACAAGTAGCTTATCATCACGAGACCCTCTTTCAATGAGTCATATAGAAAATTCTACTAAAACTGAATATAATTACAAAATTTGGAATTCGTAGCTTCAATATTGGCTGAGGTCTTGTCTCTTGCTCCAATTAAAGCTGAATATTTTGGAAACTACACCAAACATAGCTAAGAACCATCTTGACGGACATGTCTTTCGGTTTAAAAAAACCGCATTCAATTGTTCTATCCGTTTGGGAGCTATGATACCACAGACAGACACACAGATACACAGATACACATGTTAAACTTATAACACCCTTCTTTTTTCGTCGGGGATTAAAAAGAACTCAACTGTACCATAAACTAACCGTCAGTAATCATATTTTATTTGGTGTACAATAACGAACATGTTGCTTCCAGACATCGGCTCCCTCAAAGGCAGTGAGAAGCTCTTCTTTACGAGCTGCCAAACCCTCATCTCCATAGTCCTGAAGGGCGAGAAGATCACCGAAGCCGACCTGTCCATCGTGGTCGAGCTCATCATCACGATGCTCAGTGGGTTCGCGAACAGCTGCTCCGCGAATCTTGGCACCAAGTTAGCTGCGAGCTTCACGACTGCCTGCAGCTCTTGGTTGCACAAGAACAACTATCCAGGTAAGCACCATGTGGCCCACTTAGAAGCATTGACAGTTGGCAAGACGACAGCGACCTCCGGTGATTGTTCAGTGACCAAAGTTTAAAAAAAGTAGGCGGCCATTTTGCTTGTTCAATGACAGCCTGACAGGTCCTTCGTTGTCAACTCTAGCTCTCTGACCATAGAGCTTTGCCATTGTATTTTGTCGTGAAATTTTGTTTTTGTCTAAACTTTTTTACCGAAATTAGACAAGTCATGATTTCTCTGTTCTTTAGAATACCTCTTCAAGGTTTCCGTTAAATGGTATTATAGCCTAAGAAGAGTCGGTCAGGTCCAAGCATAGTGGCGCTTCAAAAAGCTTTCATATGGCAATAATATGCATACGTCATATATTTGCATTATTAAACGTCATTAGCGATTTGTCAAGGATTTGTCATTAACCAAATTCAAAACTTTCTTTACCGGAATGTTTCTCAATCCTTCGATCTTCTTGCGAAATAAATGCTATTGAAAAAAAACTCGATTAATTATTCTGGAAAGTTTTGGCTTTATTATGCAAAAATTACTTAAATTTGCGGTATATTTAATCCTGTTTCCTCTTTGTTAACATCAGTGACATTCACTGATTTTCAAAGTCAGTTAAAGCCTGACCAGAAATATATGAGGATGCGCCATGTTGCGGAATTTCACTGGAACTAATTTCTTACACCGGCAATGATTTTATGATGGTTTGTCAACAATGTCAATGTCATTTGTGGTGTTTTCTTTAAAAGACAAATATTTTAGATTATCCAAAGAAAATGCCGAAAACCATTCACAGTCGTGAAAGTAATATTATAAATAATGTGTACACGTGTTTATTACACGAAAAACAGTGAGAAAGAGTGCATTCCATAAAATTGTATTACGAGGTTGACATAGTGGAACTGACAGGTATTTAAAGTAATGTCATTAAAGTGGGTTGCGATTGGTTGCGAAATTGTTGCCATATAACTCTTATAAATAGCGCCCTCTTGACAATCCTCATATATTTCTGGTCAGGCTTTACCAAACATTTGCTGTTGCCAGTAAAATGAATTACCTACCACTAAAAATCCGCAATAAGACGTGGATTGTAAAACCCCCTGTTGGACTACACATACATTCATTGCTAGTAAATAAAAAAGCTTGTAGAACGGTTGTAGGATAGTTCTCATACTCTTCATACCAATTAATGAATTACGTTTCGTTCCAGCAATCCAACTGGAGACAATCACCAAGTCGGCCAACGAGTGCAACAATGTCGTCGCGCCGTGGACCACCCAGATCAAAACAACCGTCGTGACCAACTGAATCAAACCCCCACTAGGTCTACTATTGGAAGCGTTGTAGCGAAACAGCCATGTCTTGCAAGAATTGCGTCTTTTTCTACCAATATTGTACGGTTTTATAAGCCAAGACAGCCCAACCTAACCTAACCTACCAGTGGTGACAACAACTCACTAAAATTTCTGTCAATACTATTCGAAACCTCGTACAGTTGCCGAGAATCTTCTTGACCCAAAATGGCGGATCTGCGCATGCATATTTGTACGTAAATCGGCTACTGCGCAGTCAAGGTTAGGCTCAAGAAGATTCTCGGCAACTGTATCTAGTTTGTAGATTGATGCTGAGATAAGAGCTTTGTTTTATATAGGGATTTGTTACTGCGTTTTGGTTGTCAACGGACTATATAAGCGTTCTTCTGTCTCTTTCGCGTTGTATTCAATTGAAAGGGATAGACAATATTCGCTTGAAAGTTTGTGCTAGAAGTACTGGCTATTTCCTTACAAAATGCTGAAAAGAGTAGACTAACTACCTACCTACCTTTACAAACGCAAACATTGTACTTAGTTAATGTTCTCAAATGATTTAATTTATGTGCAGTTGATAAAATTAGTGTCAGATTTATGATTGTGTTTTATTTTCAAGATTTCTTTTGTCCGTGTCTCATATGTGGGGTCACAGCAAGCCTCTATTACATAGACATAAGGTTCACATGTCAAACTGGGACAGTGAACGTGTTAATGGAGAAACGGACCCTTTCATTTTGTTCGGTATCCGCGACTGTCACACATTAAAATAATACAATTTGAACGGATTATGCCGCTGGTAGATATTTTTAAATAAAATAATTAATGGCCTTCTGTAATCTTATTAAAACTTTCGTGATACATGTTTAATTATTGTATTAAGCGGTTTACACTCACGTGAAATTGTCAGGAACGGCCCGACATGTTTCGAACTAGTATGGAGCTCTTCATCAAGGACGGTTGCCCGTACACCGCCGCGGCAACCTCGTCACTGACGAGGTTGCCGCGGCGGTGTAAGGGGCAGCCGTATCGCACTATTTCACGTGAGTGTAAGCCGCTTAATACGATAATTAATGCCCTTCTGGCGCATGGGGTCCCTTTTTTACCCTTTGGGTACGGAACCCTAATAAAGGTGTCGCCATCAGATATATCGCAGGATTTATGGCGTTCATAAATATCTGAAAATGTACTGTAACGCTCATTCAATAAGAGTCGTGTTCAGATATTTATGAACGCCTTATATGCTGCGATATATCTGATGGCGACACCTTTATTAGGGTTCCGTACCCAAAGGGTAAAAAAACGGCCAAGAGCATGTCGGGCCACGCTCAGTGTAGGGTTCCGTAGTTGCTCATCCTTTACAATAGACAGGTATAAAACAGCGGTTTTAAGCCCGAGGTTTAAGTTACGACTAAGATTTCAAGCTCTATAAAAAGGTCGTAAACGCCAATGTAACTATAATTACGTATTACCTGGAAGTCAACTTACGTCCTTTTAAAGAAAATTATGAAATTTTGCGATAACTCAAAAACGGCTCAACCGATTTTGTTCAATATAGTTTTCATTGAAAGTACTTATAAGGCCTCATTTTTATGAATTTTTCCATAATTTTTTGACCCGTGGTTGAAAAGTTAGAGGGAGGGGACACAATTTTTTTTATTTTCGGAGGGAATATTTACAAAACTGCTGACTGTATCAAAAAATAATGTTTGAAGACCCCTATTATTTTTAAAAGACCTATTCAACGACACCCCGCACACGAGTGTTGGAACGGAAAAAAATTCACCCCCACTTTAGGTGTTCGAGAGGTAACCGAAAAAAATTTTATTTTTTAATTTTTATTTTACTGTTTTGTCGGCGTGATACATACACATACTCATACCAAATTTCAGCTTTCTAGTACTAATGATCACGGAGCTAAGCCGCGGACGGACAGACGGACATGGCGAAACTATAAGGGTTCCTAGTTGACTACGGAACCCTAAAAAGGGACCCCATTACTAAGACTCCGCTTTCCGTCAGTCTGTCTGTCTGTAGCAGCAACAGAAACAGTCTAGCTACCACGGTTCATGAGATACAGCCTGGTGACAGACTGACGGACGGACGGGCAGCGGAGGCTTAGTAATAGGGTCCCGTCTTTACCCCTTGGGTACGGAACCCTAAAAACACCGAATTAGTCATAGATGTGTCAATAACCTTGAGTTCCTACGATTCGTCATGGATTTCGTCACGAGATCTTTACCAAACTTCATGTGACCATTCCGGCGTACTCTCGAACGAAAACTAATTTACCATTGATCAAAGCACAAAGAAAAATTTAAATGCGGAACCTGGTCCGAACCAGGCAGTCCGAACCCTTTCTTTAGCTCTCTTTCCTGTTTCTCTTTCTTTCTCTTGCTGACTACTAAACTGAAACTAAGTTTAGAAGGTACAGCAATCCAGAGAACTGCCCAAACACTGGCTGGCCTCCCTCTTTAGCTCCCTTCCTCTGTCTCTGTACTTCTCTGTCTCTCTTTGTTTCTCTGGCTATCTTTGTCTCCGTATCTCTTCCTATTTCTCTTCCTGTCTCTTGCTATCTTTATCTCTCTATTTCTCTTGCTGTCTCTTGTTATCTTTGTCTTTATCTGTCCCTATTTCCTATTTCTCTTCCTGTCTCATTCACGATCTCTCTCTTTCTTTTTTTACCTATTTTTCTCTTTGCCTCTCTATTTCTCTCTTTTTCCGTCTTTGTCTCTATCTCTCTCTATCAGCCTTGCGCAGAACATAGAGTGAACTTCACAGCATTTTAAGTTTTGAGCAATTACAATACAATTTCAATTCATTTCTCTTCCTGTCTTTGTCTCTCTTTATCTCCCTATTCCTCTTCCTCTCTCTTGTCGTCCTTGATTCTGTCTTTCTCTTTCTGTCTTTATCTCTCTTTCTCTTTGCTTCTCTCTTTCTGTCTTTTTTTCTCTATCTCTCTCCATTCTTGCACAGGACATTGAGCGAACTAAGTTCTGATCAATTACAATACAATTTGCCATTACTAAAATGATAATTTAATATACACAACAATAACTTAGACAGATGTGACTGAGCTACCCCCCTAGGTAGGTCACCAGCAAATAGATCATGATGCAGAGCAGGAATATCAGCAGGAAACAGGAACAGCAGAATATAAAGGTGTTCAGGTTGCGGCCGAGCCAGCCCGACTGCCCGTAGACTGGGCCCCGCTGCACGAACGGCGATGGTGGAAGTTGTGGCTTGTTTGACATCACAGCTCCTATAATATTATTAAAACTATCGTGAGACATCTTTAATAATTATAAAAACGGTTTAGACTCACGTAAAAATGGTCAGGAACGACCAGACATGTTTTGAACTCATATGGAGCTCTTCACCAAGGGGAGCTATCCGTGCTGCTACGCAATTCGCGGCCTCCTTAAATAGTGGACTTAGTAGGCGTAGTCGCGTAGCAGTACGGATAGCAACCCCTGATGAAGATATTCGAAACAGGTCGGGCCGTTCCTGGCAATTTTTAGGTGAGTCTAAACCATTTTAGTTTCGCCATGTCTGTCTGTCCGTCCGCGGCTTAGCTCCGTGATCGTCCGTGAAAATGATGCCTTATAAGTACTTTCAATGAAAACTATATTGAACAAAATCGGTCAAGCCATTCTTGAGTTATTACAAAATTACATAATTTTCTTTAATAGATCGTAAGTTGACTTCCAGAAGGTAATAAGTAATTACAGTTACTTCGGCGTTTACGACCTTTTTAAAGAGGTTGAAATATTTCTCGTAACTTAAACCGCGGGCTTAGAACCACTGTTTTAAGCCCGTCTATTGTGAAGGATGAGCAACTACGGAACCCTACACTGAGCGTGGCCCGACATGCTCTTGGCCGGTTTTTATAATTATCACAGCTCCAGTAAAAAAAGAAGACATTTTCTCAAACATGCAATGTAATGTTGTCATAACGTGCGCTATAACAGGGTCGAAGTATCACGTTTCGAGCGGAATACAAAAGTGAAGGACTAGGCCGGGAAGTACTTTTTTTAAATGTATGAAACATGTAACGTCAATTTTTTTTTCCAGTACACACCACAATTTTTATATTAAACCTTTTACGCATTTCAATTTTTCTTTGAGCTTTTATCTTTGTACCAATGGTTTGAGTAATTTTTTTTAAACATGGCTTCTGTGTTCTTGGACAAGCTAAACAGCTGTTTTTTTAAGGGTGGTGTTTTTTTTTTTTATTTCATTGCATAAGTTTGAGAGTAGCACGATACATGCCTTAGCCGTGAAAAGGGCTTGCCGGCTTCGTATCACTATCTGTCCGCCCATCCGTCTATACACCCACTCACCCGGCAAGCCCTTCTTTCCAGGCGTTCGCATGTACTATACCTATGAAACAAAAATCTCAAACAGCGATGCCATGAGCCACAAGCGGCGTGGCGAGCGGCTGAGCGAGAGATCCGAGCGCAGCGGCCATACGAGTGAGCGAGACACACGTACCCACACCGCTGTCCGCTGCCGCTGTCACGCTAAGTTGTGGCATCTCCGTAAAGTAGATAAAGTAGCCACTATAGGACCTATACCTGCCTTCGTAATGAACGTTCGAATTTATGGTCTTATAAGGAAAAATTTAGAAGTATAAAAATGACGACATATAACAAAGTGATAATGGTCTAAAAGTAAAAATGTCGAGACTTGTAATTCTGAAAAAATCCAAATATAGGGATGTACAATGGCCCCAGGTCTAGGTAGGTAACGTTCGTTAGTTATCTTCAGATGCCCGAAGGGACAGAAATAAAGGGCAAACAGGACAGAAATTGGACCCCCGCCAAGCGGGGCTCCGTCAACTTTAAGGCAAAGTGAAATGAGTCATTTCAATACTTCGACTATTTCGACATTTTTACTCCTCGACCTAATACTTTGTGTTTGTAAGAGTCTCATGATGACTAGCTACTTATGACGGGGGTGTATTAATTTATTAATTTAGGTTATTTAGTCGAGAGTTAAAAATACTTACTTGTGATACTGCACAAAAATTATTTACAAAACAGACGAACTCGTCACCCGAGGATCACATATTGGACAATCTGGACATTCACAAAACTAGCACAATTTTTATTTGTTTAGGCATACGCAGTAGAATTTATGTACAATTGAAGAATTACAGTTTATGTGTTTACTATTTGTCAAATAAAGTTTTGCTTGACGTTGATTTGACATCTTGACACAACACAAGCATAAACTCATTTCACATATTTTTTTTTACAATTTGTAACTAAAAAGGTTACAAATGAGGACATATTTTTAGGGTTCAGTACCTAAAGGGAAAAACGGGATGCTATTACTAAGACTCCGCTGTCCGTCCGTCTGTCTGTCTGTCTGTCCGTTTGTCACCAGGCTGTGTCTCATGAACCGTGATAGCTAGACAGTTGAAATTTTCACAGATGATGTATTTCTGTTGCCGCTATAACAACAAATACTAAAACAGAATAAAATAAATATTAAAGTGGGGCTCCCATACTTGACGACGCGTTTGGCTCGGTTTGTAGACACCTGCCTATACTGAGTCGGTTCGAATCCCGGCCGGGGCAAATATTTGTGTGATGAACTCGAATATTTGTTCTTGGGTATATATGGATTGGGGATATATGGATGTTATCTATATATGTATTTATATTATGTATATCTTCGTCTAGTACCTATAGTACAAGCTTTGCTTAGTTTGGGACTAGGTCGAATTGTGTATGATTGTCCCTTTAATATTTATTTATTTATACAACAAAAGTGATCGGTTGCGTTAACTTTTCACCTCATTTGTATGCGGCACCATACATACCAGACCAAACTTAACCCGGCCAGTTTATATGAGCGCAAATCCGACTCGCATTTGGCCGTTTTTTTTTAATCTAATCACACTATTACACTTAATAAAGTCGTTTGTGACATCACAGCCGCCCAACACGCCTTCTTGCCTAAGCGTTCCGTTTCTACAAATTTAATTTCACTCGTCAGCTTAATGTCAAAAGAACTGGATCAAAAAAAGCAAGTCGACGTCATTTACCTACTTGGATTTTCAAAAGGCTTTTGACAGGGTAGACAATGACGTTTTATTGAATAAAATGGCCGACATGGGGTTTGTGCCGAGGTTGCTCAAGGTATTCTCGAGTTATCTCGCTGATAGGAGACAATTCGTCAAATATGGACCGTATCAGTCTGAGTCATACGAGACACCCTTGGGCATAAGCCAAGCTTCAAATTTAGGACCGTTGCTTTTTAACATTGTAATGAATGATCTTCCTGCACAGGTGCGAAGCTCTACGGTAATGATGTTTGCAGATGACGTCAAACTGATTAAAGTAGTCACTACTATGGAGGACTGTAAAGATTTACAGGCAGATATTGACGCAGTTCATAGTTGGAGCATTTTAAATAAGCTTAATTTTAATGTCAAGAAATGCGAGACGATGAGTTTCACGCGAGCGTCTAATCCCCGCCATTACCCGTACACGGTGAAGCCATCGTGAGAGTGACCCAGGTGCGTGACCTTGGCGTTCTTTTCGACGCGCAACTCACATTTAGAGAGCACGTGAATAAAGTTGCCAAAAGTGCGGCTAGTAAGTTAGGTTTTGTGTTAAGAAACTCCAAACAATTGACACCGAGAGCTTTCAGGGTTCTCTACTCGGCTTTGGTGAGGAGCGTGCTCGAATCCAGCGCCACGGCTTGGAACCCACACGAGGCGAAATATAGCCTGATATTAGAGAAGATACAGAAAAAGTACCTCAGGAGCTTGTACATGAGACAGTACCTACACCTACTACCCTTATCTCTACCCGACTTCATTTCTGTTAGGGGGCTAGAATACGAATCGCTTGAAGTAAGACGATATCTAGCAATCGCTAAATTCGGTCTAGGCATTATCCGCGGCAATATCGAGTGTACGGCATTGGTAGGGGAGGTGGTGAGGCTATATGCACCGACGGCCCGACTGCGCCTACGCCAGGCACCACTGCTGGCGCCACCCCCCTCGCACACTGCCCTGCTACGGCACGCGCCCATTCCGAGCGCGCTCTCCATCCTCAACTCTATGCTATTATTGTAAAGCTATGCTATTATTGTAAAGTTTTACTCCTTTGTATTGTATATGTTGCTTGATTTGTCTACCATTTACATTTGTGTTTAGCACTCATTTGCTCAAAGGTTAACTGGAAGAGATCCCTTAAGGGGATAAGTTCGCCTTTGTACATGCTTATTCTTTAGTAATGTGTTTTTCTTGTTTTTATGTACAATTAAGTGTTTACATACATACAATACATACAAGTGACGAGATCTAAGCCAATATTGAAGCTAAGAATTCAAAATTTTGTAGTTGTGTTCAGTTTTAGTTGCATTTTCGATATCACTCATTGAATGACGATCTCATGATGACCATCCACTTGTGTCGGGGGTGTATTAAATTTTAAATTTAGTTTATTTATAGGTACATTAATGGGAAGTTTTCCGAGCAAGTTGGAGAAAATAATTATATAGCCTGTGTTTTACTCACTGCAGTTGATGTTATATTATATGATGTCGATGAGGTCCGTGAGCTCGAACAAGAAGACGGCGAGCACTCCTATCGAGCACCCGACCGTGCACGCCGCCGCCGTCGCTGTTGCTGTCGACAAACACATATTTTTCAACAGGACCAAAGAATATATATATACTAACGTAAAAAGAAACGACAGCGACACTTGCGTGCAGTAACAAAAGTCACGGCTAAGTGTGCGAGTGGAGAGCGAGCGCGGGACGCGCGCGGTGGTGAAGGGCATTCACGTGAATGCCTCGTCGAGGGATTCGGCATTACAAGGTCACCGTCACCGACGCCCGAGTTACACCGATAGGCCGCTGTCGCGCCTGTGTGACAGGACGCTACTGACACTCTGTAGCGGTTCACTACCCGCTCCGCTCATGATATGACATTCGGACCGAGCGGCAAACTGATATCGCCACTGCAGAAAAACGCGGGAGTCTAGAGTCAAACCAAGCAAATGAACAGTCAAACCATACAAACTGACTCACACTGACTCTATACGAGGGGAACATTTCCTAGCAAGTTGGAGATATTAATACAAACTGACTCACACTGACTCTATACGAGGGGAACATTTCCTAGCAAGTTGGAGATATTAATAATAATAATATCCATATTGGGCTATAGCCAGCTGTGTTGCTGTTAAAAATATAATCTCCTCAAACCATCCCTCTATGTAGGCTACGGTAAAACACCTATAATCAATGTCTGTTTTTGACATTTCCTCCTTTCTTCTGTTCCCCGCCAACTCTTTACAATGGCTGACGTACATCTTGCTCTGTGATATACATTTTAATCATTTAATAATGTTAATTTAATTAATCAAAACGTAATCCCTTCCTAGTCATAATGTATAAGTAAAGTAATTGTTTTTCCCTGTCTCTTGTAAATAAAAGATTACCTACTGGGTACTTCTGCATATCTTCATTGTGGTATTGACTCCACGCGCTCTGGTAACTATCCTCAATCACAGGCGTGACAGCGGCCTATCGGTGTAACTCGGGCGTCGGTGACCTTGTAATGCCGAATCCTTCGACGAGGCATTCACGTGAATGCCCTTCCACACCTCGCGTGTCCCGCGCTCGCCCGCGCTTGCCCCTCGACACGCACACATAGCCACGAGTTTTGTTACTGCACACAAGTGTCGCTGTCGTTTCTTTTTACGTTAGTATATATATTCTTTGCCTCAATCAAGTTACGAGCGACCTGCCCCTCTGGCGCAGGTCCCACAGATGTACTCACTGTTGTTATATATGGATGTCGATGAGGTCGGTGAGCTCGAACAGGAAGAATACGGCGAGCACTCCTATGGAGCACCCCACCGTGCACGCCGCCACCGTCGCTGTGGTGAAAAGTCTCTTTCAATAGGACATGGCATTAAGTCCGCTTTTTGTACGATACCTAAGTTCTTTCTTTTGTGCAATAAAGAATAAATAAATGTCCTAACCTGACGACGCGGTTGGCTCAGTTTGTAAGCATCTGCCTACTGAGCCGGCGGTCCCGGTTCTGTATAAGTATATCCCACCAAAAACATTCTGTAAAAAACAGCCAAGTCTCGATGGAGCTGCTTGTTTATCTCTAAAAAGTAATGAAATCTAGACAAAGTCGTACCAAGTCTAAGGTTCCTTACTGCGACTTCTTTATTATTATAGTTAACTAGCTGTGCCCCGCGGTGTTACCCGCTCATCCCACGGGAACACTAAATTTTTTCGGGATGAAAAGTATCCTATGTCCTTTCCCGGGTCTCAAACTATCTCCATACCGAATTTCATCTAAATCGGTTCAGCGGTTTAAGCGTGAAGAGGTAACAGACAGACAGACAGACAGACAGACAGACACACTTTTTCAGCGGTTTAAGCGTGAAGAGGTAACAGACAGACAGACAGACAGACAGACAGACACACTTTCGCATTTATAATATTAGTATGGATGTTGTGTGACTTGGCCGTCGAAGGGTACACAAGCGTACAAAACCAGGTGCTCCATGACACCATTGCACCAATCAAATTACCAATACCAGTATGGGCTATTATCTCGCTTAACAAACATAGGTATTTACAATTACAACAGATATAACATTACGTGTAAACAAAATTGACTTGTAGCGGTTCTGGCGACAGATTGGTGCAATGGTGTCATGGAGCACCTGGTTTTGTACGCTTGTGTACCCTTCAACGGCCAAGTCACACAACATTAACTATAATAATAAAGAAATCGCAGTAAGGAACCTTAGACTTGGTACGACTTTGTCTAGATTTCATTACTTTTTAGAGATAAACAAGCAGCTCCATCGAGACTTGGCTGTTTTTTACAGAATGTTTTTGGTGGGATTTCACTTCTTTTTGTAGAAACGTGAGCATATTGATTTATTTTATTAGATTTTCTTATTTTACACATTTTTTTTTCTTTTTAGGAGTAGTTTTTTTATTATTACATTCTTTCTTTTCTTTACATTCTTTCCGGTTCTGATTCTTGTACAGTAGCAACAGTTTTTCGTATTGCCCATTCGCGTTCATTATTTATTCTTTTAGACGGTTTAGACGGTTTAATTTCTGAAACATCGGCGCGGTATTTACGCCTAAGCCGGCTGTATTCGGTGATCGCTGAAGCTTGAGGTTTTATACCCTTGAAGTCAACATTTATGAGGTGCACCCCATGAAGATTGCTTACTCGTGAAAGCGCCACGTAGGCTTGGCCGCAAGAGAATATGGAGATGCCAATTTCCATGAGGGCGTTTTTTAGACTTAGACCTTGGCTCTTGTGAATTGTTAGGGCATACACCACACAGATTGGAAATTGTTCTCTGTACACGTATGCCCGGGGTATGATCTCAAATTTTGACTTAATAGGCAATAATTCGTAAATCAAATTATTAGTGAATATTACTACCAATTGATTAGGCTGTGTTTTGTTCTTCCGGGTCCCACCTCACTTTTTGTACAACGCCTATCGACCCATTCACTAAACCTAAACTAACATCAATGTTTCTCCTAAGCATTACTTTAGCTCCCTCTTTAATGATTATAGTTTCTTCCAGTCCAGCAGTCATCGACGCATCAACTTCATATTTTTGTAAACACACCCGGGCTTTCGTTATCATACATTATTCAATTAAAACTTCTTTTAAATCTAATAATTAAGTAATAATCAGTAATCCGTCACTACTCGTAAAATTCCTAACCTATTCAAATTTTCGAATTGTTATAATAACAACCTGCTAATTAACCTCACGAAATAATAAGCGAAATCAACGAAATGCAAATAATCCCTCCTAATCCCTAGCAAACGTTTTCAAGCGCAGTAGAAGAATGTCGTAAACGACTGTAACACGGCCGGTTGCCACTTCGCCATAAAAGGTTATCGGTAAAACAAACGTAAGCGCATTTTAATATACATTCAGCGCCATCTAGCGACGTGTGCGGGTATCACCGCCACTCTTAGTCCAATGCATTATATTTTGACCAAATTTTAAGCGAAGTTAATATTTTAGTGTAATTTGTTTATTTGATTTGTGTAATGTTCGAGTAGAATAAAGTTAATCGTTCGACTATTTCTTCTTGTAAACTTGTAAGTATAAGTATAAAAGCCGGTCTAGTCTTATCCAGAGTTTTCCTTTAATTTTATTTATATGCGTATTAAAAGCAGAAGGGGAGGCATTCACCCAGCAGCGGGACGCTATAGGCAGAGATGGGCATTAATCGATTAAAAAAGTTAATCGTCAAAATTAATCGCGATTAATTTAATCTACGTAGATTAACTTCGTCATTTTAATCCATTCAATTTCACGATTAATTCTCGATTAAAAGTTGGAACACGCCCATTTGTGCTTTTTACGAAAATACAATAAAGTACATGTCTTATCCAGGGAATGAAAATGTACATTTGGAAATTGTTTTGGTTTGGATACCTTTGTATCCGACCGTTCCCTCTTCCCTCTTCCCTCTTCCCTCTTCCCTCTTCCCTCTTCCCTCTTCCCTCTTCCCTCTTCCCTCTTCCCTCTTCCCTCTTCCCTCTTCCCTCTTCCCTCTTCCCTCTTCCCTCTTCCCTCTTCCCTCTTCCCTCTTCCCTCTTCCCTCTTCCCTCTTCCCTCTTCCCTCTTCCCTCTTCCCTCTTCCCTCTTCCCTCTTCCCTCTTCCCTCTTCCCTCTTCCCTCTTCCCTCTTCCCTCTTCCCTCTTCCCTCTTCCCTCTTCCCTCTTCCCTCTTCCCTCTTCCCTCTTCCCTCTTCCCTCTTCCCTCTTCCCTCTTCCCTCTTCCCTCTTCCCTCTTCCCTCTTCCCTCTTCCCTCTTCCCTCTTCCCTCTTCCCTCTTCCCTCTTCCCTCTTCCCTCTTCCCTCTTCCCTCTTCCCTCTTCCCTCTTCCCTCTTCCCTCTTCCCTCTTCCCTCTTCCCTCTTCCCTCTTCCCTCTTCCCTCTTCCCTCTTCCCTCTTCCCTCTTCCCTCTTCCCTCTTCCCTCTTCCCTCTTCCCTCTTCCCTCTTCCCTCTTCCCTCTTCCCTCTTCCCTCTTCCCTCTTCCCTCTTCCCTCTTCCCTCTTCCCTCTTCCCTCTTCCCTCTTCCCTCTTCCCTCTTCCCTCTTCCCTCTTCCCTCTTCCCTCTTCCCTCTTCCCTCTTCCCTCTTCCCTCTTCCCTCTTCCCTCTTCCCTCTTCCCTCTTCCCTCTTCCCTCTTCCCTCTTCCCTCTTCCCTCTTCCCTCTTCCCTCTTCCCTCTTCCCTCTTCCCTCTTCCCTCTTCCCTCTTCCCTCTTCCCTCTTCCCTCTTCCCTCTTCCCTCTTCCCTCTTCCCTCTTCCCTCTTCCCTCTTCCCTCTTCCCTCTTCCCTCTTCCCTCTTCCCTCTTCCCTCTTCCCTCTTCCCTCTTCCCTCTTCCCTCTTCCCTCTTCCCTCTTCCCTCTTCCCTCTTCCCTCTTCCCTCTTCCCTCTTCCCTCTTCCCTCTTCCCTCTTCCCTCTTCCCTCTTCCCTCTTCCCTCTTCCCTCTTCCCTCTTCCCTCTTCCCTCTTCCCTCTTCCCTCTTCCCTCTTCCCTCTTCCCTCTTCCCTCTTCCCTCTTCCCTCTTCCCTCTTCCCTCTTCCCTCTTCCCTCTTCCCTCTTCCCTCTTCCCTCTTCCCTCTTCCCTCTTCCCTCTTCCCTCTTCCCTCTTCCCTCTTCCCTCTTCCCTCTTCCCTCTTCCCTCTTCCCTCTTCCCTCTTCCCTCTTCCCTCTTCCCTCTTCCCTCTTCCCTCTTCCCTCTTCCCTCTTCCCTCTTCCCTCTTCCCTCTTCCCTCTTCCCTCTTCCCTCTTCCCTCTTCCCTCTTCCCTCTTCCCTCTTCCCTCTTCCCTCTTCCCTCTTCCCTCTTCCCTCTTCCCTCTTCCCTCTTCCCTCTTCCCTCTTCCCTCTTCCCTCTTCCCTCTTCCCTCTTCCCTCTTCCCTCTTCCCTCTTCCCTCTTCCCTCTTCCCTCTTCCCTCTTCCCTCTTCCCTCTTCCCTCTTCCCTCTTCCCTCTTCCCTCTTCCCTCTTCCCTCTTCCCTCTTCCCTCTTCCCTCTTCCCTCTTCCCTCTTCCCTCTTCCCTCTTCCCTCTTCCCTCTTCCCTCTTCCCTCTTCCCTCTTCCCTCTTCCCTCTTCCCTCTTCCCTCTTCCCTCTTCCCTCTTCCCTCTTCCCTCTTCCCTCTTCCCTCTTCCCTCTTCCCTCTTCCCTCTTCCCTCTTCCCTCTTCCCTCTTCCCTCTTCCATCTTGTTATACAGTAATACAAGAAGGTTTTTATAGTGCAGTACTCTAAGATGATTCAGGGATTTAGACTTTAGTAGAAGGGGACATTACCATATCCCTAATACAGCTGAGACCAGCTTAGGGTTCTTCATCAGATACTTCAGACCTTCGACTTTTGACATCAAATGAAGCGGCCCACCAAGTTGAATATTTTTTTGTAAAGGCGGTATATGTCGATCTCTAATAGTTTGATTGGGCTCTTGTGTTTTCTAATCAGGGTGACCAGGTACTCCAGATCTTCGATTATCCTAGTTTTTATAGTTTTCGCTTTATGTGGCCATTAAACCCTAACTCTGTACCAAATTTCAGCTCTCTGAATTTATGGGAAGTCCTACTTCTTTACTGATGATCATGAGTGAGTGAATGAGTGTCGTAAATGGGAAACTTTGCTTTCGCTTAACTTCGGAACTAAATGACCTACAGACTTGAAATTTTGGATTTTAAGTATGTGATTATAGCTTACTGGATGACGAAAATTTCTGCGTTCTGGTCTTATCCAGAGGTGCTCAAATAGGGACCTGAAAATGCGGCGAAATGGTTCCAGTAAAGGATGGTACGGCAGTGTTTGCTTCGCGCTCGACTTGGCGGGGGCACTGCCGTGCCCCCCGATCTTACTCAAACACTCACACACTTAAATATGCTGTCATAAACATATACCAACTAATATACACATTTTCTGAAAAACGTAACAGCGGATTTATTTTTTCCATTGTTTTTGGTTTCCCTAGTTTATACGTTGTTTATTATTTTTAGTTAATAGGTAAGTACCTAAAAAATTGTTTCGGTGAAGGAAAACATCGTGAGGAAACCACC
Source organism: Apotomis turbidana (assembly GCA_905147355.2). NCBI lineage: Eukaryota > Metazoa > Arthropoda > Insecta > Lepidoptera > Tortricidae > Apotomis > Apotomis turbidana. The sequence goes on along the minus strand of LR990305.1, from coordinate 7,215,180 downwards.
TAAGCCCAATAAGGCCTAGTTTCCCCTCTGGGTTGGAAGGTCAGATGGCAGTCGCTTGCGTAAAAACTAGTGCCTACGCCGCATCTTGGGATTTAGGTAGCCGACCCCGATTGAGAATTCATTCTCAAAAAATGGGACAAAGGCTAGGAGGATGATGATGAGGTAAGTAAATATGTACAATGGGTTAAATAATTAAATTACTATGTTGCTTCTGGAAGAGCGGACCCTCCTGACACAGGTATAGTTTACTTAATAGGAGGACCCAATCCCAACAAGATAAACCTGTAAAGTTTTCATTTATATCGTCGTCTAGTACCCATAACACAAGCCTCATTGAGCTTAATTTGGGACTAGATCGATTTGTGTGAGGTTGTCTGATATTTATTTATTATTTATTTATTCATTTAACCTAACCCTAATAATAATCAAACTAACCAACGCAGCAACGTACTAATTTGCCTGTCTTAGAGCTGTATCCGAGGTTTCGGAGGGGACGGGCCTGGAGGGAGGTAGTATTCAACACATCCGTTGGATCGAATAATGCTGCCGAAAAAAAAACATACAAAAAAATACATAATAAAAAAAGTCATAAATTACATTTTTGTGAAAAACTTTTATAGACGACTGCAATTTTCTTTGAACAGAGCCATCAATTGCTCACTGAGGCGATTCTAAAGACCCTAAACTCGGTAGGATGCTTTATTTATTGCAGTTTCTAGGGTCACCTTCCGGCTCCATCATCAGAGCCCCATGGTACCATATTATTGTATTGTCATCAAAGTTAGGTGTGTGTAAGAATTCAGCTCAATCGTTTGAAGGTATCTGCTTTAAAATTGAGTTGCAAGATTCCACCCGAACAAACATAGTTACATACATTACAAGTTAAATAAAAGCATATAAAAAAGTTTATAAAATATAATCGCTTTTACACAAGAAATAACAGACTTCAGCAAGAAAAAAACGCATTTCCGAGACAACTGAAGAAGTTACTACTAGTTTCAAATTGCTGATATTGGTAATTTATTTACGTTTTCAACCCCCGTATAGTTCAGCCATTTTTAAAAATATCGAAAAACTGAATCGACAAAAATAAATTATATACCTACTTATCGAACGTATTCACAAACTTTCATGAGCATCGGTTAAGAAATGCGGTCTGTAGGCGAGAACAGCCGGACATCCAAATATCCGCCATTTAAAAAAAATCGCAATGTCTACTACAGCTGATCGACTCGGAGTTAAAATGTATTAATATTTAATAAAAAAAAATACGTACTAATTGACGTTTCCATCCCTAAGTTTTTGTAATGTCTGAAAATAAATAAATAGTAGAGTTGGTATGCAACTGCTACATAATGAGAGGTCTTAAAAAAAACGAGTGTGGTTTTATGAAACCAGCCTTATGCGACTACTTTATCTACACACATTCATAATCGTTACAATACTGCTAAGAAAGAGATAGGTAATTCTCGCACGAGAAAGAGTCGGCACAGTTGTGCTAGACTGGAGGTACTGGTCGTCCCTGGTATAGTTGCCGGCAAACTTTTTGAACAACAATGGCGGATCTGCTCATGTAAATTTATACGTAAATCGGCTGCTGCGCAGTCAAGATTATGTTCAAGAAGTTTACGGCAACTTAGGGTTCCGTACAAACTTTCACTTATCCCATCTTAGTTGACCTGGATGAGTTAAATTTGCACCTGAAATTTATGCGCCGCAAATTCTCCAAATATGATGTTTGAAAAGGACTATTTGTAGTGTGTGACGATATTACTTGCCAAATTTCATAGTTCTAGAGGTCATCGGGAAGTACCCTATCATTTTGATTCCCTTGAGAGTGTCGAAATGTACGTTTTTTGCGACGATTTTTTCACAGCTTCAAGGGACCGTAGACTTAAGTATATGGTTTAAATTTCAACTCGATACCTCCACGCGTTCTCGAGATAAAGGGTCTCGACAGACAGACAAACGGACGGACAACAAAAGGGTTCCGTTTTTTCCGATTGAGGTACGGACCCCTAAAAATAATGGATTTTCCCACCCATCCGGGATCTGAGCTCCAAGATCCGGGGCTGTCAAATTTCTTGTCCTGATAGCCAGATTTTAGAGATGGCATTTCTACGCTGGGGACACGTCGTGGAGGTGGATCTGCGTAAGCCTCAAAGCGAAAACTGGCAAGAAACTGCGCAGGATTGGGACAAGTGGCGTACCCTTAGGGTCACTGAGCCAAAATAGTTATAAGTTATCATTAAATATCAATAACCTAAAATGTATCGTGTGTATCTGTGTCTGTGCAGTAGCGCCGAAAGGGATGATCTGGTGTGAATGCGTGCGTTTAAAGAAAAAACACTTTGTTGTCCGTCCGTCGGTCAGTGTTGATTCTCCTCCCTTACTGATGCAATTCTCTGATCTGTAACGTTATATAATATAAAAAAAAACGCGTCATATATTACAGGCTTTTTTAAGACATGACTGAACTGTATCAGGGCTGGTTAGCCCTCACTACCAGTATTCCGACTTTTTAGTAACCCGCTAATGGGATTATTTTCGTGCCACAGGGGTAATTTCGGTTGGGGTGATGCGGGCGCACTGGGCGCATGGACTGTGTCGTGAATAGACCGAACCGAAGCAGTCTGACAGGGGAGGAGGAAGGGAAAGGAAGAGAGGAGGGGAAAGAGAATCTGGCTATTATGGCATGGGCAATATGGGAATTACAAGCGCATTCTCCCGCACATTTGGTTTATATTGAGATGAGCAGTTGGTGATGTATCATTACTTACTTTGCTAGGTTTAGTAACGAGGGAACAGAGGACGACCCGTATCTCATATTTACGCTTATTGATATTTTGATAAACTGAAAATAAACAATTTAATGAAGTACTGTCATATTAATGTCTTAGTGACAGTGGCCATATATAGAACCATGATAGAACAGAATAAATACTAGTAGTGGCTCTGGGGGCTGTAGACTACCTATGGAGTGTGAAAAGGAAGGAAGGAAGGAGGGAAGCGACATCTTCATATAAGACACTTATTTTATTACACTTTCCTAAATTAGTCACTAACGAGAGGGATGCAGCAATATGTGAAACACGTATGGAGATATCTCCATCTCACTCCGTATTGCTGCATCCCTCACTTAGGATACTAAATTTAGCCAAGCGCAATAAGCCTTTAAGCCCAACAGGGCAAGAGCCTGGCACGCTTTTGTGTGTAGACAAAAAAATCGCGGGTGTTCAGTGTTTGGCTGAAAATCAACAAGTAACGATTAGAAGCGGATGTTACAATATGCGTAAGTACAAGTATTTTTGTATTTTGATCACCTATTTCTTTATCAAATATGCCAACAGGGAAAAGTTTATCACACAGGCAGCATTCCCGCGCTGTATTGCGATGCGATGCGGCACGTAGGGAATCAGTACGTAAGACCACGGCACGTGAAACCGTGTCTAAACTCTAAACGTCAGGCAATGCAGGTAAATCAAAAATATAGCAAAAGACCCGGTTTCATAAGTTTTAATTATGTATCCAAAGATGGTTATAGGATACTTATTACCAGAATGAGGAAAACATCGTGAGGAAACCACCTAAGCCCAATAAGGCCTAGTTTCCCCTCTGGGTTGGAAGGTCAGATAGCAGTCGCTTTCGTAAAACTAGTGCCTACGCCACATCTTGGGATTTAGGTAGCCGACCCCGAATGAGAATTCATTCTCAAAAAATGGGACAAAGGCTAGGAGGATGATGATGATTACCAGAATACGGTAAAGAAAATGTTTTACGTGGACGCTACGATCACGAGTTGTAATTAAAATAACAATAAAGTTAATAATTACTGTACATTATTTATTACCATTACATTTGCACAGTTGTGAGTTACGAAGCAAAAACTATTATGGGTAAGGACCAAATTCTTTGCAAATACTGTCATACATTAATGTCCACCTCATCTCAAACTAAAAATAGAACATTTATCGTTAATTTGTAGAGTAGAAAAACACGCCAAATAACAGTTCCTATGAAACCCAATCATCAATAAACGAATTGATTTTCAGAATAGTTAATAAAAAAAATATTCAGAAATATACTTTTTTATCTTTATTGTATTTCCCATAGAAAATTAATATGTCCGTACTCTGCTTTCTCGAGAATATATTGATTTTGTTTTAAAGTACGAACGCCTTAACTTATACAGTTTATTTGGTAGTTTAGCCGGTTTCCCGGCCCCCTCTGGTTTTCGGCCTCTACGCAGTAAAACTACAATAACAAGAAAATTTTACCTCACTCATTCAAAAAAATACTGTTGTCACTCAAATTCGCTTAACACTGACGCCTCCTAAATGTTTTCGCTTAATAACGTTTGAATTGGCTCGCCAGTACGCCAACGCAATTTAGTCAGTGTGAGTGTGTGTCAAAATTAGTGAAAAAAATAGTGCGCGCCATTTTCTTCAAGATAAGTTAAAATGTTGATTATTTGGTTTTAGAAACATTTCTTTGACTTCTATACGCTCTAGAAGAGTTGAAATAATGTCATTTATATTCAAATGTATAAAATATGTACCAAAATCCTTTCAAATGTGATGGCCGGATGACTAGATTGCATTTCGTAAAATCATTTACCTTCCGGCCTCCGGGCCGAGAAATAACTTGAATACGTATATTATTAAATGATCAAAATCGCTATTATATAAAAATCTATTTAATAAACATCATGTCAATTACAAATTTGGATACAATCTCTTTTATGTATTTAGGTGCCGGCCGCATGTATCTAAAGCAAATTAATGATTTAAACCAGTTTATGATTGTTTGTTTTGGCGGCGAGAACTACATTTTGAATAACTAGTTTTCGGCCTAGGTAAATGATAATGGCCGGAAAATAGAAACAATTAATTTAGTTTTCGGCCGGTAACTAAAAATTATAAAGGAATGGCCGAAAATAAGTCTTTTAAAAGCGAGTTTACGGCCACTGCGGTTAACATGGCCGAGCACTGGTGGAGAGTATTGTTTGTTTTCGGCCGCGGTGACAGAAAGCGGCCGTAAACTAAAACAAATTTAGTTTTTCGGCCCTGCTTTATCATGTGGCCGAAAAACAATTTGTATGTGTTCCATTTTCGTCCCTATAAATATAAGACAGCCGAAAGTCGACTCAAATATTTTTAGATGTCAGCCGTATTAATCCAGTAAAAAAAAGGTTGCAGCTAATTACATTTTCCATTGATTTTTACTTTTTTGTTTTATTGAATATGAAAACCTATTGTTTCTCAAATAAGGGTAATTTAAAATATAAATAACAGAGGCCGAGAACTGGCTAAATAAACGGCCGTAAACCAAAACAAGCGGCCGAAAGCCAACTTAGTAGCTACTTTCTGATATTTTATATTATAAAAATAAAACTATATTATTCATGGCAAAATGTGATACGAAATAGGAAACTACAATATGTCTAAGATTCGTAAATAATACTTAGCTTAGACTAAGGTTTGCTAAATATATCGCCCAAAAAATCCACCTGAACTCAAAATTTTGCTTACTTGGCCGAAAACCGGTTAAACTACCCATAGTCTTAAGTTTTGTTAAGACGCGGGTATAGTTTAATATTCGATATCCTTCATCATTTTAAATTTTGCGGCTATTTTATGCATGTCCCAAATATTCTTCCATTGTGCAACCTCCAGTTGTGCGACGACATTACACGGAATTTACAACGCTATTCCAGTAGATTCTTCAATTATTTTAATAGAACACTGACTCCGAACTTGCAAGCTTGACTTCGATAGTGCCGCCATGTTGTTTTTACTGACAGTCGAGCATCGTGTTGGTGGAAGCCTACAGTTTTCGGTCTTTAACCTAACCTACTAACTGCTAAATTTTAATATACCTCCATGCAAGCAAGCATTCTGACGCTCCGCTATCCATGGTCATAAAACAAACCTAACCTAACTTACGGTTTTCGGTCTTACGATATTAGGATAGTGTGTTACGTGTTTTGACTACATGTCATTAAGCATAAATCTTGATGATTTTTAGCAAGCAGAGTTTTCAAAGGGTCACAGTTCTACCTAACACTCTTCCTCGCTTCGCTCGTCGTCGTTCCTAACCTAAACAAAATCTGACCTGCCTGAAGGTAGAATACGTAACGATTCTGACTTCACGCCTACCATAGTTTAGTTTATTATTATTATTATAATATAATAAGCAAAATAATTCATGTTAGGAATATTATGCTTTAGGTAATGTTTTTGTTTAACAGTTTATTTTCAAATAAACAATTTAGGTAATTAGATTTTAGGATATCAATATTAGGACAAACTTGCTTTAGGACTTTAAATGAGTATGCGCAAAAAATATTAGGACAAACGAGTAGTATGCCATTCAACAGTATGCCAAACATTCTCGGCCAAACATTTTTAGGACAAAAAACGGTATGCGATACGACAGAAACCTAAACGGAAATTATCATGGTCAAAATGGAAAAAAATATTTTTCCATACACAGCACGCATACTATTTGTATGGAGCGTTTTCAGCTTTAACAGCAATTTCTGACTCTTAAAGCGCTCTAAATGTATGTACTCTTATACAGACATTTGTTGCCAATAAAAAAATAGGATCGATTGATATTATTATCTTTTTTTTTTTCTCCTCGCCTATTTTAACCGGGTTCGATTCCCGGTTATGCATGAGATATACGAAAAAAATATTAATGCAGTTTTTAATAAATCTAAAATCGAAGCCATGGTTCCTAAGAACAGGGGGGGTATTCGACCAGTTTTAGAGATATAATGGAGATCTCTCCTTTGCATCGCCATCCGTCACTTTTGACGTGTGCCTACATGACAAATGGCGATATCCCTAGAACATCGCAACTTCGTCAATTCGGACGCGCAAAATTTTCGCTTTCTTTGTATGTGACGGCATAAATAACAGGCGCATACTTTAAATTGACCGCGTAGTACGTAAAATTAGTCCGTTACGTTTCGTTCAAAACAGAAATTTATATACATGAATAACATTTTTGACAATCATTATCGCCTTCGTATTTCCAAAATTGAGATGAGATATGTCACTTTTAAGCTCATCGCATTTAAATGACAGTTCAATGGCGATATAACTGTTATCTAATGGAGATTTGACGTTTGGCGATATCTCAAACGGCATTCTCGAATTGGGCCCCTGATTTCCCTATCTTATAGTTTTTGTTTTCTCCCTACTGACCCACTTGGATTGATCAACCTGTATAAGTGAGTGGCAAAATCGGCGTATTTTAGGTACCAATAAAACCTAAAGTATAAAAGCTAGATCAATTAAATTTAGTATATTTCATATGTTCCCTAACTGCATCTTACCCTGTGAGTTTGGGCGATCTGGTGTTAACTTGGGATGAAGCTATGAGGGTTTGAAAATGAGACGAAACGGTTCGAGAAAAGGTAGGTAGTGCCCCGCTTCATTATTTTGAGGGGCGAGAGCAGATTGCGTCTTTTTAGCCAAGTATTGTGGCTTAACGTACTTCTAGCAGAGGATTTGTACCATAATCTGAGTATTTCTTACCTACGTTAAAAAGACGTTAACAGATTGTAACGTCCTTTTAGTGTAGTATTTTCATGAAACGCCTTTTTAGCCTAGGATATTAATGTAAACTACCGCAATAAATCTTGGCTTGAAAGTAACTAAAGTACCTTCACGACTTTCTTGTGTAGTAATGTCGAAAAACGTCTTTTTTGCTAAGTAAAGTTTAGAAATATTTTCGAAGCATTATGGCGTTAAGGGCTAATTGTGACCTTTTAGTTAAATATTGATGGTTAACGTACTTTTAGTGGAGTAAACTATGAATACCTTCGTGATTAACGACCTTTTTGCAAAACCTATTTCAAAAACTATAAACCTTACAAATATGATTCCTATACAGATCGATAGAGTATTTTTTTTTACATACGATGGCATTAAAACCTAAAAATTGACCCCCTGAGGGTTAACGGCCTTTTAGTTAACGGACGGCAAAATTCTGTAATGTGACCTTGTGTACACAGTCTTGACAATAAATAAATGTCTTTAATGTCTTTAATGTCCAACTCTATACCCTTCGTTATTTGTTACTGGGATGGTCGGACTGGACACCCTTCAACTAAGACGCAAAGTCTCGACGCTTGCCCATTACTGGCTTACTTTTGCGTCACAAAATCGACAACCCCTCTACTTTATGCGAGTTTAGTTTTTGTGCCTGACAAATTTACCAGTGCAGTGAGCCGTAGAGGAAGGCGCACGCGGAACCTGTTCGCTAAACAAAACTCATACTCTACAAGCTCGCAACGCCCCGGCACAAAGAGCCATTGCGTTATGAAACGAGTTTCTTGCACAAGTCCAGGATGCTGATATATGTATTTGCAGACTCATGGCTGACACTTAAACGTAGCATTATCATATTTACAAACAATTGTAACAATAATTGCTTATAAGATGTTAAGGCTTTAAAGTCCACTTGTTATATATAACTGTAGTGTAATTTATAGTTATATTTGTTAAGAATTTGTTATATACAACTATAGTGTAATTTATAGTTATGTTTTTAGTTAAGAATTTGTATTCCACATTATCTTGCGGGCACTTTGGCTTGACTGTAAGATTTTTTTTAAATATAAACAAATAAATAAATATAAGGAGAACATTATTATGGTGCAAGACTTGCGTCTGGGACTGGGCCCCTAGACTGGCTGGGCAAGGCTCGGGCCTTGTGGGCCTAGGGAGAAATACGGCCCTGGGTTCGCTCGATCGTTCAAAAGACGTTGGAACGCCGTTCCTTTTTATATTGGTGACTTGCTGTAGTTACGAGTATATGAATAAAATTATCTCAATGTCACAGGACAGACACTGCCTACTAAAAACTGAATCTTGAATGTCATTTTCAGTGTGTGCGTGTAAGACATGCAGGGCTGCCTCAGATGAATTGCAACATTAGTTGGTACTTTAGTTGCACATAAATATGTCATATTTATGTGCAACTAAAGTGCCAACTAATGCACATAAATATGTCATATTTATGTGCTACTTAAGTGTGCACATAAATATGACACAATAGGATAGGAAATTATCACAACCACACAACAGAAAGGTAGTGGTGGTGATGGTGGTGGTGGTGGTGATAGTGGTGGTGATGATGGTGGTGGTGCCGGTGCGTAGTAATGGTGGTGGCGATGGTTGTTCTGGTTGTGGTGGTTGTGGTGATGGTTGTGATTTTGTGGTCATCGTCATCATCACTATCACCAACGGCATCGTCATCACAATCATCATTATCATCATCATCCTTCACCAACGGCATCGTCGTCATCACAATCGTCATTATCATCATCATCCTTCATGACCATCACCATCAGAATCAACACCGATAATGGCGGTGCGCCATTATCATACCGACTCAGCATTATCGTCATCATTCATCACCATCACCAACACCACTATCATCATCACCACCATCATCATCATCATCCCTACTATCATCTCCACCAGACATCATCTTATTCATTATCATCATTAACACCAAGACTATCACCAACACTATTTCCACCAACACCACCATCGTCATCACCTCCAGTCATCACCATTATCGTCATCATTACTATCACCAACACCATCACTGTTTCCCGAATGTCGTGCCCAGTTGCCCTGTACACAACTCTTTCAAAATGTTCTACGCTGCCAACACGATTCCAACACGATTCCAACTCGATGCCCTTGCGGGGTGAGGTAACTCGATTCGGTGCGGCGGTGTGCGTGTCCATTCAGTAGGTAAGTAGTACTATTAAGTATTCTGTGTCAATGTCAGGAAACAAAGTAAAAAAATTCAAAATATATATTTTTTTATATTTGACTAAAGGTACGCCAATTTTATGATTTTAAGAAGAGAATAGAATAGTATTTATTTGCTTAGAATATGTAGGTACAAATTTAGGGTTCCGTACCCAAAGGGCAAAAAGTCCTATTACTAAGACTCCGCTATCCGTCTGTCAGTTTATCCGTGTCACCAGGTTGTATCTCATGAACCGTGATAGCGAGACAGTAGCAATTTTCACTGATGATGTATTTCTGTTGCCACTATAGCAACAAATAGTAAAAAAATAGAATACCTAAAATAAATATTTAAGTGGCACTGACAAACGTGATCGGTTGCGTTAACATTGCACCTCATTTGTATGCGGCGCCATACACACCAGGTGCAAACTTAACTTAGCCCGGCCAGATAAGATGTGTTTTTGCAGAACCCTCGGTGCGTGAGTCCGACTCGCACTTGACCGGTTTTTTAATCAATCAATAATTTTTATTTCGGATATTAACTCCATATTTGGTTAGTAACAATAGTAAACTTAATCTATGTTAGTTTTTTAAGTATATGAAACATGTAATGTCTCATTTTGTTTAATGTGGGTACACCACAATTTTTATTTAAACTATGAATACAAAGATCAAAGCTTAAAGAAAAATTGAAAAAGGAGCTACCTGGTGGAAGGGACCGGGAATCGAACCCGGTACCTCTGGATTACCGGTCCAGCGCGTTAGCCACTTCGCTACCCTCGCTCCACGTAGACCTGACGAATTTTTCCTTATGCTTTGTGTGTCGATCTTTGCATTGTTTATTTGAAAGGTTTTTTTTTACACCTTAGCGACCTCTGTGAATACGTTAATATTCACATCTTAAAAAAAATAAAAAAAACCTTTTTTCTTTAAGCTTTGATCTTTGTAGGTATTCATAGTTTAAATAAAAATTGTGGTGTACCCACATTAAACAAAATGAGACATTTCGCTTGCTCGTTCACCGCTGTAAAGTGGTGCGGTAAGATGTGAATATTAACGTATTCACATAGAGGTCGCTAAGGTGTAAAAAAAAAACCTTTCAAATAAACAATGCAAAGATCGACACACAAAGCATAAGGAAAAAATCGTCAGGTCTACGTGGAGCGAGGGTAGCGAAGTGGCTAACGCGCTGGACCGGTAATCCAGAGGTACCGGGTTCGATTCCCGGTCCCTTCCACCAGGTAGCTCCTTTTTCAATTTTTTTTTAAGCTTTGATCTTTGTATTCATAGTTTATGTTAGTTTTTATCAATACTTATATAATAATAACTAGCTTTTGCCCGCGGCTTCGCACGCGTTAAAGAAATACGTTCACTTGGCATAACTTGGCATTTGGCATTGGCTTGGCATCAAGCCCCCCATATTTTTTGTTTACTGTCGCTTTGGAATATTTGAATACTTTCACGGACATGATTCCTTGTTCATTCTAGATTTATTTTCTGCTTTCTTGTTTCCGTTTTGCAACGATGTGTTTTCTCAATGCGAGGCCACCGACATTTTTGTGCACTGTCTCAATTGGATACTTAAATAAAGTCATGCTTTCTTCTTTCCTTTGGGGTATATTGTCTTTGCTTAGTGCCCCGCTTTTTTTGGTCATCATCTCTTTAGAATACTTAATAGTTTGTTCAGAATTGCTTTCGTGTCACCGTTTTAAGGTTTATTTATTCTCAATGCGAGCACTACTGCATTTTTATTCTCTATCTCTTCAGATTACTTGAAAGTTACATCAGTGTTGCTTTTTTCTTTCCGTTTGTTATATTGTTTTTTCTTCTCGCTTCCCGTCTGGTTTGGTCACCATCTCTTTAGAATCCTTTAATGTTTGATATCTTTTCGGGTTACTCAAAAGGTTAAGCAGCTTTCTCGTTAGTGTTTTAAAGTTTTGTGTTTTCTTGATCACCATATCTACAGGTAACCTAAGCGTTTCAACCGATTTGCTTTATTTTTTAAATTTTAGCATGTATTGTTTTTTAAGAGCGGGGGGCTCTGCCTCTCCTCTTCTTTCTTGATCACCATATCTACAGGTCACTTAGCCTTTCATCAGATAATTTACTGGTAATTTTCAGTTTTAGCATGTTGCATTTTCTAAGTGCGGGGGGCTCTGCACCCCGAGCCCCCCGTCTTTTTCAATACCATCTCTTCGTGCTACTTCAAAGTTACATCAGTCGCGCTTTCTTCTTTTCGTTGTGCAATATTGTTTTTTCTTCGTGCCTCCCGTCTGGTTTGTGTAACCACCTCTTTAGAATTCTTTAAAGTTTATCAGAGTTGCTTTGTTGGTTCCGTTTTAAGGTTTCGTGTATTATTAATGCGAGCACTACGCTATTGTATTTCACTATTTTTTCAGGTTACTTTTAAGTTTGATCAGACTTGTTTTCTCCTTAGCGTTTTAAGGTTTTACGTTTTTTTTATCACCATATCTACTAGAAGGAGGAGATAATATAGTAAGCGTAGCGAGAGCGGGTACATGTATACATTATTTATTATAACTTATCATAATAATTCAATTTACATACGTAATTGCATACCTAACCTACCTAGTAACTAACGGCCGGTGTGCTTGTTTCTTGAGTACTTAAGTACTTTCATATTATTTAAAACATAGCTTATATCATATAACTGTCACCATATCAGTCATATATTATTATACAAAACGTTTTTATTTTAATTTAAAAAAATATAACTGAATTTGTATAATTAATGCGTCGCTTTTCTAATTAACGCGTCATACAAAACGTCTAAAATTGTAATTAACACGTCGTTTTTCTAATTCACGCGTCATACAAATTTTAATTTGCTTATAAGTTATGAACCTTTAATAATTATAAAGTGCCCTATCCACATTTAAGTTTCAATGATCGATATATTACTATATTTCAGATAAAAATGATTGAAAAGTAAGTAGAAAAAAAGCGACGCATTAATTAGAATTAGAACACAAATCTGGAGAATGACCGCTATAACCATCTCTGGATGTTCAGCTATTCCTGTACCAAAATGGGTAACTTTTTATCTAGCCGTTTCGGCGTGATTCGAGGACAAAGGTATTTTTGAAAACAGATGGCGCTAGGTTGGCACGGCGACGCGTGTCCATACAAAACAACTATCAAGCTGCATCACGGTATCGAGATTTTTCCTGAAATCATGACCTCCCTCCATAGAAAATTTATTTTCAATACAAATATAGGATTTTATAATAGTATAGAAGATTATTCCGACAGGTTCAGTTGGACGTCCTGTGCAACATATCCCAGTGTTGCAGGAAGGGGCCGTCCAGGCGCGCCGCCACCGTCTGCAGGAGGCTGTTCGGGCTACCGCGCAGGCGCCTCATCAGAGACGCGCGTTCGTTAATGCTGAATTTTGAAATTGTTTTCAGATACATACTCATGTAGATAAATAAATACTTACATACATAGAACATCCATGACCCAGGTACAAATATTCGTGTTCATCACACAAATATTTGCTCTTGCCGGGATTCGAACCCGGGACCGTCGGCTCAGTAGGCAGTTGCTTAACCACTACGCCAACCGCGTCGTCAAAATTGTATGACAATCATGAACTTAAAGGCACTTTGTCACGGTAAAAATAGCAAATTACTTATTGTTGCCATGCAAATATTGGTACCCATAACATATAATGACGTCAGGATTAAGTGGCCATTTGTATGGAGCGTTTTTAGCGCTCCGTAAGACGTTAAACTTTGATTGACAGTAATTTCTGACTTTTAGAGCAGTCTAAGTGTACTTAGTTAGTTTCGTATCGTAGACATTTGATCCCAATAAAAAATAGAAACGATAAAGATCCTCAAAAAAAATTGTCATGCTTATAATTAGTACTCAAAAGAATTTTATTAAGTATCTTAAAACACCTGTACAGCTTTTCATAATTTTACATACATTAAAATTGAATAATTCTTTTGTTTTATAAATGCAATAGCACCTTAATGTTTGCTGTACGATTTGCTTCACTCGTAATAAAATATGAAATATATCCTAGACTTAATGGCAAATAAATTGGCACTTGTGCAAATTTTTGGGAATAATTAATGGCGAGTATATAAGACGGGTCTGGACAGTTTTCATGTAGTTCGAAAGACTTTCAAAATGAAGGGTCTACTGTTTCTTCTGTCCACGGTAAGTATTTTTTTTATAATGTTTAACTTATTTTCACTTCTTCAAAAAGGTGTTTCTTTTATACCTCTCCATAATTTATGAACCGATCTCGTGAATTGACTACATTTCATATTTCTAACAGATGAACATTAATATTGAGATCGAGAGAGCTCTATTGCGTCGTGCAAAAATATTTATTGACATTATTTTTTCTGTATTGTTTTAGACATTTTTCTCTATGATCATGATCAAACATGTTTCTTAACATATTATTGATGTTACTACCTAGAACTAGCAATGTGCAAGTTGCAGAACATTCTCAAAACGTGGAAATGTTACATGAAATTTATCTACAAATCAAATAAAATCACGTTGTCGCCCTAACATATGTCAGGTATTTTTCGCTGAGAGGAAATAGTACATTACGGCAGAGACCAGTAAGTAAGCCATACTGGCCGAGTAGGAATTAGACGGACCGAGCCGTAGGCGAGGTCCGGATATAATACGAGGCTAGGATGGCTCTTACGGTCGAAGCAAGTATAGTGCTTTTCTCAAAAATTAAACAAGAAAATTAGATTAAAATTATATTTTATAGGTGACATTCATATTCGGCCATTGCCCAATGAATATTTTTGTTATATCCCATTTTTATTATTACACATTGTGATATTCATCGTCGCAGGCACCATTAACTCCCATGATACAACCTATAACAAAAATAATTAGGAGTTTATACTTGGATAAAAGATAGTTATATCGTTATCAAATAGTGGCAGCATTTATTTACCTTCATCGCCAAAATGGTTATCATCTAGAGCTTGATTTAAGAACTTTTCTATATTTTGCTGCTGAATATTTGTGATTTCTTTCCTTTGTAGCCATCCGATTGTCTCAGAAAGATTGTTGAAATATTCTGACCTTATCACACATTATCTGACCAATTATTAACTTGATTTTCTCCCTTCCATTTAATGAATCTCTTGTATTTTATTATATCTCCTTGGATTTAGTCGGAAGTAAATTATTTTAGCTAACTCTGCCTCCGCTTTTAAGTATGGAGAAGTGCCGTCTATTCGGAATCTATTCGGAATCAGACTCGTCTGAACTCATTTTTGCTGAATTATTGTAATAGATCACACAAACAAATTTGAGATTTTTGTCTTTTAATTTAAATCCCGCCTTAATTTTTTTTTTATAAATACTGCGTTTAATTATTTGCACTGTCTTAAAAATCTAAGTCTTAAAGATAAAATTTAATTATTGTTATACATTGTTGTATTTTCTAACTAATTTTCATATCATAAAGCTTACCTTCAATTTTAACTCCGAGGTTTTTTCTAAACGACACAAAAAAGGAAGGAATTCCGAAATATCATTGTCATTATACACAGCACAATTATGAACTAAACGCTGCATACAAACTTCCGCACTAAACCTTAACGCTACTTTTTTTTTTTTAATATGCATCTTGAGTTACGTTTATACTGCCAATAGTGCTAACCTCTTTTTATTTTACATTTGCTCTTAGTGTAAATTGCAAGTGTATACTGCAATGTCGTCTCTTTCTATTTAATCTATGAAAAAGGGACGCCACTTTTTAATTTCTACAATTTGCTGTCGCACTGTACTTATAATTAAAACAATTTGTGGAATGCATCCTTTTTACATTTATATACGACCTCATCGCCTTCACATCCTTAGTTTGTTTATAGGTCGGTGACGATGTAAATCGTGTTTCGATATTCAAATATCTTGATACGTAATAGGAATTCCATACTTACTTACTGGACAAATATTGATTCCAAATTTAAAATCTCGCTGTTTACTGGACAGTTCTAAAAAGTCTTCGGTATGGTCCACTTACTGTAGTCTATCTAGCGATGGTAAGGCAACATTACATGCAATTTTTGAGAAAACTCATTTGTTTCATTTTACCCAATTGTGTCCCTCTCATACTCATCATTAAGCGATGTAACATACAGTCTCGCTCGTACGGTGTGACGTTTGTAATTCATTATCATTCATTTGCAAGGATCCAAAGCGTGAATATCAAATGATATGGGTATGCGACGTATCACATGATGTTTTATTCTAAAGTTGAATTGGATCCATTAGGGTTAAGGCCAAGGTAATTTAAGGGTAATGATAAGCGTCGTAATGCTACTCTTAGGCAGAGATGGGCATTAATCGATTAATTTTTTAATAGATTAATTAATCGATTAAAAATATTAACCTTCAAAATTTATGTCACGATTAAATTAATCAACAGGGTATTCGATTAACAATCGTCATTATTTCGAATAAATTTCACGATTCATTCTCGATAAAAAATTGGAACACGCACATTTGTGATTTTACAAAAATATAATATGTCTTATCATGTGTAAACTAGAAAAAACGTTGTAGTGCTGTGTGAAACAAACTTGTTACAAGACTACAAGGTGGTTTTTATAGTGCAGTACTCTAAGATGTCCTTAGACTTACAAAATAGTTATTTGTGCAACAAGAGAGCAAAGTTGTTTTTTGTTATGAGTGCTGATTTTGAGTCCCGAGCAAGCGAAGGACTCTACTTTTGAATCACGAGCGTAGCGAGTGATTCTATGTTAGAATCCTGAGTGCAGCGAGGGACTCAACAGCACGAGATGCAAAAAACTTTGCTCTCGTGTAGCACACACAACTTTTCACCTCATCAGCGAGAACATATTCGACATTTTGTGTTTTTTCTTCCAACGTATGTTTATAGTCTTTGGTGCTGATTTCAATAATATTATTAATCAGAAAATAGATAAGTGCTGCTTAAAAAGGAATAACATTATAATTTAATTGAAATTATAATCAACCAACCAACACGGTTATTGTCATTATTTGATCAAATTGGAAGATTTAGCAGATACATGACGTGTTTATTTAAATACATTATTATATTACGAGATTTTGTTTATACATTGATTAATATTTATACTCCTAAAACACCACACAAAATATATGCAAAAGAAAATAACAATTACAATATGAACTCGATATTTTTTAAGGTACGTTTCGAATATGCATCTATGATAAATGGCGAAATTATAAATTATATTTTACAATAAGTAAATATAATTTACAATAAATAATAAGGTGAAAAATCTTATTATATTTGAGCAATGATCAATTGTTATACATAAAAGGCACAATCATGTTAATATTCGGTCGTTAAATAAAAATATAATAAAGAAAAAAAGATACGTTGCAATTAAAACTTTGTCGGGTGTTTTTAATGATTTTTTTGGTATAACGCGTATCCGAACTGTTCTCAATCGAGGTCGGATTCGAAAATCGAATTTCAAATTGATAAGATTCTATCCCTCTCTTTTATATACATATGAAAGAAACAGAGTGCATCGAGATTCAAATGATTAGAATTTTATAATTAACCTTTGGCTGAAGAATTACAATTCGTGGTCAGTTATTCAAAAAATTAAAAAGCTACTTTCTACTCACGCTTGAAACAAAATCGCATTTTGTTCACTGTCATCTGACAGCAAAATCGCCATGTTTGAGCTGGTGAGGTGAAAAATATATTATTTCTTCCTAATTTAATCGAGAAAAAAATTATCTAACTATTTATCGATTAAAAATGTAATCGCTGGATATTAATCTACGATTAACTTAATCGGGATTAAATTGATCAGAACTTGTACGATTAGATTAACTAATCGTCATTATTAATCGTTAATCGCGATTAAGTAGGTAAATCTTAATCGTAAATCAATTAACTTTTGTCGATCTCTGCTCTTATGTGACCTATGGAGTGTAGAAAGGAAGACCGCTATCTTTTATGTCCAAACGTGCCCGTACCTATAGATAGACGCTCAATAGGCTATTTGACTGATGTTGAATTCTACAGCGTACTGTAGTTATATGAATAAAATTAGCTAAATATATCACGAAACAAAGAAAAAAAATCCAGAAACATATATCTTTTTTGGAAATATGTGACTTCAAAGGTACGCAAATTTTATGATTTTTTTTTTAATCCAAAATAAATTTTGAAAATGTTTTCAGAATCCTCATAATTTTACGAAACAATAATTGTACGACAACTATGAACTTAAACGCACTTTTTCACGGTGAAAATGCCAAATTTCTTAATTTTTCCATACAATTATTGGTACCTATACCGGCCTGTGACGTCACTAGCCTGACGCGTTTTGTATGGAGCGTTTTTAGCGCTACGTAGAAATGTTGAACTTTGACGGTCATTTCTGACTTTTAGAGCAATTTAAGTGTAGTCAGTCCCATATAGACATTTGATCACAATAAAAAATAGAATCGATTGACATGCTCAAAAAAAATTAGTCAACATGTCTATTGGTGGTGCTACTACATTTAACAGTAGTTACGTTACTTAGCAATTGTTTGTTTATAAATCCCTACATAGTATGAAACAAAGTCACTTCCTTCTGTCTGTCTGTCTGTCCCTATGTAGGTATGCTTAGATCATTAAAACTACGCAACGGATTTTGATGCAGTTTTTTTAAATAGAGTGATTCAATGCCGGTAGTCTCAGCTCAGACATGGAAAAGTGCCCTTGTGGCCTACTTGCAGAATAAAGTTCATTATTTCATTATTTCAAGAGGAAGGTATCATATAATACTTGCATAATATAGCATATCCGTGCGAAGCCGGGGCGGGTCGCTAGTTTTTAATAAAATTCATCGCGAACTAAATTATTATTTTTTCAAATAGCTCGGGTTTTATAAATGCTTGACTATTACTCATACTATAGTCATACTCAATCGATTTTTATCAATAGCCATTTTATTACCCGACTACGGCGAAGCAAAAAGGAGGTTATTCCGCCAATGACGACGTGGTTGGCGCAGTTTGCAGACCCCTGCCTTCTAAGCCGGTGGTCGTGGGTTCGAATCCCAGCCGGGGCAAATATTTGTATGTATGTATGTATGTATGTATGTAAACACTTTATTGTACACAAAAACAGAAATACATTAAAACAAAAGAAATACATGTACAAAGGCGAACTTATCCCTTTAAGGGATCTCTTCCAGTTAACCTTTGAGTAAATGAGTGCTAAAGACAAATGTAAACGGTAGACAGCCAAAGCAACATGTACAATACGAAGGAGGATAGTTTAACAATAATACTTACACATGAAAATGCAAAAAAACCAAAATAGAGAGAGAGATAGGCAAACAGTCAATATAATACATAATACGTAATATATATATATATATATATAAATTCAACAGAAATAGTCATAATTACAACAAAAACAGCAACCTATTATTCGTTTGACAGCCACAATCCCTTCAACTTCCCCTTGAGCGATGCTACGGACTGCGTCTGCCTTAGGGCGGGAGACAACTTATTCCATAATTTGTGTGATGAACTCGAATATTTGTTCTTGGGTCATGGATGTTATCTATATATGTATTTATATATATTATGTATATCGTCGTCTAGTACCCATAGTACAAGCTTTGCTTAATTTGGGACTAGGTTGTCTAATTGTTTAATTTATTTATTTATTTAATGATGTACAAATCTAGCTCTCGGCCTTCACGAGGTTCTCGTCATGCACTGCTTGACGCTTGGATCGATCTACCAACACGATATCAGGCTCGTATGCTATACAAACTAGGTTCAGGTCATTGACATGCACTAGCTTAGTCAGAACTAGAAGAATATACTCACGTATTCTATACATCTATATATTT
Source organism: Apotomis turbidana (assembly GCA_905147355.2). NCBI lineage: Eukaryota > Metazoa > Arthropoda > Insecta > Lepidoptera > Tortricidae > Apotomis > Apotomis turbidana. Next base: position 7,195,511 of record LR990305.1, on the reverse strand, counting down.
TCCTAAAAAATATTTTTTTGTTAACATGATTAACATTTGTACGTTTTTGAACGTGGTAATAATTTGCGGATCTATTACACTATAGTAAACGTAAAAATATTAACAATAAGTGTTGGGTTTCCAGTAAGTTCTTTAAATTCCCATTAAATTGCCGAGAACATTTCGTCAGAAGTTGCAATGGGAATGTTTGTAGTATCGGCTTTCTGTTACAAGAAGTTGATTGATATTTTCGAGTACATTTGTAACGGTGGCATAGCGGATCTGCGACGCTTAAGTTTTGCTAGTGTTTGCTTGGTTCAGAGTTCGAACCTGACAAGGAATTCTGTTCATATTTTTATTTTGATTTTAAATTGTGTTTTTAATTATATCATTCAATAATACATTAATCACTTTTTTTTTTTAAGTCGTCGTCAGAATAAATACATGTAGGTATGCCGATAATGTTACTTTATTATTTGTCTGCGTCATCTCATCGGCACTATTATACTGGGATTCTAACCTATTATTGGTTTAGTTTAGGTAGACTGATGCTGGGCTATTTCAAACATTGTTCTTATATTTCAAATCAAATCAAATCAAATCAAATCATTTTATTGCAATTCATGTTGTACATTAAGGGTCTTAAATACTAGTAAAGTCCAAAACATGAGCCTTGTCAGGCACAGCAATATCTTACAACTAGAACAAAAATAAATATGAATATGCCGGGAATTTACACATTAAAAAAAAACAATAATAATAATATTTCAATATAGGTTTGGTCATAGTCATAATGTTCATTAATTTTCATGATTATAATACAATACGGTAATTTCATAAATTTCATAGTAAATAGTATTCAAGTTCATTTAAATTAGTTAATTAATTAATGTCTTGTGTTTCATTTAGGAATTCCTGAACAGTGTAGTATGCTTTTTCTATTAAATAGCTTTTTAGAGTATTCTTAAATTGATTTATGATAGCTTTAGGGAGTTTATTAAATATTTTTACGGACATAGAAAAGGAATTAGAGTGGACCAATTTCATTTTAGAGTTAGGTAAAGCTAGTTTTCTCCTAGGTCGTAGGTAAGGTACGTTCGAGTATTCCGGGAAAAGTACAGGATGATTTTTTACAAAAATGCCCACTTGCAAAATATAGATTGATGTTAAAGTTAGGATTTGGTGTTTTATGAAATATGGCTTGCAACTTATGGAGTCATCTATATTAACTAATATTCTAAGGCAACGTTTTTGGAGTCTGAATAAATGTACGACGTCTGTACTGTTTCCCCATAGTATTATACCGTACTGTAGCCAGGCGTGAGCATAGGCGTAATAGGCACAAGTGGCTGTTTTTATATCTGTGCATTTTTTCAGTTCATAAAGGGCGTGAATCTACTTAACTTAAGTGATATCTGGTGTATATGTTCTTTCCAGTTTATAGTAGAATCGATGTGTATGCCCAAAAGGGAAAAAGTATTTACGCATTCTAATTTTGTATTATCAAAGCTAAAATTTATGTTCATGCTACATTTTTGATAAGGTCTAAATTCCATAAGTTTCGTTTTTGTAAAATTTATTTCGAGATTATGTTCATTTAACCAGGTAACTATACTAAATATCGTTTCATGGAGACGTTTTTCTAAATTTTGATTATTTTCGCAAGGAATCACCAAAGATATATCATCTGCGAAAAGGGTAGACGAGCAATTTATTATTTTGGGCAAGTCGTTAATGTAAAGGAGAAACAAGGTGCATCCGAGTACGCTGCCTTGGGGTATCGACTGTGTGACTTTAGTTGTTTGTGATTTGACGGTATGTATAACGCCTGTTATGTAATTATGGTGTTCCACTTCAACACACTGCATGCGATTTGTGAGATAAGAGACAAACCAATCGTAAGCGGATCCTCTCACTCCTATTTCGTGTAGTTTTTGTAATAAGATCCCGTATAGGACACGATCGTAAGCCTTACTCATATTGAGCAAAATTCCTACGGCATACTTCTTTACGTTTAGTATGTTCATTACCTCTTGCATGTATTTTAAGACAGCTAACGCCTTTGATCGATTTTTCCTAAATCCGTTTTGGGAGTCACTAAATATATTATATTTCTCGCAAAACGAGTATAAACGGTTCGACATTGCAGTTTCGATGATATTTGAAATAGTTGGTAAGAGGGCTATTGGGCGATAATATTATTACAGTCGCTCTTTTTTCCTTTCTTATGCAAAGGTTTAATAATCGAAAATTTTAGTAAGTCTGGGAAGCTACCCTCAGAAAACGACTGATTAATGACAAACGTTAAGGGGTAGACTAGCTCTTCGGCACATTCTCTAATCACGCAAGGTGGAAGTTCATCGTGACCAAAACTTCGCTTGTTTTTTAGACCTTTGATTATTTTAAAGATTTTTGAGGCGTAACAGGGTTTAAGAATATAGAATTTTCTAAACGTGTAGTTTTGTTCGTTTGTTCTTTGACAATATGCCACATTGATTTTACTACATTTGATGCCGTTTTAATTTTTTAAATATTTTGGAGTTTTTTTGACACGATGACAGTCTTTTTCAGTAGCTTATTTATTCATATATTATAGAGAACTATTCAATGCACATCAAAAATACATACTTAATTATCTCATAGTCATAGTCCTACGGGAACATAAATTATAACGACATCTATCAAGGTGGCAATAAATTATTGTTTCGCACAATTAGCCTTTTAATGTGACCCGTCATATAATTTGATGAACATCATTAGGGTCACATAGGTATCTCAATATTCCGCGAGATGGCGTTAAAGTTAATTTCAAGAAAAACACGTTTATTTATGTGTTCAATTACTGTACGGGTGATAATATGTTGGTTTATAAACGTTATTGATTAAATCGAATTCATTAATTATCATTATTTGCTAATTAAGTGCTATGACTTTAATTTGTGATTTTGATATGAATGTATCAAATGTCATGCATCCCGTAATTTTACAAAATAAAGCAAAATGCAGTGGAGTTAATAGGAGAAAAGATACAATGAGACTACTGTAACTAAATCAAAGCTAGCCATAAGTATATATATCAGAAATTATGAGTCTCTTTGAAGTATTTGGATAAATTCTCGTTCCCGAGAACATTCTCAGAAGTTACCGGTAACTTCTCATGTTGAAAGTTTCGCAACATTGGAAAGTTCTCATCGGCACATTGCTACCTAGAACAGGGCTATTGGGATTTTTTGGTATATAGGTATTTGAAACCTACAGTTTGAATTTTTCTTTGATAATTTTTTTTAGAAAACTACTCAAAATTGACAAAATTCACGCGGAAAATTAGTTTTTTCAACTTATTTTCGACTGCACGCAATTAAAGCATGAAATAGCTATGTTACTACCTACAACTCGGGGAAAACTATTATTCACTTCAAAAAGTTGGTTGGAATTATCAATATATGTGCCATAATATGAAAAAAAAGGAATAAGGCCCCTTGAAATATGAAATTTTGTCTATGTCTATTATTATTTAGTTCGAGAGCGAGCATCTTCAAGTTGGTCCGATAAGAATTTGGTGAAAATCTGATTACGATATAATGAGGAATTGAGGGAAATCCTCAAATATAATAGAAATAAAGAAAGAAAGAAATAGGTTTATTTAGCATAGTTAAGGCCTGACCAGAAATATATGAGGATGCGCCATATTGCGGAATTTCACTGGAACTAATTTCTTACACTGGCAATAATTTTATGATGGTTGTCAACAAGGTCGATGTCATTCTTGCTGGTTTCTTTAAAAGACAAATATTTAAAAATACCCAAAGAAAATGCCGAAAACCATTAACAGTCGTGAACGTGATATTTTAAATAAAGTGTACTTGAAACCGACAGGTATTTAAACTGAGGTCATTACAGTGTGTTGCGATTGGTTGCGAAATTGAAGCCATATAAATCTTGTAAATTGCGCCCTCTTGACAATCCTCATATATTTCTGGTCAGGCTTTATATACTGGCTGATCAATCTGAATGAGTAGGGAGTAAACGAAAACTATAGGAGATAGGGAGATCTGTTCTTAGGAACCATGGCGTCGATTTTAGATTTAAATAGAAACTCACAGATCACCTGGAAACTGCATTGTTTTTTTATAAGTCTCATACATAACCGGGAATTTACTGTGGGACTAGATTGATTTGTGTAAGGTTGTCTGATATGTATTTATTTTAATTTAACCTGGTTATATTTCGGTCAGGTCAGGATTAAAAAAAAATCGCATGTCGTATTGTATCATTCTTTACAGCGGTTTTGACTTTCAGGATAAAAAGTAGCCCATGTGTTAATCCATGTCAAAATTTATCAAAATTGCTCCAGCCGTTTGAGCGTGAAGAAGTATTAAACATACAATTATAATATTAGTGAGATAATAATGCAGTTTCATAAAATCTAAAATCGACCCAATGGTTCCTAAGAACCAATTTCCCTATCTCTTATAGTTTGTGACTTCTCCCTACTGACCCATTTGGATTAATCAGATGATAAAAACATTTATGAGGACTTCTTTCTTAATACTCTCTGTATCAGATTGGCCTCAAATTCAATCAGTTTTTTGGATGTCCGGATGTTCCGACTGTTCTCGCCTAGACGTCGCATTTCTCTGAAATTTTGCGAGTAGATTCGAATGAACAACAGATCACTACTCACTAGGATTTGTTGCGAAATGGTTGAAATTTGTATTTATTTAGGTTTTCAACGCCGCATCTCCACCATTTTTTAGAATTTCGGAATTGACGATTTTTTTTTAAATTCAATATTCGCATAGATACTTAAATAGGTACTTATAATATTAGATTATAATAATGTCCCACAAAAATATATAATGATACCCTATTTTTTTCAGGTGGCCTTGGCCTCATGTCATCCAACTCTGGGTAAGTGTCCCAAACGAATAAAAACATAAACGCCAAGACGTTAAAACAAGACGGGGTAAAATGCGATCCTGGGTTCGAATCCCGGGCGGGGCAAATATTTGTGTGATGAACCCGATATATATTCATGTATTAGTTATGCATATCGTCTTCTAGTACCCATAGCAACAAGCTATCCTTAGTTTGGGTTTGGGACTAGGTCGATTTGTGTAAGATTGTCCCTTATATTATTGAAGTCAAACTTCTAATGCGACTTCCAACAAGGTTGCGTTAAACGTTTAACGTTTAACGCTACCGCGGAGGGGGTCGGAAAGCACTGTTGCGTTAAACGTTCAACGCAACAATCCCACGGACAATGCGACGGATGTAAGGTTATGTCAAGGTACGTCTCTTGTGAATATCAATAGATTGTTAGGTTTTCTCTTTTGAAATTACAATTTCTACCCCTTCCTATTTAAATTTCCACATTACGAAGTCGGAGGGCCTCCACGCACTATTTTTATTATTTATAAAAAGAAATGTCGCACTTTTAACCTTCATAGCTTCATTCCACCCTTACCATAAGTTAACTTGGCCGTACTCGCTAGCGACAGCGTGATCTAATTCTATGGAGAATTGTAGTTCTATAAAGTAACCACTATAGGGGCGCTGAACTATTCTCCATACAAATGTAAACTCATGATAAGGATACAGATAGAACCAGAGAACTCAAATTCACAGGACGTGGCTAAGAAACATATTAAATAGGTACACTTAGTTTAATTGATCTAGCTTTTATAGTTTAGACTTTATTGATAACTAAAATACGTCGATTTGGCCACTCACTTCACTTATCAAAACCTCTAGGGTCCTTCCCGATATTATAGAAAGATGAACTATATTAAATTGGCATAAATATTGACACAGGTAAATTATGAAAGAGAAATATAATGTGATCCACTGGAATGTAAGCAGGACTCGAACCTGCGACCATACGTTTCCGGCGCAGTGCTCTAATTCCAACTGAGCTATCACATCACCACGTCAATCACACCAAATCTTTGATTCACTGGCGCCCAATGCGTCGCATCTGTTTTAAATGCTTATGCGCAATAGCCATACCTTAGGATGGCGTTTACACGCGCGATCCCCAGTCCCCATTGGTTGACAGCAAGTGCAAGGACCGCGAGATAGATAGCGCTTTTCTCAACGTTTTTTAATAAAATCTTTATATCGATTTCGTTTTAATAAACGCGTTCATGGGCTTCTACATGTCGAGGGACGTAAATTGTTTTCCTCGAGTTTGGCACCACGCCTGTGACAGACAATTTTAAATTCAACACAAAGGGCACTCTGTCATCAGCCGTATATCTAATAGCATACAGAAAATTGTTGGCTTAGACGAATCGCTAGTACCACAGAAAACACTCCTTCTATAGCACATAAGTTACCTTTCTCAATCACACATTGAAGGACCTCGTGTTGTGACACTACGTCTATGGACGGACCATTGGCATACACGATTTCCTCTGTGGCCATTAATGCCGCAACACGCGTCTTTTAGGAATCACAAGACGTATCTTGAGAAGGAGAATTTCATCTACAGACGGTAGGTTAGATTAGGTTACGTCTGTAGCCGTAAAACATTTGCGCGTATCACGCTGTTCTCAAAATAGTCTTGTGTTTTTCTGGCAGCTGTCATAGTTTATTTCAATTCAGAGACAAACTAGAGTCGGCCTCAACTATCATATCGTTCTATATCTTACTTACGTGCGACATTTGTCAAATTTGATACCAAATTGACAATTCATTTCGAACTAAACGTCATCTCGACTGATATTAGAATAGAGGTCAAATCAAATTTCTTTGTTTTTCAGAGATATTAAGTGTTAAACCTAAGATTAAAATTAATAAAAACTGATTTATTACAATTTTACGTGTTAGGTTTCCTTGGGGGCAACGGAGGTCCCCTAGGTAGCCTCGGAGGAGGTGGCGGAGGGGTCGGTAACGTCCTAGGAGGCACCACAGGGCCGTTAGAAGGGCTCGCCAGAGGGGCTGGAGGTCTTCCAGGCCTACCAGGGGCAGTTCCCAGAGTCCCCGGACTCGCCAGAGGTGTTCTCGGTGCGTACACATAACAATGTAATATACTATTGAACTTTATTTGTAAGGGTATCTATGTATCTTTTAGGGTTCCTTACCTCAAAAGAAAAAAACAGAAGCCTTATAAAGTCTGTCTGTCTGTCAAGACCCTATCTCGGGAACGCGTATCGAGTTGAAATTAAATAAAACCTACTCAAGTCTACAGCCCCTTGAAGCTGTGAAAAAATCAAACTTCTAAAATAACGTAAAAAAAGATACGGCCGTTTATGCCGCTATAGTAGTTTATGTGACTATACATAATGAAGGGTATTAAACACGAGTGTGGGATTACGAAACGAGCCGAAGGCAAGTTTCATAATAACATCACACGAGTGTTTTAATGCCTAGTTATGTACAGTTACATATACTACTTTATCTAGCCACATATAATAAGCCTCCATGATACATTCAGGAGTCGCACATTATGACAAATTTCACCCGATAATGGCGGCAATGAAGTTTTCTGGCAGCTGTCATAGTATTTTTTCAATTCAGAGATAAACTAGAGTCGGCCTCAACTATCATATCGTTCTATATCTTACTTACGTGCGACATTTGTCAAATTTGATAGCAAATTGACAATTCATTTCGAACTAAACGTCATCTCGACTGATATTAGAATAGAGGTCAAATCAAATTTCTTTGTTTTTCAGAGATATTCGAAATTTTAATGAATAATATTATCGAAATCGATGTTATTTATTACTTAGCAATAATAACATTTCTACAGATAAGAAATAGAATAAGAGCTATTTTTATGGTGGTCATAATGTGCGGTTCTTGATAGAAATCATGGAGGGTTCATATTTGGATAGATAAAAGACGTATATTGCATATTTCAGCACTCTCAAGGGAATCAAGGGGAGGTCTTGAAGGCATGCATGTCGTTGAGTTATCCCCTAACTCCTAACCGTTAAGGAGTAACCTTCCATCATCAGCTCAGCATAGGAAGATGATGACTATCTGACGCAAATTAAAACGTTGTTCATTGAGTTGAGTAAACGGTCCGGTGTTAATTGATACATTCATCATCATCATCATCATTTCAGCCTATTGCAGTCCACTGCTGGACGTACGCCTCCCCTAGGGTTCGCCACATGGCCCGATCTCCCGTTTTTGCCATCCAGTCACCACCAGCCACTTTTTTCAGGTCGTCGGTCCATCTGGCCGGAGGGCGTCCTACACTACGAAACATTAAATGACATAAAAAAATAATATTCTTTAGTTATAAATAGGTCAATTGTTAATTGATTTTTGTATCGTCGTTGTTATTTCGTTAACTGATTCTCCGTAACAAATCAAATGTTTGGTTTGCATCCACCAAAAAATAACATTGATCAATTAATTCAATAAATTACGTATTTTTTGTCGTACAAAAATTATTTAAATTTATAAACATATAATACAAAGACAAAAGCATCTAAAAAATTATAGATTTTGAATTTTTATTGTTTATGATTTAATAACAAGTGGAGTTACCTACTTAATAAAAAAATACTAAAAAATAGTGATTATCATTACCGAAAAAAAAATGTTAAAATTTATTGGGTTCAAAACTGTTAGTTTTTCCTTATTTATTAACACAGGCCCATTAACTCCCCAAACTACCCTATTGTCACGTGACTGCGATGAAAATCCGGGGTCTAATAATTATATGCGGGTCAAACTATGAGAACCTCTTTTTTTTTAAATCAGTTAGTATACTAAAACCTTCTGCTAAGTATAACAAATACTTTTCTAAAAACCACATCAATATCGGTTCAGCCAAACACGAGAAAATCGCGGACAAACATACATACATACCTACATACATACATACTTACAGGTCAAACTGAGAACCTCCTTTTTTTAACTCGGTTAAAAATATAGTCATTTTTAAGAGTCATATTTGGACAAACCGGTACCATGGGGCTGGTCTGATGATAGAGCCGAAGGGTGACCCTAGGAACTCTATAATAGATTAAAGCAAACCTACCGAGTTTGGGCTCTTTAGAAGCGTAACAGTGAGCAATTGATAGATGTTCGAAGGAAAGTACAATCTGCTATAAAAGCAATGACATTTTTGAAAGAAACTTATTTTGGTGGATCAACTTTTTCTTGCTGTTATTCTGTCCGTGACCCAGGGGATAATAGTGATTAAATTTCTAAGAAAATTATTGATAATTGATATTACTGTTATTGTCAGGAGATAGTCTACATAAGAATGGGCTTATAACTGCTTAAACTACAAAGCTTTTGCTAAATATAACCACGGAAAATCGTAGTTTTAAAAAGTAACCCAGGGGCATCACCGTGGCATCGAGTGGCAGAAAATAGTTGATTGATCCATTTACAAGCTTTTATTTATGCAATGTATGTATGTAGCTATGTTTGTTTGGGTCATATCTTGCAACTCGATTTTGAAGCAGCCTATAGTCAACCGATTGAACTGAAATTTTGCATACCTACTTAACTTTGATGACAATACAATATAGTACCATAGGGCAGTAATCTGGTGGAGGAGCCGAAAGGTGGCTGTGGTGAATGCTTCTAGGGTCTTCTCAATGAATTATGACAAAACTTTAAATAAATAATAATTTTTTTTTGCTTTTTTTTTTTTTTTTTCTTTTATACTACAGGTTTAATTACTTTAAATAATTTTTTTAACATTGAACATTGGTATGCAAATTATGTGTGCGCTTGACCGCGGGCCGATAGTTTCTGTCTTATGGTGGTGGGGCGCCTCAACGGAGGCACACGTAGCAACACGGTGTTACGACACCGTGTTCGGCGGTGTCTAGCGGTGTCTTCAACAGTGGCCTTAGGAACTCCGTAATAGATTAAAGCAATCCTACCAAGCTTGTGCTCTTTATCGTCTCATTGAGCAATTGATGGATGTTCAAAGATAAGTACAGTTGGCTATAAAAAATGGTTACAAAAAATATTTTTTTGCACATAAACTTATTATTATTAAGTACAGTACGAGTTACTGTTGTTCTCCGAAACAATTTCCTTTTGATGAAGTCGGTTATTTATTGTGAAAAAATGATAATTAATTGTGAATAATAATATTTCTTTAGGAGTCCTACCAGGGGGCAGAACCGACCGCGGATTCCAACAGGAGGGTGGAGTCTACCCAGTTGAGGTAAGTTAGAACATTTTTTCGTAAATATTGACACAAAGGTAAATTGAACTGGGCCTACGGTCCTGGGTTCGAATCCCGGCAAGGACAAATATTTGTGTGATGAACTCGAAAATGATCATGGATGTTATGTGTATGTATTTATATATATATAAGTATATTGATCGTCGTCTAGGATCCATAACACAAGCCTACTAAAACTTGTGGAACTAGATTGATTTGTGTGAGTTCGTCCGATATCTATGTATCCCTACATCATCATCACTACATAGTAATACTTTCGCTGTCCCTATGTCCCTTTGTATGCTTAAATCTTTAAAACTACGCAACGGATTATGATGCGGTTTTTTTTATAGCTAGAGTGATTCAAGAGGAAGGTTCATATGTATAATACATGCATAATTTATCAGCATTGCACCCGTGCGAAGCCGGGGCGAGTCGCTAGTAGTATATAAAACAAAGTCGCTTCCTGCAGTCTGTCTGTCCCTATGTATGCTTAGAACTTTAAGACTACGCAATGGACTTTGATGCGGTTTTTTAATAGATTGAGTAATCCAAGAGGAAGGTTTATATGTATAATACATGCATAATATAGCATTACACCCGTGCGAAGCCGGGGCGGGTCGCTAGTTTATTTATCGATGCGACTAGATTGATTTGTGCTGCCGATATTTTTGTTTTTTATTTATATGTGAGAAAAAAATTTTTTTTGATCCACTGCAATGTAAGCAGGACTCGAACTTGCGACCCTAAGTTTTCGGCGCAATACTCTCCCAACTAATCAATCACATTAAATTTTTCTTTCATAATTTAACTTTGTGTCAATGTTAAATTTATAAAAATAAAAATGCGATATTTCCACATTAAAAAAACAGAATCGCTATGCTCACTCGGTCAAAGACGGTATTATTAGTAAACATTTGTTTAAAATTTAATATTTATGTCATATTAAATAACAATAAAATTAATCTATCGATTTCAGGGTGGCGGCATTTTCCAAGCTCTGGGTAAGTCGCAAAATTAAATACAAAATAGGTACACGAAAATATTTTCCTCAAACATGCAGTGGAATATCGTTATAACGTGCGTTATAACAGGCTTCGAACTCTTCGAAGTATCACGTTTCGGGCGGAACAACTCGAGAGAACTGTAAAGGAATTTCATACAAAATTGTTGGCCTAGGCCGGGAAGTATTTTTTTTTACATAGTGTCTGTTCTCATGAACAGGCTAAACAGCTGTTTTTATTTTTGAGCGGTGTATTTTTTTATATCATTGCATATGTTTGAGAAGTACTTATACATGCCTAACCGTGGAAAAGGCTTGACGGCTTCTTAACCTACCGGCCAGCCCTTCTTTTCTGGCGTCTGCAGTAATGTATTCTTTTCATGTATTCAGGATTCCTATCTCAAGCTGTCACTGACGTAGCTGGCAATGCCAGAAGCATTCTGGACGATGTTGTTCACCTAAGTAAGTAATTCCTCAATTCATCTCAAAAAGTACAGTCAACCAATTTGATTTCTAGGCCGCTATAGAACCTTGTCACAAAGACAATGATATGAGATCTCAAGCAGCTTTCATATTGGCGTTCACTGTGACAAGGTACCAAATGGCCTAGGAATCAAATTGGTTGACTGTATGTACATTACTACCCCCGACGAAATTATATATGTGGTAACCTTAATTTAAAAATTCAACACCCTCGACTCAAGCAGCTGATCATGAGACCCTCATTCAATGAGTGGTATAGAATATGCTACTAAAACTGAACATAACTACACGATTTGGGATTCATAGCTTTAAAATTGGCTGAGGTCTTGTCACTTGTTCTAATTAAAGCTGAATATCTTGGAATTGGAGGAGGCCTTCACCTGAGAGAGGGTTTTTGCTTTATCCAAAATTGTATTAATAATTGACATAATAAAATAATAAACGAACATAGAACCGGTTAATACAAATTATATTATATTAGATTTTATAGAGACATTCTTATTTTAGACGAATTATTTAAATTAAATGTAAAAATATATATATAAAATTGAAACTATAATAATTGACTATTGACATTGTACTGTGATTGGCAAGAATAAAAGGCTTTTTTTAGGGTTCCGTACCCAAAGGGTAAAAATGGGACCCTATTACTGAGACTTCGCGAAAAAACCGCTCTCAAAATGGTCCATCAGTTTGGGAGCTATGATGCCGCAGACAGATACATAAATACACAAATCTGGGTGTCTGTCTGTGGCGTCCTGGTGGAAGAGACCGGGAATCGAACCCAGTACCCCTTGATGCCAGATTGCCAGTCCAGTGCGTTAACCCTTCCGCCACCCTAACCCCCAAGCAACCTTTCGATTTTCCTTATGCTTTGTGTGTCGATCTTTGCATTGTTTATTTGAAAGCTTTTAATTGTTAAATTAAATAAGAAACATTGCGGTGTGTACGCACATTAAAAAATGATACATTACATGTTTCATAAATTAATGAACAGATTTTAGCTAAGTTTTATATATTAATTTTGACGACGCGGTTGGCGCAGTGGTTAAGCAACTGCCTACTGAGCCAACGGTCCCGGGTTCGAATCCCGGCAAGGGTAAATATTTGTGTGATAAACACGAATATTTGTGCCTGGGTCATGGATGTTCTATGTATTTAAGTATTTATTTATCTATATAAGTATGTATATCGTCGCCTAGTACCCATAACACAAGCCTTCTTGAGCTTAATTTGGGACTAGGTTGATTTGTGTGAGGTTGTCTGATATTTATTTATTTATTTATTTATTTAATTAATTTTGTATAATTTAACAGGAGTCCCTGCCCTTCTCGACGATGGATTCAATGCTATGATCAGCGGTAAGTACTAAATTAAAAGTACGGGTATTAATATTCCCTGAATAACAATAATAATTGGTGATGCGGCTGGCGCAATTTGTTGACTAACAAACAAGGCGGGACTCCGCCTTCTGTAGTCTCACCTCACTCACCTGCCTACTGAGCCGGCGGTCTTGGTTTTTCCCGGCCGGGGCAAATATTTGTGTGATGTGATGAGCTCGAATATTTGTGTGATGTGATGAGCTCGAATATTTGTGTGATGTGATGAGCTCGAATATTTGTGTGATGTCATGAGCTCGAATATTTGTGTGATGTGCTGAGCTCGAATATTTGTGTGATGTGATGAGCTCGAATATTTGTGTGATGTCATGAGCTCGAATATTTGTGTGATGTGATGAGCTCGAATATTTGTGTGATGTCATGAGCTCGAATATTTGTGTGATGTGATGAGCTCGAATATTTGTGTGATGTGATGAGCTCGAATATTTGTTGCTGGGTCATGGGGGTTATTTATTTATTTATTGTAATGGGAAACAAAAAGCATACAATCACACTTAGAGTTAACGAAAATAAATAATACAGAAGCCAAAACAGTAATGGTTCATACATTATTGCTCTGAGAGTACAGACAACTGGTTATGTGCTTATCTAGTTATTCATTTTTTTTAAATTTTGGGGCTATGATAAAAACAAAAAAGAATTAAGTTACAGTTAGAGTTGATAACGATTAACAAAGTCGCTTTCTGTTGTCTGTATGTCTGTCTGTCCCTGTGTATGCTTAGATCTTTAAATCTAGGTACACAACGGATTTTGATGCGGTTTTTTTTAATTAATTTTTCTATATTATTTTATAATAAGTAATAATTAGAGCGCTATGGAAGCATTTACTTGGAGTGAATAAAATAACAAATAATAATGCATTCATAAAAATATAATATACATTATTTTTTTCTCAAACATGCAATGAAATGTTATGCGTTATGATAATAACAGGCTTCAAAGTATCACGGGCGGAATAACTAAGGAGAATTTCATACAAAATTAAAGGCCGGGAAGTCATTTTTTTTAACATGGCGTCTGTGTTCTGAATAGGCTAAGCAGCAGTGTTTTTTTGAGTGGTGTATTTTTTTATTTCATTGCATATGCTTGAGAAAAACACATACAATACATCATGCCTAACCGTGAAAAGGGCTTGCCGGCTTCGTATATACCTACTCACCTGGCAAGCCCTTCTTTCCGCCGATCTGCAGTAATGTAGTATTTATGTTTTTTTTTTATGTCATGGGGTACCTATATGACAAAAAGCTTATTACAATGGTGTCCATTTTCAGTTGGTCGTGGTGCCGGAGGAATCGTTAACGCCGTCATCCCAGGCCGTGAGTAATATATAATTTTCGTTCCATGTCCCTTTAAAGGATTTCTTTCAGTGAACCTTTGAGTTAATGAGAAATAAAGACAATCGGAGAAAAGCAATTTTTCTCCGTCAAAGTAACATTAATGAAATTATGATTAAGATTATTGTGTAAGTAAAGCCATAAGGGCGAGCAGAAACGCCGAAGGAAACTTTAACAGATTTTTAACTTGATTTAAACTCTTCTAATTGTAATTTTGATAACGTGTGAATTTAATTTGGATATATAATTTGTGAAATATTTATAATAATATTATATAGATTTGTTTCGTGGTGGTCCTTAATTATTTCTTTTTTTTTGCAGTTGGAACGCTGTTTGGAAATTGTAAGTATTTAATATTATTTTTTGCAATACATAAAATACTTTTTATCCCGAATAATTGAGTGTTCCCGTGGGATGAGCGGGTAACACCGCGCGGTGCAGCTAATGTATTAATATAGCTTTGAGAAATTAATTAAATGAAAAAAAAAAGATTATCATCCTATACTTAATCGGAGCTCTCTGGATAGAACACTTAAGTATGGGTTGTTTTGATTTTGCTGTTTTCAAAAAGTGATGCCCGCGACATTTTTAGGGTTCCGTACCCAAAGGGTAAAAACGGGACCCTTACTGAGACTGCCCGTCCGCTGTCCGTCCGTCCGTCACCAGGCTGTACCTATCTCAAGAACGGTGATAGCTAGACAGTTGAAATTTTCACAGATGATGTATCTATTGCTGCTATAACAACAAATACTAAAAATAAAATAAAATAAATATTTAAGGGGGGCTCCCATACAACAAAATTGTCATAGTTTATGGTACGGAACCCTTCATGCGCGAGTCGGACTCGCACTTGCCCAATTTTTGAAATCAACCCCAACAACGACCCAGAAAATGTCATTTTTCAAAACTGAGACGTTTGCCATCTTGAAATCCATAACTAAGGCCATTTTTAATATCTCCACCCCGCAAGCCCTAGAAAACTTACAAATGATGACTTCGAAAAAAAGGGACGGGTCGTTGCCTGTACTTACAAGGAATAGAAGTATTCTTTATTTACCTCAACAGGAAATGAACACACACAAACAAAACAGGAGGATAAGTGTGATGAAAATGTTTCTTTTTCAGTGGTTGTAGCCCTCGGCAAGATTTTCATCTGCATCCTCGGCTCTCCAGGTCTGAGCGGCGGCATCGTCGGAGACACAAGGCCAGGTAAAACTCTAACAAAAAATACACGTATCAATTGAGAGGATACCTGGTGACCTGACGTACATGGTCCGCCTAGTACAAACTCAACCGCATCAGAAATGGTCTAAAGGAATTGAACTGTAAATGATACTGTGAGTCAATAAATACTTACTGAAAAGTAAGTATTTATCCCCAATTCTGTCCGGTATCCGTCTGGTACAATCGAGTTCATTTTCATCTACACACTTACGAGAACAAAATATCTGAACACGACTTTATGCTCCTGACAATAGGGTCGTGTTCAGATATTTTTGTTCTCGTAAGTGTGTAGATGTAAATGAACTCGACTGTACCTATACCATAGTACAAGCTTTGCTTAGCTTGGGACTAGTTCGATTTTTCTAAGATTGTCCCTTGACATTTCTTTTATTTATTTTAAAGTGAAGCCAGACGAGTGTAATTTGAGTCGCGTAATTTCGGTGGCGCCATACTTAGTGTAATGTTATTACGTGACATGATGTATGGCGCGACCGAAACTACGCTCGCCTGGCTTCACCCTTAATTCTTTCCCCATTTTTAGGGTTCCGCACCTCAATCGGAGAAAACGGACCCCTTATAGGATCACTTTGTTGTCCGTCCGTCTGTCTGTCAAGACCCTTTATCTCGAGAACGCGTGGAGGTATCGAGTTGAAATTTAAACCATATACTCAAGTCTACGGTCCCTTGAAGCTGTGAAAAAATAAAACTTCTAAGTTAACGTGAAAAAAAGATACGGCACATAGACACTCTCAAGGGAATCAAAATTTACTTCCCGATGACCTAGAACTATGAAATTTGGCAAGTAATATCTTGACCACAAATACTCACATATAAAAATCTGAAAACTATACATTTGTAATAAATAAAATCATAAAAAATATAATCCTTTTCAAACATCATATTTGGAGAACTCGGTTGCGTTAAGTTTCTACTTCACCTCGTTTGTATGCGGCGCCATATATTTCAGGTGTAAACTTAACTCAACCAGGCCAATTAAGATGGGATAAGTGAAAGTTTGTACGGAACCCTCGGCGCGCGAGTCATACTCGCACTTGGCCGGTTGTTTTCCATTGCGTATGTTTGAGAAAAGCGCTACTCACCCAGCAAGCCCTTCTTTCCTGGCGTCTGCACTACTATTTTTCTTCTTTATTTTAATTCTTTCCCCATTTTTATTTTGAAAATGCCATCCCAGGCAGGGACAACCCCCGCGACATCCCATACATCTGCGGACCTGACTACGGAAGGGCATGGGGTTGCAACTACGAAGGATCTTACGACAGCGCCGACTCCATCATCAGCTACTACAAAGTCAGTAATGCCAAGAGCCAAGTTCTGGAGTACATCAACAAGTACACCAATGGAGCTGGTGTTGACAGCATGAGTGGTAAGTTGCTAAAGTATACACGCTAGGTATGAAGAATGTCGTACATTGACCCCGATGGGCCTTATTACTAGGGATCGGAAATTCCGGTGGATATTTACCTAAAGCTGTCAAAATCCTATTGCTATCTCACTCATACTTCGAACACCTATACCTACAACTGAATAACAAAGCCGCCGCCAAAGTTTAGGTATAAAAGCATCCGATTATCCGATGCCTATTTATTACACATATGTAGCTGGTGTTAACAGCTTGAGCGGTAAGTTCCTAAAGTAAACACGCTAGGTACGAAGAATGTCACACATTGACCCCCATGACCCTTATCACATATGTAGCTAGTAAATTTAAATTTTCGACTGCACGCAATGGAAGCATAAATTCAACAGCTACATATGTTACTATCTAGAACTCTGGGAAAAGTATTATTCACTTCAAAAAGTTGGTTGAAATTATCCATAAAATGAAATATAAATAAAAAGGAATAAAGCCTTTTAAACTTCGTAATTTTTTAAAGAACGACACGACATGTTTTAATCTCATATGGAGCTCTTCATCAGAGACAGTCGTTAACAGCTTTAATAATTATTAATTAAAGATGTCACGATAGTCTCAATAATAAAATTTAACTGAATTTACTATTTTTCCAGGTTCTCAAAGGATCATCACTCTCCAAATTCTCATCTTAGCTAATATTATGGACAGTACGTATTACGAATCACTTTTCATCCCTTCGAGTAATCCTCATTGATTAATGGTAAACCCTAACGTGATATCAATGCTATAAAATCAATTTATTTTAATAGGTATGTACAAAAGTAAGTGCTACAATTAAATTAAAATTAAACGTAAAAGATAAAACTAAAGAAGTAAAATCTAAAATAAATTAAATACAACTTAAAATAACTGTAAAAAGCTGTGCCCCCGCGGCATGGTCCCCAAGACGCTGACAGCATTTCCTCGCTGAATCGCAATGCTGGTGCGTTGTGCGAGAAAGCCGCCAGCTCTTCGGTCATCAGTAGACTCAATGTGCCCTTTGCTGACTTCTTTAAAAAGTTTGTGGGCGCTGGGACCCCACGGACCTAAGGAAAAAAATATATTCGCGGCGAGGCCGCTATAATTCATTTTCACTGCACAGTCTCTTTAATGATTAACAACTCATGTATTGAATACAGCTTTTGACCACAATATTCAAAGCAAATTTGGCGTAATAATACCATTGACGTCAAGTTACGATGATGGGCCATCCCGGGTTACCCCAATTGCTGGCGCGCCTATAAATTAGTTCAAGATAATAGACCGAAAGATGATAATGGGTAATGCTACCTAGTCTTTGTTAGGTGTTTACCGTTTGATGCCCGCCATAGAGTATATTGAATGTATTTGATCGGACCGACACATCAAAATGTGAAGATTAATCTTTTCTCTACGCATGATTTGTGTTATCTGCCCTCAGTATGTTATTTTTATAGATTTCGAGTAAATTAGAAAATTTTAACGGCAATGGCGAATGGATGATTTTTTTAAAAGCCTTGAATTTTTGATTATATGTAGCAATGACTTACAAGGATTTCTGTAGCTTGACAAAAAATAAAAATATGTTTTTAACCGAGATGATAATTTTCCCGACTTGCCAGGGGTGCTGTAGGTATTCCTAGAATTTATTGTACACAAACGGGTATGTACAATAAAGTATAAACAAGGTTTACATGTATAATTACATATACATAAGTACATATACATAATATGTAAACCATTGATCAAAACTTAAAGAAAAATTGAAAAATGAGTTGTTTTCTTTAAGCTTTGATCTTTGTATCAACGGATTAGACGAAAATTGTGGTGTGTACCCACCCACATTAAAAAAACGAGACATTACAAGTTTCATAAATTTATACATATACATGTGTTTATTTTCAGAGGGATCAAACAACTGGACTAATGATGACCTCAACAACGCTGTACTCAGCAGTAAGTACAAACACAATGTTCAACTGACTTCAAATAGAGGAGATTCTCATTTGACAACATTCCATATTTCTAACAGGTGGAAATTATTATAGAAATCGAGAGCTTTGAGTCATGTAAACTAAAAAAGTATTTTAATTTATTTTTAAAAGCTTTTATTTAACTTGCAATGTATGTATGTATGTATATAAGTACCGCGCAAGTAGAGCTCTCCGTGGCGCCACCTATGGTCCCACCGGAAGATCAGCGTTGGCTCTCGAGCTAGCATTTTGCTGTGGTGGGACCTTTTCGTGGCACAGCCATAAAAATAATTGCTTATTTATTTTATTTTCTTCTAATTTCTGTCACACCTTTTATGTAATTATGTTTTGTGTCTCGTCACGAATAAATGTATTTCTTTCTTTCTTTAAGTACCTACGAGTATGTTTGTTCGGGTGGAATCTTGCAACTCAATTTTGAAGCAGATATCGTCAACCGATTGAGCTCAAATTTTGCACACTTACTTAACTTTGATGACAATACAATAATATGGTACCGTGGGGCTGATCTGATGATGGAGCCGGAAGGTGGGCATAGGAACTCTATAATAGAAAAAGCAATCCTACCGAGTTTGGGCTCTTTAGAATCGTCTCAGTGAGCATTTGATGGATAATCAAAGAAAAGTATAGTCGGCTATAAAAGCTTGTCACTAAAATGATTTTTTTGACAGAAACTTATTCTGTATGTACTTAGTAAAGAAATACAAGAAAAAACATAAAATAACCAAAATTTACGACAACTATTCCTGTATAGAGTTGCAGTCTTCGACCTATCCGCGAAAAAAATTAAGCTGTCAATAGTGTCAAGCTCAACGACATTCATTTTTTTTTATTAGACACCAGACTTCAGCAATCTTTCCATTGTGTCATAGTTTTGGACTTATTTTAGAATGAGTAAATTTTAATAAAATAATTAGTAATCTAGGAAAAATATAAAAACAGTAATTACGTCCTCTTTCTAAGCGGAATACAGAAAATTAATAAAATTGTAGTCTTAAAAATTTGAAATCTTGTCAATTGAATTGTTTTTTTTTTTTTCATTTGTTACCTCCGAACTCGGTAACATTACATACCTCGATTACATACCTAGGGCGGTCAATTAGTGAATTTTCCAGACCGCAGGTCGCATATTTATGGCCCTCACCTTCAGCTCGGGCCATAAATATGCGATCTGAGGCTTTATAAATTACCGCCCGTGGTTTGTCTAAATTGTACGTCTTTCTGTGGCCAGGAAGTGAGACTCTCTCCCCAGAAAATTTGACTTATGGCCTAGGGTAGCGTACTTAATAATTATTTATTTTGAACTATTGATACAGAGACTAAAGCAAAAAGAAAAATTTTGATGAATAACCTGGCGGAAGAGACCGGGAATCGAACCCGGTACCTCTGGAATACCGGTCCAACGTGTTAACCTCCACCACCCTAACGCTAAACGACCTTTCGAATTTTTCCTTATGCTTTGTGTGTCGATCTTTGCATTGTTTATTTGAAAGGTTTTACACCTCAGCGACCTCTATGTGAATACGTTAATATTCACATCTTACCGCACTACTTTACAGTTAACGAGCAAGGGAGAGAGGGCGCTGTAATTTATAAATTTATGAAACATGTAATGTCCAATTATTTTTAATGTGGGTACAATGTATTTTATTTGCAGTTATTACCATCAATGCCGCTATTGGTGACAGCTATCAACCTGGACGTAAGTATAATTCTTTGTATTATTGTTTTTTTTAAGTCACATACAATAAAATTATAACATTACAGGACATACTCGTACATAAATCATTAGAAGTTTCTTAACTATGAATAAAATTTTACCTACTCCACAACTGTTTCCGATCTACCGTTGGATCCCAGTTCTAACCTAGTCTAACTTACTTTTCTGGTAGCAGTTCGGTTCATAAAGATCGCAGTTCTAATCTAACCTAACCTATTTTTCTGGCAGCAGTTCGGTTCTGAAAAGATCGCAGTTCTAACATAGCCCACATTTCTACCGGTGACGTAAACATCGTATCTCTAACCTAACCTAACCTACTTTTTTGGCAGCAATTCCTTATGGATAGCGGTTAATTTTATTTATTGAAGTGAAATCTTCTTTGGGGGTAAAAATGTCAAACTCGCGTCAGATCCGCGCGTCAGATCCTGGGGCCCAATTCGAGAATGCCGTTTGAGATATCTCCAAACGTCAAATCTCCATTAGATAACAGTTATATCGCCATTGAACTGTCATTTAAATGCGATGAGCTTAAAAGTGACATATCTCATCTCAATTTTGGAAATACGAAGGCGATAATGATTGTCAAAAATGTTATTCATGTATATAATTTTCTGTTTTGAACGAAACGTAACGGACCAATTTCACGTACTATGCGGTCAATTTAAAGTATGCGCCTGTTATTTATGCCGTCACATACAAAGGAAACGAAAATTTTGCGCGTCCGAATTGAAGAAGTTGCGATGTTCTAGCGATATCGCCACTTGTCAAGTAGGCACACGTCAAAAGTGACAGATGGCGATGAAAAGGAGAGATCTCCATTATATCTCTAAAATTGGTCGAATACCCCCCCTGATCGAAAAAGTATAAACAATTGGTAACCTAGCAACCGTGTCTGTGTCAAATAAAGGGGGCCTTCGAACAACAAAATGTTGTAAGTGACAGATGGTGAAGCGTAATCATAAACTTACATTAGTAAGAAATAGAGATTAAAATAGTCATTAATCAAGTGTCAGTGAGATATAATAAAATCGGAGTTTTCACTTCTGCCGGCACTCCCGGAGTGCAACCCGTCCTTTTTTATGCCATATTTTTACTTTTAGTTATTCATACACAGTAGATAAGTATATGAATAGATACAAATATATTTTATAAATAATTGATTACTAATAACATTTTTAAAAATAGTTATTTTCTAAAAGAATATAGTAGCAGTAAAGATATTTTATTGACATAATGGATATAAGTAGTTAAGAGTCACGATCGTTAAAAATAAGAAAATTATGACCAGCATATGGGTTCTTTTATCACAAGGACAAAGCATCCGTCACGTTTTAATGACAAAATGCGAGTGTGAGGTGACATATCGAGGGCTTCATGCTAAAGGAGCGTATGCGCAAAAATGCGATTTTTCGTTTTTAACGGCATCGTATTCGTCTAATAACGAAACATCGGGTCAATTTTTTTCATAATTTTATCGTTATAATAAGTCATTTACGTAAAATAAATAAAATGTGTTTTGGCGTAACACTGTAGGTCATTATTTTTTGTCGATCTAAAGAGGCGTACAGAAGGCGTAAGCGCAATAATGTAATGCAGTCTCATAATATGATCGGAGTATAAAGGCGTATATGTTCATACGTCTACGTCTATTACTCGATAGTGTGATTCACCAAAAATTGTCGCACAATAGAGGCGTATGTACATACGACCATACCTGCTATACTTTTTTAGTGACCGTCTCGGTCCTCGGCCTCATATACCGTCACACCAT
Source organism: Apotomis turbidana (assembly GCA_905147355.2). NCBI lineage: Eukaryota > Metazoa > Arthropoda > Insecta > Lepidoptera > Tortricidae > Apotomis > Apotomis turbidana. Next base: position 7,173,063 of record LR990305.1, on the reverse strand, counting down.
ATGGGCGCACAGTCCTTGAACGTCACACCTTTCTTCGAAAAACATCTCTAACTGGTAGGTTTCTAAGGAACTATCCTGCTCGGATCCCAGGTGAATATTCGATTCAATATCCAGATCATAAATGCTCGACGTCATCCGAAGGACGAACCCACGTAACATGAATCGCGCTATCCCTTGTATATAACCATGCTGAAAACAGAGATTCCCAAGAAATAGGGAGCAGGGGGGCGCTGAAGAAATAGAAAAACAGGCGTCCTCACATATTCCATTACGGATTGCTACCATCATGCATATCCATTTTCTCAGACAGCTGCGGGAACAAAGCTAACTCGTGGAAGATGGAGCATATGGTTATGGGCTCCGTTTTCCGCACTTAGCCCGTGTATATTCGGGCCGTTGTGCGTGCATGTTTGCCAGCTAATAGTCTAGCCAGCCTAACTCCGTACTCCACAGGCTTCACGAAGTGACCTCGGTGCTTTGAGGATTTCAGCCCGTTGCTTAGCTACGGCGGCGCATTCCAGGATCACGTGGGTAGCTGTTTCTTCAGCCGACAGGCATCCCCTACATAGGGGGCTATCGGTAATTCCTAGAACATATAAGTGCTTGTTAAGTGTGCAGTGTCCAGTGATAGTGCGTACTACTACTCGCAGGGCGGGCCTGCTTAGCGATAATAAGCGCTTTGTCAGGCGTGTGTCTGGGTATGGGACTGTTTTCCGGGACTGCCTGCATGTACTGGTTTCTGCCCATTTATCGGTGTGTTGTGCTCGTGTTCTGTGACGAAGCCATGTACGCAGCTGGTTAAACGCCAAGGGGAGCAAAGGATCTGGGCCAATTGCCGATTGATCGGACCCTCTCCTTGCCAGCTGGTCGGCTGCGTCGTTACCTAGAGACCCACTATGCCCTTTAATCCATTGCAACGTGATCCGATTATTCGAACCGATCGTTTGCAATGCTGAGTGACACTCTAGTATGAGCCCGGATTTGATTGTTTTAGTCTTACGAGCTCTAAGACTGCAGCGCTGTCGGAAACAATACGTATCTTTTGGTCTTTGATACCTCGCGCAGCAACTGCCTTAGCAGCCTGTGTGATGGCAAGGCATTCACATTGGAAGATGGAACTATATTTGCCTAAGGCTATTGATATGTTTACGTTTATTTCAGGTGAGTATATTCCAGCTCCTGGTTTGTGTCTTTGACCCGTCCGTATGCGTATTTCATGTATATCGGATTGATCGTTAGGTTCTTCAATCAACTCGATTTCGTAGCTCTTATTGAAGTAATGCTGTTTGGGTATCTTGTCGTTGGGAGCAGCTATCATTGGCTCGTGTTTGATAGCCTCCTCAAGTATTTCGGCATGACCCCCGTGTGCTACACCCCAGAGGTTAAGCGTCTTCAGTCTGATAGCTGCTGATGCCGCCTCTTGCTGAATGAACAGTTCAAGGGGTGGCAGTCCTAGCAGTACCTCCATTGCCGCTGTGGGTGTTGTTCTCATACAGCCCGTCGTTGCTACACAAGCAAGTCTTTGAAATTGCTGCAGTTTATGTTTGGCTGTTGTCAGTTTGGTTCTGGGCCACCAAACCACAGCGCCGTAGGTGATAATAGGTCCTATCACCGCAGTGTAAAGCCACATTGTGATCCTGGGGTGTAAGCCCCAGGTTCTACCAACTAGTCTTTTACACTGCCAGAATACGACGCAGGCTTTGTTCAATTTGTTTTCTAAGTGTTTGTTCCATAGTAGTTTGTCATCCAGGATGACGCCCAGATACTTGACCACTTTGCTGAGAGTCAGAGTTGTGTTTTGGAGTTTTGGCAAGCGACTGATATGTATGGTTCGCTTCCTGGTGAATAAGACTAGTTCTGTTTTAGCTGAGTTGACTGACAGGCCATGGTCAGAACACCATTGTTCGACGATTTTGAGTGCCTCTTGCATAAGGTCGCAGAGGGTTGCCTCAAACTTTCCTCTTACGAGGATCGCTACATCGTCTTCATAGCCTACAGTGTAGATGCCTGCCTCGTTGAGCTTCCGGATTAATCCGTCCACTACGAGGTTCCACAGGAGTGGTGATATACTCCACCCTGTGGGCAGCCTCTTGACACGATAGCTCGAGTTGTGCCATTCACTGTTACCTGTACAGCCCTTTGTCTCAGCATGTTGTCGATCCAACCTGCTACGGTTTGATTGGCTCCATGTCTGAGCAGGGCTTGGCTAATGCTGTTGAATTGCGTCTTGTCGAAGGCTCCTTCGATATCGATGAAAGCCACAAGCGATGAGGATTGTGTTGATAATGCGTGTTCTATGGGTGAAACAACGCTGTGTAGTGCTGATTCGGTTGATTTGCCTGAACTGTAGGCGTGTTGTTGGGGGTGAAGAGGATATTGCGCCAAGGTCCCATCTCTGAGATCGCGATCACAGAGGCGTTCCAGAGTTTTTAATAGGAACGACGTGAGACTTATCGGCCTGTATGACTTTGGCTGCGTATAGTCGCTCTTACCTGGTCTGGGTATAAATACCACCTTAACTTCTCTCCATTTCTTGGAAATATATCGATGTCTTAGGCAGGCCTGAAGATGGAGCAAGTAAGAAAGTTTCTCTACAACCAGGTAACTGTAATTTTAGGATCCCTACACAAGCCAGACAATACATTGACCAGCATTGACTATTGTTTTGACTGCCTGCGTACTGCTTAGAGAATTCAAAGTAATTGTCATATAAAACTAGGTAGAACCTTCTACTCAGGCCCTAGATTCTTCAGTGAAGATTAATCAGATTTTTGCTAAAAAACACTTGCAACATGCAGTAGTCTTCAAAATACAAAAACAAGTCTATTTGCCTTAGGCTTAGGCACCTTCATAGACATTGAGGGCTGACGACGGCATCGACAGGATTTAATTCACCAGCACAAAGGCGGCATTGGTACGAGACGGAATGAAAGAGGTTCATCGGCATCGAAACTGGTGAAGGCAAAACAGGTGCACACAAAAAGGCAGTGGTAGTAAAATAAGAACCTTCGAAGCGACGTCCGCTCACCACTTTTGTGGGATCATCGCCACACTAAACGACCATCACTATTACACAGTCATCATATCCTGCGACATAGTGATATAACGAGCCGTAATCACACATGCATGTGAATGTGACTTCACCCGCTCTACACTGGCTATCGTGAAGCGCTGGTGCACCAACATCAAACTGATAGTCTATTCGAAACTTAACTGGTAATGTTCGCTAACAGATGCTTTGTGGGTAATGTCTGACCGAAGTTTCGGTTTCAGTTTCGGTTTCGGCCTAAAAATCATGTTTCGGCCAAATATCATATTGTTACTTGGGACCTTAAGGACGATTCTGATATTGAACGGGAACGGAGGGCCCTGTCGGTCAGAGCGAACATGATTGCTCGCAAGTTTACGCTACTAATTAGTCTTTTCAGAGCTTACTGCACCTCCCTTTATACGTGCAGCCTGTGGCTGCGATACACACAACGGGCCTATGGGGCTCTCCGGGTTCAGTTTAATAATGCGTTCCGGGTGTTGGTGGGGCTGCCCCGCTTCTGTAGCGCATCAGGGATGTTCGCGGAAGCAAGGGTCGACTGCTTTTATACCACCATGCGTAAGAGGGCCACATCTCTGGTGCGCCGGGTGCGTGGCAGTCTCAACAATATCTTGACCATGATAGGGGACAGGATTGACTGTCCCTTCTTACGTCACTGTTGTGGGTTACATGCTCCCAGCAGTAGTACAATGAAATAGTAATAGTAACTGTATTACTTATTTACTTACACTTACTCCTAAGTTACTAACAAGATATGAGTACTTGATGTTTGAAATAAATAAGTATTATTATTATTATTCACTCATTTAATCTTGTTTCTTAGGATAGGTATTTTTTACAATAAATTTATATAAAAAGTAAAATATATAAAATACATTACAAATATAAACACATTATAAAAAAAACCTAACCTAGGGTGCCGCTGGCAACGGGGCAGGGCCCAGGCTACCGGTGGTTAGCGCTACAGAGAGAGGAACCTCCTGACAATGCGCGCCGTGTCCAGGAGTACCGCCTTCTGTATCTGACCCTTGATCCAGCCATCTAGCGAGAGTCTCTTAAGATGTTTGTCGAGACTCTTCGCTATAAGACCGTTCGCCGAAGCGACTATCGGGACAATGATCGTCGAGTCAACATCCCACATGGCGGTCACCTCGTGAGCCAAGTCAAGGTACTTGCTGAGTTTGTCCTTCTCGGCCTTCACGAGGTTCTCGTCATGCGGGATGGTGATGTCGACGAGCACTGCCTGGCGCTTAGATCGATCTACCAACACGATATCAGGCTTATTGGCTACAATAGTCCTGCCCGTGATGATAGATCGATCCCAATAGAGCGTGGCACGACCATTTTCGAGAACTGGCATCGGTGCGTACTTATAGTACGGCACCTCAGACCCCACAAGACCGTATCGAAGAGCAAGTTGCTGGTGAATAATCCTGGCTACTTGGTTATGTCTGTGCAAGTACTCGCCGTTAGCAAGATGAGAACAACCGGAGATTATATGCCTGAGTGACTCACCGGGACAGCGGCATGCCCGACAAATGTCGACCGTACCGTCCTTCAGGATATATCTCCGGTAATTGTTCGTCATCATTACTTCGTCCGCAATTGCACAGACAAAACCTTCGGTTTCCCCGAAGAGATCCCCGAAGCGTAGCCAGTTCACCGACGTGAGCAGATCTACATCGGGCCCCGTAAGGGCCTTGTAGAACCGCCCGTGTAGCTCCTTGCTCTTCCATACAGCCCTGTGGTCATCGGTGCTAAGCACCTTTGGTCTGCGCCAGTTCTCGTTTGCCAAGGAGAGAGAGGTGAGGCCTTTGTCAACTGCTACTACATCGCGATGAATCCCACATTCGTTGTTTAGGAAATACTCCCTAAGACTGCACACCTCGCGGTTATGGAGGTCCTTGGCGTTTAAAAAGCCACGGCCTCCACACTTACGCGGGATGTACAGTCTCATAACTGACGAGCGTGGGTGCCTCATGCGATGTGTAGTGATCAGCTGACGGACCCTCGTATCCAGGGGTCCAGCTCAGTTTGAGTCCACCTTAGTATGCCAAAGGAGTAAGTGAGCAGAGGCATCACCCAAGCGTTGAAGGCGCGCGCCTTATTGCCACCGGACAAAAGACTGTTAAGTACTTTTGTCAAACGACAAAAGAAACGCTCCCTCAGCGCCTGCCTAATGTCTCCGTCCGCAATACCCAATGACTGTGACATACCAAGGTACTTGTAGGTTTCAGCTTCGGAGATAGACTTAAGGGACATTGTCTCAGAAAGTTGTAAGTTCGCGGAATTAACGACTTTCCCCCGCTGTACATGCATGACCGCACACTTGTCTACACCAAATTCCATTTTGATGGCGCTACTGAAGGTTTCAGTTACTCCAGTAATTCCACCAGATCCTGGCGTTTTGGTGCATACAGCTTAAGATCATCCATGTACAGCAGATGAGAAATGACCTCACCTCCTCTTCGAAGCCGGCAACCTAGTCCTGAATCCTTCAGCAGAGTGCTGAGCGGATTCAGGGCTAGGCAGAACCAGAGAGGACTCAAACTGTCACCCTGGAAAATACTCCTCTCAATCCTTATCAAGTCCTGCGGGTCAGGGGGGCCATCCCCGCCACCTGGTTGACGAAGGACTGTGGTCCACTGCCTCATACATGCGCCTAAGAGGGATCTTAGAGCTGTATCGATTTTATACAGCTGTAAGATCCTCTCCAGCCATGAATGAGGCACCGAATCATAGGCCCTCTTATAGTCAATCCATCATTATTATTATTATTAAAGGTCAAAAAGCAGCCGAACCATTCGGCCGCGCCAAAACTTATTACATCGTACTTTTGAGTCGTGTTGGCTAACGGCGGGTGCGCTCGGCGTGGTTGGCCATATGGCATCCATCTACAATTTACAGCTCTTTGTCTCAGTATCACAGTTAACGTAACATTTTGACTATTTAGAGTAGTTTAGTTTAGACCGCGTGTTACTATTAGGGATAATACTTAATGTCACTATTTGGGAAATTTGCTCTTATAGACATAAAGATCAACACGCAAAAATAAAATGATTGCGCTCCTACGTGGTCCACATCGTTATATTTGGATTGCCGGTCCAACGTCTTAAGGCGATCGACGATCTTTGAATCTATCTGGCAATAAAAAAAAAATATTTTACCCACATTAAACTACCGTTTTTAATGTTGGTAAAATAACGTTTACTTTTTGTTTTAACTCTACTCAAAGCTCACCAAGCGCGAATTAACTTGTTATTTCTATAATCAATATTTACCTAGTTTTTAAAGTTCTTATGTAAGCGAAACCGTTTTTCGTATGAGAAATAAATGTATTTAAACCGAGAAATAAATATTTAAAATAAATTATAAATTAAAACAATGCGATTGCGGATCCAGTGTCTATAATAAAGATTTATTCCAAATTTAAAGAGGAAATTTAGGACGTTTTAGAGGTTACGAAACTTAACCATAAATTTTACTAAAAATCATATAATTCGTAGTAGTTCTCAGGTACCTACTAATTATTAGTACCGTGGCGGTTGGGGCGGCCCTTAGTGTGGGACTCCACCTGTGTGGACACTTTGGCACCTTCACACATTGCAACAACGTGCCAAAATCCAGGTGGGGCGGCCACAAACGCGGAGGCGGCTAAACGCCGAAAATATATGTGTTTGGGTGACAACTATATTTTCGTGCCGTTTGCGGTAGAGACTCTAGGCCCATGGGGCCCAGCCGCTCATATTTTGTTTGATTCCCTTAAAAAAAAGCTAATACGAACTACCTGTGATCCCAGAGCTGGCGCGTTTCTCGGGCAAAGGCTCAGTATTGCTGTGCAGCGGGGAAATGCCGCCAGCATCTTGGGATCATTTCCGCCAATGAGCGACCTTGGCTAGTTAGGTTAGTGTAGGTTTTAGGTTTTTAAATTGTTTTACCATTTGATGAATACTTTGATAAATAAATAACTAATCTCGTCCTACTAATTTAAACTTTTTTTAGCTGTCAATCATAAAAATCTCTTCCTGGACATAAAGCGTGTTAGCCGTAGAGAAGTTTAGCTATAAGTAATTTATCTATTGAACTGTTGCATTGCATATATTCCTTACTTCATGTTCTTAGCAGATGTTAACATATAATCGCCAGTTTTTTTTTGTTAGTGTGTGTTCTAGAAATTCATTATAAGCTTTACTTAAAGCTAAATTTCTCGTAAGTTATTTTCTTTTTACGTCTAACACGTTTTTGTTTTAATATTAAACATCCAACGAGAGGTGAAATCCGTATTTGAATAACGCTCGTAAATTAAAGTATTTCTTTTAAATTAAATAATGTGCGCGATCTCATCATAATTTTCAATTAAGCTGAAATTTGACACAGCGTCCTTTTGGGTAAGTGCGGTCAAGATGCGTGCGGTCGAATAACACCCTAGGTCACTATATAACAATGTTAAAATTTCAATTCGATAAAAGTGAAACCTAGAACCTAGATTACTTATGCATATATCTGGAAAAAACAGCCCACTGATATTTTTATCCAACGTTTTAATCACGTATATAAAAGGTTCGGTTTCGGTTTCGGTATCGGCCGAAACTATAATCAAAGCCGAACCTTCGATTTCGGTTTCGGCAAAAAATCATGTTTCGGTCTGTCACTATTTGTGGGTAACTACCCCAAAATTATCAATACGGACCTCTAAATTATTATGAGCAAGGTAAATAAAAAAAACGTAGCATACCTGGTATAATAAGTTTTAAAAACAAAACTATACACCGTTGAAACTATACTACAATCAATTCAGATGTTGCTTGAAAGCCACGCAAAACTGAACCTCAGGAGAGCAGCTAAGGTGATGAGATAACTGCTAGAGAAGCACTGATAGACTCGCTACGCCTATTTATGTATGTGCGATGGGTGAATATCACAACAGCATGTTTTACGCGTCCAAACTAAGAATCCCAGTGTAAAATGCATATTTTTTTCTAAAAATTTTATGGTTAATTATTGGAATAACAAAATAGTTGACTACAAGTTTAGATTGCAGTAAACATACATCTTTATTAAAATAAAAAATAAAAAGTAAATTATTTAAGAACAAGGTGGCTTGTCCTCAACGTACTTCTTATGAAACAAGCGCTCAGCATGGCTATGTTTTAAGCTTGTATATAAATAAGGCATCAAATTAACAATTTATGAAGTCATAGCCTCTTGATGTTGGTATAATTTCATCATTTTACCTATTTAAATACACATGACTCTGGATCAAAGTTTGTCCAGGCAAAATTGTAAGTTACGGTGGCGAAATTTCAAGATGTCGTAGCTCACTGTCGATGTCGTAGATTGAATGGCGCAGGAGTTGTCGAGTTGGTTTACCCCACTTAGGTCAGTCGTGCGCTAGCGCTTGCGCGGAGTGGAAGTGCGACTGAGACGGTGTGTTTCCCGCCATAACGTACGTAACCTCTTTGGTGGCATTTTGTTCAACGATTTGTTAGTTTTGGTGGCTCGAATTGTGCGCTTGTTCTTTGTGTCGTAAGTATACAGTGTTTTGGTATGTAGTTTAATTTATTCTATAATTACAATTTTAAATCCATACTAATATTATAAATGCGAAAGTGTGTCTGTCTGTCTGTCTGTCTGTTACCTCTTCACGCTAAAACCGCTGAACCGATTTAGATGAAATTTGGTATATAGATAGTTTAAGTCCCGGGGAAGGACATAGGATACTTTTCATTCCGAATAAATTTAGTGTCCCCGTGGGATGAGCGGGTAACACCGCGGGGCACAGCTAGTTTTAAAATAAATCATTAAATTGTAACATTTTTTTTTTCGTAAATTTTCAGTTTAGGTGGCTATATATTATTTTTCATACAAATAGTAAGGAGGTTTCAGTTCTTTGTGGGCAAGATTAAGTTTTGGTGGCGTATATTTAAGATTAGGTGGGCAAAATTTCAGTTTTGGTGGCAACCCAAAAATTTCATTAATTTATGTTAAAATTCTTGGAAAAGTATGAAAATATGTAATATTGTGAATAGATATTTAGTATTATAACTTAATTTCTTCTTAAAATCTGCAAAAAAAATGTGCCACCAAAACTTAAAAAAAATTGCAATGTTGATATTCACCCCGATACAAAATATAAACTTTACGGGGAACCGGGGGATGGTCTAATGTCATCGTCACTGATGAGCAAAATTAATTCCAATCGATTGTGCTCGAATTGTAAGATCCCTACTCATCAGCTGATATGCAAGCAACAACAGCCTAAAAGAGCTTAGGTATGACCTCAGGGTCGATACACGGATATCACTGACCACTGCCAGAGCCAGAGTTATGTAAACATAAAAATCATACCTAACTCTACAAAGTGCAAAAAACACGTACTTAAACTCGTAAAGGCGCGAAGTAGGTGGTCTATCTTATAACTCGTCAACATCAAGGGTCTGCTAGAATTGGGGTTTTGAATAGAGTTGGGTTGCCAAAAGTAGTGCTTCGTTTTTGTAGAATCCACTGTCATGTTATCATATCATAAACTAGAACCTATTAAGATTTCGTAAAATCCGATTTCTCCAGAAAGTGGGCAACTTAACTGCTTGGAGTTCTCAAGTCCCCTACCTACCCCTTTAACGAGTTTATGACTGCTGTTATAGGCAAAGACCGGGTAGACAGAGAGAGACTTTATTTAGAACTGAAGTGCTCAGTTATTAATCATTCGAGATGGTCAGCCGACCAGAGATTGACATCTGCCGTCATTGCTTAACCTCCCTGAATATCGCCAATTCATGAGCGGCGCTGGGTCGTAAGTACTTCAAGAAAGTTATTGTCAAGGAAACGAATAATTCAATCAGCGAATTGTATATTCTTTCTTTACTACATACTTCAAATTGCCTTGGTTCGCTACTATACGACCACACACAAAAGCCACTAGCACTGTTTTTGTCAGGCAAAACAGGCGTAAAAAAATCAGAAAAAATTTAAGGAGCTACGTAACAAGGATAAAATTGCTGTAAAAAGAAAGTATTTCGATATAAAAACAGAACTCAGGCCAATTGACATAGAATAGTTGAATAGGAAAAGATTTCATTTATACGCCCCTCAATTTCAAGTATTTTTTAAGGAAAATCAACCGTCATTTCGAGTATTTCCACCGAAGTAAAGAAGCGTAAGCGCATCATTACTAGTTTTTAGAATATTTTACGTAAAATTGGTCATATTAGATAAAAACAATGACAATATAAATACTCCATGCAAATTTGCAAAAGGATACAAAAGTTATCAAGTTTTTTGCCTTCCTGAAAAGTAGGGGTTTTGCGCATACGTCCCTTTAGCATGAAGCCCTCGATATGCTTTTCACTTATTTATCACGTGATAAACGCAACCATCATGAGCCCCCCAGCGATCATTATGATGTGGCGGTGATAATCACAAAACGGTATTACAAGAAAGATATGAATTGAAAATTGTAAGTCAGTCAATATGGACCCCATACCAAAAATATATACATATTATATTTTAATAAAATTCTGTTTTCTTTTCAGTTGGAGTTCGAATTGTCGATGGTAAGTTTTAATACGGCGGTGGCGGGACGACTTGGATTTCTTCTTGAAGGATTGGTCAGAAATAGCCTTAAGGCGAGATAGCCTTAGGGGGAGGCCTTTGCCCAGCAGTGGGATATTACGGGCTCAATATAATAATAATAAGTTTTAATAATTATAAATAATCATAATCGTTCAGTAGTCTGACCAACCGCACTGTACATATATAGGCTAAAGCAGTATGGAAACTACGAACAAACAGTCGAAACAGCGCACACACACAGACGCAAGCGTTTACGAGGCGGCTTAGCGTACTTCGCAGTGCTGTCAGTAGCGCGTGGCCCGTCGCGGCGGGCGGACTGTTTGTTTTTATTGCGTGTTGCGTGCGCTGTCCGCGATTTTTTTAAAGATGCCACGAGTGTATTGCGTTGTATACGGTTGCTTGAACTCGGCTTCTTCAAACCTCTTAGCTGTTGTTTTCAAAGAGAATACCTAAATGTGTAAAGTAGCTGCATCAATTTATCAATATGTAGACAAAATCAGTTATGGTGCCGTACCCATGCTTTCTGGTAATTTATTAATTAGAATGAGGATTTTTTACACGATAAAATTGAATAATAAAGCTTTTAGAACGTGTCGTAGCAGGCAAAAGTATTTATCAGTCAGCAATTTATAATAAATACAAACTTGTCTTAATGGAATAAAGACGTTTGTTTAAAATGTTGAAGTCTTTTAATTACATTATTTTGTTTTTAAACTAGTCAATTGATTCGATTAGGCTAGGTTTTTTGCAATAATTGTATATAAAAAGTAGAATACAATAAAGTAATTACAAAATATAAATACATTATAAAAGACTTAACCTAGGGTGCCGCCGGCAGCGGATAACAACCCTAGCGCGTAGTATCTTCAAAAAAGGCCTTAGTTTCCATACTGCTTTAGGCTATATATATATATACTGTGTCAACCGGTCAAATGAGAGTCGGACTAAGGCAAAGGGTTCAGTACAATGAAAACACTGCATATTGCCCTAACGAAAAGATGTACCTAAATATTATTATTTTTGTATTTCAGAATGGATTATCAACCTGAAAAAGAACAACAAGAACAAGAGATTCCCAGGTAAATTATTATTTTTACCTTTTGAATTGAAAAATACAGCAGCGGAAAAAATCTTTCATATTGGTGTATCTTGTACGAAAGTTGTCTCACTTTTACAATTGCAAACGATGTTATAACAAAGTACTGACCTGATATTTCTTTTACGACCACTAAAACATCTATTTTTCTATCCAAATTGTTATATAAAAAACGTTGTCGACAGTCTGCGTCTTAATGTAAAAAAGACACGTATTTTCACTAATTTGTCGTTCAGTTAATATTTGCAAGTTATTGATTCTCAAAATAAATAAAAAATGGAGAACGACTAAGACAACATAAAGCACAGATAGACGTGTATTTCGTATGTAATGGCAAAAAAGTGCTAAATCTATAAAATAAAGCAGCTATTGCGTATGGTGGCACAATAATTTCTATTTTTAGGTTATTTTTATTTTCTCGCAGTTGAAGTGAAAAGCAGAGTGTTTAACACGTGGCTAAAAGCCATTATGACACTCAGATAAATTTATCCTCGCTCGTTTCGTTCACTCGTCCAAATGATCACTTCGTACTATCACAAAGGCTTTTTTTAATCCCTTGTCAACCAATCTGCTGTTTTAAGGAAATTAAATCACTTTTTCCGATAGGCCTTGGAAAAAACAATAATTTTTCTCAACCTTGTTTTTTCGAAATATTTTTATAATTTCGATTATTGCACATAAACATCTTACCAATGCATGAGAGGGTAGACTTGTATGGACAATTACGGCCAGGATAAATACAAAACACGTAGTGTAAGTAGGTAATTAGGTAAATTATAAGCGGTAGAACACGAAAATGTTTGTGAACGCCTTATCCGCCAACAAACTGTCCTCAGTTTGGCGGAATATAATTGTTTTACAAACCACCTAAGTTTCGTTATGATAGGTATATAAAAAAAAAAAAAATTTTTTTAGTAACATTTTTTTTTTATAAATCAATGAAAATAATAGTAAATTAACAGCAAATTTTTAATTTCAGATCTATCCAAATACCGAGCTCAAATCATTGCGGCGCTCAAGGGCACTAAAGAAGACAAATGGGCTGGCGCCTTCGACCAAGCTAAACGTAGCGGCTGGGAGAAGATCAAGGAAAGCCAAAATACCAGCGACACCCAGTCTACTGAAGAATCAAGGAATAATAGAGAAAGTGTTGACCGCTCCGGCTCAAGCGATACCAGCGAATCAGACAGTTATAGACAAAGCAACAAGAACAGCAAGGCTTCTGACGACTCCAACACAAGCCATTCCAACAAATCAAGCAAGGATAGCAGTAATAGAAATGAGTCTGACGGAACTGACAGGAACAGCCGTAACAAAAGCCAATCATCTGACACGGATTCCAACGAATCAAGGAACAATAACCAAAACAACAACAACAGCAATACTTCTAACCACTCCAACACCCAGTCTACTGAAGAATCAAGGAATAATAGCGAAAGGGTTGACCGCTCCGGCTCACGCGATACCAGCGAATCAGACAGTTATAGACAAAGCAACAAGAACAGCAAGGCTTCTGACGACTCCAACACAAGCCATTCCAACAAATCAAGCAAGGATAGCAGTAATAGAAATGAGTCTGACGGAACTGACAGGAACAGCCGTAACAAAAGCCAATCATCTGACACGGATTCCAACGAATCAAGGAACAATAACCAAAACAACAACAACAGCAATACTTCTAACCACTCCAACACCCAGTCTACTGAAGAATCAAGGAATAATAGCGAAAGTGTTGACCGCTCCGGCTCACGCGATACCAGCGAATCAGACAGTTATAGACAAAGCAACGAGAACAGTAATGCTTCTGACGGCTCCAACACAAGCAATTCCAACAAATCAAGCAGCGATAGCAGTAATAGAAATGAGTCTGACGGAACTGACAGGAACAGCGGTAAGAAAAGCCAATCATCTGGCACGGATTCCAACGAATCAAAGAACAATAACCAAAACAACAACAACAACGGAAGCGCCAGCAACAGTGCCTCTAATAGCAACTCTGATAGCAGTGACACATCCGATGGAAGCTCTGAAGATCGCAGAGTGCACGATGATAGCAAAAAGGCTTCCAAGATCATTGACAAGAGCTCCAGTGCTAAAAGTAGCTCGGGAAGTGGCAAAGATGTACATAACGCTGACGGCAGTAGTGTTAGGGAATATAACTTCAACAATGCTGAAACTAGCAAAAGTGAGAAGTCATCTGAAACTTCTGACGCACGTGTCCATGAAGCAAGTTACTTGCGTACTAACAATGACGATTGTTAATTTTGTAATCGTCAATCGAAGCGTTAAATATTTCTTCTATTAACCGAATATGAATAACCACGAACAGCTGTGGTCATCGATTCGACATCAACAACATTGCAAAGTTGTCATGGTTTTAGAAAAGATTCTGTGTTTGAAAATGTTTTGAATAAATAATTTTTAAGTTTTCAATGATTTTTCCCATAAATTTTACTACAATAGCTGATACCGATCACATGATTTGTCATATAAATAAAGGTTTTGAATAGATTTTACATTGTTTTACTGTTTAGAGAATCCAAAATCCCATTGATCAGTTACTTCAGTAATAAAATGGTTCAACCGTCATATTAAGGGCGTGCGTATACTTTTTAACATTGACATATGATTTGTGCCATATGACACAATACAAGCATATGGCACGTTTCAACCATTTTCAAGACTTAAGAGGGCATATCACTGCTCATTTTGCCATACCATCTTAAGTAGTTAGCACCTGGTAATCGCGTCGAATAAAAATGAGGTCCAAACTTACCGTAACCGGGATATATTATACAAATCGTCGCCATGGGTACATACAAGACATACCAGTTGCAAACTTAACTAAACCCGGCCAGTTAAGATGAGAAAGTATTTGTACGGAACCCTCGGTGCGCGAGCCCGACTCGCACTTGGCCGGATTTTTATCCTCTATTTGATAATATCAGAAAATTGGAATAATTACAGCCCGTTTAAAAAAGTAATATTGTCAATTGCCACATGAGTGACTGATCAAAAGGTTAATATTTTTTTAAACTCCATTCAGTGTGCAAATTATATTTATTTTCATGCTTCTTCTTCTTCTTTCAAGTAGTAAGCGCAAAGCCCTATATCTACTTCTTCGTATTCTGAAAAGGAAAAAAAATAGAATATTATCTATCTACTAGCCCGCGCGTGCTCATGCTACGGGAACACTACATTTTTCGGGATAAAAAGTAGCCTATGTGTCAATCCAGGGCGTCGTCAGCTACCTTCATACCAAAATGTATCAAAATTGGCCCCGCCCTTTTGAGCGTGAAGTAACAAACATACCTACACACAAACACAACAAACTTTTACGATTTTAGTCATTTAATGCTTGAAAATGTCCACAATAACCATAAAGGCAGTTTGGAATGAACAATATATTGAGTGCGAAATGTATTTTTAACCGACTTCGAAAAAGGATGAGGTTCTATGTTTCGCTATGTATTTATATTATATCGGCTCTATAACACTCAAAAGTCCCACCGTACTAGAGTCTGGCTATCCAAATAATGTTGACAGATATTTCCTTGTGGTATCACCAATCTTCTATGACTCAAACAATTTAGTAGGTGGATCCTCTATAAATAATTTTGATACTTTATGCACTAGTTCTAACATTCCGATTGAGTTGAAATGTGGCATGGTAGTTTCGCCTTGTGTAAGTGTAAACATATGTGTTTGTCGTTGACTGTACTGTACTGTGAGCTGACCATGAGTGCAACGTCAACATATATTTAACTTATTTCCTTGGGTGGGTGGATCAACTTTTTCTTGTTGTTATTCTGTCCCGTAACTCAGGAGACAACGGTGATTAAACTTCTTAGAAAAATGTTGATAATTTATAATATTGGTATTTTCAAGAGCTATTCTAAATAAGAATGGGCTTATAACTGCTACTACTGTACTATGAGCTGACTATGAGTGCACGTCAACATATATTTAACTTTTTTCTTTAGGTGGGTGGATCAACTTTTTCTTGTTGTTATTCTGTCCCGTAACTCAGGAGACAACGGTGATTAAACTTCTTAGAAAAGTGTTGATAATTTAAATAAGAATGGGCTCATAACTGCGGCAAACACAACATTTTTGTTGAATATTGCCGCCGAAAATCATAGTTTTAAAGAGTAACCCAGGGGACATCACCATTGCAACAAGCAACAGAAAAAAGTTGATTAACCCAGGTACCTTACGTGTTCATAGAAAATCAAAATATTTTCTAGTATCAAAACTATAATTTCTACTACACAAAGTGTAACCAGCCGCAGATTTTTTAAATTTCCCGCCGAAACTGAGTAATATTTCACTAGCCAGGCTATCAGAAGTCCGATGCCTAGTTGTGTGACAACAAACTTAGTGTGACCAACTTTTCTATGAACTGAAAGGGTGACATCACAATCTTCACAAGCAGAAATTTTGCCGTCGTATAGTGCTATTCCATGCACTCAAATATACTTTGACAGGAGGTCGAGAGGGATGGCACTATTCGACAGTCGAATTTTGAACATCGGAGTAGCCCTTCAAAGCACTCGAACGCGGAGACAATGACAGTTATAGTTTCCAATAGCATGCGACTGATGTTGAATTTATACAACATAGTGTAGTTGTATGAATAAAATAAGTTTCTGTCAAAAATTACATTTCAGTGGCAAGCTTTTATAGCCGACTGTACTTTTCTTTGGATATCCATCAACTGCTCACTGAGACGATTCCAAAGAGCCCAAGCTCGGTAGGATTGGTTTTTCTATTATAGAGTTCCTATGGCCACCTTCCGGCTCCATCATCATCAGCCCCATGGTACCATATTTTATTTATTTATTTATTTTTATTTTTATTTTTATTTTTATTTTTATTTTTATTTTTATTTTTATTTTTATTTTTATTTTTATTTTTATTTTTATTTTTATTTTTTTATTTATTTATTTATTACAAAAGATACATATCACTTACAGACTAGTCCAATGCGCGATATATACTATTAAGTCAAACCACATGTCAAAGAAAAATAAAAATAAAATTAGCGAGAAGTACAATATTAATGAACACAGCGTAAAAAATAAATAAATAGGAACTAACACGAATATAAATGGTCTAGGAGAACCCTTGTGAGCTCGGCCAGATTGCAAATGAACAAGTCAATTTCTTCGGATATCTGGTTAAGTATTTTCATGCCTCTGACTAGAGGCGCATTAGCGAGAAGGTTTGTGCGAGCGAGAGGCACCGCGAGTAGTCGCGCGCGCGGTCCGCGCCTCAGTCGACTACGAGGCACCACTAGTCCCAGCGAACCCAGTACATCAGGGTTATGTATTGTTCCACGCAGTACTTTAAAAATGTACGTGGCTAGGGCTAAATTCCTCCTGACTTCCAACCTGTTGTAGCCAACCATTCCGAGAATAAAAAGTGTTGGATACATCAGCGGATACCCCGAATACACTCCATATTCTTTCATATATAGGTATCTACAGAACTTATTTTGGATCTTCTCTATCATTGCGATGTATTTTGTCTCGTGCGGGTTCCAAACGATCATTCCACTCTCTAGCCTGCTCCTTACTAGCGCGTTATACAGGGCCCTTACTGCGGCGGTGCTACAGAATGACTAAGTCTGGCGCAGTATGAAACCTAAGGTTCTGAAAGCTTTTTTACAGGTATCTGTAATGTGCTTTCGGAACGATAGGTCAGATGCGATGTTAAGACCCAGATCCCGCACGTCTGTCACCCGGGGCGCCGGCTGCCCGCCCACATGGTAATCGTGTTGCAGCGGGAAAAGTGTTCTACTGCAAGACATGACACTGCACTTTGACAAGTTGAAGAATAGCTTGTTTTCATTACTCCACTGTACCACTCTGTCGATGTCATTTTGCAATTCGTTGCAGTTGTTTGCGTCCCTTATTTTTAACAGCAGCTTCAAGTCATCTGCAAACAAAAGACAGGTTGCATTTTGAACCACTGCCGGGAGATCATTGATCATCAGAGTGAACTCCAAAGGCCCCAAGTTGCTACCCTGACTGACTCCTGACAGCGTGTTATAGCAGTCTGAGGTATAGCCTTTGTACTCCACATACTGCTTTCTGCCTCTTAGATAGTGGGAAAAAAAATTTAGTAGGCGCGGTGTGAACCCAGCTGCTGCCAACTTCATCAACAGGACGTCGTTGTCCACAGTATCAAACGCCTTTCTAAAGTCAAAGTAGGCAACATCGACTTGCCCGCCCAGATGGTCCAATTCCGGTGCAACGTAATTCATGAAGCACAATAGATTACTCTCAGTGCTGCGGCCGGGTCGAAAGCCGTGCTGCGCCTCATTTAATCTCGCGCTCACCTGTGGAAATATCACCGCGTGCATCGCGGACTCAAAGACCTTGGCGAATGTCGAAAGAACTGCCACTGGCCTGAATCCACTCACATCTGCTCCACCTCCTCCCTTGGGAACAGGCGTGACCCGCGTTGTTTTCCAACACTCCGGGTAAATACCTTTATCCAGACATAGGTTGAAGATATGTAAAAGTGGATCTTCTAGCGCAGCGCTACAATCTTTGACCACATAAGGTGGAATACCGTCTGGGCCTGCGGATCGCTTCGGCTTGAGGCGCTTGAGGGCAGCGCGCACATCTCGCAGCTGGAGCTGCTCCACGTGCACGCGCACGCTCTGGTCCGCGCCCCGCGCCGCTGCCGCCGCGGCCGCTTCTCCCGCGTCTAGACTAGGCTCGATGTCGCTGTACACGGAGTGAAAGTACTTGGCTAGTTCTCTGGCGCAGTCCTCTTATTTTAATATTTGACCATCCTTCGACAGGTCGCCTGTGTTTCGACTGGACCTCTGAGCTTTGACGTAGCCCCAAAACGACCCCGGATCACGCACAAATTGATCCTGCAACCGCTGCTGATATTCTTCAAATGAATTACTAATGCCAAGCTTTACCAAGGATCTATAGTGTGAAAACATTTTGTAGTCACTTTCGGCCCCGCTACTTTTATATGATTTGTGCCAATTCACTTTTTCCTGAATATTTCGTATGGTATCCTCGGTATACCATTCCGGATAGCGATATCCATCTCGGCTTGCGATGTTGATTTTTTTGACAGGAGTGCAAGTTTTCACAATATTATTAACTGTGTCATAAAAATACTGGATGGCTGCTTCGACATCACTTATGACATAAAGTGAAGCCCAATCCACCAATGCCAGTTGGGAATACAATTGAAAAAAATCACACTTCCGAAAATTCCACCGCGGATACTATAAGGTTTGGGCGACCTCTAGCGGTTCAGGCGCGGCCCGCGGGCTCTGCGCGTTCGGGAACGTCACGCACAACTCTAGCGGCGGGTGATGTTCGTCCACGGGGACGAGAGGGTCGCTCGCTCTCCCTACTGATATCTCTCGCTCCCCCACAGTCGTCAACACTAAATCCAATATCCGGTCTTTAGCATTAGTAACTAGGTTTTGCTGACTGAGCCCACAAAAGGTCACAAAGAAAATGAAATAATTTTGGACATTCAATGAGGCTGAATACAAATTGAAGTCACCTAATATTAATACATTGTCATGTTTCGAAGAAAGTGTTTCTAAAACATGAAATAATTGCATATAATCACTTTCAGCACTTTTAGGTGGGATATACACTACACAACAAAGAAAAGAATATTTATTTCTAACTCTCACTATTGCCGATACGAGTTCATATACTTCAGAGTCTTTTTTCTGACCGGGCAGAGCTACTGGTTCCAGGCTAACGCCAGCCCGCGGTGCGGCTATCAACATGGCCCCACCGAGCTTGCGGCCATCGGAGCGGTCACAGCGTAGCACCATATATCCCTCAGGCACTAATTCTCCGTCGCAGATACTTTCATTCGTACCTGATTCCGTGATTGCAAATAAATCAAATGAGGCTGTTGAAATGTTATTGTGGAAAGTAATTACTTTTGTTCTAAGACCACGGGCGTTCTGATAATAAACTGCAATGGATCTTCTTTTCACTCCTTTTCTGCTGCTTTGCTTCAAATTCTCTTCCAGGTCAATTAGCTCTTTTGGTGCTTGTGATACGAAAAAACTGTTTCCACGGCTTTACCGCGACGTCCTTCGCCCAATTACTAGGGTCCATCACACTTTCGGCATGCCGCATGGGAACGGTCAATTTAAATGATGCGTAGTTTCCCCTGGCTTTCAGAGTTTCCACCATGCAGACGTCCTCACCACAAACATCAGTAAGATGCTCACGAACCATTTCGCCAGTGGTACCCATTTTGAGATGGTACACGTGTATGTAGTTAGACCTCTCCGACGCTTCGAGCCGCGTCGCTCCCGGCAGTGCCGTACCACGCTTTACGTCCAGAGACACACGGGGATATTTTCTCGGATAGTTAGCCTCAGCCCTGCTATCATTCGCAGATTCAGCAACAGCAACCTCGGAGTTAATGGTGTCGTCACTAGTTTGGAAACCATTCTTTATTACGTTTATTTACTACTGAACTAGACCCTATTAAAAGAGATTTAACTGATTTGCAGAAATCAGTGACCTTTGTTGCGGAACAGTATGAAGATATTCTACAAAACCAGAACGAAATGTCCGAGACAATTACTGCATTACAAACTGAAAACGATAATTTTCGATCAATTATTCAAGACCTTACAGCCAGAGTCAACCAAATGGAGCAGCGGTCCCGCGCGAGCAACGTTGAAATTCAGTGTGTACCAGAGAAAAAAACAGAAAACATAATACAAATTATAACTAGCATTGGGAGCGCTGTTCAGTGTAACGTAAAAGCCGACGAGATTTTTAGCTGCAGCCGCATAGCAAAGCTGAATAAAGAGAATACCAGACCGCGCTCCATAGTCGTACAGTTTAACAGCCCGATTACTCGCAACAATTTCCTGGCCTCCGTGATCAACTACAATAAATCGAATCCTGAAAACAAGCTGAACAGCTCACACATTGGATGCGAAGGGACTAAATCTCCTATATACGTAGTCGAGCACCTATCCCCAGCCATGAAAGCACTGCACGCTGCGACACGCAAGATCGCCAAAGAAAAGTCGTACACGCGTTGTTGGACGCGCGACGGCAGAATCTACGTGCGCAAAACTGATGACTCGGACTCAATTTACATAAGAGATAAGGACGCTCTAAAAAAATTAGCTTAACTTTATAAAATGTTACGCAAGTACTTATGTAAGTTTATCTTTATAAATTCGCAAATTTGAGCTTGTATTACCAAAATTGTAGAGGCTTAAAATCCAAAACTCATGATTTCTATAAAAAAATAACTTGTTCTCATTATGATGTAATAGTTTTAACTGAAACATGGCTTAACCAAAATGTATTTAGTAGCGAACTTTTCAATGACCAATACATTGTTTACCGGCGAGACAGGGAGTCAACAAGATTATGTAACAAGGAGGGTGGCGGGGTATTAATCGCAGTATCTACTAAACTCATATCTACTAGAATGGCTCATTGGGAGAGTAATAGCGAGGATTTATGGGTTGTCATAGATTTAACACCGATACGTATGTCCTTAAAAATAATAATTTGCGCAGTATACCTACCGCCACCAATCCATAAACAAGTACTGAGTGATTATCTTTCGAAATGTAACATTGTACTAGAAAACTCGGATTCACCTGTATGTATCCTAGGTGACTTTAATCTTGGATGTATTGACTGGAGCCTAATCCATAAACAAACTAATCACGTACCCCGATTAACGCCTGCGGGGCAAATCCTTATAGATTTTTGTACCCTAAATAGTTTGATACAAAAAAAATTGTATTGCAAATCATCAGGGTAGAATGCTGGACTTGATCCTGACTAATCTCAGCATTTGTGTAGTAGACTTGGCCGTTGATATACTCAGTAAAATAGATCCTTATCATCCCCCTCTTCATATTAATATATCATACCTGGAAAAAGAAACACTAAATAGTAATACAGTAAACTTAATACCAAACTTTAGGAAAGCTAACTTTAAAGCAATAAATAAATGTTTAGAAAAAATTGACTGGAATGAACTTTTTTATGGAAAGGACGCCAATAATATGGTATACACTTTAAACGACATTATTAAAAATATTATTAAAACACATGTTCCGTTCAAAAATACATATAAAAAGGATAAGTATCCCCCATGGTTCAATGGAAACTTAATTCGAATGCTGAAGGAAAAAAATAAATATAGGATTAGATATAATAAATATAAAAACCCACTCGATAAAATTTCTCTGACATTACTAAAGGATAGGTGCAATAAATACGCTACTGAGTGCTATAATTCATATATAGATAGAATAGAGTTAGGTATATCAGTGAATCCCAAATGTTTTTGGAGTTTTGTCAAAGCTAAACGTGGAGGCACAGGAAACTACCCCGCAGCCATGTCGGACGGGGTCATCACCTCGACAGATGGATCTGCAATCTGTAACATGTTTGCAAATTTCTTTTCTTCAATTTATAGCAATGATGACGTAATAGCCAACGCGGGTAACGATATAGAAGACATTAGCACTGAAATACTATCAACCATATCATTAGAACGTACAACGATTGAAAAAAAACTCTTAAGTCTGGACGTCAACAAGGGTGCGGGACCCGATGAGATACCTCCGCTATTTATCTACGAATGCGCTTCTAGCCTTGTTGAACCACTGTATTTAATCTTCAACACATCCCTGCGCTCTGGGTTGTTTCCGAACGACTGGAAATCAGCTAAAGTTGTACCCATATTCAAGTCCGACAATGATTCCCTAATAAGCAATTACAGACCGATATCTATTCTGAGTACACTTCCAAAAATATTTGAATCACTCTTATGTCCCATTATCCAAAGTCACATTAAACATAATTTAACCATCCATCAACACGGCTTTGTGCCCGCTCGTTCTACTAACACTAATCTTGTGACATTTGTTGAAACCTTAACAGAGGCAATAGACACTGGAAAACAAGTAGATGTAGTCTATACCGACTTCAGCAAGGCATTCGACCGGGTATCTCATCGCATATTACTGCAAAAATTATCTGCATATGGTATTTCAGGACCATTTCTGGAATGGCTACGATCTTACTTAAAAGACAGGTTTTTTTATGTAGTAATGAATGGCTACAAATCAAACTATAAAACCATAACATCTGGGGTCCCTCAAGGATCGCACTTAGCGCCTTTCCTATTTAACATCTTTATCAACGATATACCACATTGTATGCACAACTCAACACCATTTCTATTTGCAGATGACTTGAAATTCTCAAAAGTTATAACATCTCCGTTTGACACAATTTTACTTCAGGCTGATATCGATAGGTTATCTCTATGGTGTGATAGAAATGGTATGAATCTAAATGCTGACAAATGCTACCATGTTAAATTTACACGAAATAGTAACATCATATCATCATCTTACTCAATAGCGGGGAACAATATCACAGAAATTGAACAAATTAAGGACCTAGGTGTCATATTCGACAAAAAACTAACGTTTATCCCACACATCGATGCCGTAACCAAAAAGGCATCAAAAATGCTTGGTTTTGTAATAAGAAACAGTAGAGTTTTCCGTAAAGCAAAAACAAAAAAAATACTGTATTATACTTTAGTCCGGAGCGTCTTAGAGTACTGCAGCACTGTCTGGCGACCACACTTTGCTACACACAGCTTAAGAATCGAGAGGGTGCAAAAACGCTTTACTTGGCACTTGGCTAGAACATATGGGGTTGCAAAGAAAATAGCATCATATAATAATCGCCTGAAATATTTTAAATTACAGACACTGTCGCAACGCAGAATTGATCTAGACTTGACATTTTTATACAAACTATTCAGAAATAAAATTGATTGCCCACAACTGTTGCAAAAATTCAAATTCAAAATTCCTAATAGGTATCCTCGTGCCACAGTGAAGCCTTTTGTACCCCCTTTTCGAAGAACTATTTTAGGAAAAAATTCACCAGTCACACGCTTATGCAGACTGGTAAACGAAATGTCTAACTCCAGTGATGTTCATTTTGACTCCCTTATCAGGTTTCGGTCCAGTACTCACGACTGATTATTGTTTTTGTATTCCTTCAGCCTAGATATAGATTGAGGCGGCTAGCCCTACTACTGTATTTGTAACAGACCTTAAACTCTTTGTCCATCTAAAAAATTGTTTATAAATTTTCTCTTTTCATAGTAATTATTATCTTTATGTAACTAGCTTTATTCCTTTTCGTAAACCAACTTAACTAAAACCGTACGCATGCTGTGTTTGCCTATAATTAGCTGTGCAATAAGTCTAAGTATATTATACATGAATATGTAAGAATGTAAGATTGTAACCGCTGTTGGCAGACCTAATAAATAAAATAAAATAAAATAAAATAAAATTTTTTTTTTTTTTCTTTATTTTTCAACACTTCAGGCTTTTTCCGTTCTACCTTAGACTGCTCTGATCTAGATTTCGTTAGTCCGGGTCTGGATGAAATTTGTTTAACAGGCCCCGTCTTAGCCGTCCCGACCGTTTCAGTGTTTGTTTTAGCTTTTGCTTCCTCTTTTGGGCTTGAACTAATGGCTGTATTGCTTAGTTGCTCACATACTGTCACTGTGGTGGCTCTCGATAGCACGTCTATTTTAGCCTCCAATGCGGTTAATCCTGTACTAAGCTGTCTCACTGTGCTAAATAATGTGGCAAGTTGGTCCTTGATGATATTGCTAATTAAATTGGGCAGGCGCTCATCTAGCGCACACTGTAGCTCCTCCCGAATTATTTTCCGCATATTTTTTAGGCAAATGTGATTGCTTTCACCGTCAATAGGCAATGCTTCCGAACTGGGCTTACCCACTTGGTGGCGACATAGTGTAATATTATTATTCTTAATTGAATTTATTTCTGGTTGGCTCAAACATGTACTAATATTTATTGAATCGTCATTGTCAGCTGTAGAGGGGGAAAATGTGTGGCTGCCTGTCCCCATTACGCGCACCGGGGTATTTGAGTTATCGCCCCTGGGTTGCTTGCCCATGGGTCGTTCTCAAAATATTTGCACCGCTGCGTTAATTTTCCATTTTTTTTTAAAGTTGCGATTTCTTCTTTTATTTTTCATAGGATCGCTAGAAATATATTCAGACAATTGATATCACGTCGAGGGAAGTAGTTAAATTGAATATCTTAGAAGATATAGGTGTTTGAAATTTTAGGTCGACAGGTGAAAGACATCGATGTCAGGTAAACGACATTTGTTACCAAGTTATCGACAATGGGTGCAGGTTTGCGACAAATATTTTCCAACTTGACTGAATTTGTTAGCAGGTTAACGACGACGGTTGCAGGTAAGTGACATTTTAAATAAAACCTACGTTGAACTGTCAAATAGTGCTTTTTTGATTGTTTTTCTTTTTCTTTTTTCCTTATGTTAGTAATTTGCATAAAAAAACAAGCATTTAATTCTCATCTCATAGGACATTTCTCAGGAGGTTTTTTGAAGCCTGTACTATCCAGAAAGGTCATAACCAGCAAAAAGATGCAAAACTCAAGCATACCCACGTGATTTTATAAATTTCTTATGAAGGTTCAACAGCGAATCATTTAAATAACGTTTCTGCATCCTAATGCTGCCTCTTTTGACATATTCTTTCTTACCCGCTGAGTAACCTACTGCTGTTTTCGTCATCTTCGAGGAATTCCTTCACATCTGATAACCAGAAAGCCTTCGGCTGCGTTAGGTGGGATAAGTTATGCGAGGTATTGTCTGAAGCTGCCAGCACATCTGGTAACGCTTTATAAAGCCTTTACGAGTCTGGATACAGAATGGTGTCGGTAGGAGATGTCACATACAAGAACTTTAAGTTCCAGAAAGGTGTACGATAGGGATGCACAATATCCCCAATACTATTTAACAGATATGGAGCCCTTGAAGGTACGTGGTTGACATCGCCTATTTTGCATCACCCGAAACAGTGGCCCAACTTTTGGAATGACTCAAAACAACCAGCCTCAGAATGGGTCTCGATATTAATATAAATTGGACCGAGCTGACGATAGTCGACCATTACTAGTCGACAAAGTAGTAACCTGCTTCAAGTGTTCGAAACTGTTGATCAGCTCCAGTACCTTGGCTCCATTGTCACAAATAGAGGCACATGCAAACCAGAGATTCGCAGGCGAATCGGAATGGCCAAAACAGCGATGACCCAACGCGGCAAAATATGGAAAGATAGACACATCCCTAACCGGACTAACATGCACCTCGTCTATGGACTTGTCTTCTCCATATCTCTTTATGGGGCAGAGACCTAGACACTCAAAGCCGCTGATAGGCAGAGGATTGATGCTTTCGAAATCTGGTGCGGGCGCCGCCTGCTAAGGATTCCTAAGACAGCTTGAAAGTAAAATGGAATACTCAAACTAAGCTACTTCAGTAATATATTGTTTTTATAACAACGAAACATGAGTTGTGACACGGCGAGTGACCGGTAAAACCTGGTTTTTAAATAATTTTGTATAAGTGTTTAAATAATTGTCGTTCACCTGCCGTATGTGTCGTTCACCTGTTTTTATATAGACAAGTGAACGACATACAGGTGATGGACAAAATGGCAGTTAGTTCATCAAAACAAATAAAGTATTTCGTTGATGAACTGCATATTTATACACATAAAAGTAGACCATACTTTACGCGTTATAAATTAAAAAGAATGCAATAGGACACACGTCAACCAAAATATGGAAGGCAGAATATAGACTACATACCCATTACAAACTCCCGCTCGCGTAAGTGTATGTATCATATTTTTTTAGTGCAGCACACTGACGACGTGTCACTCGGAACAGTGTTAGGTGGCAACTGAAGGTCTCGATTTATGCGGGGTGAGGCAGGGGAAACGAAATAGTAGTCACACAATTGTAATGTTTGTCTCATGACAAGTGGACGACAAAAAATGGCGTGGACAAACTTAAATTGCAAATAATTCGCAAAATAAGCATAGTATTATTATTCGATATGGTAGTATTCAATCTTCATCATATATGAAAATAAAATGGAGTACTGAACTTAAGCTAAGTCGGTAATGTATATGTTTTTATTACAACGAAACATGAGTACCTCGCGTTGGGACACGGCAAGTGACCGACAAAACCTAGTTTTAAATCGTTTTTTTGCCTATAAATATACTTTAGTTTTAATTAAAAGCATTTGGCCTCTATGTAAAAAGTGTCTTTAGATATGTGATGATAAATGAATATTTATAATAATGCTGTGTAAAAAACTTCTTCTAAGACAAACCTGTTAACAGGTGGCGGTGCAAATATTTTGAGAACAACCCCCATACACATCTGACATTTCCAAGACCTGTTTTGAAGATATCGTTCCAGAGGGATATTTGCACACAGTAGATCGTATGTATCTGTGCATGTACAGCATTGCAAGTACTGTGGACTCTCAATACCGTTCAAACACCCAGCACAGGTTTGAGACATTGTTTTGTCGTAAATTATTTTGCGGGTGCAGAACAAGATCAAAATGACTCACTCGCGTAGCAGCGAAATAGACTCGAGCGCAGAGGTGCGGGGGTGGTGGGGTGACGTACTGCGATGACGTGCGTGTTGGTGTTGTGCCGCGCTATCTCGTGGGTCGCTGCGCTGGCCGAATGCACCCGATGATAGTCGATGCGCCCGGGGTCGACGCCCTCTGACCGCAGGTAGCCGTTGACCTCACAAATCTTGCGTTGATGACTCAGAATTTTTAAGTTTAACACTGTGTTTACTCAAAGGATAGGCACTTAATAAAAAAACTGATTTCACTTTCGGTTAGTTCTTATCCTCGGGCTTAATTTGATGCCCGATACTAGTGTGAATAAACGTTTTCAATATTATTTCCGACTAATAATTCTAGGAGCACCAACAAAGCGCTGTTGACCTGTCAACCGTGCTCGCCGTATCTTGTATTGTCATCAATTATTGTATTATATTGTATTGTCATCCCATATTATTCCCTTTCCATATTATTGTATTGTCATCAAAGTTAAGTAAGTATGCAAAATTTCAGCTCAATCGGTTGACGATATCTGCTTCAAAATTGAGTTGCAAGATTTCACCCGAACAAACATACAATGCAAGTTAAATAAAAGCTTGTATTTAGCTCAATATGTCATGAAACAAAGAAAAAAATACGAACAAAAATATAATATTACTATAACTATCGTGAGACATCTTTAATAATTATAAAAACGGTTTAAACTCACGTAAAAATTGTCAGGAACGGCCCGACATGTTTCGAACTCATATGGAGCTCTTCATCAGGGGCAGCTATACGTGCTGCTACGCGACTAGCGACCCACTGCACTTTTAATCGCTCTTCAGTAATGAGTTCGAAACATGTCGGGCCGTTCCTGACAATTTTTACGTGAGTTTAAACCGTTTTTATATAATTATTAAAGATGTCTCACGATAGTTTTAATAATATTATATTTTTGTTCGTATTTTTTTCTTAGTTTCATGACATATTGAGCTAATTACAAGCTTTTATTTAACTTGCATTGTATGTTTAAAGTATGTTTGTTCGGGTGAAATCTTTTTTTTCAACAAAAATATATTTTATGTTATTGTATGACATCAAAGGTACGAAAATTGTATGTTTTCTTTTATCATCTAAAAGAAATTTTGAAATTGTTTTCACAATCCTCTTCATTTAATAAAACAAGAATTGTATTACAAGCATGAACTTAAACGCTCACTTTCACGGTGAAAATGGAAAATTACTTGTTGTCTCCATACAAATATTGGTACCCATCCCCCAGATGACGTCATATGTAGGTAGGCCAATTGTATTGGAGCGTTTTTAGTGCTCTGTAGGAAAGTTGAACTTTGACGGTCATGTCTGACTTTTAGAGCAGTCTAAGTGTAGTTAGTCCTATATAGATTGATCCCAATAAAAAATAGAATCGATTGACATTGATTGATAAGTTGGTCGCAGTCTATTACTCTCACCGTCGTAGCTGTACGGGTCGCAGTTCATTCGCTTCAGGGCGCAGTGGTCCTTGAACAGCGCCACCTGTCGAGTAAAAAGAGCGTTTTGACCTTTGATACAATTTGAAAGTCCCAGATTTTTGTTTTAGTGCATCGTTAAAGTTAATAAAAAGCTGTATTCATTTTTTTAGAAAAGCTACACTTATGCATTTTAAATTCTGTCAGTATAAATACGTGGAATGATCACCACAAAGTATAAAACAAAGTCGCTTCCTACTGTCTGTCTGTCCCTATATATGCTTAGATCTTTAAAACTGCGCAACGGATTTTGATGCGGTATTTTAATAATGTAATTCAAGAGTAAGATTTATATAGTACTAGCTTTTGCACGCGACTACGTCCGCGTGGAACTTGGAAGTATGGAAGCAACCTCGTACAACACGATAGATATCCACCTAATCACCTTAATTAATAAAAGGGATTATTAAAAGCGCCTAAGCAAATGTAAGAGCAATTGTGCTTTTGGTCTAATCATTACATTTCCTACAGGGTCATCAATGTCATCATGAATTATTTACTCACTTTTCAATCTTTTTAGGGATAATTTCCAGGATGAAAACTTTCCTATGTCCTTCCTCGGATCTTAAACTATCTCCATGCCAAATTTCATCAAAATCGATTCAGCGGTTTAAGCGTGAAGAGGTAACAGACAGACACACTTTCGCATTTATAATATTAGTATGGAAGTATGGATTCTATCTCAACTGCGCATCATTGTTTCCTGTCTGTAACGTTTCACCAAATTTTCTTTTGTCAGAAAGTGTTATTTTCCTGAAACCCGTACAATTTTCAGGATGTTAATAATCATTTTGAAGAACCCATTAGGTTAGGTTATGTTTGTTTTATATATACCTAGATATTTTTCTAGCAGGAACCACCTGTCTTTAGTGCTTACATAATAATAATATCGACAAACCTGTTATCGATAACCACGTCAACGTTATAAAGAAATACACATTATGTAGACAACACACACTGAAAGTTGTTTCATTTAGACTCCATAGAACATTTTTTTACAGCAAGTTAGAAAAAAAAATTGGAGGAGCAAAAATGTACGAATTAAGTCCATTTGAATATGATCGCTGGCACGCGAAGTGGGTGTGTTTGCGGCGTCTACCAATTTAGGTCTGTGATTTTCCTCTATAACTTTGAAGTGGTACTTATCGATAATAGGATTGTCGATATTTTTATTTTGTCTAGCACTAACAACACGTCGTTCGTGCTAGGAAAATCTCTAGGTATATTTATAATGATTCTGAAAAAATATCAGTTTTGGAAAAAAGTGGCTTTCGGACAAATGAAAATTTGGCGTAACGTTACAGATGAGAAACAAAAATTAGTGTTTCAGATAGGTACCTAACCGGTTTATATGTATAATACATAATTTATCAGCATTGCAACCGTGCGAAGCCGGGGCGGGTCGCTAGTAAACAATTAGTAATCAAAGGACATATTTAGAAACGGTGATTATTTCCTCTTTCTGAGCGTAATACAGAAAAGTAATGAAATTGTAGATTTGTATGGACTCTGGCCTAGAGACCAATAACGATAAGCCATATATCATTGGGAAGGTTTTTCATATTCTACAACTTTTTGTATGGCGAGAAATCATGAAACCCTGTGTAAAAAAAATAAAGACAAAAAAACCCTAATAACGTTCAACTCAAACTTATTTTATTCACTTCCTGCCATTATAAACGTTTTGAGCTTAGAATAAGCTATCCAGTGACATATCGCTTGTCTTTATTGGTCATGTTCATGTAGGCCAATTAGCCGACCTTCCTTTGAAATGTTTTACCTGTAGTGTGGCACGGTGGTAGTGGCACGTGTCGGTTCGGATCAGGAATAGTGGCGCTACAAACAGCTTTCATATGGCAATAATAAGCATACGTCATATTTGCATTATTAAACGGCATTGCCATTTGCCGGAATATTTAGTCCTGTTCCCTCTTTGTGTACATCATCGACATTCACCGATTTTCGACGCCAGTTACCAAATATTTTCCGTTGCCAGTAAAATAAATTAGTAAGTACCTACCACTCATGATATTCTATAAAAAACAAGGTATGGCATTCCGACAAGGCAGACATGTGACGTAGACATTATGGTCACAAAAATAACGTAAGGAAAAGCTGGTCAACGCCAGTCGTACAAAAAATATATATTTGCATTACAATTGTCATATTGTTTGAATAAATGTTATTCTGTCATGATAATTAATTTTAAACACTCTTGATTTTAAGACATTTTGACTATGTATAAATTATTAGTAATTAGTCAATTTTATTAGCTAAATTTCAATTGTTAGGTATTAACGAACACAATGTCCCGATAAATCATAAAATTTCACATGCCTGTACTGGGTTGAACATATCATGGGAAATAATTATTGTAAGATCTTCATGTAACCGTATGTTCCAGTGAATAAGCGCTTCATTAATTCATTCATTAATTCATTCATTCATTCTATCATTCATACATTCTATTATCCATACATTCATTCTATGGTAAAAGTCCCTATTGGCTAACCGTGTTATCGCGCAAGCTGACTGCGCACACCAATGGGCCACCCGATGCACAGCTGCAGCCTTGGCGGGCTGTGTTGATGAAGGCGTCGCATCCGCGAGGATCAGTTCTGTCGTATTCTAAAACAAGACAACAAAAATCCTGATAGTATGTGTATTTGTTGGCTGCGGGTGCGAGTACATCATCAGCATTGCAGCGCCGACAGTGGCGCCATCTATTCGTCAAGGATGAAGTTGGGGTCCCACCACGGGCGATGTAACGGCGGGGATTGGGAATCAATAAAAGGGCTGCGCCAGAGCGCCAGGCCCTCCTTTGCTTCCCTTCGATGCTGCGTTACAAAGACTGCGCCAACCGAGACATGCACGCAATTAAAAGCCATGTCCACAACTGGGAGGAGTCCGCAGCGGATAGGGACAAATGGCGGAAACTGGGGCTGGATGGGCGTAAGATCTTGGATGAGGCATGGTTTAGGACTGGTGATATTTGGTGAGGTTCTTTGCTAACCCCCCCTCCCCCTCACTAACTCCCGTGTATTTTTTTTCCTCCAAAATTTCGAAAAATAGACTCGCTATTTTGAAGTATCTAACAAGTGAAGATTTATTTTTTAACAAAACCGAGAAAAATATCGATTTTTTCTTAGTTCGTTCACTATAGAAAAATACACGTGAGGTCTCCTTATACCCCCCCTCCCCCCACGTGATATTTCGTGATTTTTTTCGTGACCTCCCCTCCCCCTATTGAACCTCACGTGATTTGTGCACAAGCCCTTACATCTGCCAAGCCTGTGGTCGCGTGTGCCGTTCTCGTATTGGCTTGCATGGTCATGAAAAGCGTTGTTCTTCTTGACACTGTTTGTATAGTCTGTAAAAAAAAAATTAACAAAAAAAAGAACCGACTTCATTAAAACTAAAAAAGCCAACAATAACCCGTTCAAATACAGATCCCAAACCAGTTCTTATATTTATATATTATAGTTTACGCGAGGTTTGGCACCGACTTCGAAGGGTGAGTCAAATGTAATCTGTATTTGAACGGGTTATTGTTGGCTTTTTTAGTTTTACTGGTCGGTTCTTTTTTTTGTTAAATTTTTTTTTTTTGCTTTTTAGTGATTCGTATGTGTTCATCATCAGTTTCCTTACACCAAATCCTATTTACTGAATGTAAATTCTTGACCTTATCAATAAATTACCGAAAGCACCGTACGTGTCCATATAACATTTGAAGAGTTATTTATTTATTTATTTATTTATTTAAACTTTTTTGCACAAAACAAAAGTCAGTACAAATGGCGAACTTAATGCCTAATGGCATTCTCTACCAGTCAACCATAGGGCCAAACAGAGATGCTTCAAGTGGGTGCAGAGTAGAAAATTAATCGTTCGGAAAGCATCTAAGATACAAGTGAATAAATGTATAATATATAATAACTTTACCATAACTACAATGATACATATATTTACATACTATAAGATGTATATTATATATAATATAATAATAAATACGATGAAATGTCTGATGGAAGTCAAATGGAAGAGTTCCCTCCATTTCTCCAAGATTCCATCATCAGATCCCGACTTAGTGCCAACGGGACCAACTCGGAGTTATACCCTTTCTATTAAAAAAAAATTGAAAATCGGTTCACGGTTCTCGGAGATATCGAGTAACAAAACATACAAAAAAAAAATTAGTTCGAATTGAGAACCTCCTCCTTTTTTGAAGTCGGTTAAAAAGACTGAAAGGCCATTGATTGATTGTCTGTTCATTTGTTTGTTTCATATTATGTTTTTAAACGTATATAATTTATTCGTTGTTTGTAGAATATTAGCCTGCTCACTCTCTGATCGCTAACATATTAATATTACATTAAAAATAGAGCGCGTATTGATAAATAATGCCATTAGAAAGGTATTTTCAAAATTTTAGTAAAGCTGTGCTTAATCATTCGTTACAATTGAAAATTTTCCTAAAATTTAGCGTTTTTTTAATGAGAAAAAGACAATAAGTAATTTTATATGGTAATGATTTGGTACATAAATCTATCTAAATTATGATTAATACCAATTTCAAAATAATCAGTTATGTGAAAATATGAAAAATGAAAAAAAAAACCCTACCGCAGTTCATGCAATGCATGTTGATTATATATTGTTACATAAGTAACATTTTACAGGTGAACCTACGGAGTTATTAGACAGATTTAAACTGAAAACGGCTGACTACCATCTCGCCAGGCGGTAGGAGAAAAAGTAAAAAACCAATCAAGTGCGAGTCGGACTCGCGCACCGAGGGTTCCGTACAAACACTTTCCATCCTTAAGTGGTTAAGTTAAGTTTGCTCCTGGTATCTATAGCGCTCCATACAAATGAGGTGCAAAGTTAACGCAACCAATCCCGTTTGTTGTATGGGAGCCCCCCTTAAATATTTATTTTATTTTATTTTTACTATTTGTTGTTAGAATAGAAATACATCATCTGTGAAAATTTCAACTATCTAGCTATCACCGTTCTTGAGATACAGCCTGGTGACAGACGGATGGACGGACGGACGGACGGACGGACAGCGAAGACTCAGTAATAGGGTCCCGTTTTTACCCTTTGGGTACGGAACCCTAAAAAAAAGCATAAATCTTCTAAATTTTTAAATTTAGCTTCCACTTAACAATAATAATGCACTCAAACAAAAATCAAAGGCTTTACAATTTGCAAACGCTATTTTTACTGGAATACCTATAAGGTGGAGCGTAGGTGTATGGAGAAAAAAAAGTTGTCTGCTCGACCTGAAACCATTGTAATATAGAATAGAATTGAATAGAATATTTTTATTACAGGCATGTTATCCCATTTACAAAAACCATTAATGGTCCTTAATACTATTTAAAACATATTGTACACATGAGGACAAAGTAAATAAATTAAATTTAAGATTAAGTTTAAAATGTGCACAATTATTCAATCAAATTCAAATTTCAAAATGTATGAGTATGTATATGAAAATAAACTAATCAGGCTACGTCTTTGTAAAAGTTAAAAGAAATGCTTTTGAACCTGAGGAATGTGTGACACAGTGTCAATGTGTGCATGTATGACGCACAGGGCTGCCTCAGACGCATTGCAACAACTAGTTGGTACTTTCGTCATTAGCCTATTACATCTATAACAGATGAGTTAAGCAGCGTCTAATAAACTGCGGCACATTCGAAGATGGCTGGATTAGTGGATAGCCCAATACAAGAGCGACAGCCGCGGCCGCACAATTGACAAATAAATGTTGCGCCTATCGATGAAGGGCGAAAAGCTGCACGCTTTGTGTATTAGGTCGCGCTTGTGAAAAGTTGGTACTTTAATTTCACATAAATATGACATAATAAGATAGATGATGATGGTGGCGATGGTGGTGGTAATGATGATGATTGGGGTGATGATAGTGATTTTGTGGTTATCTTCATGATCACATTCACCACCGGCATCATCATCACCACCATCACCACCACCACCACTCACCGCCTTCATCAACATCACTGTCACCAACACCATCACCACCACTACCATCATCATCATTCTCACCATCATCATCATCACCGACATCGTCACCACCAGTCAACACCATCACTATTTCACGAGTTAATGCCCACCTATGAACAGTACACAACCCTTTCAAAATTTTCTATACAGCCAACACGATTCCCTGTGCCCTTGCGGGGTGGGGTAACTCGATTCGGTGCGGGGGTG
Organism: Apotomis turbidana; assembly: GCA_905147355.2. Lineage (NCBI taxonomy): Eukaryota > Metazoa > Arthropoda > Insecta > Lepidoptera > Tortricidae > Apotomis > Apotomis turbidana. The sequence continues at coordinate 7,138,077 of LR990305.1, read as the reverse complement.
TGCGTGTCCATTCTGTATGTAGTACTATTAAGTATTCTGTGCTTATGGTCTTACTCTTGCTGCCCCTGTAGGAAGCGCACATATTGTTCAGTTGAAGGTGGCAGCCGCTCTCGAACCACTTAAATTCTCTTGACTCCCGGTTCAATCCACACGCCGGCTTGAAAAAAAAACAGTCAACGGAATTATTCTTACGACACTGCTCGAAAATGTGGTGATAGATGGTATATATCCAGTAGTCAAAACTGTGAATAATTGTACATTTGAAAACTGTCCATGAGTTTAGTAAACATGACGATAAAGTGCCGATTTGTGGAGCTGATGGACATCCACATACCTACCTCTGGATACTTTTTTAACCTCCGATGAAAAACGAGCAGTATTATAAGCTTAACATGTGATATTTTTGTGTCTGTCTGCGGCATCGTAGATCCCAAACAGATGAACTGATTTGAGTGCGGTTTTTTATTAATGGAAAGTCTTGTCTAAAGAGATGATTCTTAGCCATGTTTGGTGTAAATAACCGCAGCCGCGTGAACAAGGGACAGGATCTCGGGCAATATATAAGGTGAATTCTTATATTATAACTTTGTGGTTATGTTCAGGTTTAGAAGCATTTTTGTGACACTCAGAATTACAATGCCGATTTATTCTATCGAATGTTTAAAATCCCAAAAGAACGTTTTGACCGAAACGAGCTTGCGTGCGTGCGTTCGCACGCGCACGTGTGTGTGTGTGTGTGTGTGTGTGTGTGTGTGTGTGTGAGAGAGAGAGAGAGAGAGAGAGAGAGCGAGCGAGAGAGAGAGGGAGAGTATCTATGTTTGTTACTACGTCACACCGAAACGCTTGGACGAATTTGCAGTAAATGAAAGTCTGTAAAAGTCTATACTCTATTTCCCAAAAAAACACTGCTAAACGATGTTATAATGTCGCCAAAAAAGCATCACTTAGTACCACAGATTACAAGATAAACAGCTGCATTTACACAATTTGCAATTTAAAAAAAAACTTATTGTACTAAAGCATTGCTGCCAACTTAAAAAAAAGTTTTATCTTCAGTGCATGGATGTTTAGTATAGTGAACGCATACCTTTATGTATAAGTTCATATTTTTTTGACAGATAGACTTCAATAAAAAAAAGTTTATCAGAGACTATTATTTTTTTTTAATTTTGTTGATTCCGAGCGGGTAGATGTAATTATTTTCTTTGTTGTTTATTTGCATTTTATTTATGAAATGTCGAGTCGTAGAAAAAGTATTGTACGCAACTTTGTATAAGTAGGTCAAAAAACGCTCGTGGCATCTTTCTTACGATGTTCGCTACGCTCACATCGTAACCCATGTCACTCGCGTTTTTTGGCCCCTCTTATACAACGGTTGCATAAAATACTATTATGTTAACTAAACACATACACTATCCCGACAGTTGTAGTTACTTGCTTTCCCGTACTCCTTTTTATTTTCTTAACCAAAGCTGTCAGTACCGACTCCACGGGGCCTTATTATCTGCCCTACTTACTATAGAGAGACCCTACCCTTACCCTAGAGAGTATAATTAATTGTGAATTTGGGCGCTCTGGTGTTAACTGGGACGAAGCTATGAAAATGAGACGAAACGGTTCGGGAAAAGGTAGGTAGTGCCCCGCTTCTTCTTCGTTCGTCTTGGCGGGGGCACTACCGTGCCCCCAGATAGGCATCGGACTTTCGTTAGCACGGTAGGACTTTAGAGAGCTATGGAGCCGATATTAAAATAAAAATAGAATTGATACTCATCGTGTCAGTACTTAATCACGAAAAACTTTTTCACGAACGACTTTATCACGAAAAACTTGATCACGAATAGACTTTATCACGAAAACTTAATCACGAAAACACTATATCACGAGAAAACCATATCACGAAAAGACTTTATCACGAAAAAACTTTATCACGAGCACTATCACAAAAAGGCATTATCACGAAAAAAATATCACGAAAAAAAATATCACGAAAAGGTTGACTGCTCAGTGGATTTTTTTTCCTTCGGAAACCTATCGTTTGTGGTACAGATACAGATATTTATTCACAATAACTGACCAAGAGTAAGTATGACTCGCGCACCGAGGGTTCCGTACAAACACTTCCACTTTTCATCTTAACTGGCCGGGTTAAACCATTAGAGACCGGGAATCGAACCCGGTACCTTCTCCACCAGGTAGCTCCTTTTTCAATTTTTCTTTAAGCTTTGATCTTCGTATTCGTATGGTTTAAATAAAAATGGTGGAGTACCCACATTACAAAAATGAGACATTAAATGTGTCATAAATTATTTATAGCCGGGTTAAGTTAAGTTTGCACCTAGTACGTATGGCGCCGCATACAAGTGAGGTGCAAACTTAATGTAACAGGGCCCGAACAGTTAAGTTGGTATGAGATAAGTAAAAAATTGTACGGAACGCTCGGTGGGGGTGTCAGACTCGCACTTGGTTGGTTTTTCTTTGTTAGTATTCCTTGCTTCTCAGTTCTTTTTGCCGTTCCCTACCCTGCGCTGACGAATGTCGCAGTAACTTGCAACATCTTAGTCATGTTTTTAAATAATTGTCATGGGCGTCGTTTTCTGGGTTTTTGGGGGTTTCCAAAATGGATGCCATTTTTGAAATTAACACCCCCAAAGACCTAGAAAACGACACCCATGACGACTTTTTCAAAAAACTGACGTCCGCCATCTTTATTTCAAAAAAGGATGCCATTTTTGAAATTTACCCCCCAAAAAACTTAGAAAACGACACCCATGACGACTTTTTCAAAATAGTGACGTCCGCCATCTTTACCTTGAGAGTGTGGTAACGCTTACATACGAGAAACGGGACGTAATGATTCTACAAGATTGTCTGAGCATATTACGCAGTGTCACAAAAATGGATACGAGGGACTCCGCTACTTAAGCTCATAAACATGTATTTTCGTGATGAAGATTTTTCGTAATAAAGATTTTTCGTGATAAAGCTCATTTGTGATAAAGTTTTCGTGATTAAGATTTTTCGTGATAACGTTTTCGTGATAAAGTCTATTTGTGATAATGTTTATTCGTGATAAAGTCTTTGGAGTAAATTGGGTTCTATATTGATCGAATATCCATTTATGACTAGAAAATGCGTGATAACGTGACAACTAAGAGACTTAAATAAAGGAGTTTGTAAATTAAAAAAAAAATATATATATATAATTTTAGTCATTTAATGCTTGAGAATGTTAACCACCATAACCATAAAGGCTGTTTGGAATGAAATTGATGAATGAGTATGAGTATTAATCATATTTTAATGTTTAATATCGGCTCCATAGCAAAGAATATATTATATACTAACGTAAAAAGAAACGACAGCGACACTTGTGTGCAGTAAGTAACAAAACTCGCGGCTATGTGTGCGTGTCGAGGGGCGAGCGCGGGACGCGCGAGGTGGGGAAAGGCATTCACGTGAATGCCTTGTCGAAGGATTCGGCATTACAAGGTCACCGATGCCCGAGTTACACCGACAGGCCGCTGTCGCGCCTGTGTCCATGGCTCTCTAAAGTCCTATCGTGCTAACGAAAGTGCCAAGAATACCAATAATGACAAATAATAAAAGCCCAGAGGCGAGGGGGGAGGGCACCCCAATTTACCACCAATCGTAAAAAAAATTATGACAATCGTAATTGTTTTGAATTTCATTTAATATTTTTTTACCAAGTGTTTTTTTTATTTATTATTTATCTCAATACATAGCTTTCATTTGGTACATTTATCTTACTTTAGCCAAACATACGTTTATTGGCGATTGCTGCGCTCACTTATATCTAAAAAACGTATATCTAAAAAAAAATACCTAACTAAGTATATAATAATATTATAGTATTCTCTCATATACAAACTATTCATGACAATAATGAAACGAAGAATGGAAAGGACTCTAGAAGATCAGCAACCTGTCGAACAGGCTGGCTTTAGGCCTAGCTTCAGCACAATAGACCTATAATAGACCATCTGCACAGTCTAAATGGAGAAATGCATTGAATACAACTACATTATTTATATAGCATTCATTGACTTTTCAAAAGCCTTCGATTCAATAGACCACAAGTATCTTTTCAAAACACTAAAAGAACAACATGTAGAAGGAAAGTACATAAATATACTAAAACAGATATATGGAAACAGCAAAGCATCCATAAAAACAGATAAACAGGGAGATCCATTCCCACTTCAAAAAGGCGTAAAACAAGGAGACCCCATCTCTCCAATACTGTTTAACGCCAGTTTGGAAGCCATATTCAGTGAACTAACTTGGGAAAATAAGGGTCTTAATATAAACGGAAAGAAATTAAATAACCTAAGATTTGCTGATGACGTAATAATATTTGCTGATGATCCAAAATGCCTAAAAGAAATGTTGGTGGAATTTGACAAAGCTTGTAGAAAGGCGGGCCTAGAAATGAACGAAAAGAAATGTAAAGTTATGACAAATGGGGAAGAAATACCTATAGAACTCGGACACAACGTAATCGAATATGTTGAAGACTTCACTTACCTCGGGCAACTGGTATCTTTTAAGTTCAGCCTAGACAAAGAACTGGATCAAAGAATAAGCAAAGCCTGGAAAAAATATTGGGCATTAAAATTCATCATGAAAAGCGACCTTTCCATGAAAATAAAACAAGCTACTTTCAACACAGCTATCCTACTTACGCTAACATATGGTTCACAGACATGGAGCCTTACAAAGAAACAGAGCGACAAACTAAGAGTATGCCAAAGAGCCATGGAAAGATCGATGCTAAACATTACTAGAAAGGACAGAATAAGAAACACAACAATACGTGAGAAAACTGGCATAAAAGATGTTATTTATACAGCTAAGAAGATCAAATGGGCCTGGGCAGGACATGTATGTAGACTGCCCAATGACAGGTGGACAAAAATAACAACAGAATGGCAGCCAAGAGACAAAGTAAGAAAGAGAGGCAGACCTAGACTTAGATGGACGGATGAACTGAAAAAAATTGATAAATATTGGTGGAGATCGGCCCAAGATAGGAAAGAATGGGAAAGGTTGGGGCAGGCCTTTTGCACACAAGGCGCCACGCATTCACACAACGTAGGATTAGATATAGATTCAACCTGATATGACATGTTATAATTATCATAGTTAATATTTACAAAATTGTTCGATTTTTAATGTCATTGTGATTTACTTAATTTATTTAATAATTAATTGTAATGTAATGAATTGTAGCAAGTTTATTTGCATGAATAAAGGCTATTATTATTATTTACAAAGGGGTTGTATTTCTCAGCTCTGGGCTGGTATTGGCTACATTTACGGGTTATTCGCCAAGTAAATGTAGCAATTTCTGTATTTTGTTTAGGTAGTTTGCGTTGTGTTATTTTCCGGGTCAAGTTTTATTATTATTCTCTCATATATAATTTGACCTTAGTATTATATTTATGGTGTTTTTATTATTAACTGATCTCGTAGAAACTTTTTTAGCTTATCCTTAAAAACATTTTGACTGCTACATTCAATCTTTTGAGTTATTTTGTCGTAATAATTCAATTAATGTACAAATACAAATACAAATGTCTTTATTTGCATAAAATGTGGTATTAAATGATATTACATTTCAAATTAAATAGACACACACATTTTACCAGCAACTGGCATGCAAAAATATAAAGGAAATTAATTAAAAAAAAAGTTAACACTAACAAACATTACCTTGTAGAGACAACATCTTTAGCTTATGAAATAATACATTAATTTATTCAATTACGACGTAGCTATTTAAACCTAAACCTAATGAAATGTCATGTAGTATGTGCATAAAATGTCTATTAATTTTTATAATAATCAAAATATTCGTCCACAGAATAAAAACAATGTTGTACAAGCCAGTTTTTAAGTTTATTCCTAAACAAATTAATTGGCAACTCTTTAATGTCCTCATGCAGACGATTATATATGCCGATTGGTGACGTGCAATAAGTGCTCTTACCATACAATTTTGTCTTTATAGCAGGAATAACGAGACGATTTGGGTACCTTGTATGAAAATTACAGTTCGTTTTATTGGTTTTGAATAGTTCAGGATGCTCTTTAACAAAACGACAAGCTTCGTATATGTACATGCATGGTACGGTCAAAAGATTTAATTGTTTGAATAAGGGCCTACAGGATGTCAGGATATCTACATTACATATGGCTCTGATGCACTGTTTTTGTGCTATTAGAACTCGTTTCGCGTGACAAGAGTTACCCCATAGAAGAACGCCATATCTTAACAGGGAGCAAACATATCCAAGGTAAGCCTGTATAGCTGATTCTTTGGTGCTAATCTTAGTAAGCCTCCATAAGGCATACACAAATGAGTTTACTTTGCTGCATAATTGATCGATGTGTTTACTCCAACAAAATTTGTCATCCAGATATATGACTAAGAACTTAGTTTCACAAGATTCTGTCACAGTATGTTCTGCAAAAGTTACAGTAAGAGAGTGCTTGTTAGCATTTCTATTTATAAATTGAATAAATGTTGTTTTACTTATATTAATACTTAGATTATTTTTATGCAACCAAGTTATAATATTACAAATAGCACCGTTTAAGTCATTGTTGTAAGTTTCAGCATGTAATGTAAAGTATGTATCTCATTCATACATGTGACAAGGGAATCGGGGAGTATTATGATACACCACCTGGCAACACAGAAACGGGTTGACAGAACCGACCAACCAATCATAGCGTGATGACGTCATAAGTCTCGTCTGTCGTTCCGGAGTGGCATGCCATAACCTTATTTTTAACCGACTTCAAAAAAAGGAGGTGGGTTCTCAATTCGACTGTATTTTTTATGTTTGTTACCTCAGAACTTTCGACTGGGTGAACCGATTTTGATGATTATTTTTTTATTTGAAAGCTGGAGCTTCCCGCGTGGTCCCATTGTTGGTCCAGTTCTGACAGACATCCATGAGAAAGTCATATTGTATGTTCCATTTCGCTCATTGAAGTCGGTTATTTTTTTTTTGTAAAAAGGTGATTATGTTATAATATGGAAGAGTGGAAGAGTTATTGTGTTCTAACTCTAGTGCTTACTTTGTGGTACGCATTGCAGTGGTACGGGGCGCAATAGTCCATATAAGAGGGGGAGAATTTCTGGTCGAAACGCTCCTTAAACGACGGTGACATTGGAGGCTTGAAGACTGCTGTTAATTCAAATTCAAGTTCAAACTTTTTTATTTCAGACATGATCCTAATTTGTTAGTAAACTTAAGTATTTAAAATTGTTAGTATCTTATTATTAATAAAGATTTTGTCCTCTCTCCGAGTTTCCCCATCAGAGGATTGATTAAATTACCACGGGGGCTATGATGGTTGCTTTTATCACGCGATAAACAAGTGACAAAGCATCCGTCACGTTTTGACACAATGTGAGTGTGAGTGACAGATGGCTTGTCACTTATTTATCACGTGATAAACGCAACCATCATAGGCCCCAGGGGGGCGAGCGAAGCAAATGAACTGTCAGACCTTTGTGATAAAGTTTTTCGTGATAAAGTCGTTCGTGAAAAAGTTTTCGTGATTAAGTACTGACGCGGTCAAACCATACATACTGACTCACTTTGCATGGTTTGACAGTGCATTTGCTTGGAATAGTTGGCGTGGTATGACTCTATAGGATCGCTTTTTCCGTATATTATATTTTTTGTCGCCTATAAACAATGTCTGCCATCGCCAGCCCTAAGGCTCTTTATCCATTCAAAAGTGTTAGAATTTTTTTTCTGTAATCTAACACGTTTCTTAACATATTAGGGTAACGGCACCAGTGGTCAGCCAGGAACCAGTGGACAGCCTCTTGGGTCGTTTATTGGTCATAAATATCGCTATGGTTGAAATAAACGAATCACGTTTACTTAAAATGATGCTCTGATTTCTCATTGGTTAATATATCACGCGACAAGAGCAGTAGGGGATCCGAGAGGAGAAATATAAACTCGTTCAGACAGGTGCTTCCCACCGACAACAGCAGTAGTGTCATGTCCGCCATATTTTGTGTTACACGTGGTGTTCCCGTAAAAGGTAAGAAAAGACATGTTTTATTCAAAAGAGTGATTCTTACTTATACAAATTAGCTTTATGATTACTTCATGTACTAAATTATATTGCATTTTAATGAAAATATCGCTGATTTACGCATAAATTGAGGGGGCTGTCCACTGGGTACCACTTTTTTGCAAATGATCCAATCGTCAGGCTCCCCGGCTGTTTACTGGGTATTTCAATTATTTTTTTAAAATTGTGAGTAAAAACGACTGTTCGAACCGATAAATTCAAATTTAAAAAAATTGTAAGGCATGGGTCGTCGTAATCGTGAGAAAACCTAGTGGTCAGCCGCATTTCAAATGTTTTTTTACGCGGCTGACGATTGGGTATACCCAATTATTGCAATTGCGGCTCCAGTATTCAGCCACTATCTTGTTGGTACCAATCTGATAGGTAAATATTTGTAAAGGAATCTTGAAACTATACAGTAGTCAGTATATAAAGTATTAAACAATATAATTATTCCAATAAAAAGAAAATTTAATGTATATTGGACTTTAAACTGTAATAATTTACTTCTATACAGGCACCTAACTGAATAATTTTCGACCGTTACTTCTGTTAAAATAGATTTTTCATCTGTTCCGCCAAATTTTTCAGATAAGCCTCATATTTTTACTCATCACGCAGTGCCGCCTTCCAAGCGACGACGCGAATTTGCGTCCGCGGCATTAGGTTAACCCATTTCAAGGACGCGAATTCGCGTCCGCGGCATTACGTTGTCAGGGACGCGAATTCGCGTCCGCGGCATTACGTTGTCACGGACGCAATTTCGCGTTTTCGGCATTACGATTACACATACATGGGACGCGAATTCGCGTCTTCGGCATCCGAGATAAGAATTATGAAAATTACAAATGCACGAAATCCAAAAACCAGCAACAGTATAATATTATCCTTCATAAATAAAGTAACATTTTGGTATCAGCATTTAAGTACACTTGTTTTCTAGCAAAAAAAAACAAATAACTCGAGGACGCGAAATCACGTCCTCGGCATTACGATTACACATATTCATTGCCGACGCCTCATATTTTTACTCATCACGCAGTGCCGCCTTCCAAGCGACGACGCGAATTCGCGTCCGCGGCATTAGGTTAACCCATTTCAAGGACGCGAATTTGCGTCCACGGCATTACGTTGTCAAGGACGCGAATTCGAGTCCGCGGCAATACGTTGTCAAGGACGCAATTTCGCGTTTTCGGCATTACGATTACACATACATGGGACGCGAATTCGCGTCTTCGGCATCCGAGATAAGAATTATGAAAATTACAAATGCACGGAATCCAAAAACCAGCAACAGTATAATATTATCCTTCATAAATAAAGTAACATTTTGGTATCAGCATTTTTAAATACACTTGTTTTCTAGCAAAAAAAAACCAAATAACTCGAGGACGCGAAATCGCGTCCTCGGCATTACGATTGCACATACATGGGACGCGAATTCGCGTCCTCGGCAATGAATGGGTTAAACAATTAACGAGATCTGTCTTATAAATTTGTAAATACGTAATGTCTTATTATTTGAATCTGGATACACCACATTTTTTTTGCGCTTTGATCTATGTATCAATGGAGTTTTTGGTTTTATGAGAATAGTAGCTAACTATAAAAAAACAAGATTTAGATAAATAATATAGGTAGTTGAATTTGATATAAATATTGCTAATTTTGATTTCATTCTTATTAATTGTTACAAGGGCTGAGGACTGGATTCAGCGAGGCTGTTGATAGGATTTTAGAGGCTGACCACTGGGAAAACGTGCAATTTTTTCACGCTAGACTACGGTCAAAACGGGCGAGCGTTTTTCAAAAAAAGTGTACACGTGACGAACCGGAAAACGGTTTTTTTTATAACACCGATTTTAAATTTTCTTGGCTTATTTAATTCCCCATAAGTTATATTGTATTATTTGAGTAAATGGCATTAAAATATTAAAAAATATAGAAAATATCGACATTTTAAACTCAGATTGTGGTGAAACTAGTTCCGGATAGTCACTAATATAAAATTCAGTATAAATTGATTGAAGTATTTTTTGGACCAGTTTTAGTTTACACGTTTAAAATACAGACAATAAACTATTTAAAACGGGTTTAATTTATAGAATTAATGGAACGAGCAAGCTTTGAGGATAAAATAAAGGTCCAGTTCGTCACAATCGCCACCAAATGACTGCTAAAACATGTATTTTTTTGCATTAAAATGCGACAAATCAACGAATAATATTTTTTATTACATTAAGGAATATTCATTTAGTAATGTTAACGCTTAAATATGTGAATTGTTGCACTGCAGCAGCCAGAAATAATTATGTTCAACATCCCAAATCTTGGGACAGTAACTAAACGGAATCTCATGTGACTAACTGGAAAATGTAAGGAATAGTGTACATAGATTGAATATATTGAAATAAAATCACAAAAATATTATGTTATGATATGAATCGTATTTATTGCAACGGAATCAAAATGGTATAATATATATTATTACTAGTTTATATATGTAATAATAAAACATGTATTAAACTAGTAATAATAAATATTTACCATGTATATTATTATGTATTACATAAAAATCTTTCATGAGTAAATGACAATCTTAATATTGAAAGTTTTATTAGTGTTATGTATCTATTTTTAATAGATTATTAATAATGTTTTATTAAAAATGTTTAAAATAAAACATACAATGTTACGATTACCTTTAGCAAGTAATAGCAACATGAACATTTCAAAATATAGAATAACAGTCTTAATTCTCATTAATAAAAAATTGGGCAAGTGCGAGTCCGACTCGCGCATGAAGGGTTCCGTACCATAATCTATAACAAGTTTGTTGTATGGGAGCCCCCCTTAAATATTTATTTTATTTTATTTTTAGTATTTGTTGTTCTAGCGGCAATAGAAATACATCACCTGTAAAAATTTCAGCTGCCTAGCTATCACCGTTCTTGAGATACAGCCTGGTGACAGACGGACGGACGGACAGCGAAGTCTCAGTAATAGGGTCCCGTTTTTACCCTTTGGGTACGGAACCCTAAAAACGGTTGTAATTAAAATACTTACATCGAACGAACTTTATTTTAGGACATCGCTTAGAACGCTGTCTGCCTTTTGTTTTCTTGACAGTTATAAACGAATATAAACCTTATTGCAATATGTTAAGGTTTATGGGTGTATACTTAAGGTTATATCGACATAAACCAATCACAATTTTTTTTCTTCATTTCTGACAACACTTTCAGCTGTCAAGTTAGTTCGCCTAATTAAAAACTCGACTGTAAGCGTGGCCCGACATGCTCTTAGCCGGTTTTTATTAATGTTTTAATTGTTATGTTGCTTTTTAGTCATTTCTTCCGGAAATAACAAATACTTTTCTGAAAACCGCATCAAAATCGGTTCTGACAAATGCGAGATAATGGCGGATAAACATGCATGTATAACAAATATATGGGTCAAACTAAGTAACTCCTTTTTTAGAAGTCGGTTAAAACATCGGTCACATTTCGATTGTGTACTAAGCTTTATAGTTCCAATTCGTCACAAAATCGTTCCGGTAGTATATCACGTCACGAATCGGACGTGACGAATTCTACCTCGACAATTTAAAATCAAAATTTCAACGTGTTCTGAACCAATTCAATGTGTTTTTGGTTTAGTTTCGGATACTACGATAGTTTCTTCTATGTCTAATTGTGTTTAAAAAGTTAATTATAATCTACTTACCGAAAAAACTGTTACTAACTCGAAATCCTATTTTTAGCGCACTGACACAGCGTCCACCTTTCGTCACCGTTTTCACGGAACTGACGGTATATTTGCAATGAAATCCGATGCCTATAGCATTAAAATGTTGCCAGGATTGAAAAATTAACGCTTTTTGGGGAATATCGATTGCACAAGTATGTTAAAATCGCTTGTGACTATAACCGGAAGTTCCGGTCTGTCGATTTCTTTGGACAGTGGAAAAAGTAGTTTTTCGGCATTATAAACCGTATTTGTTTATAAATAAAGCACACGACTAAAATCTAGACTCATTACTTTATCTGTGTGACCACATTCAATATTCATACAAATTTATTTCGAGTTTCTGCAAGCCTCTGAACATGACCGAGTCGACGTGGGACATACCCATTTTAGCACTTTTCATATCTTTATTTCGCAATAAATCTAGTAATAAATATAATATAATCATTTTATAAATATAAAATGAATGCCCCACATCTACAGAATCAAATGATACCACTCATATACCCAAATAGTAAAGGTAAAGTAAAAAAAAAACACGTTGAACGTGTGGGACATTCAAATTTTGCCATGTACACTTTTTTTGAAAAACGCTCGCGTTCCGGTGGGGTAATAAACCGGGCTGTCAACAAGGATGCAGCTAAAGTCGATATAGCTAGTCGATGAATTACGCTTGCTCGATGAAGAATGAATAATACGAAGTTCAAAACTGACATAACCAATTATTGTTATAAATATGTAACCATCGATGATCTGCGAAGGTTGCAACACGCATTCCTACAAGCGGGTCGTGAAAGGGGCGGGGCCGGCCTTATGATTTGTGGCCTCACTGGAACTTTCGTCTTCTAGCGAGTACAGTCTGACACAAAAGAGTAGAACTTAAAAAGTGGCAATACTGTCGTGTCGTCCCTTTCTAATAAATCTAAGAAAACTGGGACGTCAATACAGTATTGCCCCTTTTTAGGTTCCGTAGTCAACTAAGAACCCTAATAGTTTCTGTCTGTCCGTCTGTCTGTCTGTCCGTCCGCGGCTTAGCTCCGTGATCATTAGTACTAGAAATCTGAAATTTGGTACGTATCACGCCGTATATATTATAACATAGGTATGTGTAGGTATGTATCACGCCGACAAAACGGTAAAATAAAAACTAAAAAAAAAAATTTTTTTCGGGTACCTCCCGTACATCTGAAGTGGGGTTGATTTTTTTTTTCGTTCCAACACTAGTGTGTGGGGTGTCGTTGAATAGGTCTTAAAAATAATAGGGGTCTCCCAACATTATTTTTTGATAAATTCAGCAGTTTTGTAAATATTTGCTCCGAAAATATAAGGAACTAGCTTTTGCCCGCGACTTCGTACGCGTAGAACTCGTTAATTGATATTGCCAATAAAAAAAAAAAACAATTAGACTTTTAACCCTTTCAGGTATTCAATACTCGAATGGAATCTAGTTAGTAGTTTAGTTCTGGGCTATTGGGTGAAAGCCATGTACAAAATGCAAAACATCCTTTTTTAAATATTTTTGGAGTTGCAAGGCTAAGTCCCATTCGATTCAATAAGTTATCCGAGGCTAAGTCCTATTCGATTCCATAAGCTATGCTCAGAAATGGCTCGAGATGGTGACGGTCCATAATCAACTGACGAAGAAGGTATGGTTCTATTCACAAAAGAATTTTGTCACATTATGAAATTGGGACAAAATAATTACATATTAGGTAGCTACTATTATTTTTCTAACTTGGTTTTTACAACTTAGTTTATTGAAGTATAGTTCAATAAATTATCCTAAATGATTTATTTAGGTCAGTAAAACATGTAATTTTTTTGATTTGGAGACATGAGCAAGCTACATACTTAATATTTTCTTCGGTTTCCGCGACTGTCACACATTTAAATAAAACAATTTAAACGGATTATATCGCGTATATTACCTAATTATTTGAGCCTCCCTGACGTTTCAGTACCTTTACAGATACCGTTGTCAAAGGTTGACTGAGAAAAACACAATTTTTCTCTGTCAAAGTTACATTTGTGCAAACTACCCATTTTGTAAATATTCATTTAAAATAAAGGTGTTCATACATGCCAGATGGGCCTAATGTGTAAAGACAGTTACACATGTGCCAGAAGGGCATTTATTTATTTATTTGACAGAGAAAAATTGTGTTTTTCTCAGTCAACCTTTGACAACGGTATCTGTAAAGGTACTGAAACGTCAGGGAGGCTCAAATAATTAATATACGCGATATAATCCGTTTAAAATGTTTTATTTAAAAGCTACATACTGTTCATGAGAAAAACATTTCGTGCCCAAATGTATTCCTGCTACTTTTCATGTTCGCCCCTGTGATTTATTAATAGTCATAGAAAATGTTAAAAACTTTTAATGGAAACTGTAGACGTTTAAAATTAAATGGTAAATTATTCGGTATAATTGGAACACGTGGTATAAGTACACTTTGTCCCTTGGCTTCTCCCGTTAAAATCGTGCCCTTCACAATGTATTTCCCTAATTAGGTGATTCTCAATCTAGCGCCGTTGCCAAATTTGGTTGCGTCTAAGTTACGCATTAACAAAACTGGTACTTTTTTTGTTGATTTTGAAAACAATAGCATTTTTGATGCCAATATGGTTCTTTCACATAGCCAGTTTTCGTCATGAATATAAGTGTGCCTATAAACCGACCATGAAAAAATGCTCGGACGGTGATAGAGCCAAAAAATTGCACTTTTTCTATTTCCTCTTATAAGTATCATAATAAGGCTATCCTTCTCCATCAAAGCGTGTCAGGCCCTTGACTTAAGCACGTCGATTATGTAGCATAATAATTGATTGACAATTCGGGTATTGTCGAGTATCGAGTCTAAGATCCGAAAAATACAAAAACTTTATGCACTAATACTGTACTCGGCGATAAATATTGCACATCGGTCTTTAGCCCTTAATTTGACAAAAGATGACGAAGATCGCTGGTTCAAGCCTCGTTATGGTAAAATAGAGCAAAATATTCTGGTTCGAAAATAATATATGGAAAAAGATGGTCAAAGAATTTTTTCACCCTGCCATACACGCCAAATTATGGGTTAGAAAGAGGCAATTCAGCAATTGGCTGTTTATTTACGACGATTTCCGAACACTGGCGACCTTTCATCAATCATTGTTTAAAATGAAGATGAACGAAATGGGAATGAACGTAAATACTTTCTCGTTTATAATATTATTAGGATTATTTATATATGTTAAGTATCGTATCTTTGCATACTGAGTTATTTACTACTTTATTTATACTCAGTTACCAAGCGGAGGTACAAAATCAAAGCTCGTAGGCACTACTTTCAGATGATGTGCGTATCGGAACGTGATACCTACCTGAAGGGCTACTTCAATGTTCGAAATTTTACTTTCGTATAGTGCTATTTCATTCAATCAAATATACCTTGACAGGAGATCGAGAGGGATGGCACTATTCGACAGTCAAATTTTGAACATCGGAGTAGCCCTTCTGCCATCACTGGTTTGACATGTCTTGCCAGATGGGTGTGTGACGTTTGTCAAATCAAATGTGATTGATTCAAATTTGTAAAATTTTATGTATTTGATTCTTGAAATTACGCGATTATTCGAATTTTGCGGATACATGTTCCCATATCAGAATTGATTGTTTTTTTACAAAGAATAGTTTGGTATGCGTTTGGTGAAGGTCTATCGTAGGTAGATTACTTTACGTCAAAACGATGACATGTAGGGAGTTGTTGCAACTACAATGATTTGCTCTCCATACAAAGTTTAATCCCGTTTTTCACGGGAACACTACATTTATTCGGGACGAAAAGTATCCTATGTCCTTTCCCGGGACTGAAACTATCTATATACCAAATTTCATCTAAATCGGTTCAGCGGTTTAAGCGTGAAGAGGTAACAGACAGACAGACAGACAGACAGACAGACACACTTTCGCATTTATAATATTAGTATGGATGGATAGTCCCGTCCCCCCCCCCCTCTAACTTTTCAACCACGGGTCAAAATATTATGGAAAAATTCATGAAAACGAGGTCTTATAAGTATCTCCAATGAAAACTATATTGAATAAAATCGGTCCAGCCGTTTTTGAGTTATCGCAAAAATTTCATATTTTCTTTAAAATGACGTACCTAAGTGCCGCGCGATGTCCTTGAAAATCGAACGTTATACATATCAAATCAAATCAAATAAAATCTCTTTATTTTGCTTAAAATGTGGTTACAGTAGGTCACAATGTAAGAAAAAACAGGTCTCACACACTTCACCAGCTTCTGGCATGCAAAATATAAAAAAATAAAATAAAGTGTAACATAATTATCAAAATAATCAATGCCAATACAATTGAAATTTCATGCGAGTCACATTTTTAACCTATTTACGTGGTCAAAATATTCATTAACAGAGTAAAAACAGTTATCTGTTAGCCAACTTTTAAGTTTGCGTTTAAACATATTTATAGGCAGATTTTTTATGTCTTCGCTTAATATATTATAAATAGACACACTCATACAATAGGTGTTTCTACTATATAATTTTGTTTTTTTTGACGGCATGGCCAGACGATTAGGATACCTTGTGTTAAAATTGCATATTTCTTTAGTAGTTTTGAACAGACATGGATGAGTTTTAGCAAACAAACAAATTTCGTATATGTACATACATGGCACTGTCAATAGTTTCAGATCTTTAAACATAGGTCTGCAAGACGACTGAACATTTAGGTTACACATTGACCTTATGCATTGTTTTTGTGCTATTAGTGCCCTACCTGCATGAGAAGAGTTACCCCATAATAGGATACCATATCTGAGCAAGGAACACACATAACCATGATACGCTTGTAATGCAACTTGCTTACTACTAATTTTTACAAGTCGCCAAAGAGCATAAGCGAATGAGTTTAGTTTGTTACATAGGTTATCAATATGTTCGTTCCATGAGCATTTGTCGTCTATGGTAATTCCTAGGAAAGGTGTTTGTGATGATTCCTTAATCGCTTGTCCCTGAGAAGATACCGCTAGATGGTGTTTACGACCCCCTATATGACCCCACATATTGGTTAAGTGCCATACTGTATTAAAACATTTCGCTCAATCTGGTCCGTATAATCGATAACTTCCAGAAGGTAATAAGTAATTACTGTTACTTTGGCGTTTACAACCTTTTTATAGAGCTTGAAATCTTTCTCGTAATTTAAATGTTTCTCGTAATTTTCGTCTATTTTGAAGGATGGGCAACTACGGAACCCTACAATGAGCGTGGCCCGACATGCTATTGGCCGGTTTTTTTTAATTTCTACTCTTTTGTGTCAGACTGTACAGTCACTGTAAACTGTAAGGGTACTAGAGCTTAGTGTGGGACTAAATCGATATGTGTGTTTGTCCGATACTTATTTATTTACTTTGGAAACGATCCCTTATGAAGTTAGGGTTGTCAAGCTTCGCGGGTACTCTGAAAACATAAAGATCAATTAATGACAAACTAGCGCTTAGGTACGTGCCATAACTAAACGCTATCAATTGTATGGAAATCCATACATTGGATTTCCATACAATTGATAGCGTTACATACTAAACAAAACGAGATAAAAAGCGATTGGATAAAGTTCCATTCAAAAAAACATACTTTTCTCAAACATGCAGCAATGAAATGTCGCCATAACATAAATATTGTAACATTGTAAATTTTAATTCAATCTAGTTTTTTTTTTTTCTGTTACCTATTTTTTTTTTTTCTTTTCCTCTTTGATAACCTGCGATCAGTCTTCTAGACTATAATCGGGTGAGTTGGAAGTGGTCGAGATTTGGCGAGGTAGAGCCACTGCTCTATCTCTCCTCTCCTTATGTTACCTATTGAACATAAAGTCAGTTAACGTAAGCGATTTTTTGTTCATAACGCACGTTGTGTTTGCCTGTAATTGGGTAAATACTCTGATATGTTTCGTACTTGCATTTTTTTTTTTATGTATGTTATATAGTTTTGTACCTGTTGGCAAACCTAATAAATAAATTAAAAAAAAAAAAAAAAAAAACGTGCGTTATAACAGGCTTAGAAGTATCACGTCTCGGGCGGACAACTCGAGAGAACTGTAAAGGAATTTCATACAAAATTGAAGGCCTAAGCCGGGGGTAACTTTTTTTTATCATGGCGTATGTGTTCTTGGACAGGCTAAACAGCTGAATTATATTTTTTTTATTGGTGTATTTTTTTATTTCATTGCATATGTTTGAGAAAAGTGGTTTAGTACTTACAATCCAAGCCGTGAAGAGGGCTTGCCGGCTTTGTATCACCATGCCTACGTTATGCCGTATTAGCTCAGTCACGGCAATAAGGAATTTTAAAGTAGCTACTTCTCAAAAATTGTCGGTAATGTTGACTTTATTCATAAAAAATTAGGATCGAAGAGCATTGCATATTCGATTGTGGTCAGTCAAAAATTCAAAATAAAAACCTTGACGGCTCGGTTTGCTCGTCAATAATGGTGTATGAAATTCTTTTATTTGTCCAGGTATAGAATAGAATAGAATATTCTTTATTGCACACCTCAACAGGAAATAAATACAAACAAATTCAAATTACACGTAACATTCAATAGTGGTAAACAACAGGCGGTCTTATCGCTAAAGTAAAGAGCAATCTCAAACAAAAACAGGTACTAACTTAATAAAAAGTTAAAATCTGCCATTCAAAAAAAAAGGCATAGGTCCAAAGCGGCGAGGCCTCAAATAACTGATACACACTTTCATGATACCCTTACCTCGATTCACCGTAGCGTTTTGGCTGTTTTTTGCGCATATCTACGAAAAATAAAGTTAACATTATTTCGGATCTCGGCACAGTATGTATTTTTTTATACTTAGGTACCTACTAGACGCCAGATGGCTACTTATTAGTTAATTATACATAAATTATATTTGTTTTATTTCCTCGTCAGTGAGATGAAACACATTGTGTGCATCATGGGCGTGTAGATTTTGCAAACTCGAATCATAAAAAGTCATGCTGGTTTCGGATTCCCATTAACATCTATTTGTACCACGAATGCAATAAATCTCTTTGACTTAGTAATTCCTGATTTACCGCCCTTGACCCACAATGTACAAGTATTTTTTTACATTTTAAATCCCATAGGCCTGACGAGCGAGTTGACTCGCGCACCGAGGGTTCCGTACACATACTTATCCCATCTTCACAGGTCGCGTTAAAGTTGGTGCAAAGTTAACGCAACCGATACCGTTTGTTGTATGGGAGGCCCCTTAAATATTTATTTTATTCTGTTTTTTCTTATTTGTTGTTATAGCAACAACAGAAATACATCATCTGTGAAAATTTCAACTGTCTAACTATCACCGTTCATGAGATACAGCCAGGGGGGGTATTCGACCAATTTTAGAGATATAACGAAGATCTCTCCTTTTCATCGCCATCCGTCACTTTTGACGTGTGCCTACTTGACAAGTGGCGATATCCCTAGAACATCGCAACTTCGTCAATTCGGACGCGCAAAATTTTCGCTTTCTTTGTATGTGACGGCATAAATAACAGGCGCATACTTTAAATTGACCGCGTAGTACGTGAAATTAGTCCGTTACGTTTCGTTCAAAACAGAAATTTATATACATGAATAACATTTTTGACAATCATTATCGCCTTCGTATTTCCAAAATTGAGATGAGATATGTCACTTTTAAGCTCATCGCATTTAAATGACAGTTCAATGGCGATATAACTGTTATCTAATGGAGATTTGACGTTTGGAGATATCTCCAACGGCATTCTCGAATTGGGCCCCTGGTGACAGACGGACAGACAGCGAAGTCTTAGTAATAAGGTCCCGTTTATTACCATTTGGGTACGGAACTCTAAAAAACGAAAAACTGAATCGACAAAAATGTTATATATATACTTACTGTACCTTCAAACAAAATTTCATGAGAAACGGTTGAGTAAAGCGACCTCTAGACGCGTACCGCCGAAAAGCTGTACATCCAAACAACCAGATATACGAAAGAATTTTGGACCAAGCTAAAACGGAGACTCTTCACTCGTTCGGTCAACTACGACGACGCGGTTGGCGCAGTTTGTAAGCAGGTTCGAATCTCGGCCAGGGCAAATATTTGTGCGTGATGAACTCGAATATTTGTGCTTGGGTCATGGTTGTTCTATGTATTTAAGTATATAAGTATGTATATCGTCGTCTAGTTCCCATAACACAAGCCATCTTGAGCTTAATTTGGGACTAGATCGATTTGTGCGAGGTTGCCTGATATTTCTTTATTTATTTTAGCTATTGTGCAGTATACTTACGGATATATGAGACTTGGAGAACGACGACCAAAAGCGTCAGCCAATTCATTTTAACTACAGCCGAATGCTCAGTACTATTTCCATTTAATAGTTTAATCAACACTGATTGAGTTTTTATGGCGCAATCAAAAGTTATATCCATAAATATAATAGTTTATGAAACCGTTTCATAATGAGGTCTTAAAACACGAGTGAGGTTCACGACAGCCCTCCGCCAAGTCAAAATAAGCGGCCAAGTGCGAGTCTGATTCGCGCACCGAGGGTTCCGTACCAATACTTATCCCATCTTAACAGGCCGGGTTAAAGCTGGTGCAAATTTAAAGCAACCGACCACGTTTGTTGTATGGGAGCCCCTTAAATATTTATTTTAGGTGACAGACGGACAGACGGACGGACGGACAGATGGACAGACACACACCGTTTTTACCCTTTGGGTCCGGAACCCTAAGGACGAACACTTGGGTAATTATTATCTAAGTATTTTATTTTATTGTATGTTATTGAGTAAAATTTAACAAGAACATAGATTTTAGAATGTGTAATTAATATAGGACTGTTGATTATTTTAACTTGTATAAATAGTCGTACAATTAATTATAAGTATAAATAGTTTAATAGAAGCTAGATTGTTAAAGTGTACCTGATTTGTGTTTTAATGTAAATATTCAAATTGAATGTATATTGTTTACTGAATAAATAACTATGAACTATGAACTACAAAAATATTTTTTTAGGCGACAGAAAAATCTGTAAGTTGCTTCCAGGAAAAGAACGACGGGATTTATTCCTATGAATGAATTAATGTTTTTTTTTTTTTTATATACTACGTCGGTGGCAAACAAGCATGCGGCCCGCCTGATGTTAAGCAGTTACCGCCGCCTAATTAATCGTGGTACAACTGCCCATAAATCTACCCTACCCATAAACTAACATTCAAGATTAAACCATTGGTACAAAGATCAAAGCTTAAAGAAAGATTGAAATGAGTTACCTGGTGGAAGAGACCGGGAATCGAACCCGGTACCTCTGGATTAACGGTCCAGTGCGTAACCTTCCCGCCACCCTAACTCCCAAGCAACCTTTCGAATTTTTCCTTATGCTTTGTGTCTCGATCTTTGCACTGTTTATTTGAAAGGCTTTACACCTCAGCGACCTCTATGGGAACATTCATGATGTTTGCTAAATTTCATCTATATCCCATATTAGAATCACCATTCTTTGTACTCATTCCCAATATCATTAGAACTTTCGCAAATATACGATTTATAAAATCACATAATTGTCTGACATTATCTGATTGATAAAAACTGTTTATTCATAAAATTTTATTAACATAATTACATTAAATTTACTCATTATCATCACAACAAAGTCAGTCTTACATTACAACATTATTTAGGTAACAAAATAAAAAATCAACTTACTTAATTATCCTTATAAAATCCAAATTAAATAGGCTAGTAGACCCAGTTTTGAAATATATTTGAAATGGTTATAATAATGATCTTACTAGCTCTAAAAAAATGTCTTGTATTTTTGTGCAGCTAGAAAGCTAAATTTTATGAATTGAAAACTAGTGATTTCATGAACAGTCAAAAACGCCGTCCGCCATTTTTGCCTTTTGCTAATCTGTGGCGTGACATAGATTTACCTGTAAAAATTCGAAATTCGACCGTCGTATAGTGCCATCCCGCTCACTCCAATATACTTTGACAGGAGATCGAGAGGGACGGCACTATTCGAAGTCGTCAAAGTATACTTACTTTCAGTTATCTTTACAGGACCGATGACGTCACTATCATAAGCGAAAATGGCGGACAGCGTTTTAAGCATTTCAAAATACAGATTAAAAAACATATTTTCAAATTCAATTTTTTCAGTCAGTATTGAAAAATATATATTTCGGTTTCCTATGCTAAATACTATACGGAATAAACATTAGTATATTACAATTTGACATGAGTCAACTAGCCCAGTGTTTTTCAAACTGTGGGTCGCGACCCCCAGAGGGGTCGCTGCATATATTTAGGGGGGTCGCAAGCATCAGCATCGAGAAAGTCTCACGAATACAAGGAATGCAGATTTTTTCAAGCGCGTACATTTTAATAATATTCTTAGACATTGTCATTTATTCACGATTTTTTCATTTTTTTTATATTTTATGCAAAATAGTAAATACAGGTAGGTTGCGTTCCAAAACGCATGTTACGCATGACTAATTGAATGATAGACGGGTGCGTTCCGAACTTCCGAATCTGTTAAATAAGAGTTGGGTTCTAAGTTTAATCGTACAAACTGAGTTTAGGGGGTCGCGAAGGAATATTGATGGTCATTAAGGGCCATGACACCAAAAAGTTTGAAAAACACTGAACTAGCCTATTGTAAACTTACTGCATTTTATATAAAAAGATTAAAAAGGCATTGCAAATCACATGTCCAAGAAATCGTTATTTCAAAACTTCATCTATACTAAAGGAAACTGAAAAGCGTACCTACTATTTTACAAGCTTTTATTTAACTTGCATTGTATGTATGTATTTATGTATGTAAGAATGTTTATTCGGGTGGAATCTTGCAACTCCATTTTGAAGCAGATATCGTCAGGGACGTATTTTGAAATTTGGCGCCCCGGGCTTATAAGTTTCGCCGCCCCAGAAGTCAAGGAAATATTTAACGTTTCTTTTTTATATAATGGTAGTTGTG
Source organism: Apotomis turbidana (assembly GCA_905147355.2). Lineage (NCBI taxonomy): Eukaryota > Metazoa > Arthropoda > Insecta > Lepidoptera > Tortricidae > Apotomis > Apotomis turbidana. Next base: position 7,115,175 of record LR990305.1, on the reverse strand, counting down.
TCTATCAAGCACTTAGTTATAGCAAGTGTAAGGGTTGGGTCATAGGAAAAAAACATTATTGGCCATAACACAATGAGATGAAAGCGCGAGCGCAGCGAGCGCAAAATTTTTCGGCGATGGGTTGCGTAGTAAACACAATCAGATAAAACGCGAGCGTAGCGAGCGCGAAATTTTTCGGCGCGGGGGTTCGTAGTAACACAATCAGAGAAAACGTACGTAGACTACGTAGTATAGTATATATTGTAACAGAAATAGATATTAACGCGAGCGCAGCGAGCCCGTAATTTTTCGGCGCGGGGGTGCGTAGTAACACGACCAGATGAAAATGCGAGCGCAGCGAGAGCGAATTTTTTCGGTGCGGGGGTGCGCGGTAACAAAATTAACACTGATACAATGTATGGCCTATTGCCCCTGCCCCTCTCGTCGCGCCGGCCCGACCCCGCTCGGCGCCCGCGCCCCGCGCGCTCCCTATATTTGGAGCAAGGTTCTTACTTACAGACGCGTCCCGAAGATATTGACGAACTTAAAAGCATGTTTTCGACCAAAAGTAACTAGTTCTTGTTATTTTCCATGTTAATTTTACATTGTGGATTGACAAAAAAAAGGTGAGAAGTAATAGTTGGTTGAATGGCGCCAATACTAAAACAAAATGCAATCGGCCAGGGGCGCCTACGCCGCCCCTGTCGGGTTGGCGCCCGCGCTACAGCCCGGATCGCCCTAGGGTAAATACGTCCCTGGATATCGTCAACCGATTGAGCTGAAATTTTGCACACTTACTTAAATTTGATGAAAATACAATAACATCGTACCATGGGGCTGATCTGATGATGGAGCCGGAAGGTGGCCGTAGGAACTCTGCAATAGAAAAAGCATTCCTACCGAGTTTGGGCTCTTTAGAATCCTCTCAGTGAGCATTTGATGGATATCCAAAGAAAAGTACAGTCGGCTATAAAAGCTTGTCACTAAAATGAATTTTTTGACAGAAACTTATTTACCCTGTATGCAAAAGAAAATAAGGTGGCACTCCGGCACGACAGGCGATATTTTTGACATCATCGCGCTATGATTGGTCGGTTGGTTCTGTCAACCCGTTTGTGTTGACAGCGGTGTATCATAATACTGTCCGATTCCCTTGTTACCTGTATGAATCTCGTAAAATAGTGAGTGTTTTAAACCAATTATTACGGCAAAATAAAACTTACAAGGGGTACCCAACTGTCCGACTCCGATTTGATTTATTTTGATACTAGCTTTTGCCCGCGACTACGTCCGCGTGGAACTTGGAAGTATGGAAGCAACCTCGTACAACACGATAGATATCCACCTAATCAACTTAATTAATAAAAGAGCGCCTAAGCAAATGTAAGAGCAATTGTGCTTTTGGTTTAATCGTTACATTTCCTACAGGGTCATCAATGTCATCATGAATTATTTACTCACTTTTCAATCTTTTTAGGGATAATTTCCAGGATGAAAACTATCCTATGTCCTTCCTCGGATCTTAAACTATCTCCATGCCAAATTTCATCAAAATCGATTCAGCGGTTTAAGCGTGAAGAGGTAACAGACAGACAGACAGACAGACACACTTTCGCATTTATAATATTAGTATGGATAGTATGGAAGTATCGATATGGATATGTTATAGAGTAGTCTAAAATAGCCGACACGTATTTTTCTTCATGTTCTCATTCTTTTTTCATGTTCTCCAACATATAGTGAAACCAGTAATTAAATTAATTATCGATTTGCTTGAACAGATCCCTCCAGAAGTTAGAGGGTAGACCAATTTTCAGTACTTTGAAGGACAATTTGTCCTAACAGGTTGAATTTGGGCAGCTAAAAAAATACGTGTGCTATTTTAGACTACTCTATAACATATATCAAAATGAATCAAATCGGTGTCGGACAGTTGGGTACCACTTTCCTTGTTAGTCAAAGAACATGACAATCGTAATGCATAAATGCATAATTATTATTTCATCGCACTTGGTCGTAAACAAGGGTTTACATGCTAGAAAAGCGAGCGGTAAGTCGTAAATTACGCCCTAGGGCGGTAAGTAGTTTTTGTCACACTTAAAGGGTTTACATTCTAGAAAACCGGGCGGTAAATCGTATATTACGCCCTAGGGCGGTAAGTAATTTTTGGTATTAACTACTACTTTTGTTTTATTTCCTCCAAAGTGTGATGAAAAACGTCGTACGTGACTCTGGTGGTAAAGGAATTCCAAACTCGTGTCATTAAAGCCCTCGCCTTCGGCTTCGGGCTTCTAATAGACACTCGTTTGTAATTCCTAGTTTACCACCCTTGTTACGTAATGTACTATATTATGATTATTAATGGTTATGATGTTTAAATATCATGCTTGACAAAATTATGAATTTTGTTTTTATGCATTGTGTTTATTATGCATTTTGAAAGTAGTTAAATGAAAATATGCTAAAAGTTTTTATGCAAATTGAACCGCACCCCTATTTTTTGTACAAAAAGTCTTATAATTATTTTGTTACCATAAACCGGCAACTAATCACTAATAAGTGACGTAGAAAGTCTCTCTAGCCGGAATGCCATACCTTGTTTTCTTATACCATGGGTACGGTTACAATTATTAACTGAAGGTAGGTACATAAAATGTCAAACGATCTAACACCTAGACATTTCTTAATTGCGTAGCATTTTACACAAACAACCAATATAATAAAAATCACAAGCAAGATAGTCTTGGTTTAAGTTTGGTTTTACTCTATAGCCTGACAAGTTCCGTTTAAACACTCGCCATCTTGCGGATATATATTTAATGGTACTTTTTTTTACTGGCGTAGAAAAACAGAGCTAAATGGGTGAATCAACTTTTCTGTGTTGTTTACTCTGTCGTCCAAGTGACATCTTCATACTGTTTCATAGAAAATGCTTAGGTTGTCCGAGGGACAAATTGTGCGTAGCCATAGCAACAAGGTGCACTTAAAAGTTGATTCACCCAAATATATCATCATTAGACCCCGGACATTTGTCGCGGTGACGTCACAATAGGGTAGTTTGGGGAGTAAACGGACCGGTGTTAAATACAATAAATGACATAAATAAATTGATATTCTTTAGTTAATATTACCTATAGGTCAATTGTCAATTGATTTATTTATCGTCGTTGTTATTTCGTTAGCTGACTCTCCGTAACAAATCAAATGTTTGGTTTGCATTAGGTACCAAAAAATAATATTGATCAATTAATTATGTAATTTTTGTCGTAAATTATTGAAATTCATAAACATATACAAAGACAAAAGTATCTAAAATATTATAGATTTTTAATGTTTATTATTTATAATTTAATAACAAGTGGAGTGTATTACTTAATAAAGAATACGAAAAAATAGTGTTTATCATTTATGTAAAAAAAAAAGAAATATTTTCGCGTTCAAAACTGTTAGTTTTTCCTTATTTATTAGTACAGATGTGCCGTTTCCGAAAATTTCCGCAATCTTTCCTCATTTCCCATACAAAATTTTGAAAGTTTCCGGAAATTTTCGGAAAAGGCACATCTCTATTTATTAGCACAGGTCCATTTACTCCCCAAACTACCCTATTGTCACGTGACTGCGACGAAAATCCGGGGTCAAATCATCATTTTAGATTCGATCCCGCAAGGAAACCTCGAGCATAGCTTGGCAATGCCCTTAGTAACTTTGAGCCTTCTTATGAGGCTCATTGTGACTAGGCACGACTAGGCCTGCCACTAAATTTGCTGAACCCGGACATTCGGCGTAAATCACATTTTTCCCCGGACGTGCCCAAAAAAAATTTTTTTTTTATTATTTATTTTATGTAACACAATAGTACAATAAACTTTTTAAAGCTCTGCCAAACTGCACAGCAGTTTGTTGGCAGAAAAACATAGTGCCCTCCACCATTGTACATATTACTATTGAGTAGTATCGCATTTTAACTTACAAACTACAAAAAGTACACTGTAAATAAACAACAATATTGCTACTCGATAACAAGGAAAAGCCAGCTTGTAATAGTTGTAATCACAATCAAGAATATTTCAAACAGTGTTAAATAATAATATTATAAAAAAAAACAATCGCTTTATTTTTCATTCACATAAAAAGTGTCCGGGTTTTCCCCGGACACTGAACCCCCCTAGACAGCCTACAAACTAGGACAAATCCGGGGAAACCCGGATAACAGCCCTAACTGTGAGCCACCGCGTGGCAATGTCGTATGTCATATCAGCTAGGCTATATTTGAATATCAAAAATCTTGTTCAATACACTTTTATCCATCTTCTTATCTTCCAATCGCCGTTTCTTTGGCGCCACAGTCAAACTACCCTCCATTTTCGGACTACTCTCAAAACAAAACTCCTTAGGAAAACCGACAATCTTCTTCGGTGAAAAATAACTAACAAAATACAACAACTCAGATCTGCTACAGTGTGTACTGAAACATACATCTATATCATCTTCCGATACTTTGCAGATTGGGTTGTCATCTGTTTGATAGTTCGTCCATTTTTGGGCAGACAGATGGACGTTTAGGTATTTAGCGTCCTTGGATTCGGGAGTGCACTTGGTGTGGTCTTTCCTGTTTTTTGGCCAACAGAGATGGATTGGTGAACTGTCGTTGGTAACGCCAGGCACTAGGTGAGGGAGATGGCTGAAATGAAAATAATATCTATAATTAAAGCCTGACCAGAAATATTTGCGGAATTTCACTGGAACTAATTTCTTACACTGGCAATGATTTTATGATGGTTTGTCAACAATGTAAATGCCATTCGTGGTGTTTTCTTTAAAAGACATTATTTAAAAATATCCAAAGAAAATTCCGAAAACCATTCACAGTCGTGAACGTAATATTATAAATAAAGTATACACATGTTTACTACACGAGAAACATTCAGGAAAAGAGTGCATTCCATTAAATGATATTACGAGGTTACGATAGGAACTGACAGGTAATTAAACTAATGTCATTATAGTGCGGTTGCGATTGGTTGCAAAATTGTTGCCATCTAAATCTTATAAATAGCGGCCTCTTGACAATCCTCATATTTATTTTTATTTATTTATTTATTAAAGTATGCAACTTAAATATATTTCTGGTCAGGCTTTAAATGATTATATAGAAGCGAAATATAAAAAAAAATGCTTTGAGCTAGTGGCTTTGATAGCATAATTGGTAATGCACCCGTCTGGTCCGTAAAGCCACGGTGCCGCGCGCCCATACAAAACAAAAGACGATCCTGCATCACACCATTAAGACTTTTCCTGAAATCATGCTCTGTAGAAAACTGCTTTTCAATAAAAATCTAGAATTTTATAATACTTAGTAGATGTAATGTCTCATTAGTTTTAATGTGGGTACGCCACATTTTTAAGATTCCGTACCCAAAGGGTAAAAACGGGACCTTATTACTGAGACTTCGCTGTCCGTGCATCCGTCTGTCACCAGGGTGTATCTCAAGAACGGTGATAGCTAGACAGTTGAAATTTTCCCAGATGATGTATTTATATTGCCGTTATAACAACAAATACTAAAAACAAAATAAAATAAATATTTAAGGGGGGCTCCCATACAACAAACTTGTTATAGATTATGGTACGGAACCCTTCATGCGCGAGTCGGACTCGCATTTGCCCAATTTTTTTTTGATATTGAACCATTGATACAAAAACCAAAGCAAAAATAATATTTTAAATGCGTAACCTGGCGGTAGACACCTGGAATCGAACCCGGTACCTCTAGATTACCGGTCCAGCGTGTCAACATCTCCACCACCCTAACGCCAGATAACCCTTCGAATTCTTCGAAACTGATTTTCAATGCAAATCTAAAATTTTACAATAGTATAGGAGACTCACCTATAAAGCTCTTTCCATCTCACCTCCTCCACATATACTTTTACACCCAGCTGTTTATGTAACTCATTGAACAAGAACTCGTAACCAAACTTCGCAGAGGTCTTAATGGCCACCTTACCGCCCTTATCCAGCCAGCTCTTTATCTGTAATTATTATATTTCATTAATAATGTACTTAAGGAATATTTTTTTCTCACACATGCAATAAAATGTCGTCATAACGTGCGTTATAACAGGCTTCGAAGTACCACGCTTCGGTCGGAACAACACGAGAGAACTGTAAAGGAATTTCATACTAAATTAAAGGCCTAAGGCCTGGAAGTATTTTTAGGGTTCCGTAGTCAACTAGGAACCCTTATAGTTTCGCCATGTCCGTCTGTCCGTCCGTCCGCGGCTTAGCTCCGTGATCATTAGTACTAGAAAGCTGAAATTTGGTATGAGTATGTGTATGTATCACGCCGACAAAACGGTAAAATAAAAACTAAAAAAATGTTTTTTTTCGGGTACCTCTCGTACACCTAAAGTGGGGGTGAATTTTTTTTTCGTTTCAACCCTAGTGTGTGGGGTGTCGTTAAATAGGTCTGTTAAAAATAATAGGGGACTTTTTGATAAAGTCAGTAGTCTCTTGTGAAGGATGAGCAACTACGGAACCATACACTGAGCGTGGCGCGACATGCTCTTGGCCGGTTTTTTTACACATGGCGTCTGTATTTATGAACAGGCTAAACAGCTGAATTATATAATTTTTGAGTGGTGACTTTTCTATTTATTGAATAGTACATCACTGCAGACGCCGGGAAAGGAGGGCTTACAATACAATACAAGTACTCTTTTCATCACATTTGCTCGTAAAGGATGGTATTACATGCAGGTGTACTGAAGGACTAAGGCCTATATAGTTCCCGCGGGAGTTATAAATTGACATAACTCCCGAGGGAGTTATGGTTTTAGTTTTAAAAATATAGTTAGCACTCGCATATAACTTCAGACTAAGGAGGTTTTAATCCAGCCAAGGTTTTTTGTTGTACGAACAAAACTTGCCTACCAGCAATTTTTATTGTGTATTGAATTAATACGGTACATGTAACTGCATTAATATTTATGTTTTACAATTATTTAAGTGTATTTTGCAATAATTTTATTAAATTAAATTTAGAATTATCGTTAGAATCTGGCAGTATAGCCTGTCATGTTTCTAAACTAAACGCAGTTCTTAGCATTATCTGTGGTAGACGACACAAAAAAAAAAAGAATAAAAGTTATAAAATTATTGGTTAGGTACTATTTAGTTTTGTAACAAAATTAGTGTTCGTATTTAAGTTTTATAATATAACCGGTGTTAATTATTGCTGCATAATATTGTTAATTGTTATTTGTTTAATGATAGATAGTAAGATTCTGTGTATATTTGTTTTCTGTTTTAAGCTGATGGCCGTTTTGCCAGTGCTTATAGTAAATTAAAAAAATATATACAGAAAAAAGTTGGTTGTCAATCGTTATCGTTTAATGTTTATTTTTGGCTTATTTCTTTGTTATTTACTCCAAAATGTGATGAAAAATATTGTGTGTAAGGCGGGTAGTAAGGGGATTACAAACTCAGGACATTAAAAGCCCTCCGCCTTCGGCGTCGGGCTTCTAATAGACCTTCGTTAGTAATCCCCTACTTACTACCCTTATGACACAATATACTATTATTGCACAACTCAGAAAACATACAGGAGAAATGCAAGATATTACAATTAGAGGTAAACAACAGGCGGTCTTATCGCTAAAGAGCGATCTCTTCTCCAGACAACCTTTGGGTAGTGGAGAACTTGAAAAAATAAGATTTTGTCAAATAAGGTTTTGTTTTGGGCTTGCCGGGTGATTAGGTATAGATGGCCGAACGTAGGGAGACCGGTTAGTGATACGAAGCCGGCAAGGTCTTTTTAAGGCTAAGGCATATATACTTATATAGTGCTTTACTCAAACATATGCAATGAAATAAAAAAATATGCTGGTAGCCTGTTCATGAACACAAACGCCATGTGTAAAAAAATTGGGCAAGTGCGAGTCCGAATCTATAACAAGTTTGTTGTATGGGAGCCCCCCTTAAATATTTATTTTATTTTATTTTTAGTATTTGTTGTTATAGCGGCAATAGAAATACATCATCTGTGAAAATTTCAACTGTCTAGCTATCACCGTTCTTGAGATACAGCCTGGTGACAGACGGACGGACGGGCGGACGGACAGCGAAGTCTCAGTAATAGGGTCCCGTTTTTACCCTTTGGGTACGGAACCCTAAAAAACCGGCCAAGAGCATGTCGCGCCACGCTCAGTGTAGGGTTCCGTAGTTGCTCATCCTTCACAAGAGACGGGCTTAAAACAGCGGTTTTAAGCCCGAGGTTTAAGTTACGAGAAAGATTTCAAGTTCTGTAAAAAGGTCGTAAACGCCAAAGTAACTGTAATTACTTATTACCTTCTGGAAGTCAACTTACGTCCTTTTAAAGAAAATTATGAAATTTTGCGATAACTCAAAAACGGATGGACCGATTTTGTTCAATATAGTTTTCATTGAAAGTAATTATAAGGCCTCATTTTCACGAATTTTTCCATATTTTTTGACCCGTGGTTGATAAGTTAGAGGACTAATTGTTTTATTTTCGGAGCGAATATTTACAAAACTACTGACTTTATCAAAAAGTAATGTTTAAAGACCCCTATTATTTTTAACAGACCTATTTAACGACACCCCACACACTAGGGTTGAAACGAAAAAAAAAAATCACCCCCACTTTAGGTGTAAGAGAGGTACCCGAAAAAAAAAACATTTTTTAGTTTTTATTTTACCGTTTTGTCGGCGTGATACATACACATACTCATACCAAATTTCAGCTTTCTATACTCGGCGCGGCGAACCTTGATCCCTATGACAGCTGTCAGTTCAGTACAATATCTGTCAAATGGTAACAATTTTTGACGGATATTGTACTGAACTGACAGCTGTCATAGGGATCAAGGTTCGCCGCGCCGAGTATAGTACTAATGATCACGGAGCTAAGCCGCGGACGGACGGACAGACGGACATGGCGAAACTATAAGGGTTCCTAGTTGACTACGGAACCCTAAAAATACTTCCCGGCCTTAGGCGTTTAATGTAGTATGAAATTCCTTTACAGTTGTCTCGAATTGTTCCGCCCGAAATGTGATACTTCGGAGCCTGTCGCACGTTATGACGAGATTTTATTGCATGTTAGAGAAAATGATAATCAACATTATACATTTTTCTTTCATAATTTACCTTTGTGTCAATATTTATAAATAAAATGTGGTATTTCCATATTAAAAATATAATCGATAAAAAAGATTCTATTAAAAATATTTAGAATAGCGCCCTATCTCTCGTGAACCTCACACTTGCTGTAAAGCAATGGGAACTGGGGATCGTGCGTATAAAGCGCACATCCTAGAGGGGCTAATGCGCATAATGCCTATGGCTAATGCGCATAAGCATTTCAAACACATGACGGAGAAGGCGCTCCAGTAGCGTAGAATTATGGTAAGAAAGATTTGGTGTGATTGACGTAACGATCTAATAGCTCAGTTGGGAGAGCACTACGCCGGAAACGTAGGGTCGCAGGTTCAAGTCCTGCTTAGATTTTAGTAGATCACATTACATTTTTCTTTCATAATTTACCTTTGTGTCAATATTCATAAAAATAAAAATTTGGTATTTCCACATTAAAAATGGAATCGATAAAAAAGATTCTATAAAACAAATGATAATGATTAAATGATACCCACCTCAGCTAACGCAGCTTCTACGCTCACGCTCCGCTTAGGAAACGTCGTATATCTATCGTCCAGGAACGTGGTGTCGACGTACAACGCGTCTATGGGTATAGGCTGCCCGTTGTCGTGCAGTTGGTTGAATTTGAACACGTCGTTCACGCTTATTCTGAAGTCACCTGAAAAATAACGCAACATTAGATACGTTTTTGTACATGGCGGGAAAAACATTTTCATCTTTTTTATTTTTTATAAGGGCTTGTGCACAAATCACGTGAGGTTCAATAGGAAATCATCAATCAAATAATAATGTCTATTTTACGAAATTTTGACGGAAAAAAATACACGTGTGGTTGTGAGGGGGTAGGGGGGTTTGCAAAGAAAAACCTCACGTGATTTGTGCACAAGCCGTAAGGTACAGAAAAATAACATTTTCTTCGGTTTCCGCGACTGCATTTAAATAAAGCAATTTAAACAGATTATATCTCCCTTTCGGCAGCTTTGCAGTTACCGTTGTCGAAAGTTGAATGAAAAAAACCTTTGTTCCTTTGTCAAGGTTACATTTGTGGAAACTACCCATTTTATGACACAATGACACATGTCACACTTTATCAAGGACTGTGACACTTTATCAAGGATCAAGCAAGACACAAGACTGGAAACCCTGGACCTCGAAGGTAACTGGAAAGCTACCGAGGGGGGGAGAGTCATTCCTACCTAAAAACAAAAATTCAAGATGTTTTTTAGATTCTATCTATTCCATTCTCCATTGGATTGGCAGTTTTGGATTGGCTTGTAAAAATTTTGGGGAGGCCTAATGCTGAAAAGCAAGACAGTCAATGACTGTTCACAAAGGCTTATAATAAATGAAATAATAGCTGAAAGTGGTAGTTAAGTGAATAGGCCAGAACAAATACCAAAATACCTGTGTAGAGCACAGTGGTCCTGCCGAGTCGGAACAGGAACATGACAGAACCAAAACTGTGCGCCGCCGGGACCGCAGTCACCGACAGGCGGTCATTGTGCCGTCTCTTTGGGTCCGCCGGGAGATCCACTGAAAGTGTTTCTGAAAAAAGGTTTTGACAGTTATTATCTCCAAACACAATTAAGATAAAACGCCAATTACTGACCACCATTCAATAACTGGCCACCTCGGTATACCTTCGCTTGCCAGAATTGCATATGCCCGAATTTCGTCTGCCATAATATTCAATTGTCTGAATCTTGTTTCTTATAATTATGTTTCCCATAATCATTGTTTACCATATTAATCCTATGCCAGAATCTTTGTTTCCCATAATATTCATTCCAATAATCACATTTTCCATAATGATTGTATTCCATAACCATCACATACTATAATGTCATATGGAATCATAATGGAACATTGGTCGAAAACCGAAATCTGTAGGTTAGGTTTGTTTTATGACCCCGTATAGCGGAGCGTCAAAATGCTTGCTTCAAAATACAAATCCTAACCTAATTTACAGTTTAAGAAGCAACGATACGAAGAACGATAAAAGGGAACATTGGACCAAAACTGAAAACTTTAGTTTAGGTTAGGTTTGTATTAACAAACACAAATGCATACCCTGCATAGTAAGCGATTGTTGTAAGCGAGATTGTTGTAAGATGGATTCGCAAAAAAACAAAATTTAGTATGGCGTTTAAGTATTCTATCAAACAATATTATAGAATAGAATAGAATAGAAGATCTTTATTTCTGCATAAAATTTGGTACAATAGTTGGTATACATTTAGAAGTTTCACACAATTTACCAGTATCTGGCATGCATCAAAAAATTATAAATTAACATGGTTACAACTTTAAATGTTATGGCACTTAATACTATGGCAAACAATACTTAAGGCATTCGTATCATTATGGCATATAATATTCGGGAATACAAGAGTATGTCAAATAACTTTTCGAGTAAACAAAACATTCGGGCAAATGCAATTCGGGTAAGTGAAATTTGAGCAAATCAATATTATTGCATATAAATTTCGATCAAACAATAGACAACCGTTGACCTCATACTAAAAGCTAACTCTGTTCACCTATAAACAGAATTGATTTTAGTATAAAGTGTCAATTATTGACCATCCTTCAATAACTGGCCACGTTATAATAAAATTAATTCAGTTTGTAAGTGTAAAAAGTTCATTTTTAGTTAAGGTGGCCAGGTATTGAATGGTGACCAATCGTATGTGGATAGCATTTGACCTAGCAAGAGATTGAGGTTGGACAAAAGTTCTTTTGAATGTCCATATTTCAGATGTTCGGCTGTCTGTTTTCACCTACAGGCATTTCTCAACCTCATAAAATTTTGTGACTTTGTTTGATATATGTATATTTTGATGATTCACTTTTTCAATATCAGCATTTTCAACAAATGATTGCGTAGTCAACAGCTCATAGAGCCACTAGTTTTATAAGCAATGTTTATGAAATATAATGTTATTTTATTGTAATCCCTAGTGTTGAATGAAATATCAAACTTACCTAATTTCATAATCTTAATGCGCTTTATAATCTCATCCGTGTCGTATTCTTGTAATCTACACTTCACTTCATACTTGACGATCGCTGCAGACATTTCTGACATGTATAAAAAAGCCCCATTCGTCTTCAACATTTGTATGAAGCGGGGATTGTACAGGCCCTGTGTATGATCCGTGTGGGTGTGGCTCAGGAAGTATGCGTGGACATCTCCGTTTGTGAAATTATCTACAGATATGTTTGGTATTTCAGATATCCGGCCGTGGAAAGCGCAGCATGCCATGGTTTGTCTGTGAGAGAAACATTTCAATATGTAATATTTTCTCCCGTTTCCGCGACTCTATGATTTCAATAGGTATAGCTGAATACAATTAACAATATTTCAAATTACCAAGTTTCATTTTCAGCTTTGCAAGTCTGTATAGGACTAACGGAATTTTTATAAGCAAGTGTGCCATAGATTATTTCCCCAAAATCGTTGATTCTGTGTAGATTTGCGTTTTTTACAAAAACATTTTTAAACAAATAATAATAATAATATTAAATTTATTTCGGGAAAAACAACTTAACAATAGTTACAAATTTTTGAGCCCTCCTAGTAGGTATGTAGACACCTTATTGTTATTATCACAAATAGGTAGTTATTTTTTTTTTTATTACAAATCCTGATTGGCTTTCTACTCATTCTTAGAAAACAATTTAAGAAATACTAATTACTTACTCGACTTATGCTATATAAATTTAATTCACGAGCTGAAAATGTGAGAAATTAAAATACAAACAGATGATATGTTGACACTGTTGACATTGACATTGTTGACAAAAATTGACTTTTAACTTCAAATGTTGACAGTGAAAATAATATCAACAGTTGGGGCTCGTTCCAAATTACACCAATTTGATAGGATACCATTATAACAAAATTATCTCAATAGAAGCAGTTGTAAAGAATAGAAGGAGAAATTTTATATCTTTTTGTGTTATTTTGGAATTGGTTTTGTTCTAACCGGTGTCATGCATGCATGCTTCGTTTTATTTTCTTAAGTGACATAAGAGGAATGCTGAATGCATTGTATTGACATATTCCGGAATTGGGAATTCTGTTCTAAGAGGCAGACAGGCACAGTTTCTCTCGCTACTTCAAAACTACAGCATCATATTAATGAATTCTTTGAAGAAATCAACTAACCGAGGCAGTTTTAAAAATCCCCGATGACTTAAAGCCGTGTTGCCACGATAAAAATGTAGCTCAAACAAACCAACCTCAACTCAACCGTTTTTGATCTTTATTATTGAACTGTTTCTGCTTGGTTTTGTTTCTCAGTTCCCGGTATCTACTCAGATAACGTTTCCTGTTATTTATATCCCATTGAAGGCATTGAATGTGTATTGTGAAGAGGCACACGTTCCTTGTTACTGATATCTTCCATAATATCATGTGAGTTTGCCTGTGTAGTCAGCACATCAAAATGTTCGACAATATTTGTTTATTTGTTTTGGACATCATTGTTTTTGTTATTTTATCTATAGCGTGGTTTTCTCTTCCAGCCTTTGAGTTTTGTAGTCCTGAAATCAATGGGTGAGTTACTTTTAAACAATTACTTTTCGAGTTTTGGACGGTGGTCGACTTATACGTATTTTTGTTGTTTGTAGGTAGGGAAGAATATTCTAGGCGATACTGATATTGAACTTTCGACCGTTACGATAATTCAACGACTCATTAAAACGGTAATATGATTGTTCTGAATACACTAATTACTTTCGTGATATAAATTTTCTTTGTTTAGGAAGATTAGGAAGCGATTTGACGTTTCTATTCTGTAGTGTCGACAAGTACTGACACTGATGACAAATATTTTTCGCTTTACTATTGTTGTTGTGATAAGAACTAAACTACTTTACTTTCGGTTTTATTTATTCTGTGTTACTAATAAATAATAAATCCGTTTGAAATAAGATTAAAATGGCGTCAAGGTATGTTGTAGATTTCATAAGTTTGAAACAGTGCCGTGATTTTAACCGTGCAGCATAACAAACCTTATTTTTCATTGATTGTTTTAATTCTTTTTGATCATTTTAGATGAAAAAACTTAATCGCATTAAGACCTTATTTTAGTTTGCAGTTGTCTTAATGGTAAGATGCTTTCATTTTATTCTTAAATATCTTTATTATGCTTGTGTAAATAGTGTAAGTAGCACTTTTATTGCAAAAGTTTTGCAAGTCAGCATAAAAGTACAATACAATGATCCTTTGTATGCAATGGCTAGAGGTTATTAGTCATTAGAACATAGTCAAGTGAGTAATAATTTTGATTTTGCCTTTAAACACCAAAGTTTTCGTTTTAGTTGCTAATTTTAATCTTTTATTTGGAGTGTTCTTGTGAAAATCTCCAGTACAGGGCTAATGTTGTCTAGAAACTTCTAAAGTAAATAGGTTAGTCCAATTGAGCACTTCTTGGCAGTAAAAGTCGTTTGTGTAGTTCTGTCTGGATAGCAATTAATACTATATTACTAATTAATAGCTCACTCATTTTCTAATTACAGATCTAGTGCACAAAGTTTTGTAGGTAAAACAACGTTTTATATTTCTATCGCAACTTTTCACTCAAGTTAATAAAAAAACATGCTATTATTAACTTTTCCAAGAATATATAAAGGCAACACATTATGAGCTATCTCAACAATCTATCAGGCATATTATATGTTGACAACCCAGACTCACTAAGTAACAAATATGTACCTACTTAAAACAAAGCTTGTATCTCATTCCCAATCTACTTATTAGATAGAGGTTTTGAACAGCAGTGACATTAATTTTAATGAGTTTTTTTAGTTGGCACCGGGCGATAAATAGTTTTTCTGAGAATTGATAATCAGGGAGTTCCCAGCACCAGTGAGCGCTACAGCTCCCTTAAAATGGAGGGCAGTGAGTGTTAACAAGATAAACTCCATAAGTGCACCATGAGTGTGAATCCCGCAACCCGCTGCTTGTGATCTTTCATGATTGAAATTGGGTTTTTCTTTTTTTACTAACCAAGCCATTTGCTGTCGGTTTTATGCTATGTTTACACGCTTGCCAAGCCTCGGCAAGCCTACAGGACGCAGTTGTATGTTAGAGTGAGCATGATGTAGTTCCATCTCACTTTAACATATGACTGCGTCCTGCACACTTGCAGAGGCTTGGCAAGCATGTAAACGTAGCATTACACTTTTTATTTCTGTATACTTATCAAACCTACTCACAAAATTGTGAGAGAAGAATCCCAGACATATTAAAATACAAAACGGGTTTGCTTCATGCATATTTATATAGCATGATAGTTATTAGCTATGTTTGGTGGAAATAGCACCAGTAGTTTCCTAGATATTCAGCCTTAATTGGAACAATAGGATCTCACCCAATATTGAGGCTATGAATTCCAAATTTTGTAGTTATGTTCAGTTTTAGTAGCTTTCTATCCCTCATGGAATGAGGGTCTCATGATGACCAGCTGCTAGTGTCGGGGGTAAATTTAGTTTATTGCTCATATATCTCAGAGTCAACTGTATATACTAGACAACCTATTGATGGTCAAGTTCATAACTGGGAAAAAATTTGATCAAAAATATGTGCACTTTATTCTTAACAGTATACATTCAGATATTTTTGACCACATTATTGCTCATTATATTTCAGAATTTGACTGTATCTGTACATATTTAATAATTAAATACCTAGTCATTTGTAAATGATATTTATATTTCAGGTTAACACCATTGCCTACACAAGAAGATCATAAAAAAGAATCAGATTTCATAGACAAGCAATTATTAAAAGCAAAGAGCTATACATTCAATGATGACATTGATGAAATAAAATTCGGCTGTGAATTCATAATAGACGGTATAGTTTTTAACGAGAACATAAAAGTGACCAGTAAATTTAGAGAATTCGAAGTGTACTCTTATAATTGGAAGATGGGTGATTGCGCTGATACTTCGGGCGTGTCAATAGAAGATGGTAAGTGGGTCAATCAACTTTATTCCTTGTTGCCATGGTGTTGTACGTTGTACCCTGGGTTACTCTTTAAAACTACGATTTTCGGCAGCAATATTCAACAAAAATGATGTAAT
The DNA here is from genome assembly GCA_905147355.2 of Apotomis turbidana. Lineage (NCBI taxonomy): Eukaryota > Metazoa > Arthropoda > Insecta > Lepidoptera > Tortricidae > Apotomis > Apotomis turbidana. Next base: position 7,098,921 of record LR990305.1, on the reverse strand, counting down.
TGCAGCAGTTATAAGCCCATTCTTATTTAGAATGTCTCTTGAAAATACCAATATTATAAATTTAATCACCATTGTCTCCTGGGTAACGGGACAGAATAACAACAAGAAAAAGTTGATCCAGGTATGATAAAATATTTATTCTGACCAAGTATTTGGTAGGTACAGTCGCCATCAGATATATCGTAGCACATAAGGCGTTCAGAAATATATGAACATGTACTGTAACGCCCTGTCAATAAGAGTCGTGTTCACATATTTATGAACGCCTTATATGCTGCGATATATCTGATGGCGACTGTACAAGGACCCTTGTCGGCTCAGTATGCGGCTGCACTACTAACCAGGCCAACCGCGTCGTTTGTTCAGACCTTATTCCTTTTAAGATAGATTTGTTTCATATTATGTAAATGAAAAAATATATTATTATATTGATAATTTCTACCTTCTCCCAATATTTGAAAGTGAATAAATACTTATTCCTGAGTTCTAAATAGTAACATAGCTATTTCATGCTTTCATTGCAGTCGAAAATAACTTGGAAAAAAAACCATGCTTGAATTTTGACAAATTCGAGTTGTTTTTGAAACTAAAATTATCAATAAAAAATTCAAAATGTAGGTTTCAAATATGTACCAATAAATCGTAATGAATATCGTCTAATTAGTAACATTGATAATATGTTAAGAACATGTTTGATCATAGAGAAAAATGTCTACAATGCGCCGGCTCTCGAGCTAGCATCGTGCTGAGGTGGGACCTTTTCGTGGCACGGCCAAAATGTTTTTGTTTTTATTGTTACCTATTGTGTTTTATACCATTATTATCGTTATTATTATTTTTTGACACTTCTGTCACACTTCTGTATGTAATTAATTATGTATCATGGTCACGTCATGAATAAATGTATTTCTTTCAACCAAATTTTTTGAATGGATAAGGAGCCTTATTAATATGTTACTTTTATTGCAGACACCAACCTTCAGCTATCCATCCAATACGTACCGCACGGCGTCATCATCAACTCCAACGTGTACCTGTCCTACAACCAATGGAACACGCTGTACGCCGTGTCGGAGGAGAGCCGGCGCTGCGCGGTGTGCGACCTGGCGTGTGACGTCACGGAGCACGTCGCCTCCAGCATACACAGGGCCAACATGGACAGGTACAGGCCGGCCGACAAATACGACTTGAGCATCACTAGGAAGGTGAGACGTACTTATTTTCTATTAGCGATGTGCTCTATTCGACCCCGCCTTTCTCCTTCTATAGGGCCTGCGGCGCTAGTGGCTAATCTCTATATCTCTCTCTCTCTCTCTCTCTCTCTCTCTCTCTCTCTCTGCGTCATCATCAACTCCAACGTGTACCTGTCCTACAATCAATGGAACACGCTGTACGCCGTGTCGGAGTAGAGCCGGCGCTGCGCGGTGTGCGACCTGGCGTGTGACGTCACGGAGCACGTCGCCTCCAGCATACACAGGGCCAACATGGACAGATACAGGCCGGCCGACAAATACGACTTGAGCATCACTAGGAAGGTGAGACGTACTTATTTTCTATTAGCGATGTGCTCTATTCGACCCCGCCTTTCTCCTTCTATAGGGCCTGCGGCGCTAGTGGCTAATCTCTATATCTCTCTCTCTCTCTCTCTCTCTCTCTCTCTCTCTCTCTCTCTCTCTCTCTCTCTCTCTGCGTCATCATCAACTCCAACGTGTACCTGTCCTACAATCAATGGAACACGCTGTACGCCGTGTCGGAGGAGAGCCGGCGCTGCGCGGTGTGCGACCTGGCGTGTGACGTCACGGAGCACGTCGCCTCCAGCATACACAGGGCCAACATGGACAGATACAGGCCGGCCGACAAATACGACTTGAGCATCACTAGGAAGGTGAGACGTACTTATTTTCTATTAGCGATGTGCTCTATTCGACCCCGCCTTTCTCCTTCTATAGGGCCTGCGGCGCTAGTGGCTAATCTCTATCTCTCTCTCTCTCTCTCTCTCTCTCTCTCTCTCTCTCTCTCTCTCTCTCTCTCTCTGCGTCATCATCAACTCCAACGTGTACCTGTCCTACAATCAATGGAACACGCTGTACGCCGTGTCGGAGGAGAGCCGGCGCTGCGCGGTGTGCGACCTGGCGTGTGACGTCACGGAGCACGTCGCCTCCAGCATACACAGGGCCAACATGGACAGATACAGGCCGGCCGACAAATACGACTTGAGCATCACTAGGAAGGTGAGACGTACTTATTTTCTATTAGCAATGTGCTCTATTCGACCCCGCCTTTCTCCTTCTATAGGGCCTGCGGCGCTAGTGGCTAATATCTCTCTCTCTCTCTCTCTCTCTCTCTCTCTCTCCCTCTCTCTCTCTCTCTGCGTCATCATCAACTCCAACGTGTACCTGTCCTACAACCAATGGAACACGCTGTACGCCGTGTCGGAGGAGAGCCGGCGCTGCGCGGTGTGCGACCTGACGTGTGACGTCACGGAGCACGTCGCCTCCAGCATACACAGGGCCAACATGGACAGGTACAGGCCGGCCGACAAATACGACTTGAGCATCACTAGGAAGGTGAGACGTACTTATTTTCTATTAGCAATGTGCTCTATTCGACCCCGCCTTTCTCCTTCTATAGGGCCTGCGGCGCTAGTGGCTAATATCTCTCTCTCTCTCTCTCTCTCTCTCTCTCTCTGCGTCATCATCAACTCCAACGTGTACCTGTCCTACAACCAATGGAACACGCTGTACGCCGTGTCGGAGCAGAGCCGGCGCTGCGCGGTGTGCGACCTGGCGTGTGACGTCACGGAGCACGTCGCCTCCAGCATACACAGGGCCAACATGGACAGGTACAGGCCGGCTGACAAATACGACTTGAGCATCACTAGGAAGGTGAGACGTACTTATTTTCTATTAGCAATGTGCTCTATTCGACCCCGCCTTTCTCCTTCTATAGGGCCTGCGGCGCTAGTGGCTAATATCTCTCTCTCTCTCTCTCTCTCTCTCTCTGCGTCATCATCAACTCCAACGTGTACCTGTCCTACAACCAATGGAACACGCTGTACGCCGTGTCGGAGCAGAGCCGGCGCTGCGCGGTGTGCGACCTGGCGTGTGACGTCACGGAGCACGTCGCCTCCAGCATACACAGGGCCAACATGGACAGGTACAGGCCGGCTGACAAATACGACTTGAGCATCACTAGGAAGGTGAGACGTACTTATTTTCTATTAGCAATGTGCTCTATTCGACCCCGCTTTTCTCCTTCTATAGGGCCTGCGGCGCTAGTGGCTAATATCTCTCTCTCTCTCTCTCTCTCTCTCTCTCTCTCTCTCTCTGCGTCATCATCAACTCCAACGTGTACCTGTCCTACAATCAATGGAACACGCTGTACGCCGTGTCGGAGGAGAGCCGGCGCTGCGCGGTGTGCGACCTGGCGTGTGACGTCACGGAGCACGTCGCCTCCAGCATACACAGGGCCAACATGGACAGATACAGGCCGGCCGACAAATACGACTTGAGCATCACTAGGAAGGTGAGACGTACTTATTTTCTATTAGCAATGTGCTCTATTCGACCCCGCCTTTCTCCTTCTATAGGGCCTGCGGCGCTAGTGGCTAATATCTCTCTCTCTCTCTCTCTCTCTCTCTCTCTCTCTCTCTCTCTCTCTCTCTCTCTCTCTCTGCGTCATCATCAACTCCAACGTGTACCTGTCCTACAACCAATGGAACACGCTGTACGCCGTGTCGGAGCAGAGCCGGCGCTGCGCGGTGTGCGACCTGGCGTGTGACGTCACGGAGCACGTCGCCTCCAGCATACACAGGGCCAACATGGACAGATACAGGCCGGCCGACAAATACGACTTGAGCATCACTAGGAAGGTGAGACGTACTTATTTTCTATTAGCAATGTGCTCTATTCGACCCCGCCTTTCTCCTTCTATAGGGCCTGCGGCGCTAGTGGCTAATATCTCTCTCTCTCTCTCTCTCTCTCTCTCTCTCTCTCTCTCTCTCTCTCTCTCTGCGTCATCATCAACTCCAACGTGTGTACCTGTCCTACAACCAATGGAACACGCTGTACGCCGTGTCGGAGGAGAGCCGGCGCTGCGCGGTGTGCGACCTGGCGTGTGACGTCACGGAGCACGTCGCCTCCAGCATACACAGGGCCAACATGGACAGGTACAGGCCGGCTGACAAATACGACTTGAGCATCACTAGGAAGGTGAGACGTACTTATTTTCTATTAGCGATGTGCTCTATTCGACCCCGCCTTTCTCCTTCTATAGGGCCTGCGGCGCTAGTGGCTAATCTCTCTCTCTCTCTCTCTCTCTCTCTCTCTCTCTCTCTCTCTCTCTCGCTCTCTCTCTCTCTCTGCGTCATCATCAACTCCAACGTGTGTACCTGTCCTACAATCAATGGAACACGCTGTACGCCGTGTCGGAGGAGAGCCGGCGCTGCGCGGTGTGCGACCTGGCGTGTGACGTCACGGAGCACGTCGCCTCCAGCATACACAGGGCCGACATGGACAGGTACAGGCCGGCCGACAAATACGACTTGAGCATCACTAGGAAGGTGAGACGTACTTATTTTCTATTAGCGATGTGCTCTATTCGACCCCGCCTTTCTCCTTCTATAGGGCCTGCGGCGCTAGTGGCTAATCTCTATCTCTCTCTCTCTCTCTCTCTCTCTCTCTCTCTCTGCGTCATCATCAACTCCAACGTGTACCTGTCCTACAATCAATGGAACACGCTGTACGCCGTGTCGGAGGAGAGCCGGCGCTGCGCGGTGTGCGACCTGGCGTGTGACGTCACGGAGCACGTCGCCTCCAGCATACACAGGGCCAACATGGACAGGTACAGGCCGGCTGACAAATACGACTTGAGCATCACTAGGAAGGTGAGACGTACTTATTTTCTATTAGCGATGTGCTCTATTCGACCCCGCCTTTCTCCTTCTATAGAGCCTGCGGTGCTAGTGACTAACATTTCTCTCTCTCTCTCTCTCTCTCTCTCTCTCTCACGCTCTCTCTCTCTCTCACTCTCTCTCTCTCCCTCTCTCTCTCTCCCTGTCTCTCTCTCTCTGCGTCATCATCAACTCCAACGTGTACCTGTCCTACAACCAATGGAACACGCTGTACGCCGTGTCGGAGCAGAGCCGGCGCTGCGCGGTGTGCGACCTGACGTGTGACGTCACGGAGCACGTCGCCTCCAGCATACACAGGGCCAACATGGACAGATACAGGCCGGCCGACAAATACGACTTGAGCATCACTAGGAAGGTGAGACGTACTTATTTTCTATTAGCAATGTGCTCTATTCGACCCCGCCTTTCTCCTTCTATAAAGCCTGCGGCGCTAGTGGCTAATCTCTCTCTCTCTCTCTCTCTCTCTCTCTCTCTCTCTCTCTCTCTCTCTCTCTCTCTCTCTCTCTCTCTCTCTCTCTGCGTCATCATCAACGTCTACCTGTCCTACAACCAATGGAACACGCTGTACGCCGTGTCGGAGGAGAGCCGGCGCTGCGCGGTGTGCGACCTGGCGTGTGACGTCACGGAGCACGTCGCCTCCAGCATACACATGGCCAACATGGACAGGTACAGGCCGGCCGACAAATACGACTTGAGCATCACTAGGAAGGTGAGACGTACTTATTTTCTATTAGCAATGTGCTCTATTCGACCCCGCCTTTCTCCTTCTATAGGGCCTGCGGCGCTAGTGGCTAATATCTCTCTCTCTCTCTCTCTCTCTCTCTCTCTCTCTCTCTCTCTCTCTCTCTCTCTCTGCGTCATCATCAACTCCAACGTGTACCTGTCCTACAACCAATGGAACACGCTGTACGCCGTGTCGGAGGAGAGCCGGCGCTGCGCGGTGTGCGACCTGGCGTGTGACGTCACGGAGCACGTCGCCTCCAGCATACACAGGGCCAACATGGACAGATACAGGCCGGCCGACAAATACGACTTGAGCATCACTAGGAAGGTGAGACGTACTTATTTTCTATTAGCAATGTGCTCTATTCGACCCCGCCTTTCTCCTTCTATAGGGCCTGCGGCGCTAGTGGCTAATATCTCTCTCTCTCTCTCTCTCTCTCTCTCTCTCTCCCTCTCTCTCTCTCTCTGCGTCATCATCAACTCCAACGTGTACCTGTCCTACAATCAATGGAACACGCTGTACGCCGTGTCGGAGGAGAGCCGGCGCTGCGCGGTGTGCGACCTGGCGTGTGACGTCACGGAGCACGTCGCCTCCAGCATACACAGGGCCAACATGGACAGGTACAGGCCGGCCGACAAATACGACTTGAGCATCACTAGGAAGGTGAGACGTACTTATTTTCTATTAGCAATGTGCTCTATTCGACCCCGCCTTTCTCCTTCTATAGGGCCTGCGGCGCTAGTGGCTAATATCTCTCTCTCTCTCTCTCTCTCTCTCTCTCTCTCTCTCTCTCTGCGTCATCATCAACTCCAACGTGTACCTGTCCTACAATCAATGGAACACGCTGTACGCCGTGTCGGAGGAGAGCCGGCGCTGCGCGGTGTGCGACCTGGCGTGTGACGTCACGGAGCACGTCGCCTCCAGCATACACAGGGCCAACATGGACAGATACAGGCCGGCCGACAAATACGACTTGAGCATCACTAGGAAGGTGAGACGTACTTATTTTCTATTAGCAATGTGCTCTATTCGACCCCGCCTTTCTCCTTCTATAGGGCCTGCGGCGCTAGTGGCTAATATCTCTCTCTCTCTCTCTCTCTCTCTCTCTCTCTCTCTCTCTGCGTCATCATCAACTCCAACGTGTACCTGTCCTACAATCAATGGAACACGCTGTACGCCGTGTCGGAGGAGAGCCGGCGCTGCGCGGTGTGCGACCTGGCGTGTGACGTCACGGAGCACGTCGCCTCCAGCATACACAGGGCCAACATGGACAGATACAGGCCGGCCGACAAATACGACTTGAGCATCACTAGGAAGGTGAGACGTACTTATTTTCTATTAGCAATGTGCTCTATTCGACCCCGCCTTTCTCCTTCTATAGGGCCTGCGGCGCTAGTGGCTAATATCTCTCTCTCTCTCTCTCTCTCTCTCTCTCTCTCTCTCTGCGTCATCATCAACTCCAACGTGTACCTGTCCTACAATCAATGGAACACGCTGTACGCCGTGTCGGAGCAGAGCCGGCGCTGCGCGGTGTGCGACCTGGCGTGTGACGTCACGGAGCACGTCGCCTCCAGCATACACAGGGCCAACATGGACAGATACAGGCCGGCCGACAAATACGACTTGAGCATCACTAGGAAGGTGAGACGTACTTATTTTCTATTAGCAATGTGCTCTATTCGACCCCGCCTTTCTCCTTCTATGGGGCCTGCGGCGCTAGTGGCTAATATCTCTCTCTCTCTCTCTCTCTCTCTCTCTCTCTCTGCGTCATCATCAACTCTAACGTCTATCTGACCTACAACCAATGGAACACGCTGTACGCCGTGTCGGAGCAGAGCCGGCGCTGCGCGGTGTGCGACCTGGCGTGTGACGTCACGGAGCACGTCGCCTCCAGCATACACAGGGCCAACATGGACAGATACAGGCCGGCCGACAAATACGACTTGAGCATCACTAGGAAGGTGAGATGTACTGTATTATAACACTAACTGTGGCTACAGGGGCTACATTACACAAGCCCGGTAATAGCCATCCGATCTCTCCTCCCCCCCCCCCCCCCCCTCTCCCTCTCTATCTATCTATCTCTCTCTCTCTCTCGCTCTTCTCATTTGTATCCGGCGCCATACCTACAAGGTGCAAACTTAACTTAACCCGGCCAATTAGGTTGGGATAAGTATTGGAACTTGGAACCCTCGGTGCGCAATTCAGATTCGCACTTGGCCGGGTTTTTTAGAAAATAGACTCGGCAATAAACCTTTCCCAAAAAACCTTGAAAAAAACTTTTTTTATTTTTCAGATTAACAACAAATTTCATTGTGGTGTTTGCAACATTTTATTCGATCAAACAAAGAAAGATGAGCACTTTTCGAGCAAAGAACACGAGGACAAACAACTCTTTGCTATTAACAAAGTTTCAGACATAATGTACGATTTCAATATTCATAATAACAACAATATAGAAGAAAAGAAAGAATCCTATCATTTCAACGCGAAAGCCATTAACAATAATAACTTAGATTTAACTCCAGATGAAAGTGAAGATGAATATGAGTATGAAGATGATTATAAGTGGTATCCGTTTAATAGTAAGTTAGAAGATGATTATAATGATGACGAGTATTATTATGAAGAGCCGCCACAGAATTTGGCAAATTCTTATGCGTCTATGGCTAGGAAACCGAAGACTGATGATTTGCCTGAAGTTTTAGAAATTGATTTAGGTGAGTAAAAAAAATATTACTTAAAAGTATCATATGACTCATACTATAAAAAAAAGTAAAGCTATACTTGACGATGCGGCTGACGCAGTGATTGTGAAGCTGCCTACTAAGCGGTCATGGGTTCGAATCCCGGCTACGACAAATGTTTGTATGATGAACAGTGTTGTTGTGTGTTTCCCGGGACTTCGTAACGATGAATATGGATATGACTTAACCACAGTGCAACGTGATAACCTTACCACCACCCTAACGCCAAATAACCTTTCGATTTTTTCCTTATAAAAAAAAATAGTTTATTTCAGAAATTCAGATTCCATATATTGTTAGTAAAATAACTTATAAACTATGTTAAATATGACGGCGGCGTCGTCGTGCTCGTATTTTTAATAAATTACCTTACGCGGGAAACAGGTGTAAACAGCAGCTGCGCCTGGCCAGACCGATCAGGCCACTGTGACGTCACGACCTCTGTCGATAAATTGCCCTACCATGGTTGGTGGGGATCATTCTTGCTTGCGCCCTGGTCGTGTGCACTTGTTGTCCAAACCATTGAGTAGTATTGTCGTTTAATAATTAGTTACTTATGGAGATTACTGTTGTTTTAAAGTAAATGTAAATTACGTGTGGTAAAATAAAACGAGGTCACTAAGTAGACTGTTTTTCTATTTGACGAGGTAACCTTTTAACACCTATATCGGACCATCATCGACAAATACATTATTAAAACTTTAAAACATGAACACACACAGACTTACACAATGGAATTAGAATAACAAATATAAACCTTATGGTTTGTGTGTCAATCTTGGACCGATAATCCATAGGTACCGGGTTCGATTCCCGGTCTCTTCAGCCAGGTTACGCATTTAAATGATAATAATAATAAATAAATATCGGAAAACCTCACACAAATCGATCTAGTCCCAAATTAAGCTCAAGAAGGCTTGTGTTATGGGTATTAGACGACGATATACATACGTATATAGATAAATATATTATACTTAAATACATAAAACAACCATGACCCAAGCACAAATATTCGAGTTCATCACACAAATATTTGCCCTGGCCGGGATTCGAACCCGGGACCGCCGGCTCAGTAGGCAGGTGTCTACAAACCGAGCCAAACGCGTCGACTAATAAATAATTTCTTTGTGATTTGATCTTTGTATCATTGGTACAATATAAAAGAAAACTTCATAATTTTATTTGTTCTCAAACATGTAATGAAATATCGTCATAACGTGCGTCATAACAGGCTTCGAAGTATCACGTTTCGGGCAGAACAACACGAGAGAACTGTAAAGGAATTTCATACAAATCAAGGCCTAGGCCGGGAAGTATTTTTTTTAAACATGGTGTCTGTGTTCATGAACAGGCTAAACAGCTGATTGCTTTTTTTTAGTTTTGTATTTTCTTATTTCATTGCATATGTTTGAGAAAAGCACTATACATGCCTTAGCCGTGAAAACGGCTTGCCGGCTTCGTATCACTATACCTACTCAGCCGGTAAGCCCTTCTTTCACGGCGTCTGCAGTAATGTAGTTCGATATATTTCAGGTAACAAGAAAGCCACAGTAAAATTCGACTCTTGGAACATGGTTAACCGAACCAAACGCCGCAACTTATTCTATTGTATGGCCTGTAAAATGTATGAGCATGTCCGCTTGAAGGCCGAGCATTGTAAAGGCGAGGCTCATGTGACCAGACTCAAGGCCATCCCAGTAGTGGACTCGTACGAAAAGTACTTGATTAGACAGGTGAGAACTCCTTATAAGGGGTGCGTCTCATTCCTTAGAAAAACATTTGACACATTTTCATAGAACCGAATATGCGTTTGATAGAATTTTCAAATTGTATAACAACGTTTCTTAAAAGGTTTCAAAAACACTGTTTTTTGTTGTTGACAAAAACACTATTTGTCTCTCCTTTAGTACACTGCAATAATAATCGCTCCTTTAACTTTGTGGCTCATACTGTTTTTGTTTTATTTATTACTTTACAATATATTTCTTTATTTATCACGTTTGTTTTTTATGGTAGTCGTTTATACAGGGTGTCCCAGAAGTACCACGTCACAGTGACACTGGAGGTAGGTCAGCTCAAGAGGAACCCAACCAACCTAACATGACCTCAGTAAAAGTTGCACGGTTTTCGAGTTATTACCGAAATAAAACTTTTGAGAATTTTCCCCTTTTCTTTTACATTTTTAGTACTAGCATCGACACGGAAAGCTTTTAATGACAGTTTTTTGTTTGTATCAAATCATGAATAGCTAATTCAGAAGTGTGAAGTGTTATTTTGTCAGTAACTATTGTAAAATGCTGACGAAAACTTGATTAATCTTGATTTAATTTGTCACAAAAACACGAATTTCAACTTTGACCATCTGCCATGTTATTTTTTTTACTAGAAACGAAACAAACAAATAACGTCAATAAATTGGGCATGTTATGCAGATTCTAAAATGGTATAACACATGTATCTTACTGCGATAACATTAGGTATTCTTATCACTTTAGCGATGCCCTATCGAGCCAACTTAAAACTTAAACTCCGAAAGCAGTCACTGTTATGTGCTACAAAGATGCTGTGTACAGTGATGACTCTTCTGTTATCTGATTTGATTATTTTGCCAAATGCACGAGGGCTAAAAACAAATGTTTTTCTCCCTTTTGGAGGCTAGCTAGATAAAATCATAAAATGTCAATTACAATAAAAAACAGGTTTATTTTTGATACATTTATTGGAATAAATTTAGGTCACAATAAATGTTCGAATTGTATCCCGTGGACTAAATGCACAAAAAACATCGTTCAATAAAATTTCGGCTCAATTTTCTTAAACTGACTTCCGATATGGTACGGGCTGCTTCGAATACTCGTTGCCGCAATTCTGCTTATTGGTTTCGCGTAAGCTTAGTGTTTTAAATATCCCAAATTTATAAAAAAATCTAGCGGGTTTAGATCTGGGAAACGCGATGGTCATCCCATTCCCAATCGACCAATCCATCTCTCGGAGAATGTTTCGTTGAGGTGCTCACGGACTAGCCGGGCGTAGTGGGCTGGGCAACCATCTTGTTGGTACCACATCCTTCGTCTCTGTGCCAACGGCACATCTTCTAATAAACCACTCAGATCGTTTTGCAAAAATTGAAAATAATTTCTACCGTCAAGAATAGGAGGCAAGTCGACCGGTCTCGCAATTCCATTAAGAATTTCACTCCACAAATTAATTTTGAATTGGTATTGGGACCGATTTTCTCGTTCTTCATGTGAGTTTTCTGTCTGCCAGCTATGGACGTTATGTAAATTGAAACATCCATCCCCTTTGCAAGCCGATTCGTCAGTCCACAATACTTCATTGATGATATTCCGGGTTTGTCTCCAAATCTGTATCATTTTTTGGCAAAATTAAACACGATGTGTGTAGTCGGCTGGGAGAAGTGATTAGACGCGTTGGATGTGGTAGGGATGGTATTGATGACGCTGACCTAAACGCTACTTTTTCTCTTTTCGCTTCGCTCGCTCGGCTCCCGCGCTGTTGTGGTCGCAGTTCTAACCTAACCTAACCCATTAATCTACTTTACTGGTAGCAGTCCGGTCCTGGTGCTACGCTTACCGCTACTGCGGCACGCTCGCTTCGCTCGCTCGGTTCGCGCGCTGTTGTGGTCGCAATTCTAATCTAACCAAAGCCATTAATCTACTTTAATTGTCATTGACATTTTATGATTTTATCCAGTCCTTTAGAATAAGCTAGCCTCCAAAAGGGAGAAAAACATTAGTTTTTAGCCCTCGTGCATTTGGCAAAATAATCGGATCAGATAACAGAAGAGTCATCGCTGTACACAGCATCTTTGTAGCACATAACAGTGACTGCTTTCGGAGTTTAAGTTTTAAGTTGGCTCGATAGGGCATCGCTAAAGTGATAAGAATACCTAATGTTATCGCAGTAAGATACATGTGTTATACCATTTTAGAATCTGCATAACATGCCTAATTTATTGACGTTATTTGTTTGTTTCGTTTCTAGTAAAAAGAATAACATGGCAGATGGTCAAAGTTGAAATTCGTGTGTTTGTGACAAATTAAATCAAGATTAATCAAGTTTTCTTCAGCATTTTACAATAGTTACTGACAAAATAACACTTTACACTTCTGAATTAGCTATTCATGATTTGATACAAATAAAAAACTGTCATTAAAAGCTTCCCGTGTCGATGCTGGTACTAAAAATGTAAAAGAAAAGGGGAAAATTCTCAAAAGTTTTATTTCGGTAATAACTCGAAAACCGTGCACCTTTTACTGAGGTCATGTTAGGTTGGTTGGGTTCCTCTTGAGCTGACCTACCTCCAGTGTCACTGTGACGTGGTACTTCTGGGACACCCTGTATAGTCTTATTATTATGCACCACCTACTAATTTCAAACATTAACTTTTCAACTACTCCGCTACCTAAAGGTTGTCTGGAAGAGATCGCTATTTAGCGATAAGACCGCCTGTTGTTTACCTCTGCCTGTTATTTTAATGTATCTCATGTGTTGTGTTGTATATTCCTTGATGTTTGAGGTGTGAAATAAAGAGTATTTGTATTTGTAATGTTTCTTTCATATAATCGTTATTTCGTAAAAGCACAATTATAAAATAGAATAGAATAGACAATTCTTTATTCAAATTAACACATCATAACAATTATCAATAGTAGCTATTTGTTTATTCTATTAAATGCTCATTATACGAAATAAGCAAGACCGCTTGAAGGCCGAGCATTGTAAAGGCGAGGCTCATGTGACCAGACTCAAGGCCATCCCAGTCGTAGATTCGTACGAAAAGTACTTGATTAGACAGGTTAGAACTTGTTATCAGGCATATACCAAAACACACACACACACACACACATTTTTTTTTATATTCACACTTCTCTTCAAAACGTCGTATCTAGTTTGTAGATTGATACTAAGATACGAGCTTTGCTTTTAAGTAGGTATTTGTTACTTAATGAGTTTTGGATGTCAACATACGATATCTATCTGGCTTCTTATCTTCTTAAAGAGATAATGTATCTTATTAGGCTAATTAACCGATGTTCAGGGTTCCGTACCCAAAGGGTTAAAAACGGGACCCTATTACTAACTCCGCTGTCCGTCTGTCACCAGGCTGTATCTCATGAACCGTGGTAGCTAGACAGTTCAAATTTTCACAGATTAAGAGTCTGTTGCCGTCAAAAATATACTAAAAACAATAAATTTAAGTGGGGCTCTCATACAGCAAACGTGATCGGTTGCGTTCACTTTGCACCTCATTTGTATCCTGCGCCATACATACCAGGTGCAAACTTAACCCGGCCAGTTAAGATGGGAAGTATTCGTTCGGAACCCTCGGTGCGCAAGTCAGACTCGCACTTGGCCGGTTTTTATTTAATTCGGTGGAAAATTGAAACAAATATTTGCGAGGAAATTTCATAGAAAAAATATTTTTATTCCAGGTTACTGATAAACTCTACCATTGCGGTCATTGCAATAACCTCCAACTGATTCACGAAATGAAAGACCACATTGAATCGGAGCATCCTAACACCAACCAGACCCATCTCTTTGACTCACCAGCGAAGAAACCATCTACTCCCGTCAAAATGCGTGCTACAGTCAAGACTGACCACGACCACGAACTAGCTACGTCAAAAGAGACAAGCAAAGACGTTAATAATGATATAATTGCAACTAATGATGTCGCACATATCAATGATGTTGTAAATAAAGATGTCGCAAATATAGCAAATAATCATAATGTCGTAAGACATGATAAAGCTACTAATTCAACTCTTAATAAATATATCACTCAACTTCATAACAATGCAGGCACGTTTGACGAACTACGATCAGCTAACAGTAACTTTGATGATATAATCATATGTGCTTATGGGAGCAAGATCAGGATATCAAAAATTGCTTTTAATATAGTATGCCAGGGAGAGCATGATTTCTATTGTGGGCTATGTGAAGTTAATATTAGTATGGATATGTTGAAGCAGCATTTGAGCGATCTTCAGCATTTGACAGTGCTGCATAGGACCCCGTTTATTGAAGCATTTAACGTTCATTTATTTAGAGAGGTAAGCTATGTTCTATTCATTTAAAGTTGACACAATCTATTTAGGTCAAAGTACTGCCTAAGGTTAGTGCTCGCAATGTGCTTCCACATGTATGAAGCACAATCAAATTCAGAGATCGGTTAAAGAGTAATATAGCACTAACCTTAGGCAGCACTTTCACCCTTGAGTAGGCTGCCATTAGCTAGAACTGGAAATGCACCCGCCAACCTGACGTCGGAATGGCGGGCGTCATTAATTTCTTAAATATCTCTGGAGTTTAAAGAGCACATTGCTCGAATTTTGGCGCACATTTGGCACATTGCTAGCACTAACTCCTGACATATACCACAGCTCCATTTGTTGTTGTACATCCGCCATCCTGACGCTCACTTAATTTAGTCCGAGGTGCTCACGTTAGCTCAGGGATCAGAGCACTACTCCGGATAAGAGCTCGTGGGTTCGACCACCGCCTGCAATGTATATAATTTTTTTAAATATATTTAACCTCTTTTCAGATTCGTGACGCACTTCACTGTGCATTGTGTAATGAGCTCATACAAATAGTCCCTGACATGATTCTAAAACATAAGATCCTTGAGAAACATATAGTTAAATTCAACAGAGCCGTATCCAACGACATTGTAGCAACTAACACTAAGCCTGCAAATAACGTAGTTAATGGAGCAAGCAATACGAAATCAAACGCTGCAGATGCTAAACAACTTAATAATAACATAAATGGTGCAAATGTAACAAGAAAAGATGCACCAATTACAAATAATGCAGCACCCAATAGTAATATCGTAGGTGCAGTGACTGCAGCTAAAAAAGAAGCGCCAATTACAAATAAAAATGTAGCACCTAGTAATAACATAAATGTAACAAATGCAGCCAAAACTACAAATAATGTGGCTAAGAAAGATATCCCTATTACAAATAAAAACGTAGCACTTAATAATATACCAGCTCCAAAAGATGAAGCTATTAATAAATTGGCACCAAATGGTAATGATACAAATAAAAACACATCTGTTGTTAAAGTAGAAGGCAATACAATCAAATCAGCCAAAGATGCTGATAATCTCAAATTAGATGCTTATACAACAGCACAGAATGAAGAATTTGTAGTTGTGAAAAATGGTCTCAAAGAAGAGATATCAGACGATTTAGACGAATCATTCACTGAAGATTTCGATTATGAAGAATACGTTTACGTTAAATTGGGGAATAGTTATATTAAAATTACTAATGCGGCATATAATACGCTTGTGAATATTGGAGACGGTGGTAGATATTGTTTCGTGTGTTCGTCCGTTGTTAACACGAGTCTAATAGCTCATATTGAGTCTAGAGGACATTTGGAAAGCATGGTGAAATTCAAGTTTGTCGATAAGTACAATGAAGATTTGTTAAGACAGGTAAGAAAAGTTTTCAATTCTAAATATAACAAAACCTATAAACCATTTATATTTTAATAAAATCAGTTACCGTTTTCAAAGGTTACAACGGTACAACCAACAACGGTAACTTAAATTACAGAAAAGTCAGGGTGGCTCAAATAATTAATATACGCGATATAATCCATTTAAATGTGAGTGTCTGCCTCTGAATTTGATTGTGCTTCATACATGTGGAATCCACATTGCGAGCACTAACCTTAGGCAGGTTTCTTCATCCTTGAGTAGGCAGCCATTAGCTAGAACTGGAAATGCGCCCGCCAACCTGACGTCAGGATGGCGGGCGTCCTTTATATGTTAAATATCTCTTTAGTTTAAAGAGCACATTGCTTCAATTTTGGCGCACATTTAGCACATTGCTAGCACTAACTCCTTACGTATACCGCAGCTCCATTCGTTGATGTACACCCGCCATCCTGACACTCACATTTAAATCGTTTTATTTAAATGTGTGACTCTAAACCTTTTTCCAGTTTTATCTAATGTACCACTGCAGTATCTGCAACGTGGTGGTCACCAGAAAACAGTTAAGCCACCACCTCGACTGGCCAGCCCACACTCTCCAAAGAGAGAACACTAAAATCTCCGCCAAGAAACGAAAGAGCGAAATCAAAAACGGCACTAAACAGTTCACCGTTAATATTGAAAAGGAGAATATATATCTAAATGAGAAAGAGAGTGATATTAAGATATATTTAAATATAGCCATAGAGAAAGGAGCGCTTCGAGTTGATAGGCTGAATAAGATTGTTATTTTCAACGACAATGTATTAAAGGTATTTTATTTTATATTATTGACAGATTTCAAAACAAATAAGACAGTGGTATTTCTTTTTTTTATACCGACGTCAAAAAATGGAGATTTTGTCGGTATTTTTTGCTTTTTAACCCCCGTCGAAAATGAGCATAGTGTATCTGTGTCTGTGGCATCATAGCTGCAAAACGGATGGACCAATTTGAGTGTGTTTTTTTTATCGAAAGACTTGTCTGTCTGGTGTTTGGTGGAAATAGGTCTAGTATTTTGCAAGATATTCAGCTTTAATTGGAACAAGTGACAAGATCTCAGCCAATATTGAAGCTAAGAAATCCAAAGTTTGTAGTTATGTTCAGTTTTAGTAGCATTTTCTATATCACTCATTGAATGAGGGTCTCATGGTGACCAGCTGCTTGTGTCGGGGGTGTTTTACATTTTTAATTTGTTATAGTTATTATGTTCAGTTTTAGTAGCAAGTTCGATATTTATAATTTTATGAGGTCTCATGATGACTAACTGGGTGGATCAACTTTTTCTTGTTGTTATTCTGTCCCGTCACCCATGAGACAATGGTGATTAAACTTCTTAGAAAAGTGTTGATAATTTATAATATTGGTATTTTCAAGAGATATTCTAAATAAGAATGGGCTTATAACTGCTTCAATTACAACATTTTTGTTGAATATTGCCGTCGAAAATAGTAGTTTTAAAGAGTAACCCAGGGGACATCACCATGGCAACAAGCAACAGAAAAAGTTGATTGACCCAGCTGCGTGTGTCGGATGTGTATAATTTTTTTTTTCTATTACAGGTTGGCTTCGATTGCTGGCACAGTCTGAGCGAGATAGCCGACGGTTACCGGTGTAAGATGTGTCAATGCAATTTGGAAGAAAACGATCTCGGGGTCCACGTCACCAGCGAATGGCATAAGGCTAATCTGGAGAGAATCGACAAACAATATTCCCCCGCTTTAATTAGAAAGGTAATAATTAATAATAAACTGACGCGGGTCTCAGACATTTAAAATACAAAACGTTTGCTCAACCGACATGTTTCGAATTGGTACGCAATTTTCCTTCCTTACGTAGTCGGGGACAAAAAATCGTAACTACCGTAAAACTATCCAACTATAGTCCAATCATCCAACTATGGTCCAAAACAAAACTAGTTTATTTTTATCAAAATCCATATTCTATCAGTGATTTTATACGTTTTTATTTAAATTTTGTTTAATTATGTTGTTCATCTTAGAGTTTATTCGTAATAATTGTCATAATATTAACCAGTAATTTTCTGATGAAATTGGACCATAGTTGGGTGGACTGGACTATAGTTTTACGGTATGTTTTTTTTTTTAATTTTCAGATAAACGACGCTACTCTCAACTGCGTTATGTGCAACTCTGAGATCGCCAACAATAAGAACGTCACCGAACACATACAGGGGAAGAAACACATGAGACACTACGAGACAATGCTCAAAGAGAGCTCTGTTACTAACAGCTACGCCGACTGCGACCAGGATGTGCTCATGTTGTAGGGCTCCATGTCCCATATATGGCACACATCACTTTGGACGCTGTGATTAACAGCTCTCGTACCAACAGCTACGCTGACTGCGACCAAGACGTGCTGTAGGGTGATATTTGAGACAGTGTCCCATATATGGCACACATCACTTAAAAGGCTTAAAGCTCCCGTACCAACAGCCACGCTGACTGTGACCAGGACGTGATCATGCTGTAGGGCGGACACATGCCCCATATATGGCACACATCATTTTAGAGGCTATGAGACTGTGCTTAAAAACAGGTCGCGTACCAACAGCATGTCCCATACACATGCCCCATAGATGGCACACATCACTTTAAACGCTATGTGATAAAAAGCTCTCGTACCAACAGCTACGCCGACTGCGACGGCGGACTCATGTCCCATATATGGCACACATCTCTAGAGGACATGAGACCATGCTTAAAAACAGCTCTCGTATCATCTTCGCTAACTGCAAGACATGCTCATGCTGTACAGTGAGCCATATATGAGACACATGTACCTTTAATAAAATTATTTGCTAAAGTGCAGAGGTCTCTTACTCTGGCAAAGATGTTCTATAATTCTATTGGATCCCTTGGGTCATAGATGGAATTTTTTTCAATTTACTACATTTTCATATAATATTCACTAATCTCTCTATTATTTTACTGATAAGTTTGATTCATTAATTAGCCTTTATTTCCCTAAGTACAAAAGTAGGTTTAAGTTTTACCTTTTTCTTATTACTTTCTAATAATTTTTAACTTTCTTACATTCTATGTTATTTGATTACTATACTCATTTGTTGAATAAAATACTCAATAATCAGTGCCAATGTTACTAAGTGTATTAAATAAACACTCCCAATTTGCAGTATTAATGATTATGATGTAGTTTTAAGTTGAACTAAGTATTTTTGTATTATGTTAAATACTAGAATTAAGTGATTTTGTTGACTTGTTATATCAAAATGCATCTAAGTTTTATCTTTATTAAAATATGTGTTGAACTCATTCTAAAATATGTACGGTCAGTATCAAAAATAACTGTCAATTTTACCACTGGCTTTTGCATAGAATTTTGAGCTACTGTGATGGTGGCTGTACAATTTTTCGTCTCAAAATATTGACTTTGACTTGTTCTTACTTGAAATCATGTGTTCTTAATTTTGCATGTGAAAGTAGGATATATTAATATATTTTTTAATTTATCTAAATGACTGACTGAAAAATACTTTCATGTGCAAATTTTTAGGACATCTTTTCCTTGTTTAAGCTTCAAGTGTAGGTACATAAGTGTAGATTCTGAAGAAGACAATATTCCAATAATAAGTTTAAATATGTATTTTTTCTAAATAACGCGCAAATACAAAATTTGATGAAAGTACCGCCTTCCAATAGCAAGTTTAGGAATACGATTAAGACGTTTTTTGTGAAAAGAAACATATGTTGCATTGTATACAAATGAAAATATTTTAAATTTTTCATGAGTATGGAAACACATCAAATGAAAAGTATTTTTATTTTTTCTAAATCTAATTAGTTAATGGATGTAAAAAAAACCATCTTAACTCACTCAATTAAATTTTGTTTCCTAGTTTCCGTTGTGCCACGATAATTAACCATAAATAACTCGCCTTAAAGTTATATTTTAAGGTTCCTTATTCCATCGTTAATTCTTGTCGCACAACGAAACGTTTTTCAATCGCATTGGTACGTGGTATTAGGGTCCAGAGAATTTAATACTAAATTTATAGAGAAGTCTATTTTTGTAACCTATTGAATAAGTGAAGTTTTAAGTAATGTCATTCGAAATGTGATAATGATAATATTGATAATTGATTGATTGACTTTTTTGGAAAATGGGTCGGTTTCGATAAAATGTTCATATTTAATTAAAAACAAAGCTACAATCGAGTCATTTATGTAATAAAAGTTATTCATACAAAAGATGCGTAACTTTACATATAGGAATCAATTTAGTTTGGTTTTAATTATAGCCCTTAACTAAGTACATGTTCTTTGAAAACGACTCGTAAGTTACCTGAATTTTGTGATTATTAATTATAAGCGAAATACATGTATTCCATTTTAAAAGGATTTATTTCATTACAACCCGTCGCGTCGCTACTTCTCATCAGTTTTCGTTGATTGCTTGAGCAGGTTACCAATGTTATTTTTGTGTTGGGACGTATTTATGCAAAAGGGAACCAGTCCACATATCAAAACCGTTTACATTGAACCCTGTAACTATATATAGCACTAGCTGTTGCCCGCGACTTCGTCCGCGTGGAACCTTTATTTTGAAAATTTTACATCTTTATTATTTTCAGATCTAAGTAATGTTGAAATTGCTAAACGTGCTTTTTTTTGCAATTGTTAACGGAATAGTAACGAACCCTTCGTACGCGAGTCCGACTCGCTCTTGGCCTTTTTTTACATTTTTTTCGGCTAATTTGCTCTAATTACGCGGTATCATTATAAAATCAGGTACTTACATCTACGAACGAATAGCTTTAAATTCGATAAGTTTAAGAACGATGTTTATAAATTGTTTGATTCGAATAATAATGCCTTTACACAAAGTTTCAAGTACCGCACTCAAAAAAATGTTTGATCTACGTACAAATTTTCAATTCCTTTTTTACCACCTTCAGGGCTTAATTTTTTATCTTTTAATAAAATACCTTTTACGAAGTTTCTAATTCCTAACTTAAAATACAACTGATACCCGATACAACCTTTCATCCTCTTTTTAAGCCCCTTAGGGGTAGAATTTTCAAAAACACTGAAATTACTTTTCTTGTATTTTTATAATATGCTTTTATGTAAAGCTTCAAGTCTCACACTCAAAAAAATTTTTGATCGTCATACATACTTTCGACCCCTTTTTAACCCTTTTAGGGGATGAATTTTCCAACACGCTGAAATTAGTTTTCTTTTATTTTATTTTAATAATTTCTTACGAAGTTTCAAGCTCCTAGCTTAAAATTAAATTAGAACCCCAAGACAAACTTTCATCCCCCTTTTAACCCCTTTAGAGGTTGAATTTTTAATAACGATCAATTATAGTTATTATTTTTTTCTTATATATGCCTTTATAAGAAGTTTCAAAGAATTTCTAATGGATTTAAACTTTCATCCCCTCTTTAACCCTTTTAGGGGATGAATTTTTGAAAACGCTGAAATTACTTTTCTCGTAATCTAATAGTATGCCTTTATAGAAAGATTCAAGTCCCGCACTCAAAAAAATACTTAATCTCCATACAAACTTGTAACCCCTTTTTACCACCTTGAATTGGGTGAATTTACAAAAACCCTGAAATTAGTTTTCTTCCATTTTATTTTAATACCTTTATACAAAGTTTCAAGTTCCTAGATCAAAAAAAACTTGTACCCCATACAAACTTTGCACCCCTATTTAAAACTCTTAGGGGAGGTATTTCTAAAAATCCCTTCTTATCCCTAGCCCACGTTATAAAAGTAACCTACTGTGCAAAAATCAACTCTCTAACATTGGTAGTTTCGGCTGTGCGTTGATGAGTCAGTCAGGACTTCTTCTTTTATATATATAGATAAAGTACAACGTTTAACGTTTGTGGGTTGGTTTCGTTTTGCATAAATACGTCCCTATCAACTTTTCCACGGGGTGACGTCACGTAGAGGACCGATTCTTAGACTACGCATTAACATTTTTTTTAATATTGAAATAAATAAATATCGGACAACCTCACACAAATCGATCTAGTCCCAAACTAAGCTCAAGAAGGCTTGTGTTATGGGTACTAGACGATGATATACGTACTTATATAGATAAATATATACTTAAATACATAGAACAACCATGACCCAAGCACAAATATTCGAGTTCATCACACAAAATTTGCCCTGGCCGGGATTCGAACCCGGGACCGCTGGCTCAGTAGGCAGGTGACTACAAACCGAGCCAAACGCGTCGTATATTTTAAAAACAAGTATACCTATTCAAATAAAATTAATAGTTTTGGGATCTGTGACGATAAATTTATGAAATTAGTTTAAACTGAACACTATTTGAAAATATTAAATGTTGTCAATTTTAACCTATTTTGGCACAGGGCTGGACGTCCGAAGACCGTTATAGGATACTTTTTACCCGACTAGTAAAGGAAAAAGTTATATAAATGAAGTTGCTGGGCAGAGGCTCTATTTCATTGGTCGATATACGGCATGCGGGGACTCCCCGCAGACGGTATAACGACCAGTGAAACTCACAAGTCGATAACTCGGTCGACATACGGCATGCGGGGACTCCCGCAGACGGTATAACGAACAGTGAAACTCATAATGGCATGTGTTATGGTAATCTACCGTACCCCGATTTGACAGCTTACCCTGGTTAAAAATTTTTTCAAAGTCAAAATCGAAATCTTAAAATATAATATGGCGATATTAGATACCATGATTGTGCTGTTTTATCAATACTCAACTCATAATTATTTAATACTTAGTGTAAAATATATTATTAAACCCATCAAACAAGTGGCTCTAAACATATCCTTGCCGCACATACCTTAGACTCAGTAATCTCCAGACGAAGAAAATTAGAAAAACTTCCTTTACGGTGACTTAATATTTTTTAGTATTTAAATTAGTTTAGTAATGATAATGATGTAATAGCATAAATCATGGTATCCAATATATCGCCATATATTACTAGACTTCGACTTTGACTTTGAAAAAATAAGATACGACGACTACGGCTAAGAAAAATGAAGGTTGTTTGGACGAAGTGACAGTATATTAGGTACTAATGTTTTTCTTTCTCGAAAGCTCTATAAATGGCTGCCGCATTCTGCGCCAGACTACGAGCAATGTTCTGCACCCGGGGTGAGGATACAACCTTCTCAATGCCAGTCAAGATGGCGTCCACGTTCAGGCTGGGACGAGCTGTAACAGAAATAAGTTTATAAATATTGACACAAAGGTAAATAAGAAAAGAAAAAAACTTGCTGTAATAACCGTTCTACACCTTCCGACTCGATCCTAATAGACATGTTGACTGATGTTGAATTCTACAGCGTACTGAAGTTATATGAATAAAATTAGCTAAATACCTATATCACGAAACAAAGAAAAAAATCCAGAAAAATAAATCTTTTTTGGAAATACGTGACTTCAAAGGTACACAAATTTTATGATATTTTTTTTAATCCAAAAGAAATTTTGAAAATGTTTTCAGAGTCCTCATAATTTTACAAAACAATAATTGTACGACAACCATGAACTTAAATGCACCCTTTCACGGTGAAAATGGCAAATTTCTTAATTTCTCCATACAATTATTGGTACCTATACCGGCCTGTGACGTCACTAGCCTGGACGCCTTTTGTATGGAGCGTTTTTAGCGCTACGTGGGAAGGTTGAACTTTGACGGTCATTTCTGGCTTTTAGAGCAGTTTAAGTGTAGTCTGTCCCATACATGGAAGAAAGATTAGTCTCTTTCTTCCATGGTCCCATATAGACATTTGATCACAATAAAAAAATAAGTTTCTGTCAAAAATTACATTTTAGTGGCAAGCTTTTATAGCCGACTGTACTTTTCTTTGGATATCCATCAAATGCTCACTGAGACGATTCTAAAGAGCCCAAGCTCGGTAGCATTGCTTTTTCTATTATACAGTTCCTATTGCCACCTTCCGGCTCCATCATCAGATCAGCCCCATGGTAAAATATTATTGTATATTGTCATCAAAGTTAAGTAAGTATGCAAAATTTCAGCTCAATCGGTTGACGATATCTGCTTCAAAATTGAGTTGCAAGATTTCACCCGAACAAACATACTTAGATACATACATACATACTTACATTGCAAGTTAAATAAAAGCTTTTAAAAAACGATTGACATCCTCAAAAAAAATCAGTCAACATGTCTATTAGGTGAACATGAAAGTAGTCCGCAGAATATCACATTTGGTGTCCCTCAAGGATCTATTCTAGGACCGTTGCTCTTCCTAGTGTACATTAATAACATCAGCAAAATTGGTCTAAGAGGCGACACTACTTTGTATGCAGACGACACAAGCCTATTTTACTACGGACATTCTATCCATGATATAATATCTGATGCTCAAAGCGATCTAAATCTACTCAATAAGTGGTTTCAAGATAATCTCTTAACTATAAATATTAGTAAAACGAATTACATATTTTTTGTGCCAAAAAACAAAAAACTTCCAAATAACCAGCCTCTAACTGTAAACAATCAGCCAATTAATCAAGTTGAAAAAGAAAAATATTTGGGTCTCATATTGGATAAAAAATTGACATGGCAACCGCAAATCGAAAAAATTAAAAATAAAATAACTTCCTTAACTGGCTCACTCAAGGGAATAGTACGATGTCTTCCAAAACGAGTCCGATACACAATATACAACACACTCGTGAAACCACATATTGAGTATCTAATCGAAATATGGGGCACCGCTCCTCCAACTAACTTAAACTGTCTAAAGCGAGCTCAAAACAAACTAATTAAAGTCTTATTTAAATACAATTTTCTTACGCCAACGAGTAAAATTTATAAAGATACCAAAATTATGAACATTAACCATTCCTACATATATCACACTTGTATCCTAATCAGAAAAATATTGTCAAATGACCTTCATATACAAATTTCTTTCACGAAAAAGCAACAAATTCAAAGAATTAAACTCAGGAACGCTAATAACCTTGTTTTACGGCCCCCGCGGACGAACTATGGCAAAAAATGTATTTTATACGAGGGAGCAAACCTCTATAATAAACTCCCGACTGATATCAAAGACGCCAAATCGTTACGCACATTTAAAAGATTATTAAAACAATATCTCTCAACTCGTCCATAAATATGTTAAAATTGTAAAATATGTATGTATACATAAATTTACTTATATATAAAATTATAACGATACCTATGTATAAAATTCTAAAGTAATCCAAATAAAAATCAAAATTTATATTCACAATAAAATATCAATACTACATAATTTAATTACGTATAATACAATAATAGTACGTATATACCTTAATTGTTTAATAAAATACATATACAATAAAATAGCATAAAACTTACTAAATACCAGATTAGCTCAAGCTCACTGTACGTACGCATTTGTTAAGACACTTCCAAACTCTTTATATCCATGTAAAACTGTTATCTTATCTACTACTGCGCTCGCATCGCGCAGCGCAGCGCGCTCCTAAGCAGACAGCGATCGTAGTTTTACTCAGTTAACTTGTTTTGTATGCTTTTATAATTCTACCGGCAAATTGTAACTTTTATAATAATATATATAATTTTGCGAATGTTATAATGATTACGCTCAACTAGCTTAGATTATTATAGTTTATGCATGTAATGTTTTTTCTCAAGTAAGTGAATTATTGTTATTCTTTTGAGAAATAAAGATCTTTAAACCGAAACCGATTATCGGATGAAATCGGATAATGTGTAGTGTAATAATTGTAAGGATTAGAGATGGACGCTCATGGGTAAATATCCGATGAAGGCCGGGTAAATAAATATATATAAATAAATATAAATATCAGACAACCTCACACAAATCAACCTAGTCCCAAATTAAGCTCAAGAAGGCTTGTGTTATGGGTACTGGCGACGATATACATACTTATATAGATAAATACATACTTAAATACATAGAACATCCATGACCCAGGCACAAATATTCGTGTTCATCACACAAATATTTGCCCTTGCCGGGATTCGAACCCGGGACCGTCGGCTCAGTAGGTGTCGTCGGCGTCGTGTACTACGACTACTGCCCGGTAGATTGGGTATTTACCCGGTATTTATCGGGTATTTACCCATGAGCGCCCATCTCTAGTTTAGGTCTATCTATGGCGGCGGTTTAAAACGACCGCGGCCTTAAAGTACTCACATGAGTGTTCGCTACGGCGATATTGGATGTCCTGCTGTTGCGCCTGATATCTTTCCAGGGAACTTGCAAGGCAATTGAAGAACAATTTAAGAAACGCCTTCATTCCAGTATTTTTGCTTTGGTTTCCATTTTGCTGACTTTGGACGAAATTTTCCACACGCTCGGATATATTTTCTTCTTCTGGTGCACTACGATTGCAACAATATTTGTTTTTTAACGGAAGTAATCAATTCGCAAAAAGGCATTTATTTATTGCAAATTAGCACTAGCAGTTAAATCTTACGTTCTAATTGTTACACATTTAATTACACTATTTGGGTGGATTAACTTTTTCTTGTTGTTATTCTGTCCCGTCACCCAGGAGACAATGGTGATCAAAAAGTGTTGATAATTAATAATATTGCTATTTTTATAGTCTTCTTAGAAAAGTGTTGATAATTTATAATATTGGTATTTTCAATAGATATTATAAATAAGAATAGGCTTATAACTGCATCAATTACAACATTTTTGTTGAACATCGCCGCCGTCGTAGTTTTATAGAGTAGGTAACCCAGGGGACATCACCATGGCAACAAGCAACAGAGAAAAGTTGATTGACCCATTTATGTCAACTTGGTATAAAATGAATTATTAATACAATACGATTTGTGTGTTAACTAACCAAATACGCCGGAAACGTTAGGTCGCAGGTTCGAGTCGTTGCAGTGGGTCACATTTTTTTTTTTCATAATTACGATTACACTCACAAAAAGTGGCAATACTGTAGTGTCGTCCCTTTCTAATCAATCTCAGAAAACGGGGAAGACACTAGTTACTGTATTGCCACTTTTTAATTTCGTCAGACTGTACCTTTGTATGAATATTTGTAAAAATGCTTATGATTAATACTTCTAATTGGGCCATATTTTGCTGCAATTTGTGGCTGACAACTATAGCCGTCCTTCTCTGTCACCCTACGCTAGACCAAGATGCAAATAATGGTCGGGCCACAAATTGCAGCAAAACATGGGGCCGTTTAGAAGCCCCTTTACGCAGATACGTACCTATTGTAGTCCCTGTAATTTTCCCCCTCGGTCTCTTGACGATGATTGTTATTGTTTCTCTTAGCCAAAATGGTGTCTAAGTGTATCACCACGACTGCCAGAACATCAAAATAAGTTTTTGTCAAAAATGTTTTTCACTCCTGCTCAAAAAGTACGTTATTTTAGCAGCTAACTGCGCGAAGCTCGTTCTCGCTCAATTCGTTCGCTCGTTAAAATGATCACTTCGTGCTACTTATTATAAGGTATCGTATAATCGGATGCTTTTATACCTACACTTTGGCGGCGGCTTTGTTGTTCAGTTGGTATAGGGTATGTTTGAGGTATGAGTGAGATAGTAATAGGATTTTGTCAGCTTTAAGGGGCTTAAACGGGCCATGTTTTGCTGCAATTTGTGGCCGGCCATTAATTGCAGTAAAATATGGCCATTTTAGAAGTCCCATTACACCTCCCTGCATAGTCCCTTGTCAAACAATCTACTATTTGACACTCGGTTTTAAAAATAAAGTTAGATACGTCAATGCTTATCAGTCCAAACACGAAGTACTTGCGCCAAAGATGGCCCACTTCAAAATTGTATAGTTATCCATACTATCCATACTATATACTATATATACTATATATACTATTATACTATACTATACTATATACTATATATACTATTATACTATATACTATTATACTATCCATACTAATATTATAAATGCGAAAGTGTGTCTGTCTGTCTGTCTGTCTGTCTGTCTGTTACCTCTTCACGCTAAAACCGCTGAACCGATTTAGATGAAATTTGGTATATAGATAGTTTAAGTCCCGGGGAAGGACATAGGATACTTTTCATCCCGAAAAAAAATGTGTTCCCGTGGGATGAGCGGGTAACACCGCGGGGCACAGCTAGTAACTTATAACGGTCGAACGAATTCAAATTTCGCGCCCATGTTCTGTTAGTACCATAGACATAAGTTAAGTCTATGTCTACGGGCCATCTTTGGCGCAGGTACCTTATTTATCTCGGGCTGTTTAGGAGTTCCTACGGCCACCTTCCGTCTCCATCAGATCAGCTCCAAGACACCAAGATAAATGTATTATCACGTGAACTACATACAGTTTAACCAAAAAGAGTAGAAATTAAAAAGTGGCAATACTGTAGTGTCGTCCGTTTCTAATCAATTTAAGAAAACGGGTACGACACTACAGTATTGCCACTTTTTAATTTCTACTCTTTTTACTACTAATTTCTTTAATTTCTACCCATTTAGAAAAAAAACGAAAACCTTAATAGACAATAAAAAAATATATAATTTATCGAACCTGCACGGCTAGCATAACTTTGACACGCGACTCTTTCTCGCGCGGGATATACTACCTGTCTCTATCTGTACAGTACTATGAGATAGTGACGGATGATGCTATCTCGCGCGACATGAGTCGCATGTCAAAGTTACGCTAGACGTGCTGCTCACAAAATTTCACTAGAATCGGTTGAGATATAGCGACCTCTGTAGGCGAGAACAGCCGGGAATACGGATTCATTACATACTAAAGAGCTTTTGCTTAAGCTGAAAATGGACACGCTTCGTTAGCTTGGACAAAAAGATTCTTACCAAAGGAAATTAATATTACATAAGATTTCATTTTCGGTAGCCTCTAGAACATAAATAAAAAATCCACAATCGACTCAGTCGAGACAATATTACAATAATAAAGTCATTTTATGGTTTTCAATTACACTGTTGATCAAGTTTCTACATTGTTAGATTAAATGTGTCCGTAGATAACCATGTACAATACAATACAATACAACAATTCTTTAATGCACACCAACAAGAAAAATGTTACAACTGAAATCTTAATTTATAAATGGTAGGCAATAGGCGGTCTTATCGCTAAAGAGCGATCTCTTCCAGACAAACTTTGGGTAGAGGATTGAGCAAAAATAAACAACAAAAGAGTAGGTGGTGAGATAATAAATTCAGCAACATAAATAACATATGTCATACACAGTATAAGTAAATAAATATATTTAAAGATAAACATACATATACAGGGTGGAACAGATCGAAGGACTTTTAAGCAAACAGGGAATTGTTTAGACTGAGTACTTCATTTTTCACCAATGAACTATGTCAATATTTCCATTTTTCATGTAAGTTAGGGCTTGTGCACAAATCACGCGAGGTTCGATAGAGGGGAGGGGGGATTACGAGGGATTGCGACCCATAGAGGCGATAACAATCGGAAATGTCCACACAAAGTCCAAAAACTTGTACAAATATAAAACGGTCGCTTTAGTTATGGACTACAGAACGACAGACTGAATACAGTGATTGAATAGATCGAGCGAGCGCAGCTTTCCGTTTCAGCTTGGTAAAATGTTTTTCCGTATGTTTTGATGTTCGAATATCCAGTTGTCTAGATTTCCAATTATTCTCGTCTATAGGTGGCATTCCCCAACCGATTCTCACGATATAGAGAGTAGGTTCTATATGTAAGTATATAGATTATTTATTTGACGATTCCATTTCTCGAAATTTTTCAAATGGCGGAAATATGGGAGTTTTGCCATTTCATGGTTGGCCCCATAGCATAGTAAAAGTTGCTCAGTGTGACCCTCCCCGTCACCCACTGGCACTCCCATTTACGCCTAAAAAGTCACCCTGTATACAGGGTGTCCCAAGACTATGGGACATCAAGGGAAAGTACCTTAAATATCGTAGATAGGATATTTTGCTGAAAGAAGACTTTATGTTATTTTTAAAGTTAGTAATTCTGCATTTAAATTTTCTAAGAATTACTTGCTTAATAATTATTCGTCGTCGGCAATAAGTAATTTTCTTGAAATTTGACTCAAACATTTTACGTTGTTCCTTTATTTTAAGATACTATCGCCGTTTATTCGGCAGAATTATGATGGACTTCTTAAAATGTATGTAACACCCTAATGTATGTAATGACCATGATTCTAGCAAATAAATGATATCTTATCTTAGGAAGAATTAGTATTTTTTGTCCATTCTTTCGATTGGCATCATAAAAATAGGGGTATATTTTTTTCACATTTAAGTCGGTTCGACTCCCAGACGAAGCAAGTAATTCGTGGAAAATCTTTAAATGCAGAATTACTAACTTTAAAAATAACATAAAGTCTTCTTTCAGCAAAATATCCTATCTACAATATTTAAGGTAGGTTCCCTTGATGTCCCATAGTCTTGGAACGCCCTGTATATAAATTCATATTTTCCGACCCATTGCATACCTATTTAATTTAACGAACAATTTAAAAATCATATCAACAGTGAAATTGGAAACCGTAAAATGAGGAAGTAGGTAAGTTACCAGAACGGGTCTTTTACTTCTATTTAAGAGACAGAATACACGCTTGAAAAAAATGAAAACTCATGTGTTGTTCTGTTTATTTGGTAAGTCTGTTATAAAATTCTAAAATTGTAGTGCAAATCGGTTCTGTAATAATTATAAAAATATTCTTATAAGATTTTATTTCACCGTCATTTACACATTACGCTCATACAATGTACATTTGGTGTCGGCGTGTTAGAGTTAAACCACATTAACTCTTCCAAGCAAATGAACTGTCAAACCATTCAAATTGACTAGTTGTATGATTTGACAGTTTATTTGCTTGGAAGAGTTCCTTATCGTAGTTTGACTCCATGTTACTCCCCCATTCCTCCCTATCAGATGCCTCTAGTCTGCCTCGTTTTTCGACTTGTATGAACGCAGTTTAGCGTAGACGCTGTCTACGTACAGTTCCGACCAAAAAGAATAGAAATTAAAAAGTGGCAATACTGTAGTGACCTCCCTTTCTAATCAATATAAGAAAACGGGGACGACACTACAGTATTGCCACTTTTTAATTTCTACTCTTTTTGGTCGCACTGTAGGCGACTCCGGTAGTCACCCTGTTTGTGCTAAAACCTGCTCCCTAATAAGCATAATACGAATATAATAAGGAGAGAGGTCATTCTTTACTTTAGGAAAAATCTCAACACATTCTAACGGAAAAGCCACGGTTTCGGTTTTAGCGGCGCGTGGGGCGGCAAACATGCCACGTACACCGCGCGATCCGTCCGCGTACAATCTGAACAAAAAGAGTAGAAATTAAAAAGTGGCAATACCGTAGTGTCCCCGTTTTCTTAAATTGATTAGAAAGCGACGACGCTACAGTATTGCCACTTTTTAATTTCTACTCTACGCGGTTGCCGCAGTGGTTAAGCAACTGCCTCAGTAGGCTCAGTAGCCGACGGTCCTGGGTTCGAATCCCGGCCAGGGCAAATATTTGTGTGAACTCGAATATTTGTGTCTGGGTCATGGATGTTATTTGTATTTAAGTATGTATTTATCTATATAAGTATGTTTATCGTCGTCTGGTGTCCATAACACAAGCCTACTAGAGCTTACTGTGGGACTAGATTGATTTGTGTGAGGTTGTCCGATATTTATTTACTCTTTTTGGTCAGACTTTGGATAAAATACTGTTGTGTTAAGAATTTAATAATATTTGTTCTGTATATTGTGACAGTTCTGACGGTGCTAGACGTCTCCGCGCTGGGTTTGAGGAGTCACATTAGAAAACGCGCCCAAGATGATGGGTAAGTATTTATTTCTCAAACATGCAATGAAATATCGTCATAGCGTGCGTTATAACAGGCTTCGAAGTATCACGTTTCGGGCGGAACAACTCGAGAGAACTGCAAAGGAATTTTATACAAATTTGAAGGCCTAAGCCGGGAAGCATTTTTTTTAACAATGGCGTCCGTGTTCATAAACAGGCTAAACAGCTGATTTATATTGTTTTTGAGTGGTGTGTTTTTTTATTTCATTGCATATGTTTGAGAAGAACACTATACACGCCTTAACCTGGCCCTGTCAATCCGTTTCTGTGTTATCATTATCAGCGGCATATCATAATACTCCCCTATTCCCTTGTTACCTGTATGAATCTCATAAAATCGTGAGTGTTTTAAATCCATTATTACGACAAAATAAAACTTAGAAATACTGTTCAACGAAAAGTATAGTCGGCTATAAAATCTTGTCACAAAATATTTTTTTTGACAGAAACTTATTTAAAAGCAGACTTGATCTTGAAGGGAAGGTGGTTACAAAGGAACACTTGTAATGTAGGGTATTTTTATACGGAACTATTGATACAGAGATCAAAGAACTGGCGGATGAGTCCGGGAATCGAACCCGGTACCTCAGGATTACCGGTCCAATTTCTTAACCTCTCCACCACCCTTACGCCAAAGAACCTTTCGATGTTTTCCTTATGCGTTGTGTGTCGATCTTTGCATCGTTTATATTGAAAGGCTTTCCACCTTTATTTAAATTCTTCTTCGTGCTTTGATCTTTATCAATAGTTCAATATAAAAAAATGTAGTGATGTGTACCCACATTAAAGTATTGTGAGACATTACATGTTTGATAAATTTAGGTTATTTTTGTTGTGTTTTAGCATGTCGATTGAAGATGAACCCAGATACAACAATCGCGAGGAAGGCACGGGCGTTCTGGATCAGATTCTTGCCGTTTTTTCTGACACATTCAACACATTCGTCCAAGATCCAGAGAACCGCGCTCGGTTTCATCGTGAGTTCATCATTATATTCATCACAATAATTGTCATCATCGGGAACATTATACCGGGTGTCGATCCGAATGGGTTAATAGGGATAAGACGACGACGCGGTTGGCGCAGTGGTTAAGCAGCTGCCTGCTGAGCCGACGGTCCCGGGTTTAAATCCCGGCAAGGGCAAATGTTCGTCATTCGTATTAGGGTCATGGATGTTATCTATATACGTGTTTATATATGTATATCGTCATCTAGTACCCATAGTACAAGCTTTGCTTAGTTTGGGACTAGGTCGATTTGTGTATGACTGTCCCTTAATATTTATGTACATTAACCCCACAGAACAACCACAGAAGCCGCCAACATTGGAGATCAATACCAACACAGTCCTGCATGCCATAGAGAAGCTACTGTCTTCTGACAAAGTCAAGAAGATTACCAGAAACCTGGCGCGTCAGGCTGCGATTGTTTATAGAGCGATCGAGAACCAGTTCTAAAAAAAGTACGAGCGTTTAATAAAAAGCGTATTTTTTTTTCAGAATTTTTTTTTTTTTTTTTTTTACTTTTGTTACGTATAATCGCGTGTACATTCGATCCTCGTATACAGTCCGACTTAAAAGAATAGAAATTAAAAAGTGGCAATACTGTAGTGTCGTCCCCGTTTTCTTATATTGATTAAAAAGGGAGGAACTACAGTATTGCCACATTTTAATTTCTTCTCTTTTTGGTCGGACTGTAAGGTTATCCTGTCTCAACTCCGTAACATTATTTCCTATCTGTAGCGTTTCGTCAAATTTTCATTTTTTTCGTAAAACCCGTAATATTTTCAGTATTTTATGAACATCGTTTTTTTAAAAGATGCTGCTTGGTTTGTTTTATAATTATTCTAAAACATTAACAGCTTTGAGAAAAAATGGTTTTCTGACAAATGAAAACTTGGTGAAACGTTATAAATGGGAAACAAAAATTATTGCATAATGATTGCATATAAGATAAAGAACTGCCATTACATTCCAAATCGTTGCATTTTTGTATGAAAGAGTATTAAATTTCTATGAAGATGGCGCATTGGGAATAAAGTATGTTTTCGCACAAAAGTTTGGGAGACTTCTTTTCGTGTTTCGATTCGAATGTACCTATACCCACAAGCGATTCTGAATAAGACAGGCCTAAATAATCAATTTCTATAAAAAAGGTCATGTATTATTTTTTATAAACGCTCATTCAGCAAAAAAATTATAAAAATGAGTCAATATAGGTTTAATGCGTTTTATTTTTGTGTTTCCGCGCCACTTTCGTCAACTTTTTACGAGTTTTTAGTTTCTCTCTGCATATATAATATACAGAGTGGAACATTTCTAGACTGGAGTGACAGGATAGAGTCATCTAAGTGATCTACAATCGACCTGAAGCTGGAATTAAAGGAAAAATAAAAACAACTAAAATATTTGAATATCAGGGACAACCCTACTTATTTGAAGTTTTATTTAAAGCCTGACCAGAAATATATGAGGATTGTCAAGAGGGCGCAATTTATAGGATTTACATGGCAAACATTTTGCAACCAATCGCAACCCACTACAATGACTAGTATTAGTTTTAAATACCTGTCAGTTCCACTATGTTAACCTCGTAATATCATTTAATGAAATGCACTCTTTTCCTGACTGTTTTTCGTGTAGTAAACACATGTACACTATATTTATAATCTTACGGTGAAAAGTTTTCGGCATTTTCTTTGGATAATTTTAAATATTCGCCTTTTAAAGAAATCACCACGAATGACATTGACATTGTTGACAAACCATCATAAAATCATTGCCAGTATAAGAAATTAGTTCCAGTGAAATTCCGCAATATGGCGCATCCTCATATATTTCTGGTCAGGCTTTACATTTTAAATTGACACCTCTCTTTACCTTAAGCGATGTTCAAAAGTTGCTAGGGTTGATACGTGCAGATTTTTACACTTACGTTAAACAAACTGTATCTCAAAAACGGATTGAAGTATGTATGTAGTTTATTGGTGTAAAATAAAATACTCAGCCTGGACAATTTCCTGTTTGCTCAAAAGTCCTTCGATCTGTTCCACCCTGTATATGTTATATGAGACCGTCTGGTCATTATATGAAGTTGTATATCCTATGTGTTGTTTTATCTCGTGAGAGGCACCGTCACCATAATGCGACAAATCAAGTAAATGTACACAAGGAAGAATAAAAAAAGGGGAATTTTATCCAAAATATGTTTATTAAATATCAGTACAGTTTTCATCTGTTTACATTTTTACACAAATTACAAGAACACCATTTTATATTTATTTAAAAATTTAAATATATTTACAACGACAATGTGAAGATTGGAAAAAAAACTTAATTAACTATTTGAACGGTGAATAAAGACGTAAGTACCTAAAGCTGTATCTCCACGGGCGAGCGAAGCGAAGCGAGACGAGAATAAGGAAGGTACAGTTTTTTGAAGACAATTAATAGTAATAGTTTCAGTAAAAAAATATAGTGGATAAATCACGGTGAGGAAAAATATAAAATTAAATTGAAAGAGCTTTGGTCTCTAGATCCTTATAGCAAGGACTATCGGAAAAGATATAATTTCAGTGTCATTAAAACTCTTTACAACTTTATAAATGAATAAAACATGTAATGGATCATTTCTTAATGTAGGTAGGTACACACCATAATTTTTACATTAAAGGATTGATACAAAGATTAAACCACCAGAGATCTTCCACCAGGTACATAACTCATTTCGAATTTTCTTTAAGCTTTGAACTTTCTAACCCTATTTAAATTTGTCCGGCAAACGCGTGCACGTGCTGTTTGTTTTTATTTTTAATGAAAATTGGGCGGCGATTATTATTCTCGCTCTACCTCGATTCGCCTCGCCTCTTCAGTGGAGAAATACCTTAAACATTCATGCCATTATAGCGGTGAATGGTATCCGAGTCATTTTCAAAATACATGTACAATTGTACATAGTTAAAGGCTTAATAAAAACAAAATTACGATCGCTTCTTTTGTGTTACGAACGTTACTCAAACAAAATATATGGGTAACTATCGTAACACAAAGGAATCAATTAAGTTTTGTTTCAATGAAAGGCCTTAACTATGTACAGTCGAGTTCATTTACATCTACACACTTACGAGAACAAAAATATCTGAACACGATTTTATGCTCCTGACTATAGGGTCGTGTTCAGATATTTTTGTTCTCGTAAATGTGTAGATGTAAATGAACTCGACTGCACATGTTTTTGAAAATGGCTTATCCAACTTTCCGTTGACATTCAAAGAGTTGAGCACAATACTGTCGAAATTACCAGTAACACATGATTGCAGCTGCACACTACTCGCAAAGTTGACAGAAGTTGGGCGAATATAATATTGTGGAGAGACACTTCGCTGCTGAAACTCACTTCGGCCAACCT
Organism: Apotomis turbidana; assembly: GCA_905147355.2. Taxonomy (NCBI): domain Eukaryota; kingdom Metazoa; phylum Arthropoda; class Insecta; order Lepidoptera; family Tortricidae; genus Apotomis; species Apotomis turbidana. Next base: position 7,062,729 of record LR990305.1, on the reverse strand, counting down.
CGCCTCGGCCGACTTCGGCCAACCTCGCCTCGGCCGACTTTGGTCAACTTCGCGAGTAATGTGGAGCTAGGGAAAGTTAAGTACAATATCGACAAAATTACCAGTAACATATCGTCGAGGATAGTGCAATACCGCGTTAATAACGTTGCCATTTTAATAAAATACTTAGCATTTGTTTGAATATTGATTCGTATCTACACTTGTTACTTACGCGGTATTGCACTATCCCCGACGATATGAAAAAAATCTGGTAACACAATTATGAAAACAGGCATTCTTTAAACACTAATGTAAACTAATCTAATCTAATTCGTCAATTGGGCGCACCAAATACGTTATTTTAGTAATCGGACAATATACTTAATCTTCTAAGCTAATTACGACTCAGAGGTCCCATAGACACGATGGATATCATCCAGAGATGGGCATTAGAGACATTTTCAAAAAACATCTACATAGTTAAAGGCTTAATAAAAAACAAAATTACGATCGCGTCTTTTGTGTTACGGAAGTTACTCATATAAAAGATATGGGCAACTATCGTCACACAATTAAGTTTTGTTTTAATTAAAGCCCTTAACTATGTGATACATTATTTTGAAAATGACTCATTAATCGATTAAAAATTTAATCAATCGCGATTAAATTAATCGACAGAGTTTTTGATTAACGATTAATTAATCGTTATTTTAATCGATTCAATTTCACAATTAATTCTTGATTTAAAGTTAGAATACGCTCATTTGTGCACAAACACTTGAGTTAATAGATTACATTTTGCTATGTCGGTTATCATACAGTCAGCAGCAAAAGTAAGCTAAGCTAGCTAAGCTACCATGCTCACAATAGGCATGACTGATGCATCAAGTTTTGTTGCAAGTCTTCAGTATAATGTAGTTATATGAAAAAAAAAATGTTCAATATGTCTATTTGTCTAAAACCAAAAATGTTCATGATATCATCTAAATACGCATTTGTCCCATAGTCGCATTTGTCCCAGAGTCGCAATTACCTCAGGCGACATTATTCTCATTTAACGACTGTTCATTACATAACTATAACATAACTTAAAATAGAAATTATATATACACGATTAAAGCGAGTAAAGCACCATTAAAAATAAAAGTAAATTTATTTACAAAACTATAAGGATTGCACTTATTGAAAATAAATTAAGTTATGGCATTCAAAAGTGATCTTAAGTAAAGTAACACCTGAACGCGCGTCCAACGTGTTAACAAAAACATCAAGAATATGTTACCTACAGTTATAATTAGGGTACTAAAATATTTATCATAGTAAAATGAAATTTAGATTCAATTTATGTACGCGAACATATTGGGACGAAACAACTTTTTGACCATCACAAATCTGTCCACAACTTATAATTAGTTTCTTTATATAGAATATTTTTATCAATTCTGTTTTAATGTGGAAATACCACATTTTTATTTTTATAAATACATAGATTCAAGTCCGAAATAAAGAGTTTGAATTTGAATTTGAATGAATATTGACACATAGGTAAATTATGAAGAAAAAATTTGTGTTATCCACTGCAATTTAAGATTTCGATTTACGTTAAATCGTTCAATGCCCCAACTGTTAAACCTAATAAAAATAAAATATGTACATATATTAGAAGCCCGGTTTCTTGGTAACTTCAGAGACATTTTGAGTAACGGCGCAGTCAAAAAGTTGATCCGTACCCAAAGGGTAAAAACGGGACCCTATTACTGAGACTTCGCCGTCCGTCCGTCTGTCACCAGGCTGTATCTCAAGAACGGTGATAGCTAGACAGTTGAAATTTTCACAGATGATGTATTTCTATTGCCGCTATAACAACAAATACTAAAAATAAAATAAAATAAATATTTAAGGGGGGCTCCCATACAACAAACTTACAGTTAATGGTACGGAACCCTTCATGCGCGAGTCCCACTCGCACTTGGTGTATTTTTTATGCACAAATAATTACGCCTACTGGCGGCCCAGTGTCAAATCATTCGCGTCGCGTTAAATTATGTTTAAACTTAAAATACGTAGCTTTTTTACAAAGAGACTGGGCGCAAATATTCAGTGCGAAAGCTCGGTTCGGAAATTCGAGTAGATATTCACCTAAACTTTGGCGGCGTCTTTGTTGTTCAGTTACCTACAACTGAACAACAAAGACGCCGCCAAAGTATATGCGGCTTTGTTTGAGGAATGAGTGAGATAACAATAGGATTTTGTCAACTTTAGGTGAATATCTATCCGAATTTCCGATCGCCGGTCATGATACCATGACACGCCTTGTTCACTCGACAATTCATCATAACATGACAATGTTTGGCGTAACCTATCTGATATTAAACTAAAAAAAAAAGCAATTTTGTAATGGAGCTTCCATATTTTACTGCAATTTGTGGCCGGCAACTATAGCCGTCCTTCTCTGACACCCTACGTTAGAGGCGGATGCAAATAATGGCCGGCCACAAATTGCAGCAAAACATGGCCCGTTTAGATAAGCTCCTTAATACACATCAATTGAGCAATTTCGATGCTATAAAAGTTACAAAAAGAAACCGAATAGCATAAAATAGGTGATTATTAAAATCGATTGAGTTATGGATACAGTATGGTATCCGAGAGCATTTCTAGCATGTTAAATTAAATGACAAAACCCTTTTGAACGTCAAAGACGGCAACTGATGTTTTTTGTTGTTTTTCGGGTTTACCAAGTGACTTTTTAATTTTTATTTAATTCACGCCATTGGAAAATTGTGCCCCTGACACCGACGTCGTCTAGTGACGTGCAAATTTCAATGATCAATAACTTTAAAATTCAAACAGCTACATTTTTTTTCAACCCCTGTTGATTTTAGGGCACTGCTTTTTTTATGGTGTCAGGGCACGGTGAATTATTTTACAACTTAGCGATTAAAAAGTTTATGTCTCTATTTTCGATAAACTCTATACATTTGTTATTTCATAATGATTTTGTCACAACCATTTCAATTACATTGCGAAATGTCTAATATAAATTTTTTTTTCGTAAAATAATCATAAAAATAATAACATGATCTGTATTTAATGATAATTAAAAGTAAATAAATAACGAAATTGCAAATTAAAAAGGTAACTTGAAATATGTAAAAAGTTTAGTACGAATCTAAAATTACACTTAAAGCTATCTTATTTTATACATTTCATTTGGTCTGTACATATATCTATTTAATTATAATGGGAACATTCCCGACTTTTAATAATTCCTTTAAAAATATTTGAATGAGGGTTTTTCTTTAAGTTTAATTGAAATTAAGTAAGTATAGCAACGTATAAACAAACTATGAGCATAATTACATACATATGTTTATATTATACCTAAATTATAAAATCTTTTCTAGCAAGTCACAATTCTGTAATCCCTTGTTTTATAGAGAAACGTTTGATAGAATTTTTATTTCATAGAAATTTCATATCATCGATGGCTTTTTTTTCTGAATAAAACATTTTGGGATGTTACACAGACCTAAAGTAAACTAATCTATAAGTTTACAAGATTTTTGAAAAATGTATGATTTCTGAGGTTAAATTTGTCTATGAAATTAAAATTCTATGCAGCATTCGGTGATGTTTTTTCTATAAAAGAAGAGGTTCCCACACCATATCGAAATATCAATAAGTACAAATATTGTATGTATTTATGAATCATTTTCAAAATACATGTACATAGTTAAGGGCTTTAATTCAAACAAAACTTAAGGGTCGATTGCAAGCAAATTGTACATAGTTAAAAGCTTAGTTAACAAAAAATCACGATCGCTTCCTTTGTGTGACGAAAGTTAGTCATACAAAATGTATGGCTAACTTTCGTCACACAAATGAATCAATTAAGTTTTGTTTTACTTAAAGCCCTTTACTATGTTTTTTTTTTACAATCGTCCCTTAATTGATTCCTTTGTGTAACGATAGTTACCCATATCTTTTGTGAGAGTAACTTTCGTAACACAAAAGAAGCGATCGTAATTTTGTTTTTATTTATTTATTTAAACTTTATTGCACATAATACATAAGTAAAAGTACAAATGGCGGACTTAATGCCTTTAGGCATTGTCTACCAGTCAACCACTCTTTTATTAAGCCTTTAAGAGTACATGTCTTTTGAAAATGACTTATACGCTATCTTTCTTTTCCCAACTAAACTAAAATGGTAGGTGTGTTTAACACGTAGGTACTCTCTCCAGACTGACTACCCTTTGAACGCCAAAGACGGCTGTGGCCGACAGCTAACATTCGAGCCACTGACGCCACGTCGCCCCCAGACGTCCAAATTTCAATGATCAAATAATAATACTGTATTTGATGACAGCTCAAATGAGCTACTCTTTATGAAACGTCAAAAACGATTTGTTAGTATGAAGTTTTTATGAAGATACTGGCATGTGACGTCATAACAAGCAGTAATCAAAACACGTCTTTTTAGTTTTTGTCCAATAGGCTAGTTGACTCATGTAAAATTGTAATATACTAATGTTTATTCCGTATTACTATACGGAAGAAGCATTTAGCGAAGCAAAACTAAATATATATTTTTCAATTCATAAAAGTGAATGTCCTGTAAAGATAACTGAAAGTCTACTTTGACGACTTCGAATAGTGCCGTCCCTCTCTATTTCCTGTCAAAGTATATTGGATATTGGAGTGAGCGGAATGGCACTATACGACGGTCGAATTTCGAATATTTACAGGTCACGCCACAGATTAGCAAAAGGCCAAAATGGCGGACGGCGTTTTTGACTGTTCATGAAATTTCTAATTTTCAATTGATAAAATTTAGCTTTCTAGCTTTCACAAAATTACAATTCATTTTTTTTAGAGCTAGTAAGATCATTATTAACCATTTCAAATGTATTTCAAAACTGGGTCTACTAGCCTATTGTAAATAGTAGAATGTCCAAAAGTTGGTGGTAGTTTATTTGGTTCCGTGTATTTTTGAATGTATGTTTAGTGGTTTTAATGATACAATTTATTTTCACTATATTCAAATACCGTATTCTAACAAATACGAGTATTTTCCAATCCTTGTAGATTTTGGAGCACTTTTTTTTTCTGGTGTCAGTGGTGAATTTATTGCGCTTATGACGCTCAAACGGTTAATACAGAAAATATATAAATATGAAGTAAGTACGAAATCGACCCTCATTAGACTAGCCAATGCATTTTACAGAACAGAACCGTAAAACTACCCAACTAGTCCAATCATCCAAAACAAAACTCGTTAATTTTTATCAAAATCCATATTCTATCAGTGATTTTATACGTTTATATTTAAGTTTGTTTAATTATGTTCACTAGTTTATTCGTTATAATTCAAGTTAACGAGTAATTTTCGGATTAAATTGGGCCATAGTTGTGTAAACTGGACTACAGTTGGGTAGTTTAACGGAACATTATTGGTTCAACCAACATTATACCTCGAGTTTAACACGTCTAGCATAACTGACACGCGACTCTGTCGCGCGACAAATAATCCCCGTCACTTTCCTTTCAATATCGTGCGAGTGAAACAGATGATGCTGAACGCGACGAGCGAAGACGCGACAAGATATACAGCCCTGCAGGCCGTCTAGCATATAAATGTTGCGCGACTCATGTCGCGTGACATAGCGTCACCTGTCACTCTCTTAAGGTACTGTATAGAAAGAGATAGGCTGGTCGGATATTCAGATGCTTTTATACCTACACTACACTTCGCCATCGGCGTTGATGTTGAGTTGTATGGAGGCAGACCCTATACCAGGTGTTTCCTGTAATAGGAGTAATAAATTCAAATATAGATTCTACTCTTCAAATTGAACAACATTTGTTCAGCAACTTTAAAAAAAAGTCAGTTTTCAGAATTTGATTATTTCAAACAAATTAAATAGTATTTTCAATATACGTCGTCGAGCATTGACATAGCTGTCACTCTACTAATATCGGACATTTCGCAATACATTGCATCTTTGTCTAAACATTATCTACAAAATATCGTTTAATACACGTTATTTTCAGAAGTTGCTTAACAAATGTTGTCCAGTTTCAAGCGAAGAATCTATTTTAATTGATCGCTCCTATTACAGGAAACACCCGGTATATTTAATTTTATTATTGTAATTACCATTCATTTTAGTGTTATTGTATCTTCTTGACGTATCCGATATAACAGATTGGCTAATTTAATTAGTTATCATTTTATTTTATAGTAAGCATAAACATATTTCGTAATAGTTGAATTAATTGCACGTTAATTAAATAACATTTAGTAGATCTATACATTTAAAGCAACTTCAATTAGTCAATTTAATAACTAATATTAGTACGTTTGAATGTTAGCCTAATTAGTTAAAGTAGAAATTCAAGGATTCATTCAATTATTTCGAGTCCGTCTCCATACAGCTCCAGCAACCGACACCAATAGGTATAAAAGCATCTGAATTTCCGATACCTGGAGACCTGGGGAGTGCCCCCGCCAAGACGATAGGTAATATATCTCGCGCGAGAAAGAGTCACGTGTTACAGGTGTCTTAGAGGCGCATCTTTGACATGTCAAACATAATTCAGATCTAGTGAATAATATATATATATATATATATTTTTTTTTAATCTGCGGGTCCTTGGGGGCCCTTTGCGTGATTTGGGACTGACACGCTTCGTCCATTTGGACAATGCGCCGAGATAATAATAATAAAGTTTTGCCATATTTGTTTGGGAAAGCATTACTATCTCAACTTTTGCACCAAAGTTCACAGAGAAAGCATGCTAATACGAACGTTCCTGACAAAATACGATGGTGAAACGTTAATGATTAGATCTGTTTTTTATTAAAGACATGTCGAAGAATATAATAATGAACATAAAGCCATTGTATTTGTTTTTTTAACTACAAAGAAAATAAACCAACTATACAAAGTACACAAAAAAACACTTTGTGTACCTCGAATCCATCTTGACCATAAGATACAGTCATAAATGTTTGACATAATTTCCATTACTCAAAATAGTAATACAGCCATTTAATTTTGAGCATTCGGTTCTTCTGAATACTGTTCCTAATTCCTGTAAAGCTAATCGCTCTAGAATTATGACTAATCATTTTATGACAAACATTAAATCATGACTTTCAATAATCACACTGAAAAAAAAATAGGTCAACTACCTACTTGTTGTTTAGTAGTAATTCTGCTTAGAAGTAACTACGAATTATCCTAAACTTATTTGGTTACTAGTAGCCCTCAGTTTGTCAGTCCTCTGATTAATGTAACTAGCAGCTAACATTTGGGCTACTATGAACATTTTTTTTTCAGTGCATGGTCCATAATGTTTTATATAATTTCCGTAAAAAAACATATTCGTACGGTTGATATACAATAAAGTATACCATTCGTTACAATATACAAAGCAATAGTATATTAAACCAAAATACTATTAAAATTATATAAAACATCGTTTATCTAAAGGATCCGCGTGGTACAAATTGCACTTACAATAACCTAAATAAAATGGCCGCCGCTATCAAAATGGCGGCCGGTAGCAGCGCAGGTCCGTTGCACGTTAGTATGTCGCTCGGATATAGGTTAGGAGGCATGGCTTCTTCTCCACCTTTGCAGTATTCTCCACGGGACTGAAACAAGTAAAAATTATGAATTAAATATAAAAAAATTAGAACATGGACGAATGTGTGTATTTTTAACAATGTTTGATGATGCTAATGTACAAAGTTAATACTCACCTAAATGAGATAAAAATCTAAAAGTAGGTAATACAGTATGCGATACTTAGCTAAACAAGGGGATCTTTATACTTGGGCAGACGACCCCTCCCTTATGCAGCCATCCTCGCTTGACGAAGACCTGGAGTTGACCAGCTGTAGCAACTGTAGCAATAGCTACAGCTTTAAGTAAGTATAGCAAAGTCTGTCACTCCCTCCCTTGTACAGCCATCCTCGCTTGACGAAGACCTGGAGTTGACCAGCTGTAGCAACTGTAGCAATAGCTACAGCTTTAAGTACGTATAGCAAAGTCTGTCACTCCCTCCCTTGTACAGCCATCCTCGCTTGACGAAGACCTGGAGTTTTCCAGCTGTAGCAGCTGTACCAATAGTTGCATCTTTATAGATGCAACTATTGGTATTAGTACTTATGTACTTACTACAAACTCAGCCCTGCCGACCCCTTCCTTGTGCAGCCATCCTTGCTTGACAAAGACCTGAAGTTGTCTATCTGCAGCAGCTGTACCTATTGGTACAGCTTACATATGACCTTACCGCATACTCAGCCCCACAAACTCTTCCCTAGTTAGCCTCGCTCCTCGCTTGACTTGACGAAGACCTTTTTTTTATGTCATAGGGGGCAAATGAGCAACCGGATCACCTGATGGAAAGCAATCACCATCGCCCATAGACACCTGCAACACCAGAGGAGTCACAAGTGCATTGCCGGCCTTTCAGGTGGGAGTATGCTCTTTCCTGAAGGTTTGAACGTCGTATCGGTCCGGAAATACCGCAAGCGACAATTCATTCCGCAATGCAGTTGTGCGAGGCAGGAAATTTCAAGAAAAACGCATAGTTGTGGACTGCCAACTATCTAAGACCTGAAGACCTGGAGTTGTCCACCTGTAGCAGCTGTCCCAATAGTAGCAGCTATAAGAACTCACCGCAAACTCAGCCCCGCAGACCTCCCTACACGGAGGGCACACGACCCCTCCCTTGTGGAGCCATCCTCGCTTGATGATGCGGACCTGGAGCACCTGGCCCGCGTGGAAACAGCTGTACGAGTAATTGCCCACCTGCAAGTTTAAGTTAAAGTCTACAACATTGCCACCGGCTAAGGCATGAAAAATTTAATGGCTCTCGCGTCAGGTTCAGTGGTCCAATAGGTAGTGGACGCCCGTGTTGGCCCGGAAAGCCGTTGGAGACGCAAGTTCGAAACCTGCCTGAACCATTAAACTTTTCGCTTTATTGTAAACATTTGTGTTCAATGTATAGTACCTAGGAAATTTTGGAGGTACCTACACGATAAGATAGATGTGTATTGCAGCACTAGAGGTGCTGGAAATGAGTGAGCTGGCAAGATGAAAAACAAAAAGTTACCACAATATGCAGGCGGCCGCTTTCACATTTATATTTGTAGCAGCCCGAGCCCCAATGTTGCCATTCTCGTATCTGAAAAAAATAATTAAGTAGGTGGGCCATTTTTTCTAAAGTTGTACACCCCACCTTTTTTCCCCCATATTTTGGGTATTTTCTACTCAGAATCACAAGCTCTTTCGATCTAATTAGGAGAAAAAAACTGTCTCAATGTTTTTTCGTTCCATTCCGTTACCATTTCCATATAACCTACTACAGCGGTAACGGAATGGTAAAACGGTAAAACAAATAATGTATGAATATTTTGGGACAGTTTTTTCTCCTAATTAGATCGAAAGATATCGTGAGTCTTAGAAAATACCCAAAATATAGAAAATTAAAAAAAAAAGAACAATTTTAGAAAAAATGGCCCAGGTATGTATGTATGTAAGTTGATTGATGATGATGACATATTCTATACCTACATAAATTAGATGACTTCCAATAGGCGTGCGCACTATTTTTTTGAGGACGTCAGGCGATTCTATATCTCATTGGGATCAAATGTCTATATCGACGGCAAAAAGCGTAAACGCTATAAACGCCACGGCAATTCATTTGTAGTCTAAGTATAGTTAGTCCCTATACTTAGAATGCTCTAAAAGTCAGAAATGATCGTTAAAGTTCAACATTGCTACATACGAGTAGCACTAGAAACGCTCCATACGAATCTACGAAATTGATATGACTCGATTGAAAAGTGGTGTTATTCAGTTCCCTTATCACTGGAGGCATTGAAATTTGATTTGTCTGCCTGCCGAAGCTGATTGAGCGGGCGGGACTAGTGATGCCGTGCTAAGGTAAAAGGCAACTTGTCCATAGACACAGATTATATGGAGCTCCATACAAAAAGGTCGCCTTTTAGGTTAGCACGGCAGAGTGCGTATGAGGGTTTAGGGGTCCATATTGGCTCACATAAACTTCCTATTAATAATTGTAATTAAAGTCAGGTGGGGTAAGAGAAACACATTGGGGTAAGGGAAACACTTAAAATAAATCACAGTGTGTGTGGTGAATCCGATTTTTGGAAACAAAACTAGGTAAAAAATAAATGTCGCTGCAGTAGATTATATAGAACATATTGCAAGGTGTTCCACTTCCCCCGTGTGTTTCCCTTACCTCACCTGACCTTTGTCATAATTTTTGTAGTCGTAATTTCTACTTTTCTCTGAAACTAATGTCTTTTCAGGATTGCTTTAATACAAACCAAACCTAACTTAATGGATTTTATTCTCAAAACTCTTGTAAAGTTAATAATTTTAGAGTAATCGCTAACGATTTTATGCCAAACAATACGCTATGACAATCAATCGCCAGCTCCGGACTTAGAGGCCAGAGGGCCAGGGCCCTAAGCACTTGGCAAATTAGCAAATTAAATAGTAGGTAGTAGTATTTTGAGTGATAAATATGGTGAAAATTATTATGGTGCAAGTCTTGCTTCTGAGTCGGGGGCCCCTAGACTGGCTGGGCCCTAAGCCCTGGCCTTGTAGGCCTAGGGCTTGTTCACAAATCACGTGAAGTATTTTTCTACAGTGATCGAACTAAGAAAAATAATCTACCACATAAGTAGATACTTTTTCACGGTTTGGTTAAAAATCATTTTTCACTAAATACTTCAAAATAGCGAGTCTATTGTATTGTGGTATATCTTACGAAATTCTAGCGAAAAAATTACACGTTAGGTTGTGAGGGTGGCTAACAAAGAACCTCACCAAATGTCACCAGGGAGGGGGGGGGGTCAAAAAGTAGTTGAAAAACCTCACGTGATTTTATTAAAATTATTAAAACTATCGTGAGACATCTTTAATCATGTATGTATGTATGTATGTATGTAAACGCTTTATTGTACACAACAACTGGTTATAAATACATTGATAACAAATGAAATATGTACAAAGGCGAACTTATCCCTATTAGGGATCTCTTCCAGTTAACCTTTGAGCAATTGAAGGAATGGGTATACGAAGAAAATAGGCAAACTACACTGCGTACAACCAAGATATCTAATCATTATAAAAACGGTTTAAACTCACGTAAAAATTGTCTGGAACGGACCGACACGTTTCCAACTCATTTGGAGCTCTTCATCAGGGGCAGCTATCCATTGAGAGTGGGTCGCCAGATGAGTTCGAAACATGTCGGGCCATTCCTGTCAATTTTTACGTGAGTTTAAACCGTTTTTATAATTATTCTCACGTGATTTGTGCACAAGCCTCTATGGGTAATGAGGTAATTACCTCTGAGGTAATTACTGTCTATCGCTATGTGAAATAATGCGCACGCGGGCTGAGAGCGACGACTGACCTGGCGACATGACTTCTGCTCCCAAACTCGGTCGCTGTGGTCGAAGCACTTCGAGTGCGCTCCGTAGTTCTCCAGAGCGAAGTTCACGTCGGTTTCTGTAACAATGCCAGACCGTTATTATATTTGTTCTTATGGCGTCACTTTTTTGTGTGTTTTAGTAGCCTATAAACACATTTTCTTTTATGATATAGGAGGCAAATGAGCAGATAGATCGCCTGGCAACACCAGAGAACGTAAATTATACTTTAAACTATTACAAATAATTAAATTGACGACGCAGTAGGCTCAGCCTACTGAGCCGGCGGTCCCGGGTTCGAATCCCGGCCAGGATAAATATTTGTGTGATGAACTCGATTTTTTGTTCCTGGGTCATGGATGTTATCTAAATACGTATTTATATAATATGTATATCGTCGTTTAGTACCTACCCATAGTACAGTCGCCATCAGATATATCGCAGCATATAAGGCGTGCACAAATATCTGAATCTGAACATGTACTATAACGCCCAGTCAATAAGAGTCGTGTTCAGATATTTTTGAACGCCTTATATGCTGCGATACATCTGATGGCGACTGTACAAGCTTTACTTAGTTTGGGACTAGGTCGATTTGTGTAAGATCGTCCCTTAATATTTATTTATTTATTTTATTAATTTCCAAATACGAAAGGTTACGGATCTCTACAATATTAATAAAAAGTTATTACAGGGATTACAACTGCAGGGGTCGCTTAACTTAGTTTAGGGTTGTCAACACGCGACCAAGAACAACGCTATGCTTTGTTTTGTGACTGTTTGTTGCCTAAAAAAACCGTACATACTTGGCGTGTTTTCTTCATACTCGCACCTACTCCCGCGGATCAGCACGCTCTTGTGCCGCCACGTGAACTCCTGCAGGTACGGGCAGTAGTCCGCCAGAGACACGGAACCACCGTAATGCGCCTCTTCCCCTGGTGCCACGTTGGGCAACGTGTCGAAATGCTGCAAATAGAAACAAAAAATGTGACTAGGAATAAGTTTCTGTCAAAAAAATCATTTTTGTCACAAGTTTTTATAGCCGACTGTAGTTTTTAGAGCATCTATCATTTGCTCTGATACGATTCTGAAGTCCCCATACTCGGTAGGACTGCTTTATCTATTAGTTTCTAGGGCCACATCATCAGACTAACCCCATGATACCATATTATTAAATTGTCATCAAAGTTAAGTAGGTATACAAAATTTCAACTCAATCAGTTGAAGATATCTGCTTCAAAATTGAGTTGCCAGATTCCACCCATAAGTTCATCAAACCTCGCATATGCTTGAAAAGGCTAAAATACGTTTTTTTTTTCGTTTTGAACACCCCCCATTTTGCAAAAGACGAAATGTGATTCAACAAAAAAATCTGCTCACAAAAATTGACTACAATCAGATGAGAAAAGACGCGTAAGCAGGAAATCTAAATTGGACATCGGAACCTCCATAATTCGGACATACAAAATCATTTCAAACCAAGCGAAATCGGAGGCGCTTTTCTCACTTCGCTCGCTCATAAAATAATACAGTTTACCTGGTAAGCTCGTGGCAGGATGTTGTCGTGTCGGACCAGGTTGCACAGCACGACGGCGGACCGCCGCGGCGAGCACTCGGTGCGCAGCGGGTCCCCTTTGACGCGCTCACAAAATGGCGCCGGATTCTTTCGTCTGGCAAAGACATTAAAAATAAATAAATATCTGACAACCTCACACAAATCGATCTCAAATTAAGCTCAAGAAGGCTTGTGTTATGGGTACTAGACGACGATATACATACTTATATAGATATATATATACTTAAATACATAGAACAACCATGACTCAAGCACAAATATTCGAGTTTATCAATCATCATACAAATATTTGCCCTGGCCGGGATTCGAACCCGGGACCGCCGGCTCAGTAGGCAGATGCTTACAAACTGAGCCAACCGCGTCGTCATTGTTACTACATACTTCTAAACTAAACGCATACGCGAAAACCTCATAGTCTTAACCTTTATACACCGAGTGTTGCCTGTAATAGGAGAACATTAAAACATACATTATTCAATATACTCTATGATTAAAACATAGATTCTACTCTTCAAAATAAACAACATTTGTTTAGCAACATAGCTAAGAACCATCTCGACAGACAAGTCTTTCGATAAAAAAAAAACACACTCCAGGTCCATCCGTTTGGGAGCTACGATGCCACAGACAGACACACAGATACACATATTTGTATAGAATCCTTTTATCGATTCATATTTTTTATGTGGTAATACTACATTTTTATTTTATATGAATTATGACACAAAGGTAAATTAAGAAAGAAAAATTGAATGCGATCTACTACAATCGAAGCGGGGTTTGAACCCGCGATCTCTGCGTTTCCGGCGCATTGCTCTTCCAACTGAGCTATCCTAGGGTATGGCTAATGCGCATAAGCATTTCAAAAACATATATGACGCAGAGGGCGCTCCAGTAGCGTAAAATAATTAAGAGATGAAAGATTTGGTGTGATTGACGTAGCGATCGGATAGCTCAGTTGGAAGAGCAATGCGCCGGAAACGCAGAGGTCGCGGGATCAAACCCCACTTCGATTGTAGTAGATCGCATTCAATTTTTCTTTCTTAATTTACCTTTGTATCATTATTTATACAGTTACACATGTTAAGCTTATATTATAACATCCCCTTTTTTCGTCGGGGTTAAAACATTAGAGATTTGTTCGCACATTATAAGTATGCGCGTTAATGTCTACTTACTCTTCTAATTCTTTTTCATTGTAGCTTGTAAAGAGAAATATAGACTTGAAATACATGACACATAACATAACATAAGATATCAAGAAAGTATCAGTATATAATGAATGTAACAGTGTGGCATATGTACATTGCTTACTGTAGTGTTTTGAAAGTGTACAAGAGATTTAAACCCAACACGGTGTTGTCACTGTCAGCCTACGCCATATTGCGGATTTTAGTGGTACTAATTTATTTTACTGGCAACGACAAATCTGGCGTTGAAAGTCAGTGAATGACACTGATGTAAACAAAGAGGAAACAGGACTAAATATTCCGCTAATTTCAAGTAATTATTGCATTGTAAAGCCAAAACTATCCACAGTGATGAAAGTCAAGTTTTTTCAATAGGATTCAGTACTTATTACGGAAGAATGAAGGATTGGGCAGCATTCCGGTAAACACTGTTTTGAATTTTGTTGTAGTACTTTAGTCTCTATTCACCGTATTATAACGTTATGCACATGATTGTCATATGGAAGCTGCTTATATTATAAAATCCTGAAAATATTACGGGATCCAAGAAAAAAATACTTTCGAAAAATTCTTTCTTTAGTTCACACTCGTACTAACTTTTCGGATAAAGTTAATTAGGAAGTTAGTGTACAATTCTATGTGGTTAATTTCACTGGCATATTTTTTTTTATTAGTACGAGCGTGAACTAAGTAGGCATCGGATATTCAGATGCTTTATACCTACACTTCGCCGTCGGCGTTGATGTTGAGTTGTATGGAGGCAGACCCTATTTATTTATTTTTATTTTATTATAGTTAGTACCCATTCCTTTTAGTATCTTTTTGAAGTATCCGATTAAACAGATTGGCTAATTAGTTATCATTTTATTTTATATTAAGGATATTTTTTTTTTCATTATAGTTGAATCAATTGCACGTTAATTAAATAACATTTTGTAGATCTATACCTTTAAAACACCTTCAATTAGTCGGTTTTACAACTAATGTAGTATGTTAGCCTAATTAGTTAATGTAGGTGGTAGAAATCCAAAGATTCATTCAATTAATTCGAGTCCGTCTCGCCGACGCCAAAGTTTAAGTATAAAACAGAATTTCCGATGCCTGGAACTAAGGTATCGAAATGAAAATTTGGCGAAAAGCTACAGATAGGAAGCAATATTTCGGAGCTGAGATAGGATACCTCTAAGATATAGAAAAGTATAGATGTTACTACTAATGTCATCTCACTTTTGCCAAATAACATGCCTAGAACATGCATTCTTGTTAGACTTACTCTGCAGTCTTATTATCCGGGTAGTCGCTTGAAAAAGAGAAAAATCTTTCAATTTATATTTGCAATGGGAACTGAATTTTGTCGTAATTATTTATCGTATTTTAAAACAAAAAATAGGAAAATAATGGCAAATGAAATTATGAAATAAAAGTGGTTATAAATAAATACATTAATCAATACTTGGTTTTATTTACAGTTGTCAAGTCGACCTAGATTTTTCGAAGTTAATGTAGGGTTGTCAAAACTCAAACCAAGGTAAGTAGTCAAAACTCAATTTAGAGTTGTCAAAACTAATACTCCCTAGTATATTATATTGCCAAACTGAAAAGGGATTGTCAAATCTCATAGTAGGGTTGCCAAAACACTAATTAAAGTTAGTAAAATACATATTAGGGTTGCCAAACTTACAAAGGATTGTTATATCATAACTCATAGTAGGGTTATCAAAACACTAATTAAAGTAAGTAAAATTCAAATTAGGGTTGTCAAAACTTAAATTAGGTTAGCCAAACTCAAATTAGAGTTGTACAATTCAAACTACTGCTGTCAAAACCTAAATTAGGTTACTCAAACTCAAAATAGGGTGGTCTAACTCAAAATAGGGTGGTCTAACTCAAAATAGGGTTGTCAAAGCTCAAAATAGGGTTGTTAAAACTCAAACTAGGGTTGTCAAAAGTCTTGGATTATACCTCAACCTTTGTGTATTGAGCCACTGTTTGCACGAGGTCGTCGCGAAGCCGCAGCCCAGCCCGCGGCCCCAGTCCAGGGGCGCCGCCCGGGAGTACTCCGCGCGGTACCAGCCCGTGTCCTCCATCAGAGCGAAGGTTATGCGGCTGAAGACGGAGTTCTGGGTGTGGGTGCCTGTCATGGCTTCGTTCTGGAAATAAGTGGATTGTTAAGTAGGCTAGAACATCGTAATTAATGAATGTCCTCTAACGTAATCGTAATTAATGAATGTTACGAATATAATCTCAAACCATCCCACCATGTAGGCTATGGTAGCACACCTATAATCATGTCTGTTTTAGACATTTCCACCTTCCTTATGCTCCCCGCCATCTCTTTACAATGACTGCCATACATTTTGCTCTGTGATATTCATTTTAATCATTTAATAATGTTAAAATCAAAACGTAGTTCCTACCTAGTCATAATGTATAAGTAAAGTAATTGCTTTTCCCTGTGTCTTTTGTAAATAAAAGATTACTGGGTACTTCTGCATATCTTTATTGTGGTATCGACTCCACGCGCCCTGGTAGCTATCCTCAATCAAGTTACGAGCGACCTGCCCCTCTGGCGCAGCGGTCACAAATGTCCCCATACACGGTCCTTTATATAGCTCCGTTATTAGAAATTTCAGACAAACAAAGTTAAAACAATGTGGCTTTGTCACGATCACATGAAATAAAATCTGACCAACCACCATCTACTGACCTCAAACAGGCGTTTCTCCCAGTGTGTGAGTGCGGTCCCGTCGCCACCCTGGTCTTCCAGCTCCGCCCCCTCCAGGGTCGAGCAGTTGAAGTGCTCCCGGACCTGGATATAGTGATAGCAACGATTAGTTCTAGTTCCTGTACTAAGCTGAATAAGTAATGCGTCTAATATCACAACAGAAATATCACTCGACCGCGTAATGTCATATTACACATCACTGGAAAAAAACGAACATTGCGCCAAACATTACCCGATGTGACACATTTCTTAAGAGCCCTTTTCCTTTTAAAATGCTGATAGTTTTAGACATTTTTCTCTATGATCAAACATGTTTCTAAACATATTATTGATGTTACTACCTAGAACAGGGCTATTGGGATACATTTGAAACCTATAGTTTGAATTCTTCATCATTAATTTTTATTTCAAAAGCTACTCGAAAATGACAAAATACACGCGGTTTTTTTTTTCAACTTATTTTTGACTGCTCGCAGAAAGCATGAAATAGCTGTGTTACTACCTAGAACTCGGGGAAAAGTATTATTCGCTACAAAAAGTTGGTTGAAATTATCAATATATGTATTTGTCATAATATGAAAAAATAAATGTAATATAAAAAACATGCGTAATAATATTCAATCACAGTGTGATAAAATGTGAGTGAACGCGAATCGCGATGTTATACCAGACATCGCGATTCGCGTTCACTCACATTTTATCACACTTGTTGAAGTAATGCAAGCTGAGCTAATCGACTTACCTGCATTCACAATAGCATTGTGTCTAATACAATCCTATCTGCTTTTGTTCTCTTAAGGGCCAACCTGGCGCCAACCAGTTACTTACAAAAAAGAAAGAGGTTAGAACTACATTGCGTGGATATTGAATTTTCAACCTTATTCCTTGTTGATTAGGTTTAAAATGGTTGATGATGAGAGTCCATAGTCCTTTTTCAAGAGAATACGTTCTTGTGAAGAGTCGGACGGTTGTAAAATTCCAAAAAGTTATGATCACCATTATTCTGTTAGTGCATTTTGTAGTCTAATGTCCAAGGAAATAGACTCGATAATCTATATTAACCTTCCAAGGTGGTTACAATCTGCTTTTACTACGAGCTCGTTATCTTAATTTGCGGTTTACCAGTTGTGGTTTGTTCAATGGTATTCAGTTCTTAAGTGGATTAGCTCAGCTTGCATTACTTCAACTATAATAGATACTCGTAACGTTTCGAGTGACGTTTGATGTGATATTTCAGTGATATTGCATTTCACCGGCTCCAGCGGGTGCGTTCCGGCATTAAGAAAGAAAGAAAGAAAGAAAGAAAGAAATACATTTATTCGTGACCAAAAATATAATTATATAAAGTGAAAAAAAAACAGCAATAAGCAATTATATGTTATGGCTGTATTACATTCCAATGTACTGTTTTGCGCATCACTAGTAGCATTTTGGGCCTGCAGATAGTAGACAGACACTTCTATTGGATATGTCGCAGTCATCTGGTTGAATCTGCTATTTGATTGAATGACTAGCGCGTTCATTGAATGACAACATTCAATTGAATGACTAGCCCGAACGTTGATTGAACAAGTGTCACTCAACGTCCAACTAGTTACCGGATTGTAACATAGCCCTTTGAACAGAGCAGACGTAAAATCAGTCAGGTGATTGAAATGCTAAATGACGTTCAGTCAAGACGTTGAACGTTATATTAAACAACTTGACGAGTTGTCCTTTAGTCATTCAATTGAATGTTGTCATTCAATGAACGCGCTAGTTATTTAATCAAATAGCAGATTCAACCAGATGACTGCGACAGATATATCGCCTCGTGACAACCAATACTCACTATATTGTATTTCTGTCACTGCTCTTTAAAACCTCGTATCAACTTAGTAAATTGATTGAGATACGAGCATTTGTTTTAAGTAGGTATTTGTTACTTAGTGAGTCTTGGTTTGTCGACAGATCTAGAGTCCTAGAGTGGCGACCACGTAAAGGAGAGCACAGCGTGGGGACGTCCCCCGATTAGATGGACGGATGACCTCGTGACAGTCAATTGATGCGGTCTACATGAGATCGCGCTTTGTGACGAGCTATGGTGCCGCTCAACATATAAACTTTTTGCATAATTTCATTTAACTAATTACATAATGCATAAAAACAATAATTAAAATTCTTAGCGTCGGGTTGATGACAGAGTAAAAAGAACTGAAAAGTAAAAAGTACTAGTGCGGAAAGTGGCACTTTGATAAACTAACCTCTTTGACAACACGTGGCGTGACGATCATATGGAAGGTTCTTTCGATGTATCCTCCTCTGATCATCCATTTCTTTCTCGTGACGTTTCGCACGACACGATCCGACCATTTATGAATCTGCAGTCTGGAAAATTACAATTTAAAACTTTAGTTAGCTCAGGCATAGAATAGTTAATGGTATAATTTCCGAGCCTAAAATAGGCTTCCTTTAAGGCTCCTTATCTGTTCAAAAATGCTGATTGTCTAAGAAATTTTTCTCCATGATCAAACATGTTTCTTAACATGTTAATGTTACTACTTAGATAGGGGTGATTGCGATTTATTGGTAAATTATTAGAAACATTCAGTTTTAATTTTTTTATTGATAATTTTTGTTTCAAAAACTGACTAGGTAATTGTCAAAATTTCAGCAGAAAACTCGTTTTTTCAACTTATTTTCGACTGCACGCAATGAAAGCATGAAATAGCTTATATCTTTCTAGAACTCAGGAAAAAGTATTATTCACTTAAAAAGTTGGTTGAAATCATCAATATATTTGTCATAATATGAAAAAAAGTAGCGGAGCCCGTCCCACCTATCGCCCACCAATTAATTGCATTTCATACAGATGTTTCATTCGAGTTACTTACTCTTCATCTAGAGGAGGATTACCGGTGTCCGGTCTTCTTTCCATCAGGGGCTCACCGTTGTCGTCTCTGAAACAATATATAATTTATTCAAAATTTTATGATACAGTAAAGAGCTGTACCTACCTCTTAGCACAAATAGGAAATACTTCAAAAGAACCTTTTTTTTTTTTTTTTTATATCATAGGGGGCAAACGAGCAAACGTATCGCCTGATGGAAAGCGATAACCGTCGCCCATAAACACCTGCAACACCAGAGGAGTCACAAGTGCCTGCCTACCCGGAGGACGAAGATAGAATGCCTCTATGCTAGTAATTTCACCGGCTATCTTACCCCCACACCGGAACACAACAATGCGAACATTGCTGTTTGGCGGTGGGTTAGCAGGCAAGACGGTAGTAACAATCCGGACGGACCCTGCACGAGGCCCTACTACTCCAAAAAAACCCTAACCTAAACCTAAACTCTTTGTCTGCTGAGTTCTTCATTGTATTACTGAACTTTCTGCGCCACGCGGTGTTACCCGCCCATCCCACGGGAACACTAAATTGTTTCGGGAGAAAAAGTAGCCTATGTGTTAATCCAGGACGCCTGCTACCTTCATACCAAAATTTATCAAAATTGGACAGGCCGTTTGAGCGTGAAGGAGTAACAAACATACACATAAACGGACTCACAAACTTTCACCTTTATAAGAGAAGGAAGGATCTGTCTGAAGAAAAGTTCATCACTAGGTTCAGTAATCGAATCAGAATTATGTAACTGCAAACAAAGACAGACAGCAATGACAAAGGTTTACACCTCCGGAGTTCAACCATTGAAATAGTGGTAGTGTTATATAATTTATGTTAATAATCTATAAATGATCTTTAGCTGCAGAACAGGAACAGAGACACTGTACCCCAGAGCGTAAAGCATTTTGAGCTGGCCGGTGGACAGTAGGCGCGGTGGTTTACCGTTGTTTTATAAAGAAACGTTTCATCAAACTTTCATTTCATCGAAAGCGTTTTTTTTCTGAAACCATAAAATATTTTGGAATGTTATAACACAAGCCTAAACTATAAGTTGTAATTTTTAAGATATCTGAAAAATTTATAACTTTATAAATAATGACACAAAGGTAAACTAAGAAAGAAAAATTGAATGCGATCCACTACAATCTAAGCAGGACTCGAACCTGCGACCTCTGCGTTTCCGGCGCATCGCTCTCCCGACTGAGCTATTAGATCGCTACGTCAATCACACCAAATCTTTCATTCCATAATTCTTACGTTAGTGGAGCGCCCTCTGCGTCATATGTGTTTGAAATGCTTATGCGCATTAGCCATACCCATAAAATTGTCTATGAAATGAAAATTCTATGAACCGTAGCATTCGGTGAAGTGATTTTCTATAAAAGAAGGACACCAGCCGCGGTAGACCGCGGTACTTAGAACAAACCATAAATTGGTTTCTTTTTACCTGTAGAACGCGAACAGAGAGACGCTGAACCCCAGAGCATGAAGCATCTCATGCTGGACGGTTGAAAGTAGGCTCGGTAGATCACGATACTTGGTGGACAACTCTCCGGGGCAGAAGTTGGCGTGGCCCGCTACTGGCCTGAAACAAAAAATATACATACGTCAAAATCAACTCGAAACATTTACTGTTTGACCTTTTCTTATTTTAAATATTATTTATCGCGCCAAAATATATACAAGACACACTGATGGGAAGTGTCACTCTTATGCTATAAATAAATGTCAGAAAACCTCACACAAGTCGATCTAGTCCCAAATTGGGCTCAAGAAGGCTTATGTTTAAAGAATGCAAACCCGGTTATTTTATCACAGTAAAACCGGTCATAACCGGTTATTTGTTTGATAAACTAACCGGCTTGGCATTCCCTACTTGTGTTATGGATACCAGACGACGATATACATATTTATATACAGGGTGATTGGAAATTTGACCTATTCCTTGAAGGGGGTTATACTAGAGCCCATTTGCGATAATTTTAGCCCTGTAAACTAGGGGTCTAAATTTGATGTTTATCAAGTTATTTGAGTTTTTAGTTTTTTTAGAAAATATCCGCGACAATTTGATATCTCTATGCGGACTTACCGATCCAGAGCACTCTCCTGCTGGCAATGCGAGGCGTACGCCACCGTGAGCCCGCGGCGACACCTCTCTGTTTCGACCGCGCTCACGTACAGCACGAAGTCTGTGTTTTCTACACCTATAGGTTCGTCTTCTTCTACTTCTGAAAATGAAAAATGTCTGCGGTCAATTTAAATATGTTTCAATCGCTCTGAAGTTGAGTGGTGTTTCCTTATGAGCCTACCTTAGTATCAGTATACCAGGTCTAAAGATAGGAAAACACAGGAAGTCTGCTTTGCGACAACAGTTTCAACTTTACAGGCGCAAATTGTTCGAGCAAATCTTTTAGCTTACATATCTACATGTTCCCTGATGTTATGACGGTTGGTATCTCACCTTACCTAGTGCTACGGAGCCCCCTGTGAGCGCGTTCTCAGCCTAAAGATAGGAAGAGACAGGAAGTTAGGAACCTCACCTAGTTCCTCGGAGTCTGTTTTGCGACAACGGTTCCTAATTTACAAGCGCAAATTATTCACTTAAATCTTTCAGCTTACATATCTGCATGTTCCCTGATATTATGAAGGTTGGTATCTCACGTTACCTGATGCCTCAAAGCCCCCGGTGAGCGCGTTCTCAACCTAAAGACAGGAAGAGACAGGAAGTCGGGAAGCTCAACTAGTATTTAGTTTTAATAACATTATCTTGTAGTCTGTTTTGCGACAATGGTCCTAACTTTACAGGCGCAAATTGTTCTCTCAAATCTTTTAGCTTACATATCTGTATGTTCCCTGATTCTACTTGGGGTCTCACCTGGTGCATCGGAGCCATCGGTGAGCGCGTTCCCAGCCAGCTCAGTGGTGTCAACGACGTCATCGTCCTCGATAGTGACGCGGCGTCGCGGCAGCGCGCGGCAGTTCTGGCCAGTGCTATTGCACACGTAGCACGGCTGTAAACGATAAATTGTTAAATGAATAAATATTAAGTGACAATCTTACACAAATCGACCTAGCCCCAAACTAAGCAATGCTTGTACTATGGTTTCTAGACCACGATATACAAAATATAGATAACATCCATGACCGAGGAACAAATATTCGAGTTCATCACACAAATATTTGTCTTGGTCGGTATTGGAACCCAGGACTGTGGTCTACAGACTGCGCCAACCGCGTCGACAAGCGCGTCGCATGTTCCTTAAGTTTCTAGAATTTTATGGAATCTCCATCGCAATACTTAATAACGTGACATACGTTATATACCTACAATAAAAGTTTTGTCTTACTCTTTTGGGAAATCATTAACACGCTTAATAAGGCGCTTTTGTTTAAAAGTCTTAAATAACATAGGTAATCCATAATATAAAATTACCTAATACTAAGAATTCCTAATAACATTTGGAGATACGAAAATGCATCTTTTAAGTCTAGTTTGCTAAAAATTTTACCACCTAACAACCTGTCAATATGATCATCAATTATAGGTAGTGGGAATTCATCTTTAACCATTTTAGCATTAATTTTCCTATAGTCCACACAAACCCTTGTAGCCCCACATTTCTTCTTTACAAGGACCAGGGGACTTATTGTAGTAGTGTGATCACAACTAAAAGTAATAAACTTATGAAACGGATTCACGCAACAGCTCAAACTCAGTAAGTTCGTTCGTACGTTGCGAAAATGTAAATTTTTAAACGACTAAATCTGGAATATATTTAGACTTAGAATAGAATAGAATAGAAAAAGCTTTATTCACTTAGCATACAAAGCCCTTTTATTTGATAAATCACATGATAGATTTCAAACAAAAAATTAAATCCCGTACAAAAAATGATGACGACATACCTCCCCCCTCATACACGAAGTGACTACTGCACATTTCGTATTTAAAAAACCGGCCAAGTGCAAGTCTGATTCACGCACCGAGGGTTCCGTACAAATACTTATCCCATCTTAACTGGCCGGGTTAAGTTAAGTATGCACCTGGTATGTACGGCGCGTGATACAAATGAGGTGCAAAGTTAACGTTTGTTATATGGGAGCCCACTTAAATAGTGATTTTGTTCTGTTTTATAGCATTTGTTGTTATAGCGGCAACAGAAATACATCATCTGTGAAAATTTCAACTGTGGAACTTTCAGGGTTCATGAGATACAGCCTGGTAACAGAGGGACAGACAGACGTACAGGGGAGTCTTAGTAATAGGATCTCGTTTTTTACCCTTTGGGTACAGAACCTTAAAAACAAGTCTAACAAGTACATACCAGTATTCTATAGGGCGGAAGTTAATTTGATGTCCATTGGGTACCGTTCTAACAGGAGTATCGGACCTTTTCGCTTTTATTCTCAACCCAATCTGTTCGGGTGAAGTAGGTAAACGTATTATTCGTTCATTTCAATTGCCTTACATAAAAAGCTACTTTCAATATCTATAAAGCCGCCATAAAACATGCAAATACGAACCAAAATAAATAAACCATGTTACCGCGAGCTGCGTTGTTTATTGGTGAGAATAAATCGTAGAAAACATATATTTTTCTCAAACATGCTTGGAAATGTTAAGTTTTCTATTTGAAAATAGAATACGCAGAAAGCTTGATTTTCCAATCATAGTTTTTTTTTGTTTCAATTTAAAAATGTATTCTTAATGCGTATTCTTACTAACTTTCCGAATATGCCGAACGTTCTAAAAATATTTAACATCAATTAATCTGGATACACTGCTTAATGATGTGTAACTGATTGTTGTTCGTTTTTCTTGTTAATCCCATTAAATTACTAGTTATTTTTGCAAGTGTATTTTTATAATTTCCTCACATTATTTGAGAAAAGCACTATGTATACCTCGGCGGCACGGGGATTGCCTTACTCGCATCTTTGCGATGCTCGACTTGCAAACCTCGTCAGGCAATCTCCTACTTTCAGGGCCTCGGCAACAATATACTAATTATCTGCGAGTATACAATTAGATATCAAACAGTAAATTTTCAAGTGGCTCTGTGAGCTGACCTCACGAGATTGTTTTGAAATTGCATTTTTAACTTTTCCATTCCCCTATATCCGCCATTTTGGAAATTTCGATAAACTGAAGCGATAATAAATTCGCTTCATTCAGTTTATCGAAAAGACGTTTATCGAAAAATGTTCGCGAGGTTTACAGCTCACGAAGGCAGTCATTGTGATTCCTTTATCGCTACCTTACTTCCTTGTAATTTAATACAGCAAGAGATTCAACATTTCAACAATGCGACTATTTATAGAGACGAGTTTCACTCAGGATAGGAGTCGCTACAATAAGCCAAGGTGCATAAAGCGTGCATTTTGCTCCCTTAAGGAGAAGCGGTATATTGTAAGGTTCGTAAAGATATTAGGAATAACAAGCCGCGCCGCGCGGTGTTACCCGGGGACCCTAAAATATTTCGGGATAAAAAGTAGCCTATGTGTTAATCCAGGGTGTCAGCTACCACCATACTGAATTTCATCAAAATTGGTCTAGCCGTTTGAGCGTGAAGAAGTAACAAACATACACATAAACACACTTATAAACATTCACCTCCCCTATCACTCTAATATTATATATATTTTATTTATAGAGTATTTATTTATTGAAATCCGTAACCTGTAGAACGCTTTTCGTCCCATGTGAAAATGTGGCTGATACGCCAATATTTGAAAAAAGAAAGAGCGAAAATATACCTTATCTGTCAGCGGGAAAATTGCTCTGACAGCGTCCGCCATTACCTCTTTAGTGGTCGTTGGCGTGGTAGGCACGACAGCAAACGACCACTTTAGGCTCTTGGCGTTCATAGGGTTAATGATAATTTTGTCCTTAGGAAATGCATACCGGTATTTTTTTCTATATAAACTGTCATCCCCTTTTTAACCCCCTTAGGGGTGGAATTTTTCAAAATCACTTCTTATCCCTAGCCCACGTTATAAAAGTAACCTACTGTGCAAAAATCAACTCTCTAACATTAGTAGTTTCGGCTGTGCGTTGATGAGTCAGTCAGGATTTCTTCTTTTATATGTATAAATTACCGATAATTTACCGGTAAGCCGGTAATATTAATACAAAAATTACCGGATTGCATTCCCTAATTCCCCTTAAGCTAACTTCAGCTCACGCATCGCTTGAAACGAGGGCTTAATTATTATATTACTACTGCAAATTCAACATTTCTAATGAAATTTATCTGATTTACGCCACATCAAATCTACTTTAGCGATATGCTGTAGTTAAATTACTTATATTTATATTATATTATATATATGCATATATATGTACCTATGTATTAATTATTAGTAATCTTATTATTTTTAATATCCTTTTGTAAACGGTGTTAGTTTGTCTACCTTCTCGTACTCACTCAATTTCTCAAAGTTCAACTGGAAGAGATCCCTTATAGGGATAAGTTCGCCTTCGTACCTATATGTAATAGATGTACTTTTTAACTGTTTTTGTTTACAATAAAGTGTTTACTTACTTACTTAAATTACTTTTATACCTAGGCGGTGAATTCGTGAACGTCCCAGAACGCAGGTGTTCTCCTTCGGCTCGGGCCATAAATATGGGGCTTTACGAATTACCGCCTATGGTTTGTCTTCAGCTTTACGCCTTGCCTTGGCCAGGAAGTGAGATTCTCGCATAGCGGGCAGAAAATCACACTTACGGCCTAGCGTGACGTACATTACTATAACAAGTTCAGATATTTGGGTTGGGTTGGGTTGTCTGATATTTATTTATTTGGGCATCAAATATTATACAGGGTGATCAATCCAAATGGGTCAGTAGTGAGAAAACGAAAACAATAAGAGATAGGGTTCTTAGGAGACATGGCGCCATGGCGTCGATGATGTATTTCTATTGCCGCTATAACAACAAATACTAAAAATAAAATAAAATAAATATTTAAGGGGGGCTCCCATACAACAAACTTGTTTTATGGTACGGAACCCTTCATGCGCGAGTCGGACTCGCCCTTGCCCAATTTTTATCTAGTTTGAAAATAATTCGATTCTCATGTCATTTATCTAATTTTAAACGATAAGCGTGTATTGATAACGATTTGAATCGATTCGAAATGTCTTACAGAATATGCTTTTTGTTATTTTATAAATACGTAACCAAATATTTCGAAATGACATGAAGATAATAAATATAAAATCCTGCCTAAATTATTGTGTCCAATTATGTTGGTGTTGTGGAGAAGTATGGTCATTATTTCAGAAAAAACCGGCCAAGTGCGAGTCTGACTCGCGCACCGAGGGTTCCGTACCTATACCATCTTACGTGACCAGGTTAAGTTTGCACCTGGTATGTATGGCGCCGGATACAAATTCAGTGCAAAGTTAACGCAACCGATCACGTTTGTTGTATGGGAGCCCCACTTAAATATTTATTTTATTCTGTTTTTAGTATTTTTTGTTATAGCGGCAACAGGAATACATCATCTGTGACAATTTCAACTGTCTAGCTATCACAGTTCATGAGATACAGCCTGGTGACAGACGGACAGACAGAAGGACAGCGGAGGCTTAGTAATAGGGTCCCGTTTTTACCCTTCGGGTACGGAACTCTTAAAAACGGCACAAAGAATTTGCCTTTAAATAAAAATTATGAGAAACGCTCGGCTGCCGTCGGAGTGGCAGTTTCGTAAAAGTCGTGGTGTCGTATAACCAGCGACTGACACGCGACTCTTTGTCGTGCGACATACAGCTGTCTTTTCCTTTCAATACTGTGCGAGCAAGACAGATGACGCTAAGTCGCGCGACAAGAGAAGTCGCGGCAAGATATGCCAGTTCTGCTGGGTCTAAATTAACGTCTCTCGACATACTTCCCGTGAAAGTGCTAACCTCATTTATTTATTTATTCATTCATTCATACATACATACATTCATTCATTCATTCATTCATTCATTCATTCATTCATTCATTCATTTATTCATTCATTCATTCATTCCTTTATTTATTTATTTATTCAATCATTCATACCTTCATTCATTCGTTAATTCATTCATTCATTTTCCATTCATTCATTTATTCATAATAAAAATACATATTTGTACGAAGTAAGAGTTGCACATGGCACTTATTTTAGCGCGCATGACAGCTATCGGCAAACAGGTCGGCATCTTGCTCCAGCCCCAGCTCGTTGAGCAGCGCAGGCGCTCGTGCGCCGGGCGCGTGGTTAGCTCGGCGCGTGCGCATCCCCGCCGCCGCCCGCTCCGGCGCAGCGAACAGCGGGCGGCGGCGGCGGCCCGCGCGCCCGTACTGCTCAGGGACACAAAACAGATAGGTACAGAAATCAATCTACATACAAGCGCGCTCGAGCAAACGCACACATAGACATTGCTCACGGACACGATATCTCGGACCAGTTCAGACCAGTGCGAACGCAGTGCCACCCGCTTGACGTGTCCGTGAGCAATGTCTATGTGTGCGTTTGCTCGAGCGCGCTTGTAAGTAGATTAATTTCTGTTGATTGTACCTATCTGTTTTGTGTCAGGGACAAATAATCGGATATTTTCTCATGAACTAATCTGTTGTAGGTGTCCTCCTCTGTCTCACCCACGGGACAAAATGCTACATACTCTTCTCGGCCAACATTGAAGACATCAAGAAGATAGCCAGGAATCTTCTCCCAGAAGACGTTGTAGACAAACTAACAGAACTTATTAAAAGAATCAGTGACAAAAATGGCAATATATCTGGTGATAATGACGTTAACGAGGTTTCAATAAACAGGTTATCAGAGGATGATATTGATAAATCGAAGGTAAGGAAAAGAACAAAGAAAAGAGCTCCTGAGAGTAAAAGAGAATCGAAGAAAATAGAGCCGGATCAGAGAGACGCTGAAATTAAGACAAGCGTTGAAAATAAGAGAGACTTAGATATTACGAGAGACCCTAACATGAAAAGGTACTCGGAAATGAGAAGAGAACCTATTTTAAAAGGAGGCCACAATTTCAATAAGTTTTCTGAAAGTAAAAAAGAGCCTGACAATAAAGATCGCCACACTAGATTCTCTGAAAATAGAAAAGGACCGGAGATAGAACCTAAGAGATTAAGGGATGGTGATGTAAAGAAGGAATCAAGATTCAAAATAAAGAAAGATAATCGCGCTACATCAGGTATTAATACAATTATACTTATTTGTGTAGTTTTAAGAGCTTCCTCTTTTTTGAGCGAGCGAGCGAAGCGATAAAACACCGATTAAGCTTGGCAAAAAAAACTTTCGTATGTTTGGATGTTCAGTTGTTCAGATTTTCGGCTTAGAAAAGCAGTGTTTAACACGTGGCTAAAAGCCATTAATGATAAATGCTCGCTCACTTCGATGGCTCGTCGAAATAATCACTTCGCCTTATTTTAGGCCCTTCTCAAACAATCTACTATTTATTATGTCGATTCAGTTTTTGGAATGATTTTAAAATGGCAGAGATGGAGGTTGAAAACTTGAGAAATTAAAAATTTCAGCAATTTAAAAAATAAACTCACGACGTCTACAGCTCACAGAGACACTATTTTCTTATGTATTATTTTTCTTGTTGTTGTGTATTAAAATAAAACGATTTAAACGGATTATATCGCGTATATTAATTATTTGATAATTATAAATAAAATAATCCTAGTACATTAGGCCCATCTCGCATGTATGTACACGTTAATTATTATTTTTAGTATTTATTAGTTTATTACAAAATGGGTAGTTTGCACAAATGTAACTTTGCCTGAGAAAAATTATGTTTTTTTGTCAGTCAACTTTTGACAACGTTGAATGGAAACCGAAACGTCAGAGGCTCAAATAATTAATATACGGGATATAAATCCATTAAAATCGTT
The DNA here is from genome assembly GCA_905147355.2 of Apotomis turbidana. NCBI lineage: Eukaryota > Metazoa > Arthropoda > Insecta > Lepidoptera > Tortricidae > Apotomis > Apotomis turbidana. Next base: position 7,032,985 of record LR990305.1, on the reverse strand, counting down.
TTATTTAAATGCGAGACAGTTGCACCGAAGAAAATATGAAATAATTATTGTCGTTTACAATGCAGCGAAAAATTTAATGGCTCAGGCAGGGTCCGAACCCCCTACCCACTCACCCTAAGGCATGCAGAAGCAACTGGTTGAAAAATTCATTGGCTCTTGCATCAGGTTCAGTGGTCCAATAGGTAGGACGCCCGAGTTGGCCCGGAAAGCCGTTGGAGACGCAGGTTCGAACCCTGCCTGAACCATTACATTTTTCAACTTTTCTCTTCATTGTAAACATTTGGTTTACGTTAGCAGACGTTACTGCTTTAGTAAAATTATAAAATATATTATTTTCGTATTGTATCAGGATTCAGGAAAAGTAAGAAGAAAGAAACTACCACTTCTTATGATGGACTCCTCCTCATGGGTGACACAGGGGTGGAGAAGAACATCAACTTTGATGACAGTCGTTCTAAAGAGGAACCTGAACAAATTGTAGCGACTAGTGGACATATGCATTTGCCTAAAAGGTTGCCTGGAAGACACGGGGACCCCGATTGGGATAGGAACGTTTATTTCTGATTAATAAATGATGTAGTTAATAAAATAATAAATAATAATTGTCGGTGTTTACATAACTTTGCGTCTATACCGCAGGACACAAATAATAGTGCTACTTTTTTTTATACTACGACGGGGGCATAAAGCATGCTCGATGTTAAGCAGTTATCAGCGTGACTAATATAATATGTATATCTATGCAGCTTACTAGTACGAACACTCAAGTAGAAGACGGGCTGTATGTATATGAGCATACCTGTGCTAACTCGGGGCACCGATACTAAAACTAGGTCGATGCAGAGTCAGCCACCGGCTAAGCTTGCACCATAGATTGGAGCGGTTTTATTTTTTCGTGTGTGAAAGTTAAGAAAGTGAAATTTAATTTTTGCATTTTAAAACAATAATTTCTAAAATCGGTTGAGAACTCGCTGAGATCTGCGCATTGTCACAAAGTCCATTCGAGTCGATCCATGGGAGCTTCGCTCCAATGATGTAGCAAAATATTTTATCGACAAAAAATATATCGATGTTACTATCAAGATCTAAATGTTATCAACATATTTTTTTTCTCTTCATTTTAAAATAAAAACAATAAAACGTTTACTATTCGCCTATTTTAAAATAGTTTTCATAGTAAGTATACAATCAATATTTTTTCCATATTCGTCGGTATAAAAGATTGCCGTCTAGATGAAAATATAAACTTTATCAGACATGATATCGATGATATCTTTTTATAGTAATCGAGAATATTCAATTATCATTATCACATGTATATATCGACATATTTTTTATAGATATCAAATCCATATGAACGTCCAGTTAGCACAGGTATGATTAAAATTGGGTAAGTGCGAGTCCGACTCGCGCATTAAGGGTCCCGTACCATAAAACAAGTTTGTTGTATTGGAGCCCCCCTTAAATATTTATTTTACTTTATTTTTAGTATTTGTTGTTATAGCGGCAATAGAAATACATCATCTGTGAAAATTTCAACTGTCTTAGCTATCTCCGTTCTTGAGATACAGCCTGGTGACAGACGGACGGACGAACGGACGGACAGCGAAGTCTCAGTAAAAGGGTCCCGTTTTTACCCTTTGGGTACGGAACACTAATAACTCTAAATTCAAGCTGTGTGTGCTCATGAAGCCTGGGTGCTACTTTGGTGCAGTCTCTGAGCTAAGCTGCGGACAGATGGACACAAGGACATGGTGAAACTACGGAACCCTAAAGGTACTCACATTTAAGTGGTTCTCCGGGACTCGAACCTCCCCACACATGGTCTCAGCGCTGCAGGCGTCGATGCAGTGCGAGCGGCCGCCGCGGACGAACACTTGACGTGTTGGGCACTTCCTGCAACAATCAAATTAAAATTGAGAAAAACAGGCCAAGTCTGACTCGTGCAACGAGGGTTCCGTACAAACAAAATTGAGTCGATTATCCATCACCACACCCAGGTACTTGACCTTGGGGGTCCATGGTATCGGGCTGTCATTAAGGGTGATTTAATCGAGCTTATGGGATTTGTAGATTGAGAATTGTAGTTCTACGACTAACCGCCAGGGGCGTACTATTCTCCATACAAATCGTTTACGCTGTCGCTAGCGAGTAGGGTAATGTTAACTCATGGGTAGGACACTGTACTATACGTTATCCGACTCCTGTCGCGCGACATAGCGTCACCCGTCGCTCTCTCATAATAGATACAGAAATACCGGCCAAGTGCGAGTCTGACTCGCGCACCGAGGGTTCCGTACAAATGCTTATTCCATCTTAACTGGCCGGGTTAAGTTAAGTTTACACCTGGTGTGTATGGCGCCGGATACAAGTGCGAAGAATGCTTGAAATTCTGCGAGGCGATGGATGCTAGGTGCTCAACTGTTCCAACATAATTTGTATGTTCCTTGAATAGGCTAGTTGACTCATGTCAAATTGTATTAAACTAATGTTTATTCCGTATAGTATTTAGCAAAGTTAACCTACATATATATTTTTCAATTCATATAAGTGAAAGATGGCTGAAAAATTGAATTTGAGCATATCGTCACTTGTAATATGAATTAAGGTAACCGCCAAATGACGATTTTTCAGGAGAAGCCAAAAACGAAATTGCAAATTGAAAAAAGTGCAGTAACATTTTATTTCCTAATCCGATTAAAATGATGTATAGTAGTTATAGCTTAATTTTGTAAGATCTTTCAGTTGATAATCGTCTCAAAAAGGCTGCTATTATAGTTTAGAAAATAGCGTGGCTGTTACGTTAATTTTTTTCCAAAAAAGAGGAGTTACGTTAACACAACACAACATTGAATTCAAAAAATGAAGAACTATTTAAAGTAAGTCACAAAAAGGTAAAAAAATCTAACGTAAGGGACACACATTTTCAAAGCGTGGACTTACATTAGCGGAATTCAGCCATGGAATTTTTAAACTTATCCAATTGTAATAAGGTTTAACATAGAGTTATTTCTTGTTTTTAAGTTAATTAGTGGCAGGATAGTAAGTCGTGATAAAAACCGGTTTATAAGCGGGAAACAGTTTCTTTTTTGTTTATAAAAACCAAAATTGGTAAAGGCACCTTTAGATTTAAAGAGTATTAAAAAACACTTAATTTTCTTTCCAATCTGATACTTTTCCTTACTGTTTTTCCTCACTGCTTTTCTTTCTCCTTTTCCTACAATATTTATGTACCTTTTTTACCTACGACTTTTACTGCACATTCTGCTTTCCCGTTTTCTCTTTCTTTTTTATTTCTTTCTATATAGTTTTCTTCGTATTTATTACCTTATTTCTGTTCCATTCATCAACTCCCTCCTTTTGATTTTAGTGGCTTAAGTTTAAACTTCAGCTTTACGTTGTATAATTTCGTTTAAATAATCAATTTTGTCTTTACAAAGCCTTAGTCCTATTTTCAGTGTAAGGCTTGTCCCTGTCTGAAACTAGCCGAATGATCTTTATTTGATTCTTCATTAGTAATTTGACCATTTCCTGGCAAACTGGTGACTAAATGTTTCTTCACATAATTAGTAACTCACTCTCACATCACTATTATGAACTTGAACGTCAAGGGGTAAATTTACGACTGAAATGCTTCGAATACCTTTGCTATTGGGCTTGGACATCTTTATTATAGAGCTGAAACGGATTTAGAGATTTTCCTATATCTTGTAAGCTGCTGTTTTCCCGCGAACTACTTATTAAATAAATATCAGACAACCTCACACAAATCGATCTAGTCCCAAATTAAGCTCAGGAAGGTTTGTGTTATGGGTACTAGACGACGATATACATACTTATATAGATAAAATATATACTTATATATATAGGAACAACCATGACCCAAGCACAAATATTAAAATTATGAAGCATCATTGGTGTCCCGTTATTAGTAGAAAGTATGGCCCAGCCCAACGCCTTTCTCTGGCTGAAAAAAATAATGGTCAAAGGGCAAGCAAATAGTTAATGTATTTTATTGAATCATCGCATCAATACAATGACATTACGTTGGATACGTAAGCTACTGAAAAAAATGATTGGGAGTATCTCAATGTCACTAACCTCCACCATATCACTATTACTACCATCATTAATTCCTGTCTCTTGTTTTCTAAAAATAATATACAAGTATATACATTTTATTATGCCTACATGTTGCTACATGGTAGTGGCAGTGACTGATTTTCACAGAAAAAGTTTTCACAGTCCGTTTAACCAGACATTTAAGAGATTCCCTAAAAACGAAATGCATTAAGCCAGATTGTTTCAATTAAAAGTACCTAATTCGAGAATTAGACATGGTATAAATAGGCATAATAGCTAATTAATAAATAACAACTTTAAAAAGTTTAAAACATCAATTTCTATTTGATACTGGAAATCCCGACGAACTTCATTCCACCTTAGAAATACGACTCCCTTTTTAGGTGATAACAATTTCTATAGTACTTACTTGGTACTTATCTTTTTCAAATTTCCCTTTATTTTTAAAGTTTTTTTTTGTGTAATATTATTATTTATTTATTTTTTATGTCGTAGAGGGCAAACGAGCAAATGGATCGCCTGATGTAAAGCGATTAATGTACTTAACTCGTAATTTTTAACTGTACTTATTATTGTATAACAACGCAATGGCACAATACTGTCCTTATCACGAATTGTTGGAACCAGGCATCGTTACCGGTATTCATAAAAATTACAAAAAAAAAATTACAGATTTTATTTCAAATGCCATTACATATAAATAAAAAGATTTGGTACAGAACTTTGAAATTAGCTCAGTAAAATAAAGAAATGTGTAATAATAAGCGAAATACCAAAATTGAATACCGGTATTTGTATGGAGTCGAATACCGGCATCCGATCGCTGGTCGGTACAAACTAAAGTGGCTATCATATCCATCACAACACCAAATCGTAAACAGACGCACGCGGTAGTGTTTGTAATTGCTTCCTACAGGCAAATGTATGGTCGTCTCACCAGTATCTACTTATGAACACTGCAAAGGAAAGAGATAGTCGCAAAGTTCCGGGTAACCAAAATAACGTAAGCACCAGGTCCGTCTAAATTAAGTAAATAATTGTAATGTAACCGTCAACACTCGAGGCTTGGGAAGACAAATAATAATGTAAGAGGCATTAATTGCTTTAAAAACTACGAAAACTTTAATGTTACTGACTAAATTATATATTCACCCAGCTTGCAGTAAGCACAATTTGCGACAAGATAAGACTATAATTGACTTTAAATGGTTGCCTTCTTATAATCTCGTTTAATTTTTTTTTACCTATCTAATCTGAGCATGTAAATCATTTATGTACCTTATTATTTACACGATTTGATTCAAAAACTAAAAGTATAACCCATTTAATGTACGAACAATTTTATAATTTTTATCTAGCTTTGAAGCTAACGTAACAGTCAAAATCAAAATCAAAATCAAAAAATCAAAAATCAAAATGTTTTATTTGCTTCAGTACAGTATACAAAGGTGTTCATATATATATGTTTACAGTTCCATGTGTACTCAGCCTGCATGCAGGCGTGCAAAATGTTTGCGCGCGCTAACTTAAAATTAAAATAATCATCAATAAAATCAAACAAAACAATTACAAACAAATAATCAGCATAATGTCAAAAGAAAATTAATTACAGAAAAATAATAACAATAATAATTACAAAATGTCAATGCGTGTAAATTAATAATAATCAAAAAAATATATATATATATAAATATTAAAGCTAGTTGTGCTCGAGGTATGCCTTTACGCTGTAAAAACACCGGTCTAAAAGCCAGGTTGTAAGGCTACGTTTAAAAATGTTTCCCTCGAGCACTTTCAGGTTTTCGGGGAGTCGGTTATAAATTATTATACACATATTTAGAGCGTTTCTTCTGTACACACTTTTATGACACCGCAGTCAATCGGTAATAAAGTGCTATAAATTGAGTAATGTAAGAGTCATTTATTTACCGATGAGTCTTACATTAATGAATTTTGCTCAACTTTGGCCAATACTTGTGGTTACGTTAATCTGATATTAAGTAATTTACAAACAATGTGCCATACACCAAAATAAATACAGAAAACTAAAAAAAATGGTCAATTTTTGTTTAACGTAACCAACATTTTTTTCAAGATATCGTAATTTTAATAACAGCAATGGATAGATCGTCAAATTTACAGACGAACTGTATACTTAACTCAATTTCGTCATTTTGGCGGTTACATTAATTCATATTACAGGTGACGATATGGTTTTTAATCTGTATTTTGAAATGCTTAAAACGCTGTCCGCCATTTTAGCTTTTGATAGTGACGTCATCTGTCCTGTAAAGAAAACTGAAAGTCTACTTTGACGACTTCGAATAGTGCCGTCCCTCTCGATTTCCTGTCAAAGTATATTGGAGTGTGCGGAATGGCACTGGGGCCCAATTCGAGAATGCCGTTGGAGATATCTCCAAACGTCAAATCTCCATTAGATAACAGTTATATCGCCATTGAACTGTCATTTAAATGCGATGAGCTTAAAAGTGACATATCTCATCTCAATTTTGGAAATACGAAGGCGATAATGATTGTCAAAAATGTTATTCATGTATATAAATTTCTGTTTTGAACGAAACGTAACGGACCAATTTCTCGTACTATGCGGTCAATTTAAAGTATGCGCCTGTTATTTATGCCGTCACATACAAAGGAAACGAAAATTTTGCGCGTCCGAATTGACGAAGTTGCGATGTTCTAGGGATATCGCCACTTGTCAAGTAGGCACACGTCAAAAGTGACGGATGGCGATGAAAAGGAGAGATCTTCATTATATCTCTAAAATTGGTCGAATACCCCCCCTGGGTCTACTAGCCTATTGTTAATCCAAGTTTCGTGACGCATTGGTTGTATTATGTAATGTCATGTAAATCTATATATATAAAACTCAAAGGTGACTGACTGACTGACATAGTGATCTATCAACGCACAGCCCAAACCACTGGACGGATCGAGCTGAAATTTGGCAGGCAGATAGATGTTATGACGTAGGCATCCGCTAAGAAAGGATTTTTCAAAACTCATCCCCTAAAGGGGTGAAATGGGGTTCCAAAGTTTGTATGGGGAAACAAGATTAGTTAGACTATTTTATTCGAAACTTCACAGGAGTATTCCTAACGATAAATGAGTAAACACGTGTTTCAGGTTTTTTGAAAATTCAACCCCTAAAAGGGAGAAATGTGGTGACAAAGTCTGAAAATCAGCATGGGTATTGTTTTTATGGTTTATCGGGTCGCTGATTACGAAAACCGCAACGATTTTAAAATCCAACGTGGCGGACGTGAGTTACCATCTCCCCTGTTGGGGTGAAATGGGGTTGAAATGTCTAAATACTAAACCGCTGGTTCTAGAGAGTTCAAATTTGGCACGTAGGTTCCTTATAAGGTGTAGGGGTGCACTAAGAAAGGATTTTTCAAAACTCACCCCCTAAAGGGGTGAAATGGGGTTCCAGAGTTTGTATGGGGAAACAAGATTAGTTAGGCTATTTTATTCGAAACTTCACAGGAGTATTTCTAACAATAAATGAGTAAACACGTGTTTCAGGTTTTTTTAATTCAACCCCTAAAAGGGAGAAATGTGGTGACAAAGTCTGAAAATCCATTAGTAATGCTTTTATGGTTTATCGGGTCGCTAATTACGAAATCCGCAACGATCTTTAAATCCAACGTGGCGGACGTGAATTAACATCTTCCCTGTTGGGGTGAAATGGGGTTGAAATGTCTAAATATGAGTAGGGGTGTATTTTTTATGGTTTGTTGGGACGTTAATTACGAAAATGCCACCAATTTTGAAATTTTATTTGTGGTCATGAAAATTCTTGAAAGCATTTGCGCCAAATTGCAGTAGTTTTGCAGAAAATCGGTTGTAACAGACGGACTGACAGACAGCTACACGTGATCCTATAAGGGGGTTCTGTTTTTGCTTTTGAGGTATGGATAGAGACCCGCGTTATCCTAATTGATTAAAAAAATTGTATTTGGTGGCATCTCGATCGTCGTCAATCGGTACCTATAGGCGGGCGGCGCGTTGGGACGGGAGGAGTAATGATCGGGAAACTCCCTGCATCCGTAATAAATACATTCAAGCTTTTCAACAATTATGTTAAGTCATTTCAGAATTCTGAATTACGTTTATCTGGCTCAGAATAATACATTTTTCATTCATCAACGAAGAGAACCTCAATATCTTACAATAGAACATGACGTAACTTAGAACATGGCTTAGAATCATTAAATCAATCTCGAATATCACAAGTCAATAAGCGGAGGCTCGGGACATTATAAAAGCTTTATAGGTACAAATAAAATGCACACATATCCCGGTGTCTTAGCTTCACTTCGAGTTATGGATTTTGAAGTGAACTTTATTTGGTACAGTAAAAGCTGAGATCGTTTGATTTGAGTGCTTGAGTTTTCGGTTTGATTTGATAAAGTGGAGTTATGATAAAATAAAAAGTATTTCCCAGTAATATTAGAAAAGCGAAAGTCTGTGTATGTTTTGTTACTTATTCACGCTAAAACGGCTGGACGGATATGCATCAGGGAAATGCAGATTGCAGATTATAGCCTACTTTAAATCCTGAAAAAAAGAGCATTGTTCCCGTAGGATGATGTATATTGTATAGGCACGCGAGCGAAGCCGCGGGTTAATGCTAGTCATTTATAAAACAAATAAAACGTGAGGTGCAAAGTTAACGCAACCGATCACGTTTGTTGTGTGGGAGCCCCCCTTAAACATTTATTTTATTCTGTTTTTAGTATTTGTTGTTATAGCAGCAACAAAAATACATCATTTGTGAAAATTTCAACTGTCCACCTATCAGGTTCTTTAAATCGGCACAGTGTTTTAAACCAATTACTACGACAAAATATAATTTTTACAATGAAGCGACAAATTTAAAAATTTAATGGTTCAGACAGGATTCGAACCTGCGTTCCCAACGGCTTTCCGGGCCAACACGGGCGTCCTACCAACTGGACCACCGAACCAGATGTCAGAGCCATTGAATCTTTCAACCAGTTGCTTCAACATGCCTTAGGGTGGTTCGAATCCTGTCTGAACCATTACATTTTTCAATTTTTCGCTTCATTGTAAACATTTGGTTTACGTTAGCAGACGTTACTGCTTTAATAAAAATAAAATATAATTTAGTCCAAGAACATAACAATCGTAATGCGTAAATGCTTAATTATATTATTTGTCCCACTTGTGGCAAACATTTATTTCCTTATAATTATGTTGCATACACAAAAAATTGATTCCACAAATGAGCTTTTAAATGAAAAGTCTTCAAATTAAATTCGTATAAATCCAATATTATAGTTATTACCTGCACTATTGTATTTGCATGCTAATATTTAGCAAAATATGTTTATGTACCGGATAATGTAACCTGACATCTAATTGTACCATATTTTAAAGCAAATAAAGAATATTTCATTTCATTTCATAAAGCGGCAAAACTCGGTGACGTAGAAAGTCTCACTAGCCGGAGTGTTACACCTTATTTCCTTGTACCATACGTAGACACTCTACCTACCTCGGACTGCCAATCGTCCCGGTTTCCCCGCATTTGTCCTAGTTTGGAGGCCGTCCGGGGGGTTTTCAAAGTGTCCGGGGAAAGGCCGGACACTATATGTAAATGAAAAGTTAAGCGATTACTTTTTTAATCATTTTTTTTATTATGTTAAAAAAAATGCTAACTGGTACAATTTACATGTTTCGCCTAACTGCAATGCAGTTGTAGGACACGTCCGGGGGAAAAAATTCCATTTACGTCAAATGTCCGGGTTTTTATAAAAACTTTTCGACATTTTAAGGGTAAACCGGTTTAGTGCGGTAGGTATAGGGCGGAGGCCATCTCTAAACTCGGACAAAGACTTATAAAAAGTTTAATTAGTTAGTTAGTGTACCAGTTTTACCTACCCTTGAAATTTCGACAAACGTTTCATAGAATTTTCATTTCGTCGAAATTTCATTTCATCGATAGCATTTTTTTTCTGAAACCATGAAATATTTTTGAATTTATAACTTACGAGTAAAAATTTGTCGACGAAATGTAAATTCGACGAAATGAAGCATTCGGTGAAACGTTTGTCGACATTTCAAGGGTATCCGCACTAAACCATTTCACCCGACGCTCTCCTCCCCGCTGTGAAAACGTGCTTGTTTATATTGATTACTCTTTCAGTTTGATAATTATATTTAGAACCCGGCAATTATTATAAAAGGCTATTGTGATACGTTTCACCGTTTTCATTAAATGGTGGATTAAGGATCTCCTTACTCCGAATCGCTTCTGTTAGCTTTTTATATATTATTTATATGTTTCCTAAAGAGAAGTGAACTTCATAAAAGTTCAACCAATTTACATGTTCATTAGCTTAATTAGAAACGATTGCCTTTTCCATAATTAATTTTAGGTATAGCTATTTCGGAGCCAACCCGAGAGAACCCTGACGGAGAACCCAAGTAACGGACATCGCTAGGAAAGCCGCTACTCTAAAAAAGAGATGGGCGGGGCATGTATGTAGGCGAGAAGACGGACGCTGGTCTCAAAAGATACTGAAGTGGCAACCACGAATGGGAAAAAGAAGCGTGGAAGACCCCCCTCTAGATGGAGGGACGACATAGTTGGGGTCGCAGGAAGAAAGTGGATGCACGCGGCCCGGAATCAGTGAATGGAAAATGCACGAGGAGGCCCTAGTCCAGCAGTGGATAGATACGGGCTGATGGTGATGATGACGATGATGATGATGATGATGATGATGATGATGATGATGATGATGATAGCTATTTCAAGTCAATGTGACCTTTTAAATTTTATTTGTACGACGAAAAAGGTAAAGTAATCTCTATTTTTGAAGTATCTCAAGATTCAGCGATTGAATTTAAGACTTAATAACTACTGTGGCACGGAAAACAGTATGAGAAATGGTAAACAACAGCCGTCCGATTTATTGCTTAAACTTAAACAGTGATCTCTTCGAGAAAACCGTAGCCTGAATTTACATATCTATACTGGGATCACTAAAAAATTCTAAAGTTTCATTCATCCAAAACCGTCAATATTCCGAATGAAATAACGCGAAACGATCATTAATCCTATTTATTTATTTATTTATTTATTGAAAAACAGGTTACATAACATTACAGTTTACACCAATGCGTCATGAACCGAACAATGTATATTTTGACGGCGAAACGGCGTGGCCCCGTTGTTCCGACATCTCGGGTGTTGGATTTGGTAGGTTGCCCCGGAACCGACGAAACACGACACCTTTCGGCCAGAAATCAGCACACGCGATGGTGTCCTGGAGCGGCCGCGGCACGCGCACTACAAACGAGCTGAAGTGCACGTAGTGGCGCGAATGCAACTGGAACACCCTCAGCGAGTAGCCGGTTTTCTGGCGAACATACTGCGTCACGTCTTCAGCGGTGGCAGTGTGATGCAGGCGCGACACGTACAGCGCCTTGCTCGGTGTTGAGACCCGCAGACCACAACCAACCGGTTCTGCAGTACCACATTGACTCTTGCGTGTCTTACGCTTTCTTGACACCGTTGTGAAACCCCATAGATCATATGTTACATACCATAATTGAGTTAAGGTAAAAATCTAAATATTTTATCAGAACTTGGTTTTGTGAATTATGAAAATTCGGAATGATGATGCATTGGACAAATTAAACTTCGGAATATTGTTGTTATCTATACTATGGGTAACAGTTTATTTATAGATAAACAAAAAAAAACATATTTACAATATTAAAGTTGATAAATACTAAATATACTACTAATACTAAATTAAAAATAAACGGGTTATAAAAAGAACACCCCCTCCAGCAGCTCTGCCTGTGGCAAGGTCCCCATTACACTGGCGGCGTTACCTCTCTGAACTGCAAGGCCGATCCTTTGTGAGAGGTAAGCGCCAGATTTTGGATCCCCCGTGGCGTCGACCAACCGCGACGACAGGGCCTTCACGAAGCTTTTCATATCGGCTGACCAAGGCCCTAGTCTCAACTGCCAGTGCCGCAAACACATGATCCTTTAAAAGGGATGAGTATTTGCGGCGCTTCAGGATCTGGGCCTATACTATTATAAAATTCTAAAATTCGAAGTCGGCGGAGTAGGCCTTCAGTTTTCTTTACAGTTCCGGTTACGTCACTATCATGAGCAAAAATGGCAGACAACGTTTTAAGCATTTCAAAATACAGGATTAAAACCATACTTTGAAATCAATTTCTACTTTTATGAACTGAAAAATATATATCTAGGTTTCCTATGCTAAATACTATACGAAATAAACATTAGTTCAATACAATTTAACATGAGTCAACTAGCCTATCGAAGTTTCCAAGATATTTACTGAAATAATTCCTGAGTAAAACATTATTAACGAGCAAACCGAGCCGGCAAGGTTTTTATTTATAAATTTTTGACTGATCATAAACTATGACGACGCGTTTGGCTCGGTTGGTAGACACCTGCCTACTGAGTCGGCGGTCCCGGGTTCGAATCCCGGCCGGGGCAAATATTTGTGCAAAATGTTTGTTCTTGGGTCATGGATGTTATCTATATATGTATTTATATATTATGTATATCGTCGTCTAGTACCCATAGTACAAGCTTTGCTTAGTTTGGGACTAGGTCGGTTTGTGTAAGATTGTCCCTTAATATTTATTTATTTATTATTATTATGACTATAAAGTCAACATTCCCGACCATCTTTGAGAAAAATAAGATATACCTTAAGCCTCTTATCCACTATCAGCTTCCTAAGTAAAGCTGCTATCAAAACATGAGATTACCTTAATCCGATTTGTATGAAAGCCCTTAAAGAAAGGTCTTGATATTTTTCGTAGAAAATAACTGTGTATTAAATAACGAGCTTAATCCTGTTAAACTTAAGACTTTCGAAAATGGTTTGAAATTTTCTCATGACATTCCGAAAGTTTTATGTTTTTGTAAAAAATAATTTGTACAAAACATGGAAACGAAAAATAAACCTTTGGACTTATGATAAGACCCTCATTTAATGAGTGGGATAAAAATGCTACTAAACCGGAACAAAACAACAAAACCATTAGGCATTTAGTTCGCCATTTGTACTGACTTTTGTTTTGTGCAATAAAGTTTAAATAAATAAATAAATAAAGTTGAATATCTCGGAAATGGTTGCAGGTATTTTTATAAAACATAGCTAAGAACCATCTCGAAAGACAAGGGTTTAGATTTTAAAACCGCTTTCAAATCGTTCCATCCGTTTGGGAGCTAGGATGCAACAGACAGACGCACATATTAAACTTATAAACTTATAATTACAGTAACACCCCTGTTTTTCGTTGGGGGTCAAAAATGGCGCTACGATGCCCCCTTGTGCCCTAAGGCATGCAAGGAGCAACTGGTTCAAAAATACAATGGCTCTCGCATCAGGTTCAGTGGTCCAATAGGTAGGACGCCCGTGTTGGCCCGGAAAGCCATTGGAGACGCAGGTTCGAACCCCGCCTGAACCATTATACATTTTTTCACTTTATTATAAACATTTGTATTTAAGTGTTCTTGATTCTATATAACTTTAGAGTTTTTAACCCATGACGAAATAAGAGGGTTGTTATAAGTTTAACATGTGTATCTGAGTGTCTGTCTGAGGCATCGGCTCAAAGGGATAGATAAACGAATTAGAGTGCGTTCTTTTTATCGAAAGACTCGCCCAGCCTGATGATTTTTAGCTATGTTTGGTGGAAATAGGACCAGTAGTTTCCAAGATATTCCGCTTTAATTGGAACAAGTGACAAGATCTCAGCCAATATTGAAGCTAAGAATTCCGAATTTTGTAGTTATGTTCAGTTTTAGTAGCATTTCCTATATCACTCATTGAATGAGGGTCTCATGATGACCTGTCGGGGGTCTTTTAAATTTTGAATTATAGGTGTAGATTATATATTAATGAAGTATTTAGACCCTTATTCAGCGAATTAATTAGTGCAATACCATGGCTTCAGAACGCCTAGTAGTGTCTTCAATTTCAGTTCACGAAGACGTCAAAGGAACTTAGGTATTAAAGAAATAAGATACTCAACGAAATAGGCCACTTCTACTTACAATAATAATCTAAAATTATAATAAAAGTTTTATATGGAGAGAGGTAATCATTTCAGATACAATCTTAAGAGGCCTTATTCCTTTTAAAATCTTTCTTTTTCATATTATGACAATTTCAACCAACTTTTTGAAGTGCATAATACTTTTCTCCGAGTTCTAGGTAGTAAGTAACATAGCTATTTCATGCTTTCATTGCGTGCAGTCGAAAATAAGTTGAAAAAACTAATTTTCCGCGTGAATTTCGTCAATTTCGAGTGGTTTTTGAAATAAAAATTATCAAAAATGCAAACTGTAGGTTTCAAATACATACCAATACATCCCAATAGCCCTGTTCTAGGTAGTAACCTCAATAAAATGTTAGGAAACATGTTTGATCATAGAGAAAATGTCTTAAACAGTCACCATTTTAATAGGAATAAGGCCTCTTAACCCCTTACTGCATACTAGGCTTTATATGGCAGACTAGCTGCGTCGCGCGGTGTCACCCGCTCATCCCACGGGAACACTACATTTTCAGGATAAAAAGTAGCCCATGTATAAATCCAGGATATCAGCTAACTTCAAACCAAAATTTATCAATATTGGTCCAGCCGTTCGAGCGTCAAGAAGTAACAAACATACACATAAATACACTCACAAACTTTTAAATATTAGTGTTATAATAATTTCGACGTTATAGGCACGAGTTTATCTTTTATGTAGATATGAAGTACTCAGTACCACTGAATCCCGCGGAGCGGAGGGATGAAAGAGGCGGCTACCGAGCGGGTTTTTTTTTTAGACATGACATGACGAACTGTTTATTAATATATAAAATTATGTCTGCGCCTAATAATAATTACCAATATCATGAGATGCAGCTATTGCTCACAGACTTTGCAAGGCGCTTATAAAATATTGCACTGTCACTTTTGTCCTTACTCACTCTGTACATACTTCTATTACACGTTATACCGTTCTAACAAATCGTAGTTTAAATCTATACTTACTCCTGAAAACTTAATTCTACATGGTCGCATTCGAACATTGTATCAGGGGTGTTTAACCCGGGTGCGTAACGGTTGCTATAACAACATGATATAATATTGGTCAATATAACGATCAAGTGGTATAATAAACGAATAATATACACAATAATATGACATTTGTTATAATTTCATATGGCATAATATCATATAGAAAGAAAGAAGAAAGAAAATAAATTTATTGAGACAAACTAAACAGCACCAAAACCATAAATCATAATAATAATGACTAAAGACAGATCATACAGCTCAAACATACTTAATCTAAGAAAACATATTCAAACTTAAATCTAAACAATGGGTAGACAGAAAAAGTAAAACAAAGTAATTTAAAATAACGAAATACAGATAAATGGTGCTGTCATGTCAGATCCCAAAAGGACACCACTCAGCATATGCTCCAGGAGATGTCGCAACGCTGGTCTTCCGTGTGTAATACATATGTATGTGTTGTGACGTATTCGTTTATATAAATAAAATAAAATATATTAAATACTTACTTAAAATGGCGAGCAGTGTTAGTGTATAGGATAGGATAAGTAGTAGTAAATAGTGGAAGTATTATACTTAAGATAATATAACCTATATTGAAGGAGGTGTAATTTATTGACAAGATTTCTGGCATTAAGAATTGGAGAGTTGGAGATTTAATAGATGCCTGCGAAACTTAAATTTAAAAGTGCTTAAAGATTTAGCATTCCTAATGGGTGGAGGGATATTGTTCCAACATCTCGTGGCAGAGTAGCGGAAACTTCCACGAAACGCTGCTGTCCTTCCCGGCCGTGAGCAGATGAGTCGGACCGCCTCTAGCTGGCCGCGAAGAAAATGATAATTTCTCAAAGAGGTATTGAGGCTGCTGAGAATGAAGGACTCCAAAAAGTAATGAGGCAAAATGCAAAGATCGTCGTGCTTCCATCTTCAGCAACCTGTGCTCATTAAGAAAGGGAGTGACATGAGCTCTAGGAGGAATGGGAAAACGGAAACGAGCACATGCATTCTGAACACGTTGGATGAGAGCCCGCGAGCGTGCCAGTAAACACCCGCTAATCAAGGTGTCGACGTAGTTAAGCTTGGACAGGATCAAAGCGTCACATAATTTTATCCTAACATCAACACTGAGATAATTTCGAACCTGGTATAGAACTTTTAGCCTGTAAAAGCAGTTTTTAACCGTATCTATAATGTGCTTTTCAAAACGTAGCTTGTCGTCCATGAGAAGACCGAGATTGCGGGCCTCGGTAACACGCTCAAGACGCTCCTTTCCGAGCACTACAAGAGGGTCCCATGTAAGAGTTTTTTCTATCAGACCTTTCGTACCAAATATAAGGTACTTAGACTTAGAGGGATTAAGAACTAAACCGCAATGCTCAGCCCAATCATCTACACGCGCGCTAAGTCTTGATTTAACAATCTTACAGCATCCTGAGTTTCACGTGGGGAAAAAGCCTTGTAAATCTGCAAATCATCTGCGTATAGGTGAAAATTGCAGTTTTTAATGCAGTTTGTAATGTCCGCTATATACAGTATGAAGAGCACGGGCCCAAGAATAGATCCCTGTGGCACCCCGCAGTTCACTGCGATATCTTGAGAATACTCTGCTAAGCCAGATGAATTTGTCATGCCAACCCGCTGCGTCCGAGAAGACAAGTAACTCGCGAACCACTTTATAGTTTTGTCGGTAAAGCCATAGAACGCAAGTTTTGAGAGAAGTAAGGAAGAGTTAATTGTGTCAAACGCGCGAGAAAAATCTAATAGGACAAGCAACGTTGCCTCTCCCTTATCCTATATAGTATAATGATCATTTGATATAATACGTTTAAAGGCTCAATACACACTCAAACTGCTCAAACATGAAAGTTAAATTGTAGTAGAGGCATGGTTAGGAACGACGAAGACGAGCGAGGAGGAGTTTTAGGTTATCTTGCTAATATAAACGATATATCAAATGTCTTTTATACCAATTGAAATGATACCTAATGACATTAAAGGTTAACTGGAAGATTATATCTCTTAAAGGGATAAGTTCGTCGTTGTACATGTTTTTTTTTTGTTTTATAATGTTTTTCTTGTTTTTATGTACAATAAAGTGTGTACATACATACATACATTATACCTAATGTTTTTATATCAAATGAAACATTATATCAAATGTTGCTATATCTATTGAAAGTATATAAAACGTTGTTATATCTATCATTACACACCCGTTTAACCCTCACTACCAGTAGTCGGACTTTGTGTGGGAGTATAACTCGATAATGGGATTATCACCGCGCTACAGGAGTGAGGGGGCGAGGGGGGGTGACGCGGGCGCACTATGCGCATCGACTGCGTCGTGAACATCCTGCCTTAAGGCGCGAGGAGAGGGGAAAGTGGGCGGAGCCGCCATGGCAGAATCATATATCGTAGATAATATTATGAAATAACATCACCGATTTTGCTCCTCCATACCCCACCGCCACAGCTGCGTTGTAAGATCTTTAGCCTTACCTATCATTCATTCATCATCAGTATCCCCTTACCATGAGTTTACAGTGACAGTACTCGCTAGCCAAGTGGTATTAAAACATCATAACCCATTATTTTAATGTCTATTTTTATACTCGCAGACTTTAATTTGTCAAATATAATTTCACAGACAAAATCACAATAACGCACTTTTTAATCCTGTAACTAAATTCTATACTCTATGATACCCGCTACAGAACTTTAATATTCATAAGACATCTCTAAAGAGATGATGATGAGATGTGTAAACACAACTCTAATAATTTCAAAAAGAGAACGTAAGCTTATTTAATGCCCACTGATTGGTTGAAATTACTTGTCAAAAAAATTCAATAATCACGAGGCACCCGCCATGGCCATCGCGATCATGTTTATTTTTTTATAGGTCAGTTTTAGTTGAACGAAAAAGGTTACATCAAAAATAAAAAATCATATTGGAGAATGACGATTTAAGTACAAAATGTTTTTCTGAGTTTTCAAAAACTACTCGAAATTGACAATATTCACGCGGAAAATTAGTTTATTCAACTTATTTTCGACTGCACGCAATGAAATCATGAAATAGCTATATTACTACCTAGACTCGGTATTCCAGTATTATTCACTTCAAAAAGTTGGTTGAAATTATCAATATACTTGTCATAACATGAAAAAAATTTTTTTAAAAGGAATTAGGCCTCTTAAGTCAAAAATCATTGAAAAATGTTTTTCACTTATCTGAACCTAAATTGTAATTGGTTTACAAAATAAATGTATCTTATTCTTCTTCTTCTAGCGACTCCGTAAACGATTTGTATGGAGAATTGTAGTTCTACGAATTAACCGTCAGGGGCACTGTGTTATTCTCCGTACAAACCGTTTACGCTGTCGCTGGCGAGTACGATCACTGTAATCTCATGGAAGGGTACAGAACGTTCTAGTAATTTAAGTATGGGTGCTAAAAGCTATTAAAAGTATTAAACTTAATTGTCCTTACGAAAATCGTCAATTTCAACAATCAATTCTAGGAATGCTTAGATTAGATTGGATGATAAAATAATGAAACGAAAGACACAAGAGATAAAGATAACATATACTGTCCAATGTACAAGTGGCCAACGGAATACAAAGTTCATTAACCCTTGCCGAAAAAAAGAGGGGTGATATAAGTTTAATATGTGTGCTCCCAAACGGATGGACCAATTTGAGTGCGGTTTTTTTTTATCGAAAGACTCGTCCAGCGTGATGGTTCTTAGCTATGTATGGTGGAAATAGCACCAGTACTTTCCAAGATATTCACCTTTAATTGGAACAAGTGACAAGATCTCAGCCAATATTGAAGATAACAATTTCAAATTTTGTAGTTATGTACAGTTTTAGTAGCATTTTTAAATCACTCATTGAATGAGGGTCTCATGATGACCAGCTACTTGTCTCGGGGGTGTTTTATAAGTGCGAGTCATATGGTCTCGCCTTGGCGTCATTTTACAACAAAATGTTTTTGGTGGCAACTATATCCCGTGTACTTCTTGTGAAATATTCGCAAAATTATCATTTGTCAGTACCATATGGTAATAAAATACGACATATCTGCTATTATCAATCCTTATCGTGCGATGCGATAACACAGCGCAGTTCTGTTCTGGAACTATGCTGGTAAAAAGTGTTGTGCAGTGTTTAAAAAGGACTTTCTGGTGTAAATAGAACATAAGGTATGTATGCTAATGGCTCCTATGACCTAGAATGAATGGTTTAAGAGGGCGCCGAGCGTTAGCGACTAGACCATAGAGCGCGGGGAATGCGTATTTAGATCGGCGACGCGGCGCGTGGCCGCCATAGTAAAAATGTATGGAGAATTAAAAGCACTTTTTGATACATCTGGACCTTTAATACCAAACAATAATTGAAATATTTGATGCGGATAAATTGTAATGTAAACATACATCTTTTTTTTGAACTGAAAATCAGAATAGATTTCCATTGTTAAAGTATAAAAAAAACACTGCTCACGATTTTACAATTTTCGTCCAACTTTACTTAGTTCTCTAGGGTAAAATATTATTAATCATATAATTTTCCCACGTAGAAGTTGTTGACACATTCTTCGAAGTGCTAAATATATAGTTTAGAAATGGATTAAACGACTAGTGTTGACGTTGTCTACTTAACGGCAACTGCCTATTTTTTCACATTTTGCTCGGCGCAGTCATAATAGACGTTGCTAAAACGCTAACCCAGTACGGTATTTGATGACAGCTCAAAGCAGCTACTTTTTATGAAACGTCAAAAACGATTTGTCAGTATAAAGTTTCTATGAAAATACTGGCTTGTGACGTC
Organism: Apotomis turbidana; assembly: GCA_905147355.2. Lineage (NCBI taxonomy): Eukaryota > Metazoa > Arthropoda > Insecta > Lepidoptera > Tortricidae > Apotomis > Apotomis turbidana. Next base: position 7,012,948 of record LR990305.1, on the reverse strand, counting down.
ATAAAAATAAGCAGTCCAAACACGTCCTCTTTTTAGTTTTTGTCCAGTTAAAGATAGTATAATGTCCAATAGTTAATAGTAGTTTATTTGGTTCCGCGTATTTTTGTAAGTGTGTTTAGTGGTTTCAATGATGTATTACTGAAGTCAAATACCATATTGTCGTATTTTAAAATGTATTATTTTCATATTATGACAAACATATTGATAATTTCAACAAACTTTTTAAAGTATAATATTTAATAATACTTTTCCCTGAGGTCTAGATTAGTAAGTAAGAAACATAGCTATTCAATGTTTTCATAACGTGCAGTCGAAAATAAGTAGAAAAAACCAGTTTTCTGTCTAAATTTTGTCAATTTCGAGTACTTCGTTTTCGAAACAAAAACTATCAATAAAAAAAATCAAACTGTAGGTTTCAAATATACCTATACGAATAAAGCGCAATTGCCCTTTGATTGATAATATGTTACGGAACATGTTTGATCATAGAGAAAAATGTCTAAAAGAATCAGCATTTTTGAACGGATAAGGAAGAGGGGAAGACCGAGAAGGAGATATATGGAGCAAATAAAAGAAAAAATAAATGTTTCATTGTATAAAGACGTAAAAGAGAAGGCGAAATGTAGAATAAGCTGGAAATTACTCCACCGACAAGAGCTTAGCTCTTAAATCTATGATGACGATGATAAGGAGATGATAAGGAGGCATAATGAAAATGAAAAAAACACGTTCAAGTGCCGCACGAACTATGAAAATTTAAAGTATTGTATACTGCTCTAACAAAAATTTACTTATTATGGGTCAAAAATAAAACGTAAAAAATAAACTAAGATTAAAATATATTTTTTCTACTCCAGTACTTTTTTCTGTCATTTATATAGTTACTAACTCTAATATAAAGACATAAATTATGAAAGTCTGTAAAAGTCTATACTCTACTGCTCAAAAACACACTGCTAACCGATGTTATAATGTCGCCAAAAAACCATCACTTAGTACCTCAGATTACATGATGAACAGATGCATTCACACAATTTGCAAATTAAAAAAAAAAACTTTTGTACCAAGGCATTGCTGCCAACTTAAAAAAAAAGTTTTATCTTCAGTGCATGGATGTTTAGTATAGTGAACGTATACCTTTATGTATAAGTTTAATTTTTTTGACAGCTGTTTAGTATGGTGATCGTATACCTTTATGTATAAGTTAATATTTTTTTGACAGATGGATGTCAATAAAAAAATAGTTTATCAGAGACAATTTTTCTTTTTAATTTTGTTGATTCCGAGCGGGAACATGTAATTATTTTCTTTGTTGTTTATTTGCATTTTATTTATGAAATGTCGAGTCGTAGAAAAAGTATTGTATGCAACGTTGTATAAGTAGGTCAAAAAACGCTCGTGGCATCTTTCTTACGATGTTCGCTGCGCTCACATCGTAACCCATGCCACTCGCGTTTTTTGCCCCCTCTTATACAACGGTTGCATAAAATACTATTATAAAACTAAGACCTCTCGGTAGGTTGCCCATGACGCAGGCAGAATTCTCACGCTGTATGGCTATGGCTAGACCTATATAGGTCTAACAAAATGATAAACTGTACTGAGCGTAAAACTTTACCGTTGGAAAATTTCCTACGTACTTTAATATAAGACTATATTTTTTGAGTGTGTCGAAATCTACGTTTTTTGTGGCTTTAACGGCCGTATCTTTTTTTACGCTAACTTTTTTATTTTTATTTATAGCCGTTTTTCAGATACTTTAATATAAGACTATATTTTTTGAGTGTGTCGAATCGAAATCTACGTTTTTTGTGGCTTTAACGGCCGTATCTGTTTTTACGCTAACTTTTTTATTTTTATTTATAGCCGTTTTTTTCAGATACATATTACCTATAGTTAATTTATTATTAATCTGTGTGCCCTTCTGCAAAGGCCTCCTCCAACACTTTCCAATCTTCTCTTTTTCTTGCCAGCTCTAGTCCAGGTTTTGCCAGCTGTCTTAATAATATCATCTTCCCATCTCCTGAAAGGTTTTCCTTTCTTTCTCTTGCCTTCTCTTGGGTACCATAGTGTTACTACTTTGTTCCATTTATCTTCTCTAATTACATGGCCAGCCCATTTCCACTTCAGTGCTCTTAGTTTTAACACCACATCTTGGGTCCTTGTAGAGTTTCTAATTATATTATGGTGAACTTTATCTATTTTCCTTGTACCCATCATGCTTCGATCCATGCTTCGCTAACTTACTACTAGGTATATGGTTTTAATTTCATTTCGATACCTTCACGCGTAGCGGAGATAAGGGGGTCTTCACAGACAGACGGACGGACGGTCAACAAAGTGATTCTATAAAGGTTCCGTTTTCTCCATTGAAATCTGTTCACGTGCCGTAAACATGGATTGCAACTCAGCAGACGACAACTAGGACAAGAGGCTGCAGCGCACGAAATATTACGGCTCACGTTGTGATGAATTGTAGAAATACACAAATAACGAACTGTATAGATATACCCACACATATAAACCTTTGGTGTATAAATAGTTATAAGAAAGTGTAGATAAATGAGTCTTTATATTCTCGTCGTAGACGCTGTTTCACTTCACGTTTCCTCCCACTGTGGTCAAGACACCCCTAACCATCAGTACGATCGACCACATGAGTCTGTGTGGTTGGCAGTGGGAAAATCCCTCTTCAGACCCTTTCCGTCTGTTACCTTAGGTCGCTTGGTGCAGACATCCTGACCTTACTTATATCGGGGGGCACGGCAGTGCCCCCGCCAAGTCGAGCGCGAAGCAAACACTGCCGTACCATCCTTTACTGGAACCATTTCGCCGCATTTTCAGGCCCCTATTTGAGCACCTCTGGATAAGACCAGAACGCAGAAATTTTCGTCATCCAGTAAGCTATAATCACATACTTGAAATCCAAAAATTTCAAGTTTGTAGGTCATTTAGTTCCGAAGTTAAGCGAAAGCAATGTTTCGCATTTATGACACTCACTCACTCATGATCATCAGTAAGGAACTAGTACTTCCCATGAATTTAGAGAGCTGAAATTTGGTACAGAGTTAGGGTTTAATGGCCACATAAAGCGAAAACTATAAAAATTGGCCAAGTGCGAGCCCGACTCGCGCATGAAGGGTTCCGTACCATAAAACAAGTTTGTTGTATGGGAGCCCCCATTAAATATTTATTTTATTTTATTTTTAGTATTTGTTGTTATAGCGGCAATAGAAATAGATCATCTGTGAAAATTTCAATCACCTTCTATCACCGTTCTTGATATACAGCCTGGTGACAGACGGACGGACGGACGGACGGACGGACCGCGAAGTCTCAGTAATAGGGTCTCGTTTTTACCCTTTGGGTACGGAACCCTAAAAACTAGGATAATCGAAGATCTGGAGTACTCTGATTAGAAAACACAAGAGCCAACCAAACTATTAGAGATCGACATACCGCCTTTACAAAAAATATTCAACTTGTTGTTGTGTTCGGTTGGCCGCCGTCGCGACTGATCGTCTCTCCTGATGATGGATCGCGTACCGATTCGAAACATGTCGAGCGTTATTCGACTTCTACGACGTGAGTAAACCCGTTTAACCCGGCGCGCATGACGTGGAAAAAAGTTACAACAAGCATGAGGCAGGGTATGACATACCCGAAATGTAATGTACTGTAACTTAGTTATTATTAATATATTTTTAGGTTTTGTGATGTAAACTGTTTAATAATGCATTATTTAATGAATTTCAATGAAACACAAGTTTTGATCATGATATTACCTTTATGTATTCGTGTTTACCTTCCACTATGTAATTATACGAACAAAAGTTTAGAGGTTTACAAAAATCAACAAATATACAAAATAAACGGTATTTAGAATAAAAATTAACTTTTAACTAAAAGATAATGAGGATCCCCTTCTTAAAAAAACATAACAATTTTTTTTTTTAGAAAATTCTCGTTAAGCACTGTCATCGACATCAGCACAATTTCCGCACATGGATTGCATGCATTGCTCATTGAGCATTGCATGCTCCATACATATGGGCTTGCCGAGTTGCTGCAAACTATACAGCCTCTTCCTGTCCAGAGTTGGCTGGATCATCAACCAAATCGTCGGCCTCTTGCTCCGAGTCATAATTCACTTCGTGCTCACTACAGTGATCAGTTTCTTGTTCCGAACTGGATTTCTCAGAAAAATCTGATCCCACCTCCTCTAACATGGCATGAATCCTTTTTTTTTGCCTTTCAATATCTATTATAACGAAAAATTAAAAGTAATAAAAAAACAACTAAAATTAACTCAAACATACATTGAAACCTTTAACATAACTAAGAAAAATAAAAAACAGAAATTTAAATTCCTACGTTAAACGTTTGGCACCGACTTCAAAGGGTGAGTCAAATGTAATCTGTACTTGAACGGGTTATTTTTGGATTTTTAGTTTTACTGAAGTCGGTTCTTTTTTTTGTTAAATTTTTTTTTCAAAAACAGGTTACATGACATTACAGTGTAGACACCAATACGTCATGAACCGAGCAAGTTTATTTAGACGGCGAAACGGCGTGGCCCCGTCGTTCCGACATCTCAGGTGTTGGATGTGGTAGGTTGCCCCGGAACCGAAGAAATGGTTGGTCATGGTTGTTCTATGTATTTAAGTATATATTTATCTATATAAGTATGTATATCGTCGTCTAGTACCCATAACACAAGCCTTCTAGAGCTTAATTTGGGACTAGATCGATTTGTGTGAGGTTGTCCGATATTTATTTATTTATTATTTATTTGATGAAGAACCCTCAGCTGGTCTTAGCTGTATTAGAGATATGGTAATGCCCCCCTTCTACTATTGGTACATAAAAAAATCGACTGTCATTGCAAAAATCCAGCGTAGTGGGACACATCTTCTAATTTAATCTAGCCTATAGCGTCCCACAGCTGGGCGGGTAACGTATTACAATCCCGAAAGTTCATAATACCTACAGTTGAAATACCGATGGTCAAAATACCGAAAGTTCAAAAAGGCGATATTCGATAAACCGAAGCTCAAATTACCTATTTTCAGAAAATCTAAATTTTAAAATCTTCACCTACGCTCGCCTGCGCAGCTTCGGCTTTTTGGTCACCTTCGGCGACCAGCATCAGCCGCTGCGGCTCGCTTGATGCCCGCACTTTCTTACGGCGGCCGGGAGCTGCCCTCCCTCCGCGCCACCGGGCTTTTATATACACTCTAGGGGTAGGGCAGACAAGACTTCGTGGAATCGGGGTTGACAGCTTCGGTTCTGTGGCAAGTCGATTAAGAAAAGGAAAGAGTCCGGAAAAGTGGGAAATTATGACACTAAATATTTGATATTATGATAAAATATTCTGTCATGGACTGCCAACCGAACCGAACTTGTCTGGAACCGAAGCTGTCATTGCTCGCTTCCGCAGCTTCGGCTTTTTGGTCACCTTCGGCGACCAGCCTCAGCCGCTGCGACTCGCTTGATGCCCGCACTTTCTTACGCTAGGGCCACAGTATAATAAAGAGTAGGTACTAACGTACTAGGGCGGAGGGTCTGCACATCCCGCAGCGCCGGAGCAGATCGGTTCCACAGAAGAGTTCACTTATAAATAGTAAGTATAGTAGTAGGCAAGTAGGTTACGTAATTTAGGTTAATATTCTTGATGCAATGTATTTTATATTTAATTTAATATGTCAATAAATATATTTTTTTTTTTCGAAATATAAAATATTTATTAAAAAAAACATGCGGATTAAGTGGTAAAACAATTTAAAAACCTAAAACCTACACTAATAATATAATAATATTAATAATATTCTAATAATATTCTTTGTATAAAAGAAACTGTAGAATCTATAAGACTACAGAAATATAATTCTCGAGAGTTTAAATAATATTCCGGATTACAACCTTCAGGCGGGATTACAGTCTTCAGGATTACATTCTTCGGGATTACAGTCTTCGGGTTTATAATATTCGGTATTTCATCCTTTCGATCAAACGTTCTTTCGGGATTTTTAACTTTCGGTCAAATAAACATTCGACATTTTAATTTTCGGCCTTCCGTCCATAGGTCTTATGAAAGTCGGTATTTTGAACTTCGGCATTGTAATACGTACCCGCTGGGCGAATGCCTCCCCTTCTGCTTTTAATACGCATATAAATAAAATTAAAGGAACACTGGATAAGACTAGACTGGCTTTTATATAGTTTACAAGAAGAAATAGTCGAAAGATTAACTTTATTCTACTCGAACATTACACAAATTAAATAAACAAACTACACCAAAATATTAATTTCGCTCAAAATTTGGTCAAAATATAATGCATTGGACTAAGAGTGGCGGTGATACGTCGCTAGATGGCGCTGACTGTATTTTAAGACGCGCCTACGTTTGTTTTTCCGATAATCTTATATGGCGAAGTTGCAACCGGCCGCGTTACAGTCGTTTACGGCATTCTTCTACTGCGCTTGGAAACGTTTGCTAGGGATTAGGAGGGATTATTTGCGTTTCGTTGATTTCGCTTATTATTTCGTGAGGTTTGCTAAAGTGAATTAGCAGGTTGTTATAAACCAATATGCCCACGTTTCTACAAAAAGAAGTGAAATCCCACCAAAAACATTCTGTTAAAAACTAGCCAAGTCTCGATGGAGCTGCTTGTTTATCTCTAAAAAGTAATGAAATCCAAAGTCGTACCAAGTCTAAGGTTCCTTACTGCGATTTCTTTATTATTACAGTTAATGTTGTGTGACTTGGCCGTTGAAGGGTACACAAGGGTACAAAACCAGGTACTCCATGACACCATTGCACCAATCTGACGCCAGAACCGCTACAAGTCAATTTTGTTTACACGTAATGTTATGTCTGTTGTAACTACCTATTTTTGTTAAGCTATGCCCTTGGTACGACTTTGGATTTCATTACTTTTTAGAGATAAACAAGCAGCTCCATCGAGACTTGGCTAGTTTTTAACAGAATGTTTTTGGTGGGATACGTATTTATCATACCTTATTGTAGGGCTAGGGCTGTAGGGCGTTAGGGCACTAGGGTTGTTAGGGTGCTAGGTGTTACAGCTCTCCCATAGTTCAATCTAGTGAAATCAGTTACCTGATTCTACAAAATCAAACCATCCGTTTAGAAGCTACGATGCCACAGACACATGTTAAACATATCCCTATTTTTTTAACGGGGTTTAAAAATATACAAGTTTTATTCGAAAATTTTTAAAATATGGTCTTTGTCATTACCTATCAGTAGAGACATTTACACATTTCATAATGAATGAAGTGGTAAAACAAATTTGAACTGAAAATGTAATGTTTTAAGATGGTTTTAAGTATGTTTGTACGCCTCTTGAAACTTTCCTAAGGGTGTCGTCCTAAAATTATTCCGGAAATGTCTTGTCTATCATAGCAAAACAAACTTTATACTTCAGCCTTTAAGACACAACTTCTAACAACTCCCAGATAAAACAATACGTGCCGATTTGCAAGATATTCGGCAATGTAACTGAAACTGGAAAGTACACTTTACATCACTAGGGAGAAAAGCTCTGCTTTCCTTGTATTTTTCAATAAATGCGTGTTATTGTTATCGTCCTCAGGACTTCCTTGAAATTGGTTGAATGTCGATATGAGCTCGCACGAGTGATTGATATAGGGTTATCACCATTTTTACAGGCTTTTATTTAATTTTATTGAGGGAGCGACGTTACAGCTTGGCCCAAAATTCTTTTTAAAGTTAGTTTGGATGTGCATATGTTTTCAAGCGTTCTCGCCTAGAAATCGCATTCCTCAACCGATTCCAATGAGAATGAGTTAGTTCGATATCGATTCAGTTTCTCTAAATCTTCCAAAATGGCGGAGATATATGGAAGTTGAAACGTTAAAAAATACAAATTCTGCAATCTCAAAACAAACTCGCGAGGTCTATAGCTCTCAGAGGCACTAGTTCATATTCAACCGAGCGAGCGAAACGTCTCCTTTTCAACTTGGCCTAAAATTCTTTCGTATGTCCGGATGTCCTATATGCTTGCCGTCTGTTCTCGCCTACAGGTCACATTTCTCAACCAATACTCATGAATTTTTTGAGAACTTAATCTCGATAAATATTTTTTTTTGTCAATTCAGTTTTTAGAAATGTCAGGGAGGCCCAAATAATTAATATACGCGATATAATCCGTTTAAATTGTTTTATTTAAATGTGTGACAGTCGCGGAAACAGAGGAAAATATCAGTTTTTAGATTTATTCAAAATGGTGGTACGGGTGTTGAAAACGTAAACATTAGCAGCGATTTCGCAGAGCCACTGGGTAAAGTAAAGTTAAGTACTAATTTATTGTGAACTGTGTGTTAAATAGTTTATCTCTAGCACATCTGTAATCGTTTGGCAACCCTGATCGCCGTCACAGTTTCAGCGAGTGTCGCGTACACATGATATTGATAATGATAACGGTAATGAACATCGGATAACAGGTCATGTGTTCCTAGTTTGTTTATAGGTACTACGCACTCAAATGAAACGTTCAATCTGTACTTTTCAACCGACTTCAGAAACGAGAGGGCTCTAAATTTATATAGAAAGAACACTTAAATAGAAATGTTTACAATGTAGCGAAAAAAATAAAATGTAACGGTTCCAGCGGGGTTTCAACCTGCGTCTCCAACGGCTTTCCGGGCCAACACGGGCGTCCTCCCTATTGGACCACTGAACCTGATGCCATTGATTTTTTGAAGCAGTTGCTTCTTGCATTCCTTATGGCACAGGGTAGCATCGTAGCGCCATTTTTTAACCACCGACGAAAAATAGGGGTGTTACTGTAATTATAAGTTGAACTTATCTGTGTGTCTGTCTGTGACATCGTAGTTTCTAAACGGATGGACCGATACCAAGGCGGATTTTTTTAATCGAAAGCCTTTTCCTTCAAGATGGTTTTTAGCTAAGTTTAGTAAAAATACCTGTTACCGTTTCCAAGATATTCAGCTTTGATTGGAACAAGGGACACGATCTCAGTTAATTTATGTTCAGATTTAGTAGCATTTTCTATATCACTCATTGAATGAGGGTCTCATGATAACCAGCTGCTTGTGTCGAGGGTTAAATTACATTAATTTATTAAAGTTAGAAAGAAACGGTGAATACGTCAATGATGGCTGGCAAATAAAATCGGGCAATATACAGGGTGGGACATTTTTGTAAAGACTGAGCTGATAGGATAGTGTCACCTGAGCGATCTACAATCGACCTATTATAATTGTAAAGCTGGATTAAAAAGTAAAAAAAGTCAAAAAAATAAAATATTTATATACTTACTAGCATTAACCCGCGGCTTCGCTCGCGTGCCTATACAATATACATCATCCTACGGGAACAATGCTCTTTTTTTCAGGATTAAAAGTAGGCTATAATCTGCCATCTGCATTTCCCTGATGCATATCCGTCCAGCCGTTTTAGCGTGAATAAGTAACAAAACATACACAGACTTTCGCTTTTCTAATATAACTGGGAAATACCTTTTATTTTATCATAACTCCACTTTATCAAATAAAACCGAAAACTCAATCACTCAAATCAAACGATCTCAGCTTTTACTGTACCAAATAAAGTTCACTTCAAAATCCATAACTCGAAGTGAAGCTAAGACACCGGGATATGTGTGCATTTTATTTGTACCTATAAAGCTTTTATAATGTCCCGAGCCTCCGCTTATTGACTTGTGATATTCGAGATTGATTTAATGATTCTAAGCCATGTTCTAAGTTACGTCATGTTCTATTGTAAGATATTGAGGTTCTCTTCGTTGATGAATGAAAAATGTATTATTCTGAGCCAGATAATCGTAATTCAGAATTCTGAAATGTCTTAACATAATTATTGAAAAGCTTGAATGTATTTATTACGGATGCAGGGAGTTTCCCGATCATTACTCCTCCCGTCCCAACGCGCCGCCCGCCTATAGGTACCGATTGACGACGATCGAGATGCCACCAAATACAATATTTTTAATCAATTAGGATAACGCGGGTCTCTATCCATACCTCAAAAGCAAAAACAGAACCCCCTTATAGGATCACGTGTAGCTGTCTGTCAGTCCGTCTGTTACAACCGATTTTCTGCAAAACTACTGCAATTTGGCACAAATGCTTTCAAGAATTTTCATGACCACAAATAAAATTTCAAAATTGGTGGCATTTTCGTAATTAACGTCCCAACAAACCATAAAAATTACACCCATACTCATATTTAGACATTTCAACCCCATTTCACCCCAACAGGGAAGATTCACATCCGCCACGTTGGATTTAAAAATCATTGCGGTTTTCGTAATTAGCGACCCGATAAACCATAAAAGCATTACCAATGGATTTTCAGACTTTGTCACCACATTTCTCCCTTTTAGGGGTTGAATTAAAAAAAAAACCTGAAACACGTGTTTACTCATTTATTGTTAGAAATACTCCTGTGAAGTTTCGAATAAAATAGCCTAACTAATCTTGTTTCCCACCATACAAACTCTGGAACCCCATTTCACCCCTTTAGGGGGTGAGTTTTGAAAAATCCTTTCTTAGTGCACCCCTACACCTTATAAGGAAACTACGTGCCAAATTTTAATTCTCTAGAACCAGCGGTTTAGTATTTAGACATTTCAATCCCATTTCACCCCAACAGGGGAGATGGTAACTCACATCCGCCACGTTGGATTTTAAAATCGATGTGGTTTTCGTAATCAGCGACCCGATAAACCATAAAAACAATACCCATGCTGATTTTCAGACTTTCTCACCACATTTTTACCTTATAGGGGTTGAATTTTCAAAAAAAATTAAACACGTGTTTACTTATTTATCGTTAGAAATAATCCTGTAAAGTTTCGGATAAAATAGTCTAACTAATCTTGTTTCCCCATACAAACTTTGGACCCCCATTTCACCCCTTTAGGGGGTAAATTTTGAAAAATCCTTTCTTAGTGCACCCCTACACCTTATAAGGAACCTACGTGCCAAATTTGAACTCTCTAGAACCAGCGGTTTAGTATTTAGATATTTCAACCCCATTTCAGCCCAACAGGGGAGATGGTAACTCACGTCCGACACGTTGGATTTTAAAATCGTTGCGGTTTTCGTAATCAGCGACCCGATAAACCATAAAAACAATACCCATGCTGATTTTCAGACTTTGTCACCACATTTCTCCCTTTTAGGGGTTGAATTTTCAAAAAACCTGAAACACGTGTTTACTCATTTATCGTTAGGAATACTCCTGTGAAGTTTCGAATAAAATAGTCTAACTAATCTTGTTTCCCCATACAAACTTTGGAACCCCATTTCACCCCTTTAGGGGATGAGTTTTGAAAAATCCTTTCTTAGCGGATGCCTACGTCATAATATCTACCTGCATGCCAAATTTCAGCTCGATCCGTCCAGTGGTTTGGGCTGTGCGTTGATAGATCACTATGTCAGTCAGTCAGTCACCTTTGAGTTTTATATATATAGATAAGTGCAGATTTTTACACTAATGTTTAACAAACTGTATTTCAAAAATGGAAAGAAATATTTACATAGTTCATTGTTGAAAAATGAAGTACTCAGTCTGAACAATTCCCTGTTTGCTTAAAAGTCCTTCGATCTGTTCCACCCTGGTATGCTACACTGGCTAGTTATTTTCTATGACCTTGACATTATCTACCTTATTATTGTACGAACAGGGTATTTTGCGATTTAGACGCAGAATTCATTAACTACTACAACGTGGTGACGTTATTCTAATTATTGTTTCTTTTAATTAACCCCAGACGAAAAAAGGGGTTATAAATTTAACATGTGTATCTGTGTATATCTGTATCTGTGTCTGTCTGTGGCGTCGTAACTCCCAAACGGATGGACCAAGATACCACCGGAAGCAGCTAGGGCATGGCCCAGGCTCCCGGTGGTTAGGACTGTAGAGGCAGGAACATCCTGACGATTCGCACCTCGTCCGGAACTGCCTGTATCTGAAACTTGATCCATCTTAGGGTATATTAAAATACCTACAAAACAGGTTTACTCACGTCGTAGAAGTCGAATATAGCCGGTCCAGCGCGTTAACCATTTCGCCACCCTAACTCCCAAGCAACCTAACGAATTTTTCCTTATGCTTTCTGTGTCGATCTTTGCATTGTTTATTTGAAAGGCTTTACACCTTAACTTTATATGAATGGTTTAATATAAAAATCGTGGTGTGTACCCACGTAAAAAACTGAGACATTACATGTTTCATAAATTTATAATTTCTGCTTATTTTAATTCCAGTGCACGATGGCAACCCGGCCGTACCAAGGCTTCCCCTATTCACGTCCACACGTGACGGACGTGCCGTCCATCGACGCGGCCACCGCGAGCCGCTGGAACCACCTGCCGCGTAGACCCATCAGACCTGATGTCCCCACGAACGTGGTCTACGTTGACTTGCCGGAGGAAGGCAGTCAGGTTTCGGTGAGTGATCATCAACACTGATATTATAAAGGCGAAAGTTTGTGAGTGTGTTGATGTGAATTTTCGTATCATGGCTGCCCTGGGCCAACCAACAAAGTCACTCTTAGATGGGTACCGGGACATTCCGATGCAGATGAGCTCGCCAGGGAAAGCCGCGGACAAGCCCCTTGTCGACCCAGAGCCGTTTTGTGGAAGCAAACTCAACGACGTATACAAATCTAAGGCAATCGAGTTGTGAGTGTCTGTGAGAGAACAAAAACCCTAATAAAAGGCTTTGAACCAAAGGTATCTAAAGATTTAGGTACTGCATCTCCAAAGAAAAACCTGTGCGGTGTGTAGAATTCTGACTGGTCACTGCAAACGAAACAAACACCTGTTCCTACTGGTAATGGAACAGGACGCAACGTGCAGTTTCTGCCAAGAGTCAGAGGAAACTGCTATGCATATTCTTTGCTACTGTGGACCACTTATGCACAAAAGAAGTATCCGCTTAGGGCAACATTTTGTGTCCCCAAAAGAGATACAACAATTCACTGCCCAAAGAATCTGGGAGTCCCTGGACTCAACGGATCTCAGCAGTGAGCTTTAAGACAGGGCTGCCACAATACAATACAATACAACAATACTTTATTGCACACCAACAAGAAAAATATTACATGAGAAATCCTAAATTAAACAATGGTAGGCAATAGGCGGTCTTATCGCTAAAGAGCGATCTCTTCCAGACAACCTTTGTGTAGCGGGGAAAACAAAATTATAGGCAGAAAATAGTAGGTGGTGAGATAAGAACGTAAGTAATTTGAGAAGTAATAAATAAATGAAATATTAAAGACAGATAGGTCATACACATACACAGTAGGGTGGTCCACGGTTGTATGGGAAAAATTCAAACTGTAGTTACTGGTAGTGCCACCCCTCAAAATTGTTACACATATAATGGTAAATAAATACTGAAAGTATCTATAAATTTAATCATACATAAACGTATATACTTACAAAAGGAGGAAGAATGAAAATAATATCACAGCTAACATAAGACTTATAATGAAAAACGACAGCATAGAATTATAAAAGGATTAGGCTACGGTAGAAACAAATAGTGATCTTTTAGTTTACATTTAAAAACTGCCAAAGTTTTAGCTTGTCTTAGATCCAGCGGAAGCGAGTTCCACAGTAAAATAGCTTGCACAGTAAAAAAATTAGAATAAAATGTTGACTTCGATAGATCAGTTATGGTCAATGCGGCATATAAAAAGCCCAAAGGATATATAATAAATAAATGATTTGATTTCTATCAAATTCCAGACGCCTAACGTCACACAGTCACCCGACAAGAAAGACCTGGATGACCTAGACACTCCAGTGATCTACATAGACGTGCCTGAGAGTAGTGGCAGCGACGTCACTGGCCCAGCTTCGCCGGAACCTGAACCTGAATACGTGCAAGTAAGTGGCAAACAAGAGCATAACCTAAAATTTGTAGACCATAAGCATGGAACAAGGTCGGTGACCTCGGGCGAGTTTGAGGTACCACGGATCAACAACTATTTTGGTGACAGTACTTTAAACAAAAGACTCCCGTACCTCCTCAACAGTTTGCCAGAAGACATCCGCCATGAGCCGAGCAAGCCGAAGTTTAAAAACGCTTTAAAACAATACCTACAAACACTTGAGTGACATAATGTTCACGCAAAGTGTCATTCGAGTACCAACTTACCTACCTCATATGCACGTAATTTTATTAAAGTATCTATAATAAGCAGAGACGATACCTACAGTCAAACTGTGAATACAGTTTTGTAGGAACTTTCTTATAAGTTTTTATACCCTGTATAATAATAATAAATAAATAAATAAAAGTCTTCTTCATATCTGGTCACACAGGAGTGGTTCCCTAAGCACCAGGCTACAGAAGCGCTAATACAGCTTTTATTCAGCTTTAATTGGCGGTATAAGGGCTGTATAAGGACTTAATTCTGCAGCTTGTTTGCTAAGTGGGTCCAGAAGATTCCAAAGCAGTTCCAGAGCAATACTTTATACTGCTCAATCCTTCGTTCTTCTTGCGAAATAAATGATGAATCCTCTGACTTTCATCACTGTGGATAATTTTGGCTTTATTATGCAAAAATTACTTGAAATTTGTGGAATATTTATTTACTGTTTCCTCTTTGTTTACATTAGTGGCATTCGCTGCACTTATTTTTATTAAAGCAGTAAAGTCTGCTAACGTAAACCAAATGCAGCAGACGTTACTGCTTTAATAAAAATAATTAATTTGGGTGTAGCACATCGTTACTATATCGATCAACATAATTTGAGACGATGGTGCCGATTATAAAGTCTGAACCTATACGGAAGATGGCGCTACGATGCCACCTTAAGGCATGTAGAAGCGACTGGTTGAAAAATTCAATGGATCTGGCATCAGGTTCGGTGGTCCAGTTGGTAGGACGCCCGTGTTAGCCCGGAAAGCCGTTGGAGACGCAGGTTCCAATCCTGCCTGAACCATTAATGTTTCAATTTTTCGTTTCATAGTAAACATTCGCTGCACTGTGACCACTCAATTGCTTCGAATTTTGAGTTGGACATAAGAGCGATGACAGGTAGCCGTAGTTACCAAAAGAAATTGAGTGAGTAAGCATTGATCAAGTGATTCTGCTACCAATAATCTTCTTAGTCAACTGACAATCAGTCTCACACAGGAGACAATCTTCTACGACCAATTCGAGAACCGGCGGATAGACGAACGGAAGGAGACCGAGAGCCCTTCGGAGAGCCCAAGCTCGAGTGGCAGGCCTGGTAGACCTGCGCCTCAGCGCCCTCTGCCGCCCAGCAGTTTGAACCTGGCTGGGGCTTCGTCATCAGGTAACAACTTCTGTAATATTACGAGGTTTTGAAGAAAAGTGACAGAAATTTTAATGAGTTTTGGCTGTCACCACGCGATATACGGAATTAGGACACAAGTTGTATATACAGCGTGTATTTTTGGTATAGTACATATTTTTTAAACTAAGCTCATCCACTTACCTGCATTCACAATGGCATTGTGTCTAATACAAACCTATCTGCTTTTGTTCTCGTAAGCGCCAACCAGTTACTTACAAAAAAAGGTTAGAACTACATTGCGTGGATATTGAATTTTCAACCTTGTTCCTTGTTGAATAGGTTTAAAATGGTTGATGATGAGAGTTCATAGTCCTTTTTCAAGACAATACGTTCTTGTGGAGAGTCGCACGGTTGTAAAATTCCAAAAATGTTATGATTACCATTATTCTGTTAGTGTATTTTGTAGTTTCATGTCCAAGGAAATAGAGTCGATAATCTATATTAACCTTCCACCACCACCTTGGTGGGACAATCTGCTTTTACTACGAGCTCGCTATCTTAATTTGTGGTTTACCACTCAATGGTATTCAGTTCTTAAGTGGATAAGCTTAGCTTAGAAAACTTGTACTATACAGCCTCAAATTTTACAAGTTCTAGTATAGGCCCTAATAAATATATGTTTTTGTTGTAATACGCGGGGTATAGAGCCTTGAAGAGTATATTTAAAGATTTTGGTAAATAGAAATTAGAAAAAGATGTTGACAGTTAAAATGTATATTCGAAAGTGTAACAGTAAATTTAAAATATGACATAACTATAAAAAACTTAATTATTAAAAAGTCTAGACACAACTAAGGTTACTATCTACAACAGCCGCCCTTAATCGAAGTTGTGCCAAAAAGACTAAAACAAAATTAAGTTCCTAGTCCTAACTTAACTATACATCGCTTATGTACAATTGGGCCAAGTGGCTTTGTTAAGACATCTGCAGGCATATCACTGCTTTGCACATATTCTAAATTAACAATATTACTAGATACTTTTTCCCTAATAAAATGAAATCTCGTATCTATATGTTTCGTCCTGTTGTGGTGTACAGGATTTCGAACGAGATTCATGGCACTCTGGCTATCAGAAGCTAAGTTAATTGAAGAAAACTTACCCGTTATTTCATAAATAAAGCGACGTAAGTAACAAGCTTCCTTTGTAGCAGACGCTAGTGCCATGTATTCGGCTTCCGCGGACGACAACGCAACTGTCGGTTGCTTCTTTGACTCCCAGGATACTGGACCGCCACTTAACTTAAAAGTGTAACCAGTGTATGACCTTCTGTCAATTACACAGTTCGCCCAATCTGCATCACAGTAACCTCGTAAAGGTTCTCCTGTTCTCCTATAAACCAAAGAATAGTTTAAAGTACCTTTCAGGTACTGCAGGACTCGCTTTGCAGCATTCCAGTGTTCCTTTGTAAAACACGTATTAAACTGACTTAAATAACTTGTTGCGTATGCAATATCGGGTCGTGAGTTTACCGTCAAATACATGAGGCATCCTATTAAGTTCTGATAAGGATAAGACTCACCAACTTGACCATCCGTTCTACGTTCCATAGTCTTTTTCACTAAAGGAGTGTCCACTGTCTTGCAATCCTTCATATTAAACTTTTCGAGTAAAGATAGAATATAATTCTTCTGATTTATTTTTATATACTCGGAATTGCTTTCCACTTCTAAACCTAAATAGCATTTTAATAGTCCGAGATCTTTCAGAGAAAAATATGTAGACAAATCTTTCTTGACATTGTCAAAAGTCAAATCTGATTTATAAAAGACAATTATGTCATCGACAAAAATACCCAAAATAATAAGTTCATTTCTAAAAAGTTTCGTATAAACGCAAGGCTCGGAAGGAGTTCCTGTAAAACCAATTTCTAAAAGCGTTTCGTTCAACTTTTTATACCAAGCACGGGGCGCCTGTTTAAGGCCATAAAGAGATTTCTTCAGCAAACAAACCTTGTTTTCCTTGCCCTTTTCTCTGTAACCAACAGGTTGCTCCATAAAAACCTCTTCATCCAAGTCCCCATTCAGGAACGCCGTATCCACGTCTAAGTGCCTCATTTTTAAGCCCTTTTCTGCAGCTAAGGCAAACAACGTGCGGAGGGAAGAATGACGAAGAACTGGAGCGAATGTCTCTGTATAGTCCACACCTTGGACTTGATTGAAACCTTTGACAACCAGTCTAGCCTTATATTTGATGACGTTTCCATGAGCGTCCCGTTTCTTCTTATAAACCCATTTACATGGTATAACCTTCTTGTTCGGTCTATCCACCAGGTTCCATGTATGGAGTTTCATTAACGACTTATACTCGTCAGCCATTGCATGGTGCCACTTTTCGGCATCATTGGCATGAGTAGCTTCATAATAAGTCATAGGGTCAGAATCATCAATCGACACATTATATGAAAGGAAATCAGGTGGTTTCCTACTTCTTGAGGGGTACCTCTGCTCAGGAATATATTGTTCCTCTTCCACATCTGCTGGCTCCACATTGACACTATGAGGTAACTCATGGAGAGACTCGCACTCGCTATCTTCCATATCAGCTGATTCTACAGCGCTCTCCGGATTTACCCGTGAAGATGGTCCAGCCTCAGGTTCGGTATTCCCAATGCAGTCGAAGAATTGAGGATCTTCGTGCTCAGTACGGAGCTCGTTTTCTTCAAAGATCAGTACGGAGTCGGACTGTGCCACAGGCTCACTCTGCCTCTGCTTCAACGTTGTAAAACTATTTTCAAAAAAGGTTGCATCTCTGGAAGTAATAACTTTTCGAGGATTAGCTGGATCCCTAAACATGTATGTATTTGGATTCTCAGAATAACCGACGAAAATCGCTTCCTTTGCCTTGACATCCAATTTCTTCCGGTGACACGAAGGCACATGGACAAGTGCTCTACATCCGAACACTCTCAGATGTTCAAGATCACTTCTACGACCACACCATCTGTCATATGGAATGTGTCCACCTAAAGCTCGATGAGGTGACCTGTTCTTTAGGTATACAGCAGTTTGGAAAGCATCTTCCCAGAAAGCCTTTTGCAGTGAGCTTTCAGCCAACAACGTCCTCGCCTTCTCAGTAATGGAACGGTGAGTACGTTCTGCGACTCCAACTTGTTGAGGGCTGTACGGCGTCGTCGTTTGTTCGATACCTTTTGAAGCAAGATAATCAACAAACTCTTTATTCACGAACTCTTTTCCGCCGTCAGTCCTAACCGCTTTAATTTTCTTATCTAATTGATTTTCAACAAATGTTTGAAACAGACAGAATTTATTTTTAACTTCAGTTTTGGAAGGGACAAAATAAGCGAACACCTTTCTCGTAAAATCGTCTACAATAGTCAACATATACCTATTTCCTTGAAAGGAGGTTGTAGAGACCGGTCCTAGCAAATCCATGTGGATCAGCTCAAGAGG
Source organism: Apotomis turbidana (assembly GCA_905147355.2). Classification (NCBI taxonomy): domain Eukaryota; kingdom Metazoa; phylum Arthropoda; class Insecta; order Lepidoptera; family Tortricidae; genus Apotomis; species Apotomis turbidana. The sequence continues at coordinate 6,994,166 of LR990305.1, read as the reverse complement.
GGAAGTAGCTCTATTATGCGCTACTTTCTTGAAAGGTTTTCGTGCTTGTTTACCTTCCACGCAAGCAATGCAACTACTTTTGTCTATTTTACTAAACTTTACGCCTACCTCGTGATTCTTCAGTTGATTCATGCCTATACGACACAAATGTCCTAACCTCTTGTGCCAGAGCTTATAACTATTGTCCTGACAGCCAGAGTGCACATCTTGTGTCAAATTATTATTCGCCACATTCTCGGGAACATTAACAGTACCGTCTAAAACGTACAATCCACCACAGGGCGAGGCATGTAAAACGGAATCACCTGTAAAACGAAAAGTATTAGATTTATAAAAGTTACAACCAGTAGTATCAAAAACACAAATAAAACCCTTATCAACAGCTTTCTTTACAGAAATCAAGTTCGCTTTTAAATCTGGTACAAAAGCAACATCACTTATCTTGTTGATAACATTTTTGGGTGTGTTTAGAGAAATGTCTCCAATTCCGCAGCATTTAATTTGTTCACCGTTAGCGACAGTAACGCTACCATTATCAAGAGCCGTAATATCTTGGAACCAATCACGTCGTGACGTCATATGTTTTGAACAACCCGAATCTACGTACCATTGGTCCTTGTTTGAGCTTCCAGAAGTGTTAAGAGCGGTAAATGTGGCGTCGTTTACTTTTACTACATTAACCTTCTCTTTATTCTTCCTTAACGGACAGTCTGGTCTCTTATGGCCAGGCACTTTACATTCGTAGCATATAACTTCCTTCTTCTTTGACTTAGGCATCTTCTTAGTAAGTAGAACCGAATCTCCGGGTACAGCTGCGTCCTTAGACATTTCGTTCAGCAGTTTTGTCTTCACCAAGTCAGTGGTCACGTCGACATTACAATTTTCTAGTGCCATAATGAGAGGATCATATTTTGGGGTGAGTCCTCCTAAAAGTATGGCTGCAAGCGATGTGTCCTCTATAACCTTGTCTATATCCGCAAGATCCTGTGCGGTTGACATAACTGCATTAATGTACAGTTCGATGTTTTCAAAGTCCGACAAGCTTAATCTGTACAATTTTCGTTCTAAAGCTAGTCTTCTACCTATTCCCTTATCCTCAAAAGCTTTCTGCAAAGAATTCCATGCTTCGGCTGCAGTTTTGGCACATCTGACGTGCGTGATAGCTGCACCGTCAACTGTTAAGCAAATTTTTGCTAGCGCTTTTGCATCGTTTCGTACCTTTGTCGAAGCGGGGGTTGTGTCATCTTCCGGATAACCACATATTGTTGCCCACAGGTCTTCATGTAAAAGATAATTCCTCATCTTGAATTTCCAGGTAGGATATCCATCCTTATTTCTGATACAAAAAGATGAACTCGTAGGGGAATTCGACTTATTGACACTCGAGGAGTCTCCAGTTTCATGTGACATTTCGATTACTATCACTATTTTCAGTCACAATGAAAAAACCACAACTTTTTCACAATTTTTACACAAATCCTTTTACTCTTCTGCGTTTTCGTGCTGATAACGTGTTGTAATACGCGGGGTATAGAGCCTTGAAGAGTATATTTAAAGATTTTGGTAAATAGAAATTAGAAAAAGATGTTGACGGTTAAAATGTATATTCGAAAGTGTAACAGTAAATTTAAAATATGACATAACTATAAAAAACTTAATTATTAAAAAGTCTAGACACAACTAAGGTTACTATCTACAACAGTTTTTCTTTAAATTAATTAATATACAATATTTTCTCCCCTTATAAAATAATGCAGCAAGCAATGTAACTGGTTTTTATTCTCACTTAGTCATCTACTGTGACGAAAAGTCAATGTCAAATAAGTGTACGCAATACATTACTGCTCGAAGAAATTACAAAATCTCATTACACTGGTAGTTAACACTAAATTAACAATTAGTTTAAATATCGATTCATAGCACTAAAATCTTCGTCTGGTTACAGTTTGCGGCTATATCAACAATACACGCTGAATGAACTAGTCCCCTATTCGCTATATTTCCAGGCTACGGCTCATCGTACACCTCGTCCCCCGCCTACGACGCCTCCTTCTCCAAAGAGGCCTCAGTCTACGGCCGCTCAGATGAGTTCGACATGTCTCCGATCCCAGTATCGGAGTTCCCCGAGCCTCCCCCCGCCTACAGCGAGATAGCGACGCCGCCGACACCTACGCCGACGCAGACGCAGACGCCGACGCCGGTGAGGCCTACGACGACGCCGACTGAGCCGCCGAGGACGATAGTTATTACTCAAGGTAAATATGCGATTTGGCCTGCGGCAATAACCAACCATGGTGATAATATTCCTCTCTCTCTCTTTCTCTCTCGATAGTTATTACTCATGGTAATATGGGATTTTGCCTGCGGCGCTGGTTGCTTATAATATCCATCTCTCTTTCTTTATCTCTGTCTCTCTCTTTCTTTCTCTCTCTGCCCCCCCCTATCTCTCTCTCTCTTTCCCTCTCTCTCTCTCTCTGTCGCACGCATGTCGACCTCTGTCTCTTCTCGTCGACGCTTCTGTGTCGCTACGACAGTTGCCGGAATAACAGTGGTAGCTAGCGCTATTAACGACCCGTGTCGGAGTTCCCCGAGTCTCTCCCCGCCTACAGCGAGATAGCGAAGCCGCCGACGTTAACGCAGACGCCAACGCCAGAGAGGCCGACGGCGACCTCGACTGAGCAAACGAGAAGTATAGTTAGTCCTCAAGGTAAAAATGAGATCTAATATCCCCCCTCTCTCTCTCTCTCTTTCACACACTCTCCCTCTCTCCTCTCCTCTCTCTCTCTCTCACATACACTCTCCCTCTCTCCTCTCTCTCTCTCTCTCTCTCTCTCTCTCTCTCTCTCTCACATAGACCGATGCAAATTATTTCAAATAACCCCGAGGCGCTACGTATGTGTCGTATCGATCTCTGTCTATTCTCGTCGACGATTGTGTCGATGTCGCTACGACTGGTTGCCCGTATAAAAGCGGGAGTAAGCGCTTTTCGTAACGACCCGTGTCGGAGTTCCCCTCGCCTCCCCTCGCCTTCAGCGAGATAGCACGACGCCGACACCGGAGAGGCCCACGACGACTCTGACTGAGCCGCCGAGGACGATAGTTATTACTCAAGGTATAAATATGGGATTTGACCTGCGGCGCTGGTTGCTTATAATATCCATCTCTCTGTTTTTTTCTCTCTCTATCTCTCTCTGCATCTCTCTCTCCCTCTCTCTCTATCGCACGCATATCGATCTCTGTCTCTTCTCGTCGACGCTTCTGTGTCGCTACGACAGTTGCCCGAATAACAGTTGTAGCTAGCGTTATTAGCGACCCGTGTCGGAGTTCTCGAGCCTCTCCCCGCCTACAACGAGATAGCGACGCCGCCGACGCCGACGCAGACCTAGACGCCGACGCCGGAGAGGCCTAAGACGTTATCACTCAAGGTAAATATGGGATTTAGCCAAACGTTATTAAGACCATAAAGATCGGACGCCTGCGATGGGTAGGGCACATATTGGGAATGGACGAGGCCAGATTACCCAAACATTCTAGAAGGCCGACCCGAGGGATCGCAGAAGTAGAGGCACACCCTCAGATGGTTGGATTCGTCGAACAGGATAACAAGAGTTTAGGGGTGATAAGTTGGAGAAAGTGGGGCGGCTCCCATACAACAAACGTGGTTTTTTGACGTTTTTCCCTCGATAATGCTGCTTGCTGTATATCTGTGATAGCTAGACAGTTCTATTGCCGGTATAACACATACTAAAAAGACAATAAAATAAACATTTCAGTAAAATAAAGTCCTTATCAAAAATCATTTTAGGAGAACCTGGTTGCGTTAACTTTGCACCTCATTTGTATGTACATATAAGGTGCAAACTTAATTCCGGTCCCGGTTAAGCCCGATCAATTAAGATGAGAAGTGTTTCGGAACCCTCCGTGCGCGAGTCAGACTCGCACTTGGCCGGTTATATTATACTGTGCGAAATAAAAAACTTATACGTTAGTTTATCAATATTCTAACTTGTTCTTGTTAGAAACGCTTTATTGCGATCATTGCTCCTTAAATACTTAGTTAAGTTTTGACAAAGTTGGCGATAAACAAAGCTTAGTTGATCTAAGTGCTTCTTGGTAATCGGAGTATAGATTGTCAAGGTATACTTCATAAAGTTGAAGAAGTTGTTTACCTCGTTCTACACTAGAAATAGTTAGAAACTTCACTGGTTTAAGCACACTGTTTATTGAACGAGCGAGCGAAGTGAGCGAGGTGTCGCCGTTTTAACTTGGATAATTCTTTCGTAGGTTCGGATTCCCGCCTGTTCTCGCCTACAGCACGCATTTCTCAACTGATTTTTTGAGCCGGTTCTATACAGATTTTTTTGTCAAATATTTTTTTTTTATTGCGGATATATGGGGAGTCGAAATTGTAAAAACTGGGTAAGTGCGAGTCGGACTATCGTACTATCAAATAAAAACAGCAAAAAAAAAACACGTTTATTGTATGGGAGCCCCACTTAAATATTTATTTTATTCCGTTTTTTGTATTTGTTGTTATAGCGGCAACAAGTATACCTACATTATCTGTAAAAATTTCAACAGTCTAGCCGTCACGGTTCATGAAATATAGCCTAGTGACAGATGGACGGACAGACAGACACACATACGGGTTCGCTTTATCTTGCATAATATCGATTCTCCGAATTTCATTTCGCATAACAGCTATCACCGATTTTTTTTTGCCGAATGTTTCTTTAGCATAATCATTCAGTACCATAATTATCAGTTGGCATACTATTCATTTCTCATAATTTTATATGGCAGAACATTGATATCGCCGAATTCATTATGGCATAAAGACATAGTTTATGGAACAGACGAGTGCTAGGAAACTAGTTTAGGTGTTAGGTTAGATTAGGCGATTATTAACTAAACTGATACCAGTAAAATCGGTTAGGTTAGGTTAGAACTATGACCACAAAAGAACCGAACTGCTGCCAGTAAAGTAGGTTAGGTTAGAACCGAACTTAATGGGTTAGGTTAGGTTTTTTTATTGTTTTAATTTTTTTTTAACTTCACGGGACATGTAAATATTATGCTTATTCATATTCTGCCATATGAATGTTCTGATAAAAAATAATATGTGACATCACAATGAGAAAAAAATTATGCAAAATAAAATTCGGAGAAATGATGATTCTGTCAAAGGTTGTTATGCAAAATGAAAATATGAGTATCAATTTTATGCAACATCACAATATGAGAAAAAAATTATGCAAAATAAAATTCGGAGAAATGATGATTCTGTCAAAGGTTGTTATGCAAAATGAAAATATGAGTATCAATTTTATGCAACATATTAGTGAACCCACACATACAGACAGATCGACGGACAGCGGAATCTTAGTAATAGGGCACCGTTTTTACTCTTTGGGTACGGAGCCCTAAAAAAGTTTTCTGCGTGATTTTTTTCAATTTCGAGTAGTTTTTAAACAAAAATCATCAATGAAAAATTCAAACTGTAGGTTTCAAATATATACCAATAAATCACAATAGCCCTGTTCAAAGTAACATTGATATTATGTTAAGGAACATGTTTGATCGTAGAGAAAAATGTCTAAAACAATCAGCATTTTTGAACGGATTGCCTATAAATTTGAAAATTCCAGGTGGAGACACTCGCCCAGCCGGCGAATCATCCCCCATAGGCCTCCCGAACCCCACACGGAAGGTGGTGAACTGCCAGCACTGCCGCCAACGGGTCCACACCCTCGTCATCTGGGAAGTGGGGCCCATCACGCACGTGATAGCTCTCGTCATGGCTTGTCTCATGTAAGTATATATATATTATATTATTATTTAAGAGTTTCACTCTTGTGGGTGCAGTTCTCTCCAGTCCGTTCTACTTAACGCCAGTTCTTTGACTTCCCGATACGACCCGACGTCTGCCTTTTCTTGATCTGGTCCAAATAGCTAATCCTCGGCCTTCCTCTTCCTCTCCTTCCTTCAATTTTCCCCTCCATTATCTTTTGTATTAGATCGTTGTGTCGTATCAAATGACCCATCATTTTCCCTCTTCGAGTTTCTATTGTATGAAGTATATGTCTCTTCTCCTTTACCCTTTCCAATACTTCCTCATTGGTGACTCTTTCTGTCCAGCTTATTCCCTCCATCCTTCGCCAGCACCACATCTCGAACGCCTCAAGCTTTTCTCAGTCCCGTTGTATCATGGTCCATGTCTCGCAGCCATAAAGTGCAATGCTCCAAATATAAGTTTTAATATAACGTTTTCTTATAGATTTGGCCATTTTTGACTTAAAAATATGTTTTTTACTGTGAAAAGCGTTTTTAGCTATTGCTATTCTAGTTTTAATATCTGTAGTGCATCTCGAGTCTTCTGTTATTATACTGCCTAAATATTGAAATTGTTGGACTTGCTGTAGTACTGTGTTATTTATTTTAATTTAATGTATTTCTCTGTGTTTAGATATTATTAGTGTCTTGGTTTTATTTAAATTTATCTTTAAATGTCATGTAAGTATCGCCCCAAATTACTCCTGTGGCGTGGAGATAATCCCATTAGCGGGTTATACTCCCACACAAAGTCCGACTACTGGCACCAGCCCTGATGTAGTTCAAGTTATGTCTAAAAATAGTATTTTATGCAACCGTTGTATAAGAGGGGGCAAAAAACGCGAGTAGCATGGGTAACATCGTTTAGCAGTGTTTTTTTGGGCAGTAGAGTATAGACTTTTACAGACTTTCGTAATTTATGTCTTTATGTTAGAATTAGTAACTATATAAATGCATAATTTATCAGCATTGCACCCGCGCGAAGCCGGGGCGGATCGCTAGTTATTAATATGTTAAGAAACATAACGATCATAGAGAAAAATGTGTATAACAGTCAGCATTTTTGAACGGATAAGGAACATTAATATCCCGAAGTTACCAGCGGCGATGACGTCATCGTTCCCATGGCAACTCCTCGTTACGCAAAATGGAACACGGAATATTGTCCTGGCTAGTCATGGAGAGCGTAGGAAGATTTACTTTGCTAGGACATTTTGAGTTCTTGCCAAAAGTAACGATTAATTATACTGTTGCCGTAACTTAGTTTGCGGGAATTCATAATCTTATTTGTTTTTTAGGATTCTTAGAAAACTGGCCAAGTGCTAGCGCACCGAGGGTTCTGTACAAACACTTAGCCTATCTTAACTGACCGGGTTAGGTTAAGTTAAAAATGTGGTATTTCCACATTAGAACCGAATCGATAAAAATATTATTTTCTCAAATAGGTACCATGCAATGAAATGTCGCACGACGACGGCGACATAATAGGCTTCGAAGTATCACGTTTCGTGCAGAACAACTCGAGAGAACAGTAAAGGAATTTCACAGCTGATTTTTTTTAGTGGTTTTTTCTTTATTTCATTGCATATGTTTGAGAAAAAGACTATATACATGCTTAGCCGTGAAAAATGCTTGCCGGCTTCGTATCACTATCCGGTCTATACCTACTCAACCGGCAAGCCTTTCTTTCTCGGCGTCTGCAGTAATGTACTATTATTTTAAATCGAACATATGATTCGGGCCCGAAATGTTATTCCTATTCTCAAGAAATAGGTGCCAAATGAACTTCATGACACTGAAAATTTAGATTGGTGATTTCCTCGCATATTCGGAAAAAAGCACTATTCAGGCCTCGGCGGGATATCAGTTCGTGGATTCGTATTAATTGAAGGACGAGGCGTAGCAGAGAATCATAGTCAGCCACGAACTGACTTTTCCCAGCCTCTGCAGTAATGTACTATTAAAAAAAACGTTTGTTTTCCAGGTTAATCCCGTTAGTGATCCTAGTGTATTGGACCTCCACATGCAAGTACCAGAACCACTATTGCCCAAACTGCAACAAGAAGATCGGTTATGAATATCCTCTCTTGTGTATAAGTATGACGTACACAAGTGAGTAGTGACAGTCCAGTATAATGTATCATCAAGATATAATTAAGAGCTAGGCTCTTGTCGGTGGATTAATTTCCAGCTCATTGGACGGAAAAGAAATGTAATGACGACGCGGTTGGCGCAGTTTGTAAGCACCTGCCTACTGAGCCGGCGGTCCCGGGTTCGAATCCCGGCCAGGGCAAATATTTGTGTGATGAACTCTAATATTTGTTCCTGGGTCATGGATGTTATCTATAAATTATGTATATTGTCGTCTAGTACCCATAGTACAAGCTTTGCTTAGTTTGGGACTAGATCGATTTGTGTAAGATTGTCCCTTAATAAAATAGGTACAGAGATCAAAACGGATGGAGAAATTGAAAGTGTACATGCAGTGTGCCTCTGGTCGACAGGTTAAGACGCTGGACCGGTAATCCAAAGATATCGGGTTCAAGTCCTAGTGTGAACCACGTATGAGCGCACTTTAATTTTTCTTTGCGTGTTAATCTTTGTATCTATATAGCAAAGACACCTGTTTTTTTTTTAATACTAATCTATGTAAATTTGTATATTCCACATTTTATATTGTCAATGATGATATATTTGAGCTTAAAAAGAAAAAACAATGTAAATAAAATTAACATCTTAAGTAGGTACTTATATAAATAATGACACAAAGGTAAATTAAGAAAGAAAAATTGAATGCGATCTACTGCAATCGAAGCGCTTCCCGCTTGTTGTGTCATTTTTTATAAAAATAAAAAATGTGGTATTACCACATAAAAAATATGAATCGATAAAAAGATTCTATACAAATAGGTACTTATATGTGAAATAAAATTTAATTTAATCGCAATTAATTTGCGTTTTTATTTCAAGAAATGTGTCCCAAATTGTTTATATACTTATATTTTAATTTTCCCATTCCGTTACCGCTATAGGTAGTAAGTTATATGGGAATGGTAATGGACTGGAACGAAATAAGTTTCTGTCAAAAATGTCATTTTAGTGACAAGCTTTTATAGTCGACTGTACTTTTCTTTGGATATCCATCAAATGCTCACTGAGACGATTCTAAAGAGCCCAAACACGGTAGGATTGCTTTTTCTATTATAGAGTTCCTATAAACTAATAATAATATTCTAGGAAACTAATGGTCTTATATCCACCAATAAGAACCATCACGACGGACCTATATGGATTAAAAATCTGCACTCAAATTGGTTAATCCGTGACAGAAACACAAATACATACATATACATGTTTTTAAACTTATAACACCCCTCTTACTTCGTAGGGGTTAAAATACGTGTGGCATGGATACACATTTTATGAACACGAGAGCAAATGCAAGAAAAAGTCAATAAAAGATAGAATCAAATCAAACTACAGTTTAATAGTTCCTTTGATGTCTTCCGCCGACTCGACATCTACGATCGCTTCCATGTTTTACTCGTTTATCTATAGAGTTCCGTAACCGAAGAGAACCCTTCAGTCACGGAACCTTACCCTACCAAGATACACCAAGAGCAAATTCGTGAGCTGTAGACCTCGCGAGTTTTCGAAATTGCTGGTTCCGTACCTCAAAAGGAAAAACGGAACGCTTATGAGATTACCTTGTCCGTCCGTTCGTCCGTCTGTCTGTCAAGACTCAAGACCCTTAAGGTCTTCGCACATTATAACAACTCAACGGCGACTCGATTCTATGCCAAATATTGAAATTTAAGCCCTATGTCATATTTACTAGGTTTAATTTCAAAAAATGATATTAGTAGCGGACGACGAGTGGACGACGCGTCGTACATTTATTGAAATTAAACCTATATTGTTATGTATGTATTGTTATATTATAATGTGCGAAGACCTTTAGGCGGTCGTCACACTGCTCCGCACATCGGAGCGGCGTCTAGTGCTGCGGTTTTTAACTTTGTACTGTAGAATCTTGATTTGTACACAAAAACCGCAGGATATAACACACTGACACCGCATCTCCGCTCAAACTAAAAATCCGCAGCACCGCTCGTCCATCCGGATTCCGTCGCAGTGTGACATCCGCCTTTGTCTCGGGATCGCGTGTAGTTCAGTGGTATCCAGTTGAACACCTCACTCTCGTGAAGAGGGAATATTATTTTTTTCTACACATACAATTATCATTACAGGCTCCCAATGCGATATTGTTGCAAACGTAACATATAAACTAGCTTATGTCTAAATAAATAAATACAGGTATCATTTCTTGGGTTTACTAATGTTTCGCCGAAAATTATTTAGCAAATTCTTAACTCGCCGAACTACGTATCCCATATTTTTATTTGGTCAAATTTTCATTTCCCAACTCAACGTTTCGCACTGATATCTTTTCCCAATTAATGATTTGATAAACTATTGTTAGACCAATTATTATCTGGGATTTTTATAAGATGTCAATTATGTTTTCGTCAAATGTATTGATTGGCATACGTTGATTTAGCAACATATTGAATGGCATTATGAAATCTAACCTAGTTTGTTAGAATGCAAGGTTCAAATTGCAGTATAATTTTATTGCATTAAGCGGGTAGGGTGATGCACCAAGAGGGTACTTTTGTTTACTTACTTCGTGGCTCAAAATAGCATTTCATTCTTGAGTTATCATCGCTGACAGTTAATGTGCGTGTGTGCATAAAAAAAATAACCCTAACCTACCTATCTCTGGGAGCAGCTTCGTCCCGAAGACTGTAATCCCGAAGACTGTAATCCCGACGGCTAGAATTCCTACAGTTCACATACATACGTATCACAAGTACAACAAAAGGAGCGTTTTTTAGTTATATAAAAAAAAACCGGCTAAGAGCATGTCGGGCCACGCTCAGTGTAGGGTTCCGTAGTTGCTCATCCTTCACAATAAACTGCTGTTTTAAGCCCGAGGTTTACGTGAAGAAAGATTTTAAGCTCTATAAAAAGGTCGTAAACGCCCTAGAAACTGTAATCACTTATTACCTACTGGAAGTCAACTTACGACCTTTTAAAGAAAAAATATGAAATTTGGCGATAACTCAAAAACGGCTCGACCGATTTTGTTCAATATAGTTTTCATTGAAAGTACTTATAAGGCCTCATTAACATGAATTTTTCCAATTTTTTTTGACCCGTAGTTGAAAAGTTAGAGGAGGGGGGACACATTTTTTTTTGTTTTTGGAGCGAATATTTACAATACTGCTGACTTTATCAAAAAATAATGTTAGAAGACCCCTATTATTTTTACATGACCTATTCAACGATACCCCACACACCAGTGTTGAAAAGAAAAAAAAATTCACCCCCACTTTAGGTGTTCGAGAGGTACCCGAAAAAAAAAAATTTTTTTTAATTTTATTTTACAGTTCTGTCGGCGTTATACAGACACATACTCGTACCAAATTTCAGCTTTCTAGTACTAATGATCACGGAGCTAAGCCGCGGACGGACGGACAGACGGACAGACTGACATGGCGAAACTATAAGGGTTCCTAGTTGACTACGGAACCCTAAAAACTAACCTAACCTAACCCGGCCGAGTCGGATCTGCTCACATACATACATATCACAAGTACAACAAAAGGAGCGTTTTTTAGGGATATAAAAAAAAAAAACTAACCTAACCTAACCCGGCCGAGTCGGATCTGCTCACATCCATACTCTAAGGCTCACATACATACGTATCACAAGTACCTACAACAAATTGAATTTGATTAAAAAATATTTTTTTCGGTTTATATTTGTGTTTAATTTTGCATTATCATCTTACTGTAAGCAATGGTTGTATAACTCGATTTCATATACCATGGCCCGATGGACTTGAAACTTAACAATAGGGCTCATAATGTTTGCCTTTTGTTATCTAATTAGGAGCACTTCAAAATGGCACGCGTCGGTACAATCTGCATGCAACTAAAGCGGGACTAAAACATTTTGGTACTTGAAAATAAAAATACGAAATATTAGTTGTTTACGGTATTGTTTAATTATAATGGTACGGCATCTTTATAGTAATTGAATAGTAATAGCTTTATATTTAATACTTTATAACAACATTTGTTAAAATAAAAATTGTGTCAATAAAATAATAACAATCAATTTTCAGGTAACTTAAGACTAACTTACTTTAATAATATTAAACATACAACTGTGACAATAAAACATCTATTTATATCTTAATACATATTAATATATATTTTTAATTTAATAATAATAGCTAACATTTGTAAAACAAAATTTGTGGCAATAAAATAATAACAATCAATTTTCAGGTAACTTAAGACTAACTTACTTTAATAACAATAAACATACAACTGTGACAATAAAATATCTATTTATATCTTAATACATATTAATATATATTTTTTATTTAATAATAATAGCAAACTTTTGTAAAACAAAAATTGTGTCAATGAAACATTTATTTATATCTATATACATATTATTATTATTATTATTTTAATTGTGTCAATAAAGTAATAACAATCAACTTTCAGGTAACTTTAAGACTAACTTAATTTAATTACGTTAAAACATATACATTAATTACATAAAATATAAGAATTATTCGCTTTCTGACGTATATTCTTCCAAACTTGAGGTTTCGCAGGTGTTTATGATGACCGGATACACAGGGTGGGCTAAAAACTCGTTCTCCACTTTGATGACATGCTCACAAGCATTTTTCCAAAGCGTAGGGTTCGTCATGTCTACCACAGTTCTTAAATTTTGAATTACAGAATCACCTACTGTTGGTGTAATGTTCGTCTTACGAATTTGTTTCTTGACATAACTCCACATAAGCTCGATTGGGTTCAACACACAATAATAGGGGGGAAGTCTCAATATTTCATGCCCAGCCTCAGCCGCTATTTTGTCGATGAAGTATTTCTTTTCAAACTTTTGACTTTGTACAATTTCCAGCAATTTCTTAACAGTTATTTTCTCAGGTATAGTAATATGACGCTTTCTTAAAAATGCTATTATGTCAGGTTTTCTTGAATTGGTGTTGGGAATCTTTTCCTCTTGACGGCTATGATATGACGCATTATCCATAACGATAACGCTATTGGCAGGGATATTGGGTAAAAGCTGCTCCACGAACCATTTCTCGAACAACTCCGAACACATATCTTCGTGATAGTCTGCACTTGAATTTTTCAGATGTTTGCTCGAAACAAGAAGAGCCCTTTGAATCCAACCATTTTCAGTACCGGCGTGCAGTATAATTAAACGTTTGCCTCTTGAACATGGAGTATTTGTAGCACAATTTTGAGAGTCGTCCCTGTATCCTTTTTTCAGTGTGTCGTGGGTATCAAACCAAGTCTCGTCCAAATATACAATACTTTTTCCAGTAGACCTCTTCAATCGTATATCGGTAATAAATTCTTCTCTTAATTTTTTAAGCCGTGATGTTTCCATAATGATTCTCCTTTCGTTTAACTTTCCATATTTAAAACCAAGTTTTCGTAAAAGTCTCCATAGTGTTGTTTCTGAATACGGAAATCCCACTTCGCTTGCTAATAATGCTTGATGAATCTCTGTGAGCGTTGGAACTTCATTTTTTCTATAAAAGTCGTAGACAGTTCTCCTCACAACCTCTTCTGTAAAATTATCAATTTTTTTAAAAGAAGCTTTTACTCGTTTTCGAGGGAGGTATCTTGGTCCTGATGAGAGTGATGAGACAATCCTTTTAACTGTCCTTTCCGGCACACTGGTGAATATAGACGTTTCTTTAATCAAATTTTTTTTACCCATTCGATTTAGCAATGTCTTATAAACACTTATCACCACATCTTGGGCGTCCTTGCTTAAAAATCGTTTCTTACGTTGCTGCAAACTAACATCACCACTGGACGGGTTACTTGTGGGTGTTTCCCAAGGTCGAAACATAATTATTTAAGTATACGTGTAATCACAAATGTAGTCAGATGACAACTAACATGAAATATTGTTTACATTAATAAAGATTACTAGGTTAAACGATCAAGATCATTAGGTTGCATGTAAAATACCACGCCGCAAAAGGGTCCGGCCAGGTATCTTTTGTTATCACTAATCCTATTGTTAACGCCTAATTACCGTCTCAAGTGCATCGGGCCATGGTATATGAAATCGAGTATAGGTAATTTGCCCAAATGGCTTTTGATGAATCGTTATTTGACTAAGCAAATCATTTGCTACACAATTATTTACCACATAAAATTTGACATAATAAAATTTTGGAATATAAAAATGTAGCGAAATGAAAAAATTACGAAGTAAAATTATGCCAAGGATTGGTTTGCGTAATAAAACTTCGGCGAAAAGTTGGTTGCCAAATGAAATTTGAGGAAACATAATTCGGCCAAAAGGCAGTACACCCATTTCTTGATTATACCTAACTAGGATTTTGTTACGCTGTGTTCATTGATATTGTACTTCCCGCAAATTTTATTTTTATTTTTCTTTGACATGACTGTGGTTTGACTTAATAGTATATATCGCGCATTGGACTAGTGTGTAAGTGATATGTATCTTTTGTAATAAATAAAATAAATAAATAAAAACAATTTTTTTTTTAAGATCACTCAGAGCACAAAAAAACAAGTCTAAATCTATCGCGATGAGAGTACAAGAGACGAACCTGTTCAGTTTGATCGGGCCTCCAGTTTTCCGGACCTTCAGTGCTTGCTCCCAGAACTTCACAGCCTCTGGGAGGATCGTGTTCTGAAACAAGACGACACTCCATGAAACAATTGACGAAACACTAGCGATCCGCCCCGGCTTCGCACGGGTGCAATATTGATAAATTATGCATGTATTATACATATAAACCTTCCTCTTGAATCGCTCTATTTATTAAAAAAACCGGTCAAGTGCGAGTCGGACTCGCGCACCGAGGGTTCTGTACAAACACTTTCCATCTTTAAGCATAATGCATGGTTAAGTTAAGTTTGCACCTGGTATGTATAGCACCCCATACAAATGAGGTGCAAAGTTAACGCAACCAATTCCGTTTGTTGTATGGGAGCTCCCTTAAATATTTATTTTATTTTATTTTTAGTATTTGTTGTTATAGCGGCAATAGAAATACATCATCTGTGAAAATTTCAACTGTCTAGCTATCACCGTTCTTGAGATACAGCCTGGTGACAGACGGACGGACAGCGAAGTCTCAGTAATAGGGTCCCGTTTTTACCCTTTGGGTACGGAACCCTAAAAACGAATCAAAATCCGTTGCGTAGTTTTAAAGATCTAAGCATACATAGGGACAGACAGACAGCACGAAGCGACTTTGTTTTATACTATGTAGTGATGTAGTGAATGGAATAGCAGTAGGGCTGCCATCCGCCCGAGTTTCCCCGGATTCGTCCCAGTTTGGAGCCGTCCGGTTGTTTGGGAGGTTTTCAAAAGTGTCCCGCGAAAACCCGGACACTTTTTATGTGAAAAATAAAGCATTTTTTAAAGCTTTTATTTAACTTGCATGGTATGTTTAAAACTTTAAAGTATGTTTGTTCGGGTGAAATCTTGCAACTCAATTTTGAAGCAGATATCGTCAACCGATTGAGCTGAAATTTTGCATACTTACTTAACTTTGATGACAATACAATAATATGGTACCATGGGGCTGATCTGATGATGGAGCCGGAACGTGGCCATAGGAACTCTATAATAAAAAAAGCAATCCTACCGAGCTTGGGCTCTTTAGAATCGTCTCAGTGAGCATTTGATGGATATCCAAAGAAAAGTACAGTCGTCTATAAAAGCTTGCCACTAAAATGTCATTTTTGACAGAAACTTATTTCAATTAATATTTTTTTCGTCCGGGGAAAAAATGCAATTTACGCTGAATTTCCGGGTTTTTATAAGTCTTTGTCCGGGTTCGGCGAATTTAGAGATGGCTGCCCTCGATAGGAGAGAAAAGAGCACTACTAACACTAATAGAAATAGAAGAGGAATAGAAGAGAAATACAAGAGAGATATCAAGTTTGATCTTAGAATCAATGGTACAATAAGTCAATTTTCGTACAGTTGATACCGGTGGTTAAATAAATATACCGGATATCTGCTCTACCTTTGCCGTTTGAAGTTTACAAAGAAGGCTTCTGTACAGTGAACTTTATTATCCACACCCATCTTGTTAATTTACTATATAAAAGTTCAGATACTATAGGTAAGGACCTACATTACTTGGCAGCGACCAAAATCAGAGATGTTATTTGATAACAGTACCGCATCAGCCACCGCGTGGTCACCATTACAGTATCAGTTACATAGGTCATAAAAGAAAATCTATGATAATGATTATGAATATGTGTGTGTAGATAAAGTAGTGTATGCAACTATACTTAGGTCTTAAAACACGTGTGATCCTAAAAAACCACACTCGTATATTAATAAATATAAATATAAATATCAGACAACCTCACACAAATCGATCTAGTCCCAAATTAAGCTCAAGAAGGCTTTTGTTAAGGGCACTAGACGACGATATACATACTTATATAGATAAATACATATATACTTAAATACATAGAACAACCATGACCCAAGCACAAATATTCGAGTTCATCACACAAATATCTGCCCTGGCCGGGATTCGAACCCGGGACCGCCGACTCAGTAGGCATCAGGTGTCTACAAACCGAGCCAAACGTGTCGTCAAAGACCTCTCATTATGTAGCAGTTGCATAAACTACTATAATTCACTGGATTATATACTGATAAAATATTCATACTTATGGCAACATACATTACATTAAGATTCCCACACTACATAGATAGTGAAACATACTCACATTGATCATATCAAATTTCTCTGGTTCTAGCCTGTAAACAAAACATATATATTATAGAGCATTGTACAGATGTACACACGTGTGGTTATGAAAAATAAAATAAAATATTGACCTATAGATTAGGTTAGGTTTGTGTTTGTGTTTTTTAAACCTTCAAAAATTTTAAGGATAAAAAATGCTTCCGATCAACATATTTTCTATGAAATTTAAATTCGATGAATGTTTGTCTATTATAATCTAATTTAAAACACCCCCGACACAAATAGCGGGTCATCATGAGACCCTCTTTTAATGTGTTATATAGAAAATGCTGCTAATACTGAACATAACTACAAAATTTGGAATACTAAGCTTCAATATTGGCCGAGATCTTGTCACTTGTTCCAATTAAAGCTGAATATCTCGGAAACTACTGGACACTGGTCCTATTTTCACCAGACATAGCCAAGTTACATCTCGACCGACGGCAAGTCTTTCGATTAAAAAACTAGCCAAGTGTGAGTCGGAGTCGCGTACCGAGGGTTCCGTACAAACACTTCCCATGTTTACTGGCCGGGTTAAGTTATGTTTGCACCTGGTATATATGGCGCCGGACAAATGAGGTGCTTAGTTAACGCAACCGATCATGTTTGTTGTATGGAAGCCCCCCTTAAACATTTAGTTTATTCTGTTTTTTTGAGTAGGTATTTGTTGTTATAGCGGCAACAGAAATACATCATCTGTGAAAATTTCAACTGTAACAGTTCAGCCCGTTGACAGACGGACAGCGGAGCTTAGTATTACGGTCCGGTATTTGCCCTTTGGGTACGGAACCCTAAAAATGGTCCCAACAAAATTTTTCATTTAGTTTATTTAAGATGGCTTACCTATAGACGGAATGATCGTAAAATATACTAATCCGGAGAGGTTGGTCGATGCTTCGCTTCTTCACGATGTGAGCCGGCTCTATATGCACCCCTCTGATTACCTGTGGAAGAGAGAGACAGATGATAAGTACAGATTCACACTAATCACGCAGTGATCGGATCTAGGATGCAATTTGGGGTGAACGACCTCAAACGTTATGCTTAACACGGTTGTAACTCCGGATTTCTGGGGCTTTTGGGAAATGGGTTATTGTTGATAATTAATAACTTTTGTCGAGGGTTCGGTTAAATAAACACAATGAAAATGCTCGCTTTCTATTATTTATTTTTCATGACTAAAACTGAACCTAAAAATAACATGAAATTAAAACTACATACTAAGTTGTAGTCGTGTTTATATGTATAATTAAAGTAACATAATATACGTTTTTCAAAATTTTCAGTCGTTAATCGATTTCTTTTAACATCTAAGGTAACAAAAAGACTGGCGGGATTGTAAGTCATATTGGAGCCAATTTTTATTTTGTTGCCGATTTATTTTTTCTCAGATTTCAAAAAAATTTGGTGAGTTGGTAAAGTTGCTTCTTCTTACCATGGTAAGCCCAATTTCACAATATGTCCTAAAAAAAAATCTCCATTGAAATGAAATTGGGCTTACCTTGTTCAGAATAAGCAGCTTTACCGACTCACCAAATTTGATTAAAATCTGAGAAAAAGAAATCAACAACAAAATAAAAAATCGCCCTTTCATATCCATGTTAAAATAACGGACTTAAACCTCGGGAAATTGCACCCTAGATCCGATCACTGAATCAGCGTATTTACATTTAGTCCGCCTCATATTTAAAATTGAGATAATAACCTAAGTTAAAATTTAAAACACCCCCGTCACAAGTCGAGTCGTCATTTAATCAAAGGCTAACTGGAAGAGATCCCTTAAAGGGATAAGCTCAGTTTTGTACATGCTTATTCTTTTGTGATGTTTCTTGTTTTTATGTACAACTAGCTTTTGCCCGCGACTACGTACGCGTGGAACTTGATGAAAGGGATTATTAAAAGCGCCTAAGCAAATATAAGAGCAATTGTGCTTTTGGTCTAATAATTACATTTCCTACAGGGTCACCGCACCCCAACAGAAATGTTCACTCACTTTTCAATCTATTTAGGTATAATTTCCAGGATGAAAACTATCCTATGTCCTTCCTCGGATCTTAAACTATCTGTATGCCAAATTTCATCAATATCGATTCAGCGGTTTAAGCGTGAAGAGGTAACAGAAAGACAGACACACTTTCGCATTTATAATATTATAGTATGGATAAATTGTTTACATGTATATACATACATATACATAGATACAAACGAGTAGTAGTCATCATGAAACCTGCCCGCATTGTTATAAACCTTAGTACAACGGATTAAGGTCTATGGGTGTATAGTTAGCTGTTTCGTTTGTATACCATAATTATTTCCTTATAGCTAATCGATTTGAACACCTAACCCTAACTAACAACAACTATCTTCATAATTACGCCATTAACCTTTTCATCATCATTTAGCCTTCCTTAATACTAGCCAGTTAATCATTGCAATTGATATGGGCTTGTTTTGACCAGTACAGTTACGAACATTTAATAAGCTAACTTAAAACTTTAAAACACCTCCGACAAAGGTGTTCATCATGAGACCTTCATTCTATGAGTGGTATAGAAAATGCTACTAAAACTGAATATAACTACACAATTTGGGATTCTTAGTTTCACTGTTTATTTATTTATTTAACCTTTTTTGCACAAAAGAAATAAGTTATTGTACAAAAGGCGGTCTTAATGCCATAGGGCATTCTCTACCTGTCAAATATTGACGGAGATAATGTCACTTGTTCCAATTACAGCTGAATATCTTGGAAAATACTGGTCCTATTTCCACCAAACATAGCTAAGGCTAAGAATCATCTCGACGTCAAGACTTTCGATTAAAAAACTAGCCAAGTGTGAGCCGGAGTCGCGTACCGAGGGTTCCGTACAAACACTTCCCATCTTAACTGGCCGAGTTAAGTTAAGTTTGCACCTGGTATGTATCGCGCCGCATACAAATGAGGTGCAAAGTTAACGCAACCGATCACGTTTGTTGTATGGGAGCCTCCTTAAATATTTATTTTATTCTGTTTTCAGTATTTTTGTTGAAGCGGCAACAGGAATACATCATCAGTGAAAAATTCAACTGTCTAGCTATCACGGTTCATGAGATACAGCCTGGTGACAGTCAGACCGACGGGCGGACAGCGGAGTCCTAGTAATAGGGTCCCGTTTTTTACTCTTTGGTTACGGAAACCTAAAAAGTAGTAATACTGTAGTGTCGTCCCGTTTTCTTAGATTGATAAGAAAGGTGCGACCTAATATTGCCACTTTTTTACTCTTTTATGTCGTACTGAAAATAATGGACGACCTAGGTTCTATTCTAGGATATTCTTGCGTTGTGTTAGATAGATTATATCCCTGTAGCCAATAACAAACCAGTCCAAAACAATAGCCTATTTTATTACTATAGCCCTAATTCAGCTAGGAATTGCTATATCTCCAATAGGCATGACTTTTTGAGGATGTCAATCGATCCTTTTTTAAGGTTCCGTACCCAAAGGGTAAAAACCCTATTACTGAGACTTCGCTGTCTGTCCGTCCGTCCGTCTGTCACCAGGTTGTATCTCGAGAACGGTGATAGCTACACAGTTGACATTTTCACAGATGATGTATTTCTATTGCCGCTATAACAACAAATACTAAAAATAAAATAAAATAAATATTTAAGGGGGTCTCCCATACAACAAACTTGTTATAGATTATGGTACGGAACCCTTCATGCGCGAGTCGGACTCGCACTTGCCCAATTTTTTTTTACTCGACAGATATCCGTCGAGATGGTACTTAGCTATGTTTGGTGGAAATAGGACCAGTAGTTTCCAAGATATTCAGCTTTAATTGGAACAAGTGACAAGTTCTCAGCCAATATTGAAGCTATGAATTCCAAATTTTGTAGTTATGTTCAGTTTTAGTAGCATTTCCTATATCCCTCATTGAATGAGGGTCTCGTGATGACCAGCTACTTGTGTCGGGGGTGTTTTAAATTTTTAATTTAGGTTATTAATAGGATTAAATGGCCTTGTGGGACCAACTACACTTAGACTCCTCTTAGAGTAAGAAAAGACCGTTAGATTCGACATTCCAACGGAGTGCTGCAAAAGGCGAAAATGTAATTGTAAGGTACATTTTAATTAAAAATAAATGAAAAAAAAACAAGATGGCGACAAAGACGTGAAGTCTATTCTACTTTGGGTACCCTTGTTTTCTAGGGTTCCGTATCCCAAACGGGAAAAACGAAATCCTTATAGTAGCACTTTGTTGTCTGTCCGTCCGTCTGTTTGTCAAGACCCTTTATCTCGGGAACGCGTGAAGGTATCGAGTTGATATTAAAACCATATACTCAGGCTACACTACAGTCTCTTGAGCTGTGAAAAATCGAACTTCCAAGTTAACGTAGAATAAGATACGGCCGTTTATGCCGCAGAAAACGTTTATTTCGAAAACGTATATTTCGACACTCTCAAGGGAATCAAAATTTATAGAGTATTTTCCGTTGACCTACAATTATGAAATTTGGCAATTAATACTATCTTATACTACAAGTATGGGAAAAAGCCAGAAAACTATACATTTGTAAAAAAATCATAAAAAAAATAGTCTTTATTTAAAACGCATGTATTTAAATCGATATCTGTATATTCCCTTCTTTCGATCAAAATATTAAAAAAGTTTCACCAAAAATACTGACTTGCACACTAATTATGCACACTAAATAATGCGAATTCAATATACCATTTAAAGGTATTTGCAAAACTGTTTTACTGGATATAAAAAAAAGGCATGTATTTAAATCGATATCTGTATATTCCCTTTTTTCGATCAAAATATTTGATAGTTTTACCAAAAATACTGACTTGCACACTAATTATTCACACTAAATAATGCGAATTCAATATACTGTTTAAAGGTATTTGCAAAACTGTTTTACTGAATATAAAAAAAAAACTAACCTAACCGAACCCGGCCGAGTCGGATCTTAGTGTGCAGTGCGAGGATAATTAGTGTGCAAGTCAGTATTTTTGGTGAAACTTTCAAATATACCCGATGTACGAACCATATTTTTGGTGTGAATTCGGTTAAAAAGGTGATCTCGTTTTGTATGATGTTTAAGTTTTTTTTGTAGGACATGTTCAGTTAATCAATTGTTTTTTTGCACAGCATTAGTTTTTCTGGTATGCATTCAGTTAATTAGTGGAGTTACCTATAGGTAGTGTGCTGAAAAATTATATAGAAGTGCATTTAAATATATCCGTGTAAAATACGCAATCAATCATGGTTAAGCAATACATTTGTACGGAACCCTTGGTGGGCGAGTCCGACTCGCGCTTTTCTGGATTTTTCCATATTGAGGTATTATTAACTCCTGACAAAAGATAAGTGTTATTTATAAGTTCAACATGTATCTGTGTGTCTATCTTTGGCATTGTAGCTCCGATTTGAATGCTTTTTTAGGGTTCTGTAGTCAACCAGGAACCCTTTTAGTTTCGCCATGTCCGTCTGTCCGTCCGTCCGCGTTTTAGCTCCGTGATCATTAGTACTAAAAAGCTGAAAGCTTGGTATGAGTATGTGTATGTATCACACGGACAAAATGGTAAAATAAAAACTAAAAGAATTTTTTTTTTTCGAGTGCACCTAAAGTGGGGTGATTTTTTTTCCAACACTAGTGGGGTGTCGTTGAATAGGTCTTTTAAAAATAATAGGGGTCTCCAAAGATTGTTTTTTGATAAAGTCAGCAGTTTTGTAAATATTCCCTCCGAAAATCAAAAAAAATAGCGTCCCCCCTAACTTGTCAACAACGGGTCATAAAATTATGGAAAAATGAATAAAAATGAGGCCTTATAAGTACTCTCAATGACAACTATACTGAATAAAATCAGTCGAGCTGTTTTTGAGTTATCTCAAAATTTCATAATTTTCTTTAAAATGACGTAAGTGCCGCGCGGTGTCCTTATACTTCGAACGTTACACATATTAGTTAAGTGCCATACTACATTAAAACATTCCGCTCAATCTGGCGCGTATAATCGATAACTTCCAGAAGGTAATAAGTAATTACAGTTACTTTGGCGTTTACGACCTTTTTATGGAGCTTGAAATCTTTCTCGTAACTTAAACCTCGGACTTAAAACCGCTGTTTTAAGCCCGTCTATTGTGAAGGATGGGCAACTACGGAACCCTACACTGAGCGTGGCCCGACATGCTGTTAGCCGGTTTTTTTTATCGAAAGCCAGGCAATGTCAAGATGGTTTTTAGCTATGTTTAGTTATGTGGGTATCTCAGACATGTGTTAATGTCAACGTCGAATTTATGCCAAGGAAAATATGTAGCGAATCGTAAGTTTTACAACTAAATTCAGAATGGTCTGCGTTCCTATTGCTGTTATTTTGTGTTTATGTTGTAAGTAAATGCACAGATTATATGTCTATACTTGCGACCGGCCCCGGTTTCGCACGGGTGCAATGCTGATAAATTATGCATGTATTATACATATAAACTTTCCTGTTGAATTACTCTATCTATTTAAAAAATCGTCAAACCATCAAATTTCAATTCATCAAAATCCGTTGCGTAGTTTTAAAAATCTAAGCATACATATGGACGGACAGACAGACAGACAGAAAGCGACTTTGTTTTATACTATGTAGTGATTACTTGGATAAAATACTATTTTAACAGTACATGAAAATAGATAATCAAACAGGGATTTGAATTTCCAGTGCACTTAGGAGACTCGCATCCTGCGACCCGCTACGATAACCAAGTACAATTCCCGAGGGAGACCCAACAAAGAAAGGAACACGAACTCTTAAGGAAGGAAAAACTCGATGAATTCGTTATTAATAAAAGAAAAAGTTTTGTCGTTACCCCGGTTTTTGATATGAATATAGAAACAAAAACCGTAAATACTAAACCTGTCATTGCGTATACAGAAATATTAGACGATGGAGTTGTAAGAAACGAATTAACTACTCTTAAACGTGCGAATAATATTGTCATAGGTAAAGTTGATGTTAGCGCAACAAAAATGGGAGGTTATGATTTAAGAAACGGACACCATGCTACAATGCAACCGCTCATTTTCAAGAATGTCGAAACAGTGGAAACGCAATTGCCTATGATTAACATTTTAGAGAAACAAAATGAAATGATTGAAAAATTGGTGTCACTTTACCAAGAAGAATTGAAACGTAATCGGAATAACAAAGTCAAATTATTGCGAGATTCAAATACTGCAGATGTTAAAGAGACTTCAAAAAAAGAAGAAACGAACACGGAGGATCAAGTTAAGCAAGATATAGAAGAATTCGGAGATGATAATGATGAAAAAGGTGCTGATGTTCAAGGTCCGGTTCAGGCCGAAGGGACGGGTGAACAATCGAATAATGACGAGAACGATAGTAAATCTGAATCCCAAACAACAAGCAGTACATCTGAAACCACACCAACAGAAAGTACATCTGAAACCACACCAACAGAAAGTACATCTGAAACCACACCAACAGAAAGTACATCTGAAACCACACCAACAGAAAGTACATCTGAAACCACACCAACAGAAAGTACATCTGAAACACCAAAACCATTTGATAACTCAACACAACCTAATAACACGAATGATGATACCACCACAACCAGAAAACGTTCGATATACAGGTTTGACAAAATAGAGATAATAAAGGAATTACGTAAAAACCCATGGATCAAAGAAATCGTTCAAAAAGCGGTAGAAGATAAAAATGCGTATTTCAAAAACTTAGAGAAAGAGCAACATATTAAGAAAGGGGAGTTAATGAGACTATGATCACTACAAAACCATGCGTATGTAGGAATCCTTTTTTTGAAGCGTTCACTATGGCTTCTTGTGTACAGTACATCTGTCTTTTTCCCACTTCAACACGTAGTGTGCGGAGGCAGTAAATCACTTCGCCTTTTTCTAATAGAGAATGGGACCCAATTGGGGTTGCCAAATGGTCGGGATTTGGCGGGATTCTCCCGAATTTTTGTATGTCCTCCCGACTCCCAACAAAGTAAAAAATCTCCCGAAAAACAACTTCATTTTATAAAACTATAATTTGAAAAGGAAATACCACTGCTAATTATTCCATAAGTACGATAATAAATAAATTACTTAATCACATTTTTATGTATATTTATAGAATATTTTTTATCGATTCTATTTTTTATGTGGAAATACCACATTTTTATTTTTATAAATTATGACACAAAGGTAAATTAAGAAAGAAAAATTTAATGCGATCCACTAAAATCTAAGCAGGACTCGAACCTGCGACCTCTGCGTTTCCGGCGCATTGCTCTCCCAACTGAGCTATTAGATCGCTGCGTCAATCACACCAAATCTTTCATTCCATAATTCTTTACGCTACTGGAGCGCCCTCTGCGTCATATGTGTTTGAAATTCTTATGCGCATTAGCCATTCTCTAGGATGTGCGCTTCCCACGCACGATCATTAGAAGTTAGAGGGGGGGGGGGGGGGGGGGGGCAACTTTTTTCCACTTTGGAAGCGTCTGTCACGCAAACTATTCGGTTTAGAAAAAAAATATTTTAGAAACCTCGATATAATTTTTGAAGACCTATCCATAGATACCCCACATGTATGTGTTTGATGAAACAAAAAATTGAGTTTCAGTTCTAAGTATGGGGAGCCCCCAATATTTATTATTATTTTTTTATTTTTGCATCAAAATCTTAATGCGGTTCACAGAATACATCTACCTACCAAGTTTCAACAGTATAGCTCTTATAGTTTCGGAAAAAAATGGCTGTGACATACGGACGGACAGACGGACAGACAGACAGACAGACATGACATGACGAATCTATAAGGGCTCCGTTTTTTGCCATTTGGCTACGGAACCCTAAAAACCCTGCCGGCTCTGTTTGCTCTACAATAATGTTGTATGAAAATCTTTTATTTGTCCAGGTACAAACTTTAAAAAAAGTTAAATAGTATTTTATCCCATCGTTGCACTATAGCGGTTCTTAAAGTCGAGTACCGCGTTTAGGCCACGAGGCTTGCCGAGTACACGAATGTACGAGATTACATTTGACTCACCCTTCGAAGTCGATCCCAAACCACTCAGTTCTTATATTTATATTTTATAGTTTACGCGAGGTTTTTTTTTTTAGTGATTCATATAAAAGTTCTAGTGGCCATCTGTGGTGTTCATCATCAGTTTCCTTACACCAAACCCTATTTACTGAATATAAATTCTTGACTTTATCAATAAATTACCGAAAGCGCCGTACGCCGTACGCCCTATAATATTTGAAGAGTTCCCTCGATTTCTCCAAGATTCCATCATCAGATCCCGACTTAGTGCCAACGGGACCAACTCGGAGTTATACCCTTTCCATTAAAAAAAAAAATTGAAAATCGGTTCACGGTTCTCGGAGATATCGAGTAGGTAACATCATACATACAAAAAATAAAATTGTTCGAATTGAGAACCTCCTTTTTGAAGTCGGTTAAAAATAATTAATTTCAACCAATCAGTGAACATTAGCGTGTTCTATTTTTAACAAATTTAATATGCTTATGTTCTCTTTTTAAAATTCATTAGAGTTGTTCATTACAGTATATAATTTTGGTACAGGTTTAAAAAGAGTGTTGTTGTGATTTAACTGGGGACTGACAGTAGCATTCAATAAAGCGAACCTAACGGAGATGCCATGACTGCGTGACAGCGGTACGTATGTCTCGCTCACTCGTATGGCCACCGCTCGGATCTCTCGCTCAACCGCTCACCGCGCCGCTCGCAAAGTCGTGGCATCTCCGTGAATGGTTAAAAGCAAAAAAATACTAATCTCTAAAAATCAATAAAACTATTTTTATGATGGAATACATCATAAAAATTGAGAAATATAAAGATGTAGTTCGCATATAAGTTGTAGTTTTTTACCATAATTGTGTTGCCATAGTTATTGAATTTGATTGAGCAAATAACTTGAATTTTCTTTATTTTTTATAATGGTATTTGCTCTCTTGATAACCATGTTATGGTCACCAGGTAAGCTAAGTATTGACTTTTGTTTAATTCTAATTATAAAGTAATATTATAAATTCAAAGCTTCCAATGCCTATACATCGTGTTATAAAACGAAAGGAGAAACCCCGGCCAAGTGCGAATTGGACTCGCGCACCGAGGGTTCCGTACAAACACTTCCCAATCTTAACTGGCCAGGTTAAGTTAAGTTTTCACCTGGTATGTATAGGGTTGGATACAAATGAGGTGCAAAGTTAACGCAACCGATCACGTTTATCGTCTAGGAGTCCCCTTAAATATTTATTTTATTCTGTTTTTTAGTATTTGTTATAATAGCGGCAACATGAATCATCTGTGAAAATTTCAACTGTCTAACTCTCGCGGTTCATAAGATACAGACTAGTGACAGACGGACAGGTAATATTTGAAATGTTTTCAGTAATGTTCGGCACATACATAAAAGGAAACAGTGGATTCGACAACAAACTATACTGGGAAAGAACTACGTGGCACGGATCAAACGAGAAAATGCAAAGAATAAAAAATGAACACCAAAGGAAAGAAACATTTGACAAATTCACGATGAAAAGACGTAAAACATACGCTGTGACGCCGGTATTCGAAATGCATTTAGATAATAAAAATATTGAACCGATTATATCCGTAACCGAAATCTTAGATGATGGCGTTGAAAAACATGAAATCGCTACCGTAAGAGAAGACAAAGACGTCTCTGTCATAAATGTAATTGATACAAAAGGAATAGAGCCTTCAAATCTTCAACATATCAATGCTTGGTATAAAACAAATAACAAACCAAACAACAAAGAAACTCCTACGATACAGAATGATATGCCAATGCTTGACGTTATGGCAAAACAAAAGAAATTGATGGATAAACTTAATTTGCTGTTTAATGGTGTAAAAAATAAAGAATATGAGGAATCCCAGCAAGAAAATGATCATGCAATTGCGATGGATAAAAGAGTAGGTAATAAGGAGATTATGAAAGATGATAGTATTGAAAATTATAATAAAGATAATGAAGAAGATGTGTCAGAAATCGAAGATAATAAGGACGTGGATGAAGAGAATGATTCTGAAAATAAAATACTTTAAGAGGAAAATACCACTGCTATTTAATTATTGTATTAAGCGGTTTACACTCAAGTGAAATTGTCAGGAACGGCCCGACATGTTTCGAACTCGTATGGAGCTCTTCATCAGGGACGGCTGCCCGTACACCGCCGCGGCAACCTCGTCACTCGAACTCCCTCCTCCTCGAACTCCTCGTCACTGAAGAGCTCCATACGAGTTCGAAACATGTCGGGCCGTTCCTGACAATTTCACGTGAGTGTAAACCGCTTATTACAATAATTAAATATGTCTCACGAAAGTTTTAATAAAATTACCACTGCTATTGTTTTTCACACTAATCGACGTTTCGTTTTCGTCTGTTTCCTAATCCAAAACTGAACCAAATTTCAGGAACTGAATAGGAAGGGGATTTTCTGTGTCGAACTGTTTCTACGAAATATATCCATGTTCATATTGTTAGGGTGACACATATTATCAGCATAAGACTGTATGCATTCCCATTTTGTCATTATTCTTTTAAATAATAAAATTCGTGTTAATAAGTCTTTTGTTTTCTGTTGATCTATCTATCAGCCACAGACATCCACTGCTGAACATAGGCCTCTCCTATAGCTCGCCATAAAGTGTGATCCTGTCCAGGCCGCATCTATGGACTCCCCGCTACCCTCACGAGGCCATCCGTCCACCTAGCCCCATGCTGCGCTTTCCAATACGTACAACACGGTTACCATATCTGTGGACCTCGCTGGAATGTGAAGCCCCTCCCCCTACCCTTGTACCTACCCGCGCTCGCCCCGTCGCGTCGCGCACCGTACCAGAGCGCCGACGTGACGTCATCGACGCCAGGTCCACAGATATTGTAACCGGGTTGTAGTTGCCACTCTAGGACTTTACCCCGCCATCCGTTCTTCGTGCTACATGACCCGCCCATTGCCACTTCAACCGTGCAATCCTGTGAGCTATGTCGGTTACCTTGGTTCTTCTACGGATACCCTCATTTTTGAATTCTATCACGCAATAAAACTCCGAGCATAACCCGTCTCATTATTAGTCCCATTGTGAACGACAATTCTATTGATCTATCTACGGTCATACATCTTGTCGAATGTGATTGTCTTCATGCCAGGAAGTTTAAAAAAAAACAAAGAGAAACCTACAAAATTATATTGTTACTACTTAAAGGATTTATTGAATAAAGCAATAAAAATACACTTAAACGGAATATGGTTTTACGACTTAAATGCAATAATAATTCAATAGTATGTAAGCGACAGTGCTAAATTGGTTCTGGTTTTCATTTTAAAATGTCATTTAATGTAATAATTCTGATAATATGTATGGCACGTAAGTAATATCAATTCATTGAATACATTGTAGATCAGATTTAAACATTCTTTATTAAACCTCGGCAGCCATTAATTATTTTAATCTACACAATATACTAAGTCATAACATCGAAACAAAATACATAACATTTTCATTAAATTAAAGAGTAAAAGATATTAATATTAAAATAAAAACCTTTTTCAGTAAGGGTCGGGAACGCTTTTCTTGGAGAAAATGTACATCAGCAAGAGTCACTAGAGAGATCCCAAAGGATATACCGCCAGCGCAATCAGAAGGCAGGGCTTGATAATTTTAAAATGAATAGAAGAGAGACATTTGTAGTGACACCGGAGTTTGAAATGAAGAATTTAGCGTTGCGGAATAATGGTTTAAAGCCTGTTATTAGACAAACTGAAGCTCCAGCATACAGTGAGAACGTAAGATACGATATCGATGATGGCGATGGATACAAACATGATATACATGATGAAGCTTCTACGGTTTCTGATACAGTAGAGAAAGATAAGTCTCTATCTTATGAAATCATATATCGAAATCATACTTATGATGCAGACACCACACACTTACCTGACAATAGCAAAGAAGCCATGATGGCGGTGGTATCGAAACAAAACGCAATGATAAACGAACTAGTGGATCTATATAAAAAAGAAGTCAACAAGAAGGAATTTCAAGAATTACTGAATACTGTAAACGAGAGAAGATACAATAAATGTTTATCAGATAGTAAAAAGAATAAACGGTCTGCCGAAGACCTAAGAGAGGGAAAAGAGAATAATGAAAATAATGATAACGACAACGTTCTGAATAAAAACAAATCCAAAGAGACCGTTACGATAAAAAATAAAGAGAGTAATGAGGATACAAAAACGGATAAACCGAAAGAGGAAAATGAGAAAAAAGATAAGGACAATGACGTAACTAAAAATAAATCCGAAGAGAATGTTACAGATAAAATTGAGGATACAGAAAAGGATATACCAAAAGCTAATAACAAACCTGTAGAACTTAAAAATAATGGTGTAAACGAGAATAATGACAATAAAAAGCTGGCATTTATATCAATTGACGAAAATGAAGTGAAGAAGAAATTACTGGAAAGCCCCCTTGTCAGGCGCATTCTGTCCAAAGTTGAGAAGAAAAAACAGGAGTATATAAACAGACGAAGACAAGAAATAGAGCTGGAAGACAACTGGAAATGAAGATTGACACAAGACAGTTAATTAGTTTAGACAAGCCATAATAGTACATTACGTAACAAGGGTGGTAAACTAGGAATTACGAACGAGTGTCTATTACAAGCCCGAAGCCGAAGGCGAGGGTTTTTATGACACTAGTTTGGAATTCCTTTACCACCAGAGTCACGTACGACGTTTTTCATCACACTTTGGAGAAAATAAAACAAAAGTAGTAGTAGTCAATACCAAAATTACTTACCGCCCTAGGGCGTAAAATACGACTTAAGGGCGGTACATACGATTTACCGCACGGTTTTCAAGCATGTAAACCCTTAAAGTGTGATAAAAATTACTTACCGCCCAAGGGCGTAATTTACGACTTACCGCCCTCTTTTCTAGCATGTAAACCCTTGTTTACGAGCAAGTGTGATGGGAATTTTATAACATAACTAGACGCGCCCGCGGTGTTACCCGTGATTTTTAGCTAGAAAATAACCTATGTGTTAATACAGAGTGTCAGCTCGTACCTCCACAACAAATTTTATCAAAATTGAACAAGGCGTTTGAGCGTGGAAAAGTAAGAAACATACAAAATCACTCACAAAATTTCGCCTTTTAATATTCGTGTGATTAGGATGATGATGATATATATATATATATATATATATTTTTGAATATGTCAATCTATCCTACTTTACAAGCTATTATTTAAAAATTGAAATTGAAATGTATGTGTGTATAGCCTAAAAATCTCGGTCCTATCCGGAACAGGAATAGTGGCGCTACAAACAGCTTTCACATGGCAATAATGTGCATACGGTCATTTATTTGTATAATTAAACGTCAGTAGCGATTTGTCAAAGATTTGTCATTAACCAAATTCAAAACATTGTTTACCGGAACGCTGTTCAATTCTTCGTTCTTCTTGCGAAATAAATACTGAATACTTTAGAAAAAACTTGACTGGCGAAAAATCTATTGATTTTGGAGTGTAGTTTTATTTAGTGCCTAATTGTTAAAGGTTTTATCTGGATACAGTCATCACTTTACTTTACTTCAAGGGTGATTTAGTAGTTTACTGACACAGAACGATTTCCACGTGTGCGGAGCCGCGGGCCCCTAGTATTATATAAACTAACAGGTGAAAGCAATCATTCATTAATAAACCAAAATGTTTGACCTTTAGCCTGACCGTACCGAATCGGAATATCTAACATTTGGTTGCATAATTGGTTACGTTTGGTTGACAATTAAATATGTATTTGAAATGAAAGAAAGAAACCGGTCAAGTGCGAATCGGACTCGCGCGCCGAGGATTCTGTACAAACACTTAGCCCATCTTAACTAGCCAGGTTGAGTTTGCACCTGGTATGTACTATTAGCTGCACAAAAAAAAAACAATTCTGCAGCTCTTTGTAGGTACATGGTGCCGGATACATATGAGGTGCAAAGTTAACGCAACCGATCACGGTTGTTGTACGGGAGCCTCACTTAAATATTTATTTCCTTCTGTTTTTAGTGTTTGTTGTTATAGCGGCAACAGAAAAAGTATCTGCTATCACGGTTCATGAGATACAGCCTGGTGACAGACGCACAGACGGACGGATGGCGGAGACTTATAACTATTAAGGTCCCGTTTTAATACCCTTTGGGTACGGAACAGCCGAATGTCAAACTCAGAACCTTATTTAATAAGGATTTATTCAAATCAAGTAACAATGAACATTACCGAAGGCTGGGCACAATCCTGCCTTTGGAGTCTGGCGGGTCGTGACATCCGAGCACGATTGATTTAAGAGGGTCTACGTGGTAATATTTTTCATATAATGGCAAAACTGCTCGTTCCGTTGTGTTACCATAAGGTCGGGTTACTTTAGCCCTGGGGGGTAACATTGCCCACCCATTCACCGAACTAACTTTATTCAATGAGTAAATCCTGAAAAACTATATCTTATGACATATACACTTTTGAGAGATCGCTGTTGCTGTTTTTTTAAGTTTTGTTAGTAATTAAAATGGATTGAAATGGGTGGAGTGGACAATGTTATAGTACAAATTTTCTAAGCTAAGCCAATCCACTTAAGAACTGAATACCATTGAGTGGTAAACCACAAATTAAGATAACGAGCTCGTAGTAAAAGCAGATTGTAACCACCTTTGAAGGTTAATATAGATTATCGACTCTATTTCCTTGGACATTAGACTACAGAATACACTAACAGAATAATGGTGATCATATTTTTTTTGGAATTTTACAACCGCCCGTCTCAACAATAACGTTCTCTCCTAGAAAAAGGATTATGAACTCTCATCGTCAACCATTTGAAACCTATTCAACAAGGAAAAAGGTTGAAAATTCAATATCCACGCAATGTAGTTCTAACCTTTTTTTGTAAGTAACTGGTTGGCGCTTACGAGAACAAAAGCAGATAGGATTGTATTAGACACAATGCCATTGTGAATGCAGGTAAGTGGATGAGCTTAGCTTAGAAAATTTGTACTATACCCCCCAGGGCTAAAGTAATTCGACCTTACGGTACAAAATTTAGACGAATATAATCTTATTTTTGGTTTCCATCACAAGCGCTCTGTTATGAGTTCACCAATTAACTTTTTTTTTACCCAAACGAAAAAAGAGGGGTATTATAAGTTTAACATGTGTGTCTATCTGTGTCAGTCTGTGCTAATCATAGCGCCCATACGGGCCGATTTGAGTGCGGTTGTTTTAAATCAAAAGCCTGGTTTGCCGAGGTGGTTAGCTTTCTTTGATGAAAATCGGAGCTCTGGTCTCCAAGATATTTAGTTTTTAGTGGAAGTGAAGTGACCAACTCTAAGCCAATATTGAAGCTAGGAATTCCAAATTTTGTTTTTATGCTCCTGAGGCTTACCCCGTGTGGTCCCTTAACGCGGTGTCCACAAGTTACTCAAACTTGTAATAACTTTAATTATCCTCTGTATTGCGGTTGTGGCCAAAAAGAGGACCTTCACGATGGCGTCAGGACATTAGCATTATTAGGCACTTTGAAGAGTCTAGAACGCCTAAAGTTAATAAACACCACTACATAGTATAAAACAAAGTCGCTTCAAGCTGTCTATCTGTCCCTATGTATGCTTAGATCTTTAAAACTACACAACGGATTTTGATGCTGTTTTTTTTTTAATAGATAGAGTGATTCAAGAGGATGGTTTATATGTATAATAGGTTTTTTTTTAATAGATAGAGTGATTCAAGAGGATGGTTTATATGTATAATAGATGCATAGTATTTTACATAGAAAACTATCGTGAGTCTCAGACATATGAAAATACTCAAACGGGTTTACTCACGTCGTAGAAGTCGAATAACGCTCGACATGTTTCGAATCGGTACGCGATTCATCATCAGGAGAGACGATCAGTCGCGGCGGCGGCCAATCGAACACAATCGATGATGATCATCGATTGTGTTCGAATCGCGTACCGATTCGAAACATGTCGAGCGTTATTCGACTTCTACGACGTGAGTAAACCCGTTTGAGTATTTTAATAGATGCATAGTATATTTAGTATCAGCATTGCACCCGTGCGAAGAAGGGCGGGTCGCCAGTTTTTAAATAAGTTGGTTGGGCGTTTTTTAAAAAATGTGTTCAATCAAATATCTTTTTTATATTTATCGGTTCTTTCGAGGGACCTTACACAGAATCGTATGTATATTCGAACCCCATACACAAAAAAAAGCCCAAAATATTGTATGATGTGTTACGTCAGATATTAAAAAAAAACCATTTATATACAATTTAACAAGCTTTTATTTCAGTTACAATGTATGTAACTATGTTTGTTCGGGTGGAATCTTGCAACTCGATTTTGCATCATAACTTTTAAAAAAGTTTGTAAAAAGAATGTTAATAAAACACAATATACATGTTACTTTGTCTATTTTATAATTCAATAACAAAATCGATTGGCGCTCAAAAAGACTTAGCCAACCTACACCACCACACATTTTTGAAATAAGCAAAACGAAAAAGGTTGCTTCTGGCCTTGGGCAGAAATAATCACTTTCCTGGCCTAAAATTGACCACAATCTACGGTATATCCATTGTTGGAAAGGTCGCAATCGCTATGAGGCAACGCCCCGCTGAATAAGTTCATTTCTATGCTCCTTTATAGAACGTCTTAAGTCTCTTTATTTTAAACTTGTACAAATTTAATCCTCTTTTGATACAACAAGCACAATTTTTTTTGTGCAAAACACATGGCGTAAGACAGTATTTTTCAAACAGTGGGTCGCAACCCCCAGGGGGGTCGCGGCAAAATCCAGTGGGGTCGCGAGGATCAGCATCGAGAAAGTCTCGTGACAACAACGAATTAAATTTTTTTTATATATATTTTTACGTTTTTTTGTATTTTTTTAAAACAGTAAACTACCTTCGGAATTTCTGATAAATACAAGTAGGTAGCGTTCCAAAAAGAAGACGCATGACTGATTGAATGATACGAGTAGACGGGTGTGTTCCAAAAGAGTTGGATTCTATGTTTAATCTTACAAACTGGGTTTTAGGGGGTCGCGAAGGAATTTCGATGGTCATTAAGGGCCTTGACACCAGAAAGTTTGAAATACACTGGCGTAAGAGATCGGGAATCGATCCCGGTGCCTCTGGATTTCCAGTCGAACGCATTTAGATTTTTCTTTATATCTAATTATTATTCTGATTATTCTGTATATCTAACAAACTTGGGCAAGTGCGAGTCCGACTCACGCATGAAGGGTTCCGTACCATAATCTGTAACAAGTTTGTTGTATGATTTTATTTTTAGTATTTTTTTTATAGCGGCAATAGAAATACATCATCTGTGAAAATTTCAACTGTCTAGCTATCACCGTTCTTGAAATATAGCCTGGTGACGGACGGGCGGGCGGGCGGACGGACGGACAGCGAGTCTCAGTAATAGGGTCCCGTTTTTACTCTTTGGGTACGGAACCATAATAAAAAAAGTCGAGTATCTAATCCACTATCCACAGTCCTAATGAGACATTACTTAACTCTGCGTCTCGAAAGGTGACGTTGGTAAGGTACGACGACGAGCGAAGCGAGTACATTGATACCCGTTGAACATGGGTGTTAACTTGCAGTAATTACTTAGCGTTACCTAAAATGAATAATTGTATGTACTTGCGTCTTTTTAGCACGAAGGTATTGTTACCTATGGCATTATAATCAACTGTTATTGACTCTGTAAAGGTACCGTGGGAATATTCTTACTAGCGTCGTGAATGAATAATATATATTATTATAATACGAGTATGCCCTGTCCATTGCCGCTTGAATTTTGCAAATCATCGAGCATTGTCGGTTACTCCGATTATTTATGCTCTCGTTATTTACACATCTATACTGTTATAAAATTCTATATTTGTATTCTATGGAGAGGGGATATGAATCCAGGAAAAAATCTTAATAGCGTAATGCAGGATCATCTTTTGTTTTGTATGTGCGTGCAGTGCCAGTCTGGCGCCATCTATTGGAAATACGCCGAAACGGCTGGAAAAATAACCAATTCCGGTACAGGGATAACTGGACATCCAAAGATACAAAGGGCTCTGGACAAAGGCCTCGCACCAAGTTTTCCACAACGATCGGACTATAAAATGGAAATAGAGAATTAAATACACTTTTTTTTTGTGTTAATAAGTATCTTTATTCAAAATATAACAGAACAAAATAAACAATAACCAATTAAAATAAGTCTTATCTAAATCTAAAACTAAATCTAAACTAAGTCTAAAAATGGCCCCCGTGGCATTGTACCAAAGACGCTGGCAGCATTACCTCGCTGTATTGCTATACTAAGACGCTGAGCGAGGAAGCTGCCAGCCCTTTGGTCACCAGTGGTGTCGATTAGCCGATTCGCAAGCTCTTTAAAAAGATACACAATTATTTACACTTATGAGTATGAGTATGAATTGTATTTTAATGTTAATATCGGCTCAGCTCTCTAAAGTCCTACCGAGCTATCAGACCGCTGCCTAGCCCAAGTATTCTTTGTTAACACAGTATGACTGCGATCAAAGTGCAAATTAAAAAGACATCAACTGTGTAGTAACTCGTTTCGAAGCACAATTACCTTGTCTAATTGGTCGAGTCATTGCTATATTGGATAATGCGTAGATAGCTCGTTATTCAAATGCTTTGCGCAAAGATAATTGCAGATGTAGAGGAAGTACTTGCATCATAAGGTTCGGAAATTCAGATAGATATTTACCTAAACTTTGGCAGCGGCTCTATTTTCCCCGGACAGTTTTTGAAAACCCCCGGACAGCATCGAAACTAGGAGAATTCCGGATACCCGGATAGATGCCAGCGTTGGACACGCGATACGAAAGAAATGTTGCCCAAGTTGAAGCAGAAACGCTTCGCTCGCTCGGTCAAAAAGGGTTCATAATTAAATCCGATAGTCCCGAGGCATTTAAACTTTCAGGGTTCCGTTTCCGGTGTACGATTATGAATATTCATTGTTGCGGTAAAACTTTGGTTCAACAATAGAAGGCATAACTTTTCTAATAATATTACAATGGAAGGGTATAAATAAACAAATTAATATCAGATAACCATTTTATTTCAATGCGTATGTTTGGGCGCACTATACATGCCGTGAAAAGGACTTGCCGGCTTCGTATCACTATCCGACCTCCCTGCGGTCGACCGTCTATACCTACTCACCCGGCAAGCCCTTCTTTCCCGGCGTCTGCAGTAATGTAAACACAAATCGACCTAGTCCCAAATTAGGCTCAAGAAGGCTTGTGTTATGGGAACTAGACGACGATAGATATACTTATATAGATAAATATATGGTTAAATAGAAAAACCAAGACCCAAGCACAAATATTCGAGTTCATCACACAAATGTTTGCCCTGGCCGGGATTCGAACCCGGGACCGCCGGCTCAGTAGGCAGGTGCTATACAAACTGCGCCGACCGCGTCGTCGAATAGTATTGTAGGTGATCTGTGGTATTGTGTAACAGAACAAAAAACACTAGACATGCTCGTCAAAATGATCTGAGCTCCTCAATTAAAAGATTAAAAAAAAAAAATTATAGGCAAGTACGAGTCCGACTCGCGCATGAAGGGTTCCGTACCATAAAACAAGTTTGTTGTATGGGAGCCCCCCTTAAATATTTATTTTATTTTATTTTTAGTATTTGTGGTTATAGCGGCAATAGAAATACATCATCTGTGAAAATTTCAACTGTCTAGTTATCACCGTTCTTGAGATACAGCCTGGTGACAGCGAAGTCTCAGTAATAGGGTCCCGTTTTTACCCTTTGGGTACGGAACCCTAAAAAACCGGCCAAGTGTAACAGAAATACATCTGCGAAAATTTAAACGATCACGGTTCATAAAATACAGCCTAGTGACAGACGGACAGATAGACAGACGGACAGCGGAGTCTTAGTAATATGGTCCTGTTTTACCCTTTGGGTACGGAACCCTAAAAACTATATTAATCATCGAACCAGCCCGCAAGGTTTAGAAATTTTATCAAGATAGCTTAAGAAATTTTACTTGTAGGCGATACAGCCGAAAATCTGGATTTTTGGATATCGGACCTACGAAAGCGGTTTTGGCCATGCTGAACCGGAGATGCTCGCTCGCTACGCTCGCTCAATAAAAAGAACGACCAAGTGTTTTGAATTCCATACCTTATTTACTAAAGCAATTTTGACGACGCGGTTGGCGCAGTGGTTAAGCAACTGCCTACTGAGCCGACGGTCCCGGGTTCGAATCCCGGCAAGGGCAAATATTTGTGTGATGAACACGAATATTTGTGCCTGGGTCATGGATGTTCTATATGTATTTAAGTATTTATTTATCTATATAAGTATGTATATCGTCGCCTAGTACCCATAACACAAGCCTTCTTGAGCTTAATTTGGGACTAGGTTGATTTGTGTGAGGTTGTCTGATATTTATTTATTTATATAGACTTAATTTGAATACCTATTCCTGGATTTTAGCGAAGCAATTTCTTGCAATTACGAAGTTTCTAGCTAGGATAGTAATTAAAAGCTTGCATATTCTAAGACTATCAGCTATTTTAATCTCAGTTTGTTGAAACTAGGAGTTGTAGGAAGTTGTTCGTTTGCCTGGATAGGTTAAATATAGTAGTTTTAAACTACAATTTCATATACTTTCGAGTTTGTTTCGAGTTATCAGACATTTGTAATGGTAAGTAATAGCATCATATACTAAAAGTATAGGGGAATATCTCAAAACTATACATTTGTAAAATAATAAATTACATAGTCCTATTCGAATCATATTACCTTAACTTTGCACCTCATTTGTATCCGGCGCCATACCAGGTGCAAACATATCTTTACGCCCGATAGGATAAGATGGGATAACAATTTGTACGGAACCCTCGGTGCAGGAGTCACACTCGCACTTGAGAACAAGTGCGAGTGTGGAGGAAGCAGGACTAAATATTCCACTAATTTCAAGTATTTTTTGCATAATAAAGCCAAAACTATCTACAGTGATGGAAAGTCAAGTTTTTTCAATAGAATTCAATTTAGACACGCGGCAGCGTGACCAGCCAAGTTCACCGCAGGAACTGGCGAGCAGCAGCCGTGTGTTATATTACACGAACCGTTTGGAGCCACTTTTGACCCCCCAATAACTCCAAATCTATTTAACATAAAAAAATGAAATTTGGCTTATGTATTAAGATCCTTTAGAACAAGTAGAACCCCAAATTTCATTAATATAGGTTAAATAGTTATTGAGATATTAAAGTCCAAAAAACGGTATTTTTATCACTGACTGACTGACTGACTGACTGACTAGTAATCAAAAACCTAACCCACTTCCAGGTGACCTAGAAAGGTGAAATTTGGCATCCAGCTTAGTAATTGTGTGTGTATACATATAAAAATCTAAAACAGTGATTTTTTTATGTTTTTTATTATTATTATTATTATTGATGGTTGTTGCCTCAGAACTCTGTCATTTATAAACCGATTTGGAAAATTCTTTTTTTGTTTTGAAAGATATACTAGAATAGCATATACACTCACACGCACACACTTACACATACATGCACATAAAAATCCAATACGTACTAACCGTTTTGGAAAATTCTTTGTTTGTTCAAAACTTTCAAAAGATGTACTAGAATAGCACACAGAACTAATTAACAAATAATAATTAAGTAAAATTACTTAAAATTACTTTTTGTACAGGAATTATTATGATGTGTAAATACACATCATAATAATTCCTGTACAAAAAGTAATGATATCCCATCAAAAACATAAATGTAAAATGAGAGCCAAGTTCAATATCGCGTGCACTTCGCCGACAAAAGAATTGAGATCTGCCAGGGCGCCAAGTTCTTTGCTCTAAATTTTTTAGATACAAGGACATGCGACATACTCAATTCATTTATTTTACTTGGGGTGTAATTCAATATCAAGACGTGACTTGGCTAGTTTTAAAATATAAATGTATACTATAAATCAAAATCAATCAAATCATTAACCTATTTTCGTAAAGGTAAGTACGCAAGTTAGTGTACGTCTTGTTACTTATACTGTTAGCTTGAAAATGAACTATGACTATGTTACTTTTATAAAATTTAGTTAGTTTGTGAAAACTAGCCAAGTCAAATCTTGATATTGAATTACTCCCCAAGTAAAATAAATGCATTGAGTATGTCGCATGTCCTTGTATCTAAAAATTTTAGAGCAAAGAACTTGGCGCCCTGGCAGATATTTATTTCGCAAGAAGAACGAAGGATTGAGCAGCATTCCGGTAAACAATGTTTTGAATTTGGTTAATGACAAATCCTTGACAAATCGCTTCTAACGTTATTGCACGTGCATTATTAAATGCAAATATATGAAGGACTAGCTTTTGCCCGCGACTACGTCCGCGTGGAACTTGGAAGTATGTATTAATTAATAAAAGGGATTATTAAAAGCGCCTAAGCAAATGTAAGAGCAATTGTGCTTTTGGTCTAATAATTACATTTCCTACAGGGTCATCAATGTCATCATGAATTACTTACTCACTTTTCAATCTTTTTAGGGATAATTTCCAGGATGAAAACTATCCTATGTCCTTCCTCGGATCTTAAACTATCTCCATGCCAAATTTCATCAAAATCGAATCAGCGGCTTAAGCGTGAAGAGGTAACAGACAGACACACTTTCGCATTTATAAATATTCGTATGGATTTATAATATTAGTATGGATGCTCATTATTTCCATATGGAAGCTGACCGACACTTGTTAGGCTTATTACAATGCCTGCAATTGTTATCTACTGTCTGTCCAGCATAGTGTGATACGTGACTATCTCGCGCGAGTAATATTACCTGCCTCTTTCTATCCAGTATTATGAGAGAGTGACGGGTGACACTGACGCGTACCATAGTACAGTACAGACAGATGTGACGGAACGGACAGTAGCTTTCAATGTCCGTTTCGTCACGTCTGCGGTGTCTGCCAATTCCGATACGCCACGGTTTTCTCAATGTCATTGCCAGCGTCAATTCAAATCGGCAGAACAATAACCGATTTCGGACGGAGGATTTCTACCAATTGAATGATTAGAAAATGGTTTGTTTCTGACGATTAAACTCGCTTGCAACTAGAGATGCACCGATTATTCGGTTACTGACTGGTATCCGGTCTATCCGGTCCTTGTTTTGATATCCGGCCGGATACCGGATAGCAAACGTACTATACGATATCGGATATTTTGGATAGTAAACTTGCTTAATTCTGAGGTAACGAGCAGAATCTTAATAAAAAATTGGGCAAATGCGAGTCCGACTCGCGCATGAAGGGTTCCGTACCATAATCTATAACAAGATTGTTGTATGGGAGCCCGCTTAACAAAAAATACATCAACTTTGAAAATTTCAACTGTCTAGCTATGGACGGACGGACGGACGGACAGCGAAGTCTCAGTAATAGGGTCCCGTTTTTACCCTTTGGGTACGGAACCCTAAAAACTATCACGGTTATAATCGAACTAGTTCATTCTTTTGAAACAATTATAATAATAATAATAACATGGCGTAGGGATGTGACGACCCCATCGCCCGCTGGTTTTACCAGCGCAATCAGTCACGCAGGGCAGCTTATGGCGAGCTGTTGGGGGGTAGCGACCCCACGTACCTGAGCGCTCCTGGGGGATCCTGACGGGGGGTGATGGGTCGGGGCCTCCGCCTCTGTCTTGCCTTAACCGGCCGGGCAGAGTGGAGTCGTGAGAGTTTCGGCTCGGGGGTGGATGTGGAAACGTAAGGGGTTAGTTGGCTTCGGTTTAAAGCCCAGTATTACACCTCTCCGCCCTTAGCCTTCCGCACCGGTGTTGCCCTTAGGCCACTTTATGTGTCGCTATTTTGTGGGGGCCCATCTAGCGGGAGGCGAGTCATCGTCTACCAGTCCCATTTTTGCTATGAGACACTTTTGCTGGTAGACGCCCGATAGTCTCACCCCATAGCCCAATTAGCCAGTCCTCCATTTCAAACCCATAGCCCAATTTGTATTTAGATTCCATGTCTCCATCAATAGTTCTTGCACCTAGCGGGCGCTGTCTCTGTGTGCGTCCCATGACACGGATAGGGACAGCATCCGCTCGATGTACACCTTGCATTTCATTAAATTGTCGAAAGGGTCTCTACGCGTTGGCTTCGGCTCCGTGCACGCCTCCCAAAGGTCCGGGACACTACTGTCCCGTGAGCGGGTGCGACATACAGGAATAATAATAATAATAATATTTATATTTTACTTTTTATATAAATTTATTGTAAAAAAAATCTAGCCTAAGTGTAAAAATGAATAAAGGGAATAATAATAAAGCCCCTTATTCTGAAATTTGTAAATTTACAATAGGTAAGTTATTAAAATTTCGATTAGACGATGTTTGAAACAATTAATCTTGATATTTTTTATAATAAAATAATTTTAAGTCAGTTTCGAACCAAGAAATGTGTTCGCGCGTTCACTAAGAAACAGGTCAAAACCTACATAAAGCGCACGCGCACCTGCAAAACTCAAATGTAGGTATAGTTCCGCCCAAGCCGGTGGTCAGGCCGAATATCCGGTATCCGGTATTCGGCCAAAAAATTATCCGTTGCATCACTACTTTCAACGAACCACTAGCCGACCGAGCGAGCGAAGCGTCCCCGTTTCATCTTGGCTCGAAATTCTTTCATGTGTTAGGTTTGGATGAAGCTTTCCAACGGTTCTCGTCTACAGGTCACATTTCTCAGCCGATTCTCCCAATCCCACACCAACTCTGTTTGGCCTTGTGGTTGACTGGTAAAGAATGCCTCATGGCATTAGGTGCGCCATATGTACTTTTTAGGGTTCCGTACCCAAAGGGTAAAAACGGGACCTTATTACTGAGACTTCGCTGTCCGTCCGTCTGTCACCAAGCTGTATCTCAAGAACGGTGATAGCTAGACAGTTGAAATTTTCACAGATGATGTATTTCTATTGACGCTATAACAACAAATACTAAAAATAAAATAAAATAAATATTTAAGGGGGGCTCCCATACAACAAACTTACAAACAACCCTTAACCCTTCGTGCGCGAGTCCCACTCGCACTTCGCCGATATTTTTTAACTATCTGCGGCTCGCGGTGTTAGCCGCTCATCCCATGGGAAGATTCAATCCCACGGGAACACTACACTTTTTCGAGATAAAAAGTAGCCTATGTGTTCCAGCTACCTTTTATTTACACAGCCATTTATTTAATTTATTTATTATATACCTATAGCAAAGTTTATTAAAATTGGTCCAGCCGTTTGAACGCGAAGAAGTAACAAACACACATAAAGACACAAATACACTTACAAATTTTCGCCTTTATGATATTAGTGTAATGTGTTAAGTTTAAATAAATAAATTGTCATGAAATTTGTAAGTAGTTTCATGCCTATTAGAGGTAAGTAAACGACAGTCGGTCTTATCACGAATTGCCCTACCCTATTGATAGTGATTATATATTTATAGTGTCCATTCAATTCAATTCAATCGTTTATTAGTAAAATAAAATTTTACATGTCAATAAAATTACACTTAAGAGTTCATTCATATCTATATAGTCGAGTCTTTGTGTTCGTGTAATTAAAACAGCGCGACAAGGAGTGTATGTACGGTATGTGTGTGTACGTATATAGTAAACGCGAAGGTTCGTGCCCTGAACCGGTCTGCCCTGAGTTGTACTGTCGCACAAAACACGTCTTGTTTATTATATCAACCGAATTAAAAAAAGGAGGTTCTCAATTCGACTGTGTTGTTTTTTAAGGTTCCGTACACAAAGGGTAAAAAACGGGACCCTATTACTAAGACTCCGCTGTCCGTTCGTCTGTCTGTGTGTCTGTCTGTCTGTCTGTCCGTCTGACACTTGGCTGTATCTCATGAACCGTGATAGCTAGACAGTTTAAATTTTCACAGATGATGTATTTCTGTTGCCGCTATAACAACAAATACTAAAAAACCAGAAAAAAAATTCTGCCAATTGAGGACCACGAAGAGTATAGGTAATGTTGAGGTATTCTCGTAGTTACCATGTCGAGATCCCAGCGTAATTTGATTTGAGTCGCGTAATTTCGGTCAAGCCATACTTAGGTATATGGCGCGATCGAAATTACGCGACTCAAATTACGCTTACCTTTTAATTGAATATCTCTTAAAACTGAATGCACTGACACTTTCGTTGCAGACGGTACGCGAGGGAAAGAGCAGGGAAACGAAAGGTCGATAACACTGTTCCGGCCGCGCCAGAGCACGTTCGAGTTCCGGTCAATTGACGGTGACAGTTGACACTTGACTACGTTGTTACTAAATCACTTTACAAAAAATAACCCACCTAACCCTTCGTATATTATGTAAAAAAATTGCAATTAAATTTAAGCTCAATGACGTGTTAAACGTGTGTACATAGGGTTTAAATACTTTGCACTGAGCAGTGCTTCGACATA
The DNA here is from genome assembly GCA_905147355.2 of Apotomis turbidana. Lineage (NCBI taxonomy): Eukaryota > Metazoa > Arthropoda > Insecta > Lepidoptera > Tortricidae > Apotomis > Apotomis turbidana. The sequence goes on along the minus strand of LR990305.1, from coordinate 6,949,842 downwards.
CCAAGGATTAAAAAGAAACATTCAGTCGAATTGAGTGCTTCCTCCTTTTTTGAAGTCGGTTGACAAATATATCGCTATACAATATCTATGGGTACAAACACTTCCTTTCTCAACGGGTTTAGTTTTCACCTGTAAGACAGACAGACAGATGCAGAGGAGGCTTAGTAATAGGGTCCCGTTTTTACCCTTTGGATACAGAACCCTAAAAACCGCATTCGAATCGGACCATCCGTTTGGGAGCTACGCTGCCACGGACGGACACACAGATACGCAGATAGACAGACACACAGATACACATGTTAAACTTATAACACCCCTCTTTTTCGACTGGATGGAGCTGGTGCTTTCCGTGTGGTCCCATTTCAAGTTATTGTATGTGCCATTTTTGTGAAAAAGTGATTATTTTACCACAAGCAATACACAAATATTGCGAACTTAAACGCTCCATCTGTGATTCCTCGGAGAAACGTTTAAAATTCGCGAATGCTCCAAAAATAGCGCAATTTATGCCGAAGCACGTTGCGCGGCTACTGAGACGTTCAAGGCTCGAGATTGCAGATACCATACACAACAGATACACTTTCATTATTTTTATTAAAGGAGTAACGTCTGCTAACTTCAATGGCTCCGGCATCAGGTTCGGTGGTCCAGTTGGTAGGACGCCCGTGTTGGCCCGAAAGCCGTTGGAGACGCAGGTTCGAATCCTGCCTGAACCGTTGAATTTTTCAATTTTTCGCTTTATTGTAAACATTCAGATACACTTTGTTCACGCTAACGGAGATGCCAATATATCATAACATAACCCGATTCTCGTCTTTGCACTTTGAAACCCTCCGGCAGACGCACATTTTGACATAATACGAGTATATGACCCATCCGTGTACCTCTCATATCTGCGAAACTACAGACAAATGTCACAAATTCACAAATCGGAGCACTATCAGGAAAACATTTTTCAATGTTAACAAAACTTTCTAACCAGATCGTCCGACCACGGAAAATGATACTAAAACTGAGCGTATTCTACAAAATTTAGAATTCTTTGCTTGTCACTTGTTCCAATTATAGCTGAGTAACTCGGAAAATACTGGTGCTTTTTCCACCTAATTAACCCTTAAATGCATGGTGTAAGATGCAGCTTACATAAACAAAAATGAATTACTGGTTGAGAACTAGAAACATTTATTTGAAATAAAATAATATTTTATAATATTGTGCTTTTTTAATTCATGCATTTAAGGGTTAAAAAAACTGCACTTAAATTGATCCTTCCGTTTGGGAGCTATGATGCCACAGACAGACAAGCAGATACATATGTTAAAACTTATAACACCCTTCTTTTTTCATCGGGGGTTAAACATTAAATATCGTGTTACAATATGTGTGATATCTGTGCCAGTCTAATGTAATTGAATGTCGAATACAAACAAACTTCGTTTGAAAGGAATATTTTAACATCTTGCAGATATGAAATATTATACTATCGTCTCCTCCATCGGTCCGGTTTGTCTGCGGTTTTTAAATAAAACAATTTAAACGGATTTTTTCTAGTACATAAGTTGAGCCTCCCTGACCTTTCGGTAGCTTCCAGTTACCGTTGCCAAAGATTGAGATTCTGTTTTTCTCAGTGAACCTTTGACAACGGTAAATGGAAAGCTACCGAAACGTCAGGGAGGCTCAAATAATTAATATACGCCATATAATCCCTTTGAATTGTTTTATTTCAATAGGAAATATTTACTTTTTTGCGGCTAACTGTACAAACAAGAAAGACCACTATGACGTCGACATGTGATCTCAATGATATAACAGCCATTATGTAAATAAGGTTAAATATCCGTGAAACATGGTCATATTGGAAATAACTGCCGTTTTACTTTGAAATAAGACTTATATTCCAATAGGCCCAGTGTTATTTCCAATAAGCACACTGTTAAGTATTCTGCATCTAGAAAGTCGTAAGAACCAAACACAGTACAGACATAGTGCATTTTTAAAAGTTAGTTTTAGTTAAGTAAGTAAGTAAAGTTTGGAAATGTTAGTTTTAGTCGGTGAAAAAGTTGAGATGGAAATATTAAAACGAGCTTAGCCGATGGAAAACTATTATTGACTACATCTGCAGTACACAGTACAGTAGGTACAAGCGTCTATAAAAAAGAGGGGTGTTATAAATTAAGTTTGGATGTCCACATTCTTTCCGGCTGTTCTCGACGAGAGGTCGCAAACTCAAGCGATTTTCATGAAATTTTGTAAATAGGTTCGATATTTCTTTTTTATGCAGATTTTCAAATTTTTTCAAGATGGTGGCGTAATAGGGGTGGACAACGTAAAAAATCACAAATTTCAACCATTTTGAAACAAACTTGCGAGAGCTATACAGCTCACAGAGAGCCTTTTCCAAAAAAAAAAACCCGATTCCCTGATTCTTCCAGAACTTAACGTTTTTGGGTTCAGCTAATCAGCTTACTCAGAATCGGTAGCATTTTCAATGTGAATAATAACAAAAAAGTGTCCTAAATTTCTCCGTTCCATTACGTCACGTTCGAATATGAACTTTTTTATTTGCACGCGCGTAACGTAGTGGAAACTAAAATTCCCATACAAATTATGGGTTCGTTTTTTTTATTCTTCACATCGAAAATGCTATCGATTCTGCGTATGATGAACACAAAAACGCCAACTAGATGTGTTTTTTTTTTTTCGGAAAACTGTCGCGAGAATTTAAATACATACGACTGTTCAGTTTTGACGTTGCATTTAACACGGTATGAACATAATATGCAAATTTAAACTTGTTAGTGACAGGTCGGACAAGAGATTGGTCATAAGTGTCATAACTTACGTGTCGTTACGTTTCATGTAAAATAGACTTTTAAAAATTAGGCAAGTGCGAGTCCGACTCGCGCATGAAGGGTTCCGTACCATAATCTATAACAAGTTTGTTGTATGGGAGCCCCCCTTAAATATTTATTTTATTTTTAGTATTTGTTGTTATAGCGGCAATAGAAATACATCATCTGTGAAAATTTCAACTGTCTAGCTATCACCGTTCTTGAGATACAGCCTGGTGACAGACAGACGGACGGACGGACGGTCGGACGGACGGACAGCGAAGTCTCAGTAATAGGGTCCCGTTTTTACCCTTTGGGTACGGAACCCTAAAAAACAATTTACCTGAACGAAAGATATTTATCTATTTATTGTTATTTATCATTTTTTATATTCATAAACTAGCTTTTGCCCGCGGCTTCGCACGCGTAAACACAATATCATACGTTCACTACACTTATTGCGAGGCCAAAGGCCGAGCTCCGCGTAGCACCGAAGGTGCGGAGCGTCCTAAGGAAGCCGCCCACCCACTTAATGTAAGTCGAAGTAACTTAATGCGAGGCCGAAGGCCGAGCTCCGCGTAGCGCCGTAGGTGCGGAGCGTCCCAAGAAAGCCGCCCACCCACTTAATATAAGTTGAAGTAACTTAATGCGAGGCCGAAGGCCGAGCTCCGCGTAACACCGTAGGTGCGAAGCGTCCCAAGGAATCCGCCCACCCATTTAATATAAGTTGAAATAACCTAGTGCGAGGCCGAAGGCCGAGCTCCGCGTAGCACCGAAGGTGCGGAGCGTCCCAAGGAAGCCGCACCCACTTAATATAAGATGAAATAACTTCATGCGAGGCCGCAGGCCGAGCTCCGCGTAGCACCGAAGGTGCGGAGCGTCCCAAGGAAGCCGCCTATTAAGTTACTTAAACATATGTTAAGTGGGTTGGCGGCTTCCCTGGGACGCTCGTGGAACTCGGCCTGCGGCCTCGCATTAAATTACTAAGGGTTTATAAAGTAACTTAGCACCGAAGGTGCGGAGCGTCCCAGGGAAGACGCCCACCCACTTAAAATATGTTCAAATAAATTAATGCGAGGTCGCCCACCCACTTAATATAAGTTTAAATGTGTGAGCGGCTTTCCTGGGACGCTCTGCACCTTCAGTGCTACGTGGAGCTCGACTTACGGCCTCGCATTAAGTTACTACTTATATTAGTGGGTGGGCGACTTTCCTAGAACGCTCCGCACCTTCGGTGCTTCGCTTGTGAACATCATCTTGGTTTAATTAAGATTGAGTCAAGACTTAGGTATGTTTAAAAGATAGTTTTTAATATTTATTGTCTATCGTAGATTTAAAAAACTTAATGCGAGGCCGCCCACACACTTATATAAGCTTAAATGTGTGAGCGGCATCCCTGGGACGCTCTGCACCTTCAGTGCTACGTAGAGCTCGGCCTACGGCATCGCATTAAGTTACTACTTAAATTAGTGGGTGGGCGACTTCCCTAGAACGCTCCGTACCTTAGGTGCTACCATTGTGAACATCATCTTGGTTTAGTTTAAATTGAGGCTAGACTTATGTTTATATATCGTTTTGAATATTTATTGATTATTGTAGATAACTATTCAAAGCACCTTGAAATATAATTTAGCTCATAGTCCTACCTGAACATATATTAATGACATCTATTAAGATGACAATAAATTATTTTCGTCTACAATGGTACTAATACTTATATAATAATATGACCTGTCATAATAATTTCCTAAGTAACGCCATAAGATTCAGGTGCCAACTTAACTCAATCGAGCGTACGTCAATAATGGCGACAGCACCACTGAACGGATACGTGATGGCCTCACTGTTTTGTTATCCGTGGTATAATGAATAAGGAAGCAAAGGAAAATGCATGAGATGACACGGTTATTATTTCAGTAGGTTCTGGGTTCAAATCCCGGCTAGGTGAAATCCTTTCTACATTGTAAATTTTATAATTTTGTCTTGTCTCGAATTATGGTTGTTTTTCATACAAAATGCATACATTGTCGAGCAGCAACTCTCAATAATTGATACACTGCTGCTTATATTATTAGGTATGCGATCAATATTCAACAACTTCGGTAGTAATTCTCGAAGTCCGGGTTAACCCATCACACTACACCCTAGCTTGTGCCCTAACGACGTGCATGAATTCTTTACATGTATGGATCTGGTGTTATTAACTCGGGAAAAATCTTAACAGCGCGATGCAGCCGCTAGTATGGAGATTTTGTCAAGGTAACAACGCCATCTAGCGGAAAATTGGGTCATCAACAAAATCTCAACACGCCGTTAAAAATAAAGAATGATTGATATTTATTACTTTGAATAAATTTTATATATAAAAAAAACTACATAGATGCAAAATTGTCGCTAAATATATCGTATATTTATCGTTTATTATACATTTCGCTACCTTATTAGTAAGTTAGGCCAAACACAAACAATACCAAAATTTGCGCCTAATGTTCTAAATGTTGGTTGGTAAAACATATTTAGAACTGTATTTAATTTACTTAAATTGATTCGAAATACTTTTATTTCAATTACACTCGATAAAATAGCATTAAAAAATCTGTTTTATTCATTAACGTTTTTAATTGCGTCTCCGGGATTTGGTCGATACTTACAAACTACAGAAGAATATAATTGTATATTCAATAAAAGAGCATTAGTTCCTATTGTCGCAAATTGTGTTTTTAAAGAAATGTATAATTTTTTTTTGGGCATGAGACAATTTACAACGAACATTGCACTCATATTTTCGTCTGTGTTGGTCGATAATTGGTGCCATCTTTTCTATCTAACTAAGACGGTTTCCGTAACTCAACGCCTCAAACAACCTTAACCTTATTGTTAATGCCGGTGGGCCGCGCGGAGGTATTAGGTCGAATTCATACTTTTTAGTTTTTGTACACGTAAGAGCCACGCGGGGGTCGCGTCGTTCTAAATTCAAAATCACAAACGCTGTCATTATAAGGTTTACACAGAAAAAAAAGGGCGGGAAACTTCGTAAGAGGCGGACGCGGTTTTCTGAATTCTTTTTAAAATTAATTGAAAGGATTGGTTTTTAAGTATTCTTTGTATATATTTTTCATATTTACTTTATTATTTGTAGTTAACAGTGTATATAATAGGTAAGTGTCTTAAAATTTAAACTTAAATTATCACTATGGGGGATCGCCCCCGTGACCCTGGGGGAACAGTTCCTCCAGGGCCACAAAATAATGAAACCCCCCCATCAGGAATAGATATATTAGTTTCCGCTTTGGAGTCATCTATGGACACAGATGCATCGACTCATAATGTAGTAGAGCCGAAGTTAAAACGAAAATTGCTCCCCCGCGTTTGTTCTCACTGCAACAAAAGAAAGAGGAAACAGGGTCAGGAAGGCAGACAGACTGATTGTAAATGCGAAACAAATACCATTATAAAAGCACAGCCCATTACTCAAACACAGGCAGGCTTGGGTGCGACCCCTGGTAATAGTAGTAAACATCAACACAGTAATACCGCTAATATGGATGCGCCTCGTGTGCCTGTTGGTCGCTCCTGCTATCAACAGTCGGACTTAGCGCCCTATGTAGTTCATGTCCAAAAGGAAACTGACAGCAACGCCACTACTCTACACCCTGTTACTTTTGGTCGCTTTTTGAAATTTAACAACATAAAAGGAATTGTAAATGGTAGTCTAAAGCGAGTAGGTAGAAACCGGATTAGTCTAGCATTCTCGTCACATGATGAAGCCAACTGGTTTGTAGGCCATGATAACTTAAAAAAAGAAAAATATAAAGCTTTCATTCCGACATTTAATGTTACCCGTATGGGAGTAGTCAAGGGAGTCCCAAATGAGTGGACCGAGGAAGATGTTCAAAATAGCATAAATGTTCCCATCGGCTGCGGACCTATTCTTAAAGTAAGACGCCTTAAAAGGAAAGTTTTTATGAATGAGACAACTCAATATGTAAACACAGGTACAGTTATAATAACTTTTGATGGTCAAGTTCTTCCATCCCGTGTTTATATGTACTATACAGCTTTACCAGTGGAGCTATATATATATCCTACCATCCAGTGTTACAACTGCTGCAGGTTTGGGCACGTAAAGGGTCAGTGTAGATCGGTACCAAAATGTTATAAGTGTGGCCAAGGCCACTCTGGTGACTCGTGTGATGTTGAGGAGGAAGGCTATTTTTGTTGTTTATGTAAAGGAGCTCATCAGGCTACCAGTAAGAAATGCCTCGAATACAGTAGACAAAAGGACATCAAAGAAACTATGAGTAAAAGCTGCATATCTTACATGGAGGCAACTAAATTGCACCCACCTGTCTCGAAAATATCATATGCTGAGGCATTGATTTCACAGTCACCATCCTTCTCAGCTCACAGTATGGGGCCGCAAAACATTATGCCATCATCAACACCAAATATGGGTTCACACAAAAAGACTATCTTTTTAAAACCAAGGACTCCTCCCAAATCACCTAAGGGATATGACTACATTTCCCATGCAGATATTGTTAGAACACCAACATTACCTAAAGAAAAACCAATTTTTAACAATGATAACAATAAGGACTTAAATATAGCAGATATCATTAGTTTACTTATTCAATTGTTATCACAGTCAAAAACGATTTCACCGTCCAACGTTGCAGCAGTTATTAATGCTTTACTTAAAATTTCAAACAACAATGGATCACAAAGCCAGATAGTAGAGGATCCCTTTAAGAACGACCTTCACCGAGATGTTTATTTGATGAAATGTATTTTATATTTAATTTAATATGTCAATAAATATATTACATATGGGTTGCCTAACAAATTTTAGTCCAGGGTATGTTTAATTAATGATTAAAAAAATTTTTTTTTTAATCATTTGATTATTAGATAAATTCTATACCAATCGAGAGTATGAAGCCCATAGAATATGCAAACGTTAGGTTGCCTATCCTGTGGTCATTGCGGCATCGTAGGCCACTCCATCAAGGAATGTACCAAGAAGACCGAGCCTGCCAAATGCGCCACATGCAAGCACTTCAACAAGCCGAATGACCATGAGACTGGCGATGCTGAATGCCCAGCAAGGAAATCAGCTGAAAAACGGTATATAAACTCGATAGATTATGAAGGCGCCTGAGAGCGCCGTCCTTTAATTTTCATTTTAGCTTTTTAACGTAGACATATTTACATTATGAGTGCTAATTTAATTCATGACCTCGATAACTTCTCGATATCAGAATGTAAAGCATGTGATGTAGAAAACTGCAAACAATTTATCTATGCCGACCGTGACCCTTTAACGATACTAACTCAAAACATACGCAGCATTTATAAAAATTTTGATAATTTTAGCATTTTCCAACAGAGACTTGGAATAGATTGTGATGTTATTGTTCTTACAGAGTGTTGGTTAAACGAAGAACGCAATTTGCCTGACATGCCGGGTTACACTATGTATGCTACCAAATCCTATTACAATCAAAACGACAGTGTTGTCGTCTATGCGAGAAATAATTTAAAACTTACCTTTGAAGAGCCTAATATAATAGACTGTAATCGAATTCTGCTCAAAATTGGAACTGAATTTGCAATCTTGGCCTTGTATAGACCTCCTTCTTTTAGAAATATCGATACTTTTACTGACTCCTTAGATAAAATGCTGCGTAATCTATCATCATTTAAAAGTCGTATTCTAATTGGAGATATCAATATCAACATTCATCCAGAAAGCACGGATCCAGCAGCTCAGCGATACTTAAACCAATGCGCTTTCCATGGCTTGCTCCCCGCGCACACGCTTCCTACTCACCAGAGCGGCTCCTGTTTAGACCATGTCATGCTGAAATCAAATCTCCCCGCTATAGCTATAGTTACTAACTCCTCATTAACAGATCACAAAGCAGCCCTACTGACCTTATTTCGAAAACCTCCTGACACCACTCGTACGCAAATAATCTCTAAATTAAATATAAACAAACTTGAACGTGATTTAAGCAACATCGATTTTGGCCTCGTTTATAATTCTGCCGACGCAGACGCAAGTATGACATACTTCATTCAAACAGTCCACCAAGCAATTTTGCATAACACTGAAAACGTGCGTGTAAGTAATAAACATTATAATATTAAACCGTGGATTACTCCGGGTCTTATTCGCTGTATGAGACACAGGGATAAACTGCATTTAAAGGCTAAATCAAACCCGGACAATTTAATATTGCAAACATCATACAAAAGATATCGCAATTTCTGCAACAATTTACTAAAAAAAGTTAAGGCTGACTACGAAAAAAAAGAACTAGAGAGGGCCGGTTCAAATAGTAAACAAATCTGGAAGTGCATCAAAAAAGTTACGTACACTACCAAACAGCGGGAATCTTGTTCAAGTTTGTCACGACTACATACATCACCTTTATCATCAGCTAACCATGCCAATAAATTTTTCGTAAACATAGGAAAAAATCTAGCGGAAAATATCCAGAGCAACTTGCCGCTACTACCTTCGCCCAGTAACTACTTATCCAACAAAAATACAACTAAATCTTTTGTGTTGCTAAATACTGATGAGGAAGAGGTTGAACGGATTATTATGGGCCTAAAAAACGATTCTGCAATTGGCTGGGATGGCATATCAAACAAAATACTTAAACAATTTAGACACATATTTGTTCCCCCTCTCACATTTATTTTTCAAAAATGTCTTTCTGATGGAATCTTCCCTAAATGCCTCAAAAAAGCCGTCGTAGTTCCCGTTTTCAAATCCGGAAATAAAGATCGAGTATCCAATTACAGGCCCATTTCGATATTACCATCAACATCCAAAATATTAGAAAAAATTATAAATAACAGACTAGTAAAATACTTAGAGAGTCAATCCTTATTATCAGAAGGTCAGTTCGGTTTTCGACCAAAGCTGTCAACTGCCGACGCTGTTCATGAATTGACTGATCACTTAGTTCAGGAACTTGATAAGGGTAACCAGACCATAGGAATCTTCCTGGACCTTGCTAAAGCTTTTGACACGGTTTCCACTTCCATCCTTCTGCACAAGCTCGAAGCATTAGGCATTAGAGGCACACAGCTTAAACTATTTGCACATTATCTGCAAGGACGCTCACAGTGCACAAAAATAGACAATTTTGTGAGTTCTGATCGTGAAAATACCCCTTTTGGGATCCCCCAGGGGAGTATAATCGGTCCTACCCTATTTCTGATTTATATAAATGACCTCTGTAATTTGACAATAAAAAATGGTAAAATTATTTCATACGCTGACGACACTGCCCTTCTTTTTTCTGGAAAATCTTCAGAAGAAGTTTATGATCACGCGCAACGTGGTTTTAACGAGGTCAACAAATGGCTTCAGCATCATTTACTAACATTGAATTCAGAAAAAACACATTACATAAGATTTTCCATGCGGAAATTAACCGCGTCTGTGTCTGACCATTCCCTGTATGCGCACAACTGTAAGGATCCCTCTGACGATCAATGTCTATGTCCATCTATAGCTATAACTAATAAATTAAAGTACCTAGGAATTCTAATCGACGAGTCTCTTTCCTTTAGATATCATATTGAAGCTTTATGCAGCAGAGTCCGTAAATTAATATTTATTTTCAAAAAACTACGTTCTATCGCGGACTCACAATTAATCAAAAAAGTGTACTTTGCGCTATGTCAATCTCTGCTAAGTTACTGCATTACTACCTGGGGTGGCACTGCCAAAACAACTCTGCTGAATTTAGAAAGAGCACAAAGAGCAATTCTCAAGGTCTCCACTTTCCGTCCTTTTCGTTTTCCTACTAACCTCTTATACAAATCATGTGAAATTCTGACAGTTCGTCAACTATATATCTTGAACACAGTCCTAAAACAACATTCCAGACTCCCTTACAACCCTGACTATACTAATAAGCGACGTAAAGACTTTGTTTGCCCAACTATCCATTGCAGACATGCATTCTCTTCAAGATTTTTTCAATTCCTAGGCCCACTGCTATATAACCGACTTAATGCGAAGTTAGATTTTTTCCCGCTTACTTACGTGATCTGTAAGAAAACACTTAAGGTCGCCCTGCAAAACCTGTCTTATGACGATACAGAGAAGTTACTAATTGTATTAAAGTGAGTGATTTATTATTTTTAATTATAGTTTATATACTTTTTACTTTAGGGACGCATAAATGTTGTTCCCGTAGGAACCCATAGTATATATTTACTTAATTTATTAACATAACCATTCAATAGTGTTTAAATTTTTGCATATGAATAAGTTGTCATTGTTTGTCCTTTTCTCAGCCTGAAACACAGGATTATCCTAGTTCAGGCGCGTAGTATTATCGTCTAGTTATAAGTCTGTTTAGTCCGTAGTCATCACAGCTGTAATATGTTTTTTGAATAAATTTATTATTATTATTATTATTATTATTCTTTTCCCGTCACAACTATCGGGTAGCCAGGTTTAAACTGGTAAATCTATACTAGCATTTTGCAACGGTCTGATTATTGAATTGAAATTAAATAACATTAAAGATTATTTTATTATGAACACGGTGGTATAGGGTTGCCTGCGAAAAATCAGTCCAGAATTCCGGTTGTCGAATTTTGAAAAGTAAAATATTGCTGCGAGTGAATGTGTGCGACTGAGAGGTCCCAACCAAAACCATCCCATACGATAGAAGAGGACACAGCATAGCAGCTGTTTGAAGTCCGCCCATTTAAAAAAAGAGAGTGCGCATGCTATTTGTGCTTGAAAATGAAAAGGATAGCGATAGACTCGTATATGATGTGCATTATTTTGGAGTAGATTGTCGCTATAGATACAATAAAATTCATGGTATAATAATATACTCCGCCTGGTACTCTCTTCCGAGACTCGCGAACCACGTGACTGACACAAGCCTACGTCATCATGGTGTTCAGAGATTCTCATACTTTTAAATGTTGGAGAATTTTAACCAATGGTGAAAAGTATTTAAACGGCATTAATTTTAAGTGATTCAAGTAGAAACACAGGTAGTAGAATAAAACAAATCTAATATATCTAATCTTTCGTAGTTTCTTCTCAACAGTGGTCACCTCTTGTGAAATGTCGATAGACTCAGACATGTAAAAGTGCCCTTGTGGCCTACTTGCAGAATAAAGTTCATTATTTCATTAATTAATTGATAAAAAAAAAGTTAAATAACTATTTCTCTATTTTAATAATAAACTACTCCAAAATAATGTACAGCATATACGAGTCTATCGCTATCCTTTTCATTTTCAAGCACAAATAGCATGCGCACTCTCTTTTTTTAAATGGGCGGACTTCAAACAGCTGCTATGCTGTGTCCTCTTCTATCGTATGGGATGGTTTTGGTTGGGACCTCTCAGTCGCACACATTCACTCGCAGAAATATTTTACTTTTCAAAATTCGACAACCGGAATTCTGGACTGATTTTTCGCAGGCAACCCTATACCACCGTGTTCATAATAAAATAATCTTTAATGTTATTTAATTTCAATTCAATAATCAGACCGTTGCAAAATGCTAGTATAGATTTACCAGTTTAAACCTGGCTACCCGATAGTTGTGACGGGAAAAGAATAGGCAACCTAACGTTTGCATATTCTATGGGCTTCATACTTTCGATTGGTATAGAATTTATCTAATAATCAAATGTTAAAAAAAAAAAAAAATTTAATCATTAATTAAACATACCCTGGACTAAAATTTGTTAGGCAACCCATATGCAATATATTTATTGACATATTAAGTTAAATATAAAATACATTTCATCAAATAAACATCTCGGTGAAGGTCGTTCTTAAAGGGATCTTAGACTAAGAGCAATTCAGTGGAATTGTCTTAGTGCCACCATTAGGAAACCAGCTTTAATACATCTTATTAACAAACATAAACCTTTTCTTGTCTGTCTCCAAGAGACATGGCTAAAAAAGGAATTGTTATTTAAAATTCCTGGATATGTCTGTCTTAGAGAAGACAGAGTTGATGGGTATGGTGGAGTAGCCATACTCATAAAAAATTCACTTACTTACTCAACTATTACTCTTCCTGCACACAGCAATAACTTATCTGTAGTTGCTGTTAATATAAACAATATATGTTACATATCACTCTATTTGCCAAAGCCCAATGAAGATCTTTTTAATGAAATTCATCAACTTTTAAAGTTTTTACCAAAGCCATTTGTATGTCTAGGTGATTTTAATTCTCACCATCAAGTGTGGGGCTGTGAGAACACAAACTATCATGGGGAACAACTGTTGAAGATAATTAACTCCAATAATTTGTGCATTTTAAATACTGGATCACCAACACGACTTGCTCGCACCCCTAGTGCGATAGATCTTGCCATTTGTACCCCTGATCTTGCTCCTTCGCTTACCTGGACACGTGCAGACTCCACACATGGTAGTGACCATTTCCCTCTATTTATCAGTTTCCCATTTCCAAAGCCCCAGGACTGTGTAAGACAACCACGCATAAAACACAAACTCACAGAAGATAAGTGGAGTCTATACAAACAAATAGTTGAAAATAAAGTTAATAATTTACCAGATACAACTAAAATTAATGTATCGGATTGCTCTCAACTGCTAGCTACTGCAATGATTGAAGCTGCAAATGAAACCTTTCCCTTAAAAAGTTGTGGTCCCAATAACATTCCATCCCCTCCATGGTGGGATTCTGAATGCACTGCTGCAATTAAACAGAGAAAGGAAGCTGAAAAACAATACTGTAACAACATGACCGAGGATAATTTTAACCATTATTTACTAATTGCTAATTCCACTAAGGACCTCCTTAAGAACAAAAAACTAGAAGGTTGGCACAGATTTTGTAAATCTCTAAATCCTAATGTTCCACCGTCAATTGTATGGCAAAACATCAGAAGGTTCAGATCAGCATTTAAAGATTCTACTCAAGACAAAATCTCCCCAGACTTAGCAGAGAAAGTTATGGATCGGTTAGCTCCTCCTTTTGTCTCTGAACAAATAAGCATTGAAACTCAAGTGTTCAGTGCTCCACCCATTAGTAGTCACAATAGTAATATAAACCTGAATGCCCCCTTTACATTTGACGAGTTGAAAGGTATTCTTTCGTCTGTTAAAGATTCTGCGCCCGGAGAAGACGGGATCACTTATTCTTTCCTTTCAAATCTAGATGACAATAGCCTCAACTACTACCTTTCTCTGATTAACAGCGTTATGATTACAGGTACCGTCCCTCAATCCTGGAGAACTCAAACATTAATCCTTATACAAAAGCCCAATAAGCCAACTTCCGACCCAGCATCATATAGGCCTATAGCATTATCATCCGTGTTAGCCAAAACAGCAGAACATCTTGTTAAGATTCGACTGGAATGGTTTTTGGAGTCTAACAAGTTATTATCAGATAGTCAGTTTGGATTTAGAAAAGGCAAATGTACTTTTGACAGCTTGAGTATTTTTACCACAGATATACGTTTAAGTTTCTCCAATAATGACTCGTTGATTGCTGCCTTTTTAGACATAAATGCTGCTTATGATAACGTAAACATATCAGTCCTAAAACATAAATTATTGAAATTAAATGTTCCAACCCGTCTCACTAATTTTATAGTAAATATGTTGAGTCAACGATTTATTAAGTATTCTGTGGATCAAAACCAAGTTATCACTAGAACCGTATGGAAAGGGTTACCACAAGGCTCAGTCTTAAGTCCGATACTATATAATATATATACATACGACTTGGAAGTTTCTGTGAAAAGACATGCTAATATACTTCAATACGCGGACGATCTACTACTCTACGTCTCTGGCCCATCAATTAATGATATTAGTCGATTGTTATCACTTGCGTTAACGGATTTAAAGTTTTGGTTGGATAACAATAGCCTAGATTTATCACCATCTAAAAGCTCTGTTGTACTATTTTCGAGAAGAAGAATATTACCACCTATTCATATTATATATAATAACATACCTCTCCCAATCAAAGATCAAACAAAATTTTTAGGGCTTATATTAGACTCTAAACTTACCGGTGTACCTCACCTTGAATATGTACGTTTAAGGTGCGAACGTAATCTAAATATATTGAGATGTCTCTCGGGTGTCTGGTGGGGCGCCCACCCCTTTACAATGAGACTCCTTTATAATGCTTTGATAAGGAGCGTAATAGACTATGGTACTTTCTTATTGCACCCGGCTAATGTAAGTGCGTATAAAAAGTTAGACGTTATCCAGGCTAGTGGCTTGAGGCTTATTACTGGCGCGATGAAAACTAGCCCAATAAACTGTTTGCAATTAGAATGTTGTGATCCCCCATTAAAGTTAAGAAGACAGTTTCTTTGTGACAAATTCTTTTTCCGTATGCTTCAATTAAATTCCCATCAATTGCTACCCAAACTTAAAGACCTTTCAAATAAAATTGACAACTTCAGTTACTGGGCTCATAGGGAACCACCATGTTTGGTCAATAGTTATAAAAGATACCTAAGCCTTGAAGCCCCTACCAGTCGTAGTCCTGTTCTTCCCCTTTATCAATGCAACTACGGAAGCCTCGTATTAAAACCAGACATAAAATTGGATATAGGAATATCGAATGATGACCCTAATGCAAACGTGGCATTCCGTAATTTCATTGATGATGAATGGTCAGATTGGCACTGTATTTTTACGGATGCTTCAAAGCATGCAGACAGAAGTTGCGTCGGCGTAGGGGTATACCATTCGCAATTCCAAATTGTACAAAAAATTAAATTACCACCGGAAACATCTGTCTTTACCGGTGAATGTTTTGGTCTATTAAAGGCTTTGGAATATGTCCTACTCCTAAAGCTGCCAAAAGTAATGATCTTTACTGACTCACGTAGTTCCTTAGAAGCTATCGCTAGGTTTTCGTTTAAGTCTCACAAACAGGTTCCGACTGTTTTTAAGATTAAGGAACTCCTATTACAATGTTCTCAAAAAAGTAGTGGCGTGGTGTTGGTTTGGGTCCCATCACATAAAGGTATTTTAGGAAATGAAAAAGCTGACCAACTGGCAAATGAGGCCATACATAGCGGAGATGTCTTTCCTTATACAAATTATTGTCATGATCTGGTTAACTTAGCAAAATTAGAATTGTATGAAAAATGGAATGATCTATGGACTTACACAACAACTAAAGGAAAACATTACCGATCTATACAGGCGTCGATCCCAAGCAAGCCTTGGTTTAGTAAATTAACATTCCCAAAAGCAATTACTTCTGTACTGTGCAGAATGCGCCTGGGACATGTTAGTACCCCGGCTCATTTGCACAAACTGAATATCGTCCCTAGCCCTCTATGCCCCTGTGGCGAATATGGAGACCTAAACCATGTTATTTTCTCATGCTCGCTGTACGATCGGTCTGACTTCCTACTACAACTCCAAAGTATTAATATTCCTTTTCCAACATCCATAACCTGCTTATTATATTTAAAATCATATGACGTATATAAAATAATATCATTATATTTAGAAAAAAATGATATCAAAATTTAGAAAATTATATATTTTTATTAAGTAAAACATATATGTAATCCCGAATCCCAATCCTTTCTTTTCCAAATTTCCGTTCCTTTGTTTATTATAATTTGATAAGTTTCCCTATCTTTTTACTTCAACACTTGACATTGGCTAATCACTGTAAAGCCAGAAGGAAAAAAAAAAAAAAAAAAAAAAAAAAAAAGGTTTACACATTGTAAGGAAAATATTTCATGGAATTTATGTTTTCAGAGATAAATATTAATCATAATAAAAAGTATCCTATAACCATCTTTGGATGTTCAGCTATTCCTGTACCAAAATTGGTAGCTTTTTATCCAGCCGTTTCGGCGTGATGCGAGGACAACGGTTTTTTTGCTATCGAGATTTTTCCTGAAATCATGACCTCCCTCCATAGAAAATTTATTTTCAATACAAATTTAGGATTTTATAATAGTATAGATAACAATGAATACGTACCGTTGTGAATGAGATAAACACATTTTTCCTCTATCAAAGTTATAAAGTACCCATTTTATAAATATAAATAAAAAAATCACAGTTTCAAGGGACCGTAGACCTGAGCATATAGTGTTAATTTCAACTCGATACCTCCACGCGTTCTCGAGATAAACGGTCTTGACAAACAGACAGACGGACGGACAACAAAGTGATCCTATAAGGGTTCCGTTTTTTTCGATTGAGGTACGGAACCCTAATTAAGGTGTACAATGTACAACGGTAACTTTAAAGTTGCCGAAACGATATAATCCGTTTAAATTGTTTTTAACTTCCGACGAAAAAAGAGGGGTGTTTTAAGTTTAAAATGTGTATCTGTGTGTCTGTCTGTGGCATCGTAGCCCCATAGAGGTGGACCAATTTGAGTGTGTTTTTTATCGAAAGTTGTTGGAAATAGGACCAGTAGTTTCCAAGATATTCAGCTTTAATAGGAACAAGTGACGACATGTCAGCCAATATTGAAGCTAAGAATTCCAAATTTAGTATATATGTTCAGTTTAAGTAGAATTTTCTATATCACTCATTGAATGAGGATCTCATGATGACCAGCTACTTGTGTTGGGAGTGTTCTAAATTAATAAGGTTATTATTATAATTAAATGTGCGATAGTTGTGGAAACCGAAGAAAATATTATAACAGACTCGTTACTGTTGTACATTAATCGTGAGATATCTGGGTCATTGTCAGTTCAAAAAACAAAATTTGTCCCTTCGGTGGTCAAAAGTTAAGAGCTTGTGTATGAATCTAAGTTATGTTGCTATTACACCGGATTATAGAAGAGGAAACGTTCTTTATTCTCCCAGGCATTTAATCAGAAAATTAGGCCCTGGAATCCTTAATTTCGCAAATGTCCACCGGAAAGACGCGCACCTAAATCTGAAAATGACCCATCTTTTACTTTGCTACTGTAAAAATCGGCATTTTCTGTTTCTAACACGCTTTTATAAGCGTCACTTGTTTGTAAGAATGTAATTAAATCTTGGAAGACATTACGCGCCCGAAATTACGCGACTCAAAGGCTCGTCTTCATCCTAAGTTGACAGTAGGCGATATCATTTGTGCACCTAAAACCTCGGGGTAAGGTCATTGCTTCATGTTCACACACGGCATCTGATCAGCAGCGACAGATTTCCCACGAACTTACCTGAAAAAAAAAAACGTTTACTCATTATTGATTAGTATATACTACAACAAAATTCTAGATTTGGGGGCGAATTTTAATTTTGTTGTCGATTTCTTTTTTTCTCAGATTTCAATAAAATTTGGTGAATTGGTAAAGTTGCTTCTTCTGAACAAGGTAAGCCCACGATATGTCCTACAAAATTTTCCATTGAGTTACAAAACATGTATGGATTTTTTTACTTAATTTCGTATTTTGTACTAAAATTGAGTACAAAATGAGGAGCACGAAATGAAAAATATATTCGACATCAAAATAAGAATTGGCTCATGTCCCAATTTCTGTAATACATTTTGTGTAACTCAATGTAGAAAAATTTGTAGGACATATCGTGAAATTGGGCTTACCATGGTCAGAAGAAGCAACTTTACCAACTCACCAAATTTTACAGAAATCTGTCAAAAAAAAAAGAAATCGACAGCAAAATAAAAATTGGCCCTTGTATTGAAATTCAGTTTTCTATGTAGAGGGTTAATGATTTAAAGAAAAATCTTAATAGCGTGATGCAGGATCGTCATTTGTTTTGTATGGGCGTCACGCCGAAACGGCTGGATCAATTTTGATCAATTTTTGGTGCAGGGATAGCTGGACGTCTGAATAGAAGATCGTTATAGGATATTTTTTGGCCGACTACGATATAAAAAAAAATACGTACGAAGTGGCACGTTCTAGTATTATAATATATTGAAGTCTAAAAGAAGAGTGTCTATTTTTAACACCTTGGTATTGATTTGATTTGTTAGCCAAGAATAAAGTACATTTGGGTGAAAACTGAGAGGTTTTTATCGCGTAAGAACGAGACAGGTATAAAACGCGAATCGCAATCCGACAGCTCATGCACTGTATATTACTATTAGTATTATTCTCAGCGCACCGTAGGAATGTCGAAATTCACCATAATTTCTCACTTTTAAAACAGTGTAATAGGGATGACGACGATGATGTTAAATCCTACAGCATTCTGTAGTTATATGAATAAAATAAGCTCATGAAAAAAAAAAAACAAAAAAATAGTTTTGTAATGTCAGTAATTTTTTTTCTAAGGTACGCAAATTCCATGTATTTTTTTTATCTAAAAGAAATTTTGAAATTGTTTACAGGATCCTCATAATTTAACATAACAATTATTATCGGGTTATACTCCCACACAAAGTCCGACTCACTTGTAGTTAGGGCAGCCCTGATACAGATCAAGTCATGTCTAAAAAAACCCTACTGACCCCTTTGGATTGATCACCCTGTACTGCACGAACCAATCCAGTCGTGATGAACAGATTATTTGTTTCTCTCAAAGCATTTTAATTATCTTTAAGTGTGTAATTAGAAATCTAATGTTAAGTTAGTCGAGTTTCATCTTTTCTGGAGCATAGCTCAAACGCACCGGACCGTGGACAGTGGTTATGGGCTCTCTGCGAACCACCTACTAATAGCGAACGTTTACAATGAAGCGAAAAATATAAAAAAAAATTGAATAGCTAAAAATAACCCGATCGTGTACAGATTACATTTGAATCACCTTTTGAAGTGGTGCCAAACCGCTCAATTATTACTATGAAAACGATACCGCGCAAGTTTACGTGAGGTTTGCCACCGACTTCAAAAGGTGATTCAAATGTATTCTGTGCATGATCGGGTTATTTTTAGCTTTTTTGTGCTTTTATGGGACTCAAATATTAATCACTTTTTCCCAAAAAAATAACCGACTTCAATGAGCGAAATGGAACATACAATAACACTTACTTACTAACACTCACCTATTGTACATCAACCATTTCATATCCGTCTCAGTCATCTCAAAAACAATGTACAAATAGTCAAAAGAATCCCTCGTGGGGCCCGAATATCCGTTGCTACACATTTGTCAAAATTAATAGAAAAATGTATTTCAAAAAACTCTACTCAAGACTGGCAAAATCTCCTTCTCTTTCCATATTTGGTTCTTCACGCAAAAAAAGACAATTCCAATATATCTCTAACACAAAAAATTAAAAATAACTGCATAGATGACATCATTCCATCCACCACACATTTAGACGTTTCATCTCCACCCACCCGTAATCATCTCAGGACTATAGAAAAAAAAATTAGTGATGGAGATCTCAAAGGCGCCGCCCGATTACTTTTCTCAAGTGACGTGCTATCCCCAGATAATCCTGATACTCTTCTGGCTTTACAGACGAAACATCCCCCAGCTCCAGCAACTCCTTTCTTTCTCGACCCTCCAACGGCAAACCAGGCCTGCCTCGAAATTAAAAATGCCGACGTCTTTAATGGTATAAATTCCTTCAAACCTGGTTCTGCCGCTGGCCTGGATGGACTCTCACCCCAACATCTAAAGGACCTTACATCGCGTTCCGTGGGTGATGCAGGTGAGCAACTAATAAGTTGCATCACCCAATTATTAAATCGTATGTACTCTGGTAATATCGATCCTGATATATTACCTATTTTATATGGAGCAAACCTTATCGCCCTCACAAAGAAGGACGGAGGGGTGAGACCTATTGCTGTTGGAACAACACTTCGCCGCCTCGCTTCTAAAATCGCAGTTCGACACATTATAGCAAAATTACAACCTCTTTTTGAACCGGTCCAATTAGGCTTTGGCGTTAAAGGTGGCTGTGAGGCCGCTGTCCATGCCCTTCGCACCTACCTTAACGAAGGCCAATGCGAAGTGTTGGTCAAAATTGACGTGAAAAATGCCTTCAATTCGGTGAACAGGGATACCCTGCTGTCTGAGATCAAATCCAACACTCCGGAATTATACAACTATCTCCTCCACTGCTATGCCGATCCAACAAAGTTGATGTACCGATCAAGTGAGTTGTCATCTGAAGTTGGCTGTCAACAGGGTGATCCCTTGGGGCCAGCAATTTTTAGTTTGGCCATCAACCCTATTATTCAAAATTTGGCTTCAAAATTTAATGTTTGGTACCTAGACGACGGGATTCTAGGAGGCGATGCAAACACTGTACTTTCCGATCTCCGCGAAATTAAAAATAAATTCAAAACGATTGGCCTCGAGCTAAATTTCAACAAGTGTGAACTTTTCTTTCAAAATTCCTGCAATGACGTCATTAATATAAAACAAAAATTTAAAGAGCTTTTGCCTGACATTAAGATTATTGACAAAAGTAATCTTTGCCTCTTAGGGTCCCCTATTTTTGAAGAATGCTTTTCTGACTTTGTTCAAAATTCTATCTCGAAATTTCAAAATCATTCTCATCGGTTGCTTGAAATTAGCCCACATTTTGCTCTTTCAATTATTAAATATTGTCTTTTTGTTCCTAAACTTACCTATGTGCTTCGCTGCTGTCCACTTTGGAATCATCAACATCTTTTGTTACAAATAGATAGTTTGATCAAAATGAATTTAGAATCCGTCCTCAATTCTCAGCTAAGCGAGCAGTCCTGGTCCCAAGGATCTCTTCCCATTCGGTACGGTGGGCTAGGGATCCGCAAAATTTCTAGTGTCGCTTTACCAGCTTTTTTGTCGTCAGTTCATAGCTCGTCTAATCTCATAGGTAAAATCCTAAGGGCGTTACCCACAAACTATGAGATTGCGGGCTTAGAAGACGCAAAAAAGGCTTGGTCAATTGCTTGCCCCGGCCAAAATTATCCGGAAAATTCAAAATCTCAACGGAGCTGGGACGACTTATTGTGTAAATTGACCGTAGATTCCATCCTAAGCCAGTGCTCTACGGAAGACCGTGCCAGAATTTTGGCAGTAGGCACCAAAGAGGCCGGTTACTGGCTCCAAGCGCACCCTTCCGTGAGCACTGGAACTTTTCTAGAACCCAATACCGTCCGACTTTCAGTTTGTCTCCGTCTCGGGGTCCCGGTCTGCGCCCCACACCGATGCCCCTGCGGCAAAGACGTTGACAGGCTGGGTCACCACGGACTTTCCTGCCAGAGCAGTGCAGGCCGCTTCTCAAGACATGCTGCTCTGAACGACATCATCCGCCGGTCTCTTGCATCAATCAATGTGCCGGCCCTTTTAGAGCCGACCGGCATCTCAAGAGACGATGGCAAGAGACCGGACGGAATGTATTTGATTCCGTGGAGTAAGGGACGGGTGCCGGTGTGGGATGCAACCTGTGTAGACACACTGGCCCCGTCACATCTCCACCGATCCTCAATCAGGGCCGGAGCAGCGGCAGAAGCGGCCGAAGGCATAAAACGGAATAAGTATAGTGGTCTTGGCGCTGAGTACAATTTCTTACCTTTTGGCGTCGAGACCCTGGGTCCGTGGGGCCCCAGCGCATTAAGCCTCTTCAAAGATATTTCGAAGAGGCTTATTGATGTTACTGGTGACTGGAGAGCTGGCGGTTTCCTCGCTCAAAGAATCAGTTTGGCGATTCAGCGAGGAAATGCCGCCAGCATCTTTGGCACTATGCCGCAGGGGCCATTTTTAGATTTAGTTTAAGTTTATTATGTTCGAGTTTAGTTTAATTTTTAATATAGTTTTATTGTAAGTATTTTAAGTTGTATTCCTTAGACTTTATTTAGTACTAATAATTTTTTTATTAAATAAACTTAATAATGCTAAAAAATAACACTTACATGATTTTCTCATGGATGTCTTTGTCAGAACTGGACCAAATTCAACATCACACGGGAAGCACCAGCTTCAGCTAAAAAAAAGATTCATCAAAATCGGTTTACCCAGTTGAAAGTTCTGAGGTAACTAACATAAAAAGAAAAATACTGTCGATTTGAGAACCCTCCTCCTTTTTTGAAGTAGGTTAAAAATTTAATGGTTCAGGCAGGGTTCGAACCTGCATCTCCAACGGCTTTCCGGGCCAACACGGGCGACCTACCTATACCTATTGGACCACCGAACCAGACGCGAGAGCCATTGAATTTTTCAACCAGTTGCTTCCGCACGTGGCCTCTTACTGTGGGCCTTATAAGGAAGCTCAAAGTTGCACAGCGCGCTATGGAGAGGGCTATGCTCGGTGTTTCTTTGCGAGATCAAATCAGAAATGAGGAGATCCGTGAACGAACAAAAGTCGCTGATATAGCCCGACGAATTTGCAAGCTGAAGTGGCAGTGGGCAGGGCACATAGCGCGTAGAACTGACGGCCGATGGGGCAGTAAGGTTCTCGAATGGAGGCCACGCACCGGCAAGCGCAGCGTAGGACGTCCACCCACAAGGTGGACAGACGACCTGGTAAAGGTTGCAGGAAGCCGCTGGATGCAGGTCGCTTCCAACCGGCCGATCTGGAAGTCACTGGGGGAGGCCTATGTTCAGCAGTGGACGTCCTGTGGCTGAAATGATGATGATGATGATGATGCTTCCGCATGCCTTAGGGTGGCCATCGTAGCAAATTTGGTTTAAGTTAGCAGAAGTTACTAATTTAATAAAAATAGTTACCTACTAATAGCGTTGCCAGGCGTCCGGGTACAGCCGGACACAGTTAGGCTTTTGGAGTGCGTTTCCGTCAAAAATAAACGGTGTCCGGCTTACTTTTCGCAAACGAGCGAGCGCCGAACGTGGCTTGATTTTACAATTTTTATATCGTACATATTGACACTGAGACACGTATCCTCAATAATGTACCACACATGTATAGTGGTGTCCGGCCTTACCAAAATATCCGGCCAAGCAGGCTGGTCTGTCCGGCTATTAGGTTTGGCGACCCAGCAACCCTACCATTCGTTCATGCAAATAAAACGATATAACCAGCTGGTCATCATGAGGCCCTCATTTAATGAGTGGGATAAAAATACTACTAAAACTGAACATAACTGCAAAATTTGAAATTCTTAGCTTCAATATTGGCTCAGATCCTGTCATTTGTGCCCATCAAAGCTTGAAAACGTTTACAGGTAATTTTAACAAACATAGCTAACTAGGTACAAAATTTAAAATTTATCATCTCTACGGATGAGGCTTTCGATAAAAAAAATCGCTGTCGAATCGGTCCATCCGTTTGGGAGCTACGATGCCACAGACAGACCCACAGATACACATGTTAAACTGTGTACACAGTGACGACACGGTTGGCGCAGTTTGCAGACACCTGCCTACTGAGCCGGCGGTCCCGGGTTCGAATCCCGGCCGGGGCAAATATTTGTGTGATGAACTCGAATATTTGTTCTTGGGTCATGGATGTTATCTATATATGTATTTATATATTATTTGTGTAATGATTGTCCCATAATACTTATTTATTTATTATTTATAAAAAAGAAAACTAAAAAAAAAACTAGACTTATAACACCCCTCTTTTTTCGTCGGGGCTTGAAAACGGCGATTAAGGGCCGGATTTTCTCCCGGAAAACAGCAACATTTGGAACCCCAGCTGTCATGCTTAAATGTCATTTGATTGGCAGCGAGTGCTTCATTCAAGGTATCTGTATTTTTATTGCGATTTTTCGAGTTCTAGACGTTGAAATATGCCGAGGCCCGAGAGCTATCAGAAGGCCCGGGATATTATAATTGGGACATTTTTTTCATGACGAATGTTTAAATACAGGGTGTAACCGACGGTGTACCGAAAACTGAAACCATGGCTTCAGACCATTATTCTGGGCTGGAAAATCGTGGAAATTTATTTGAGAAAATTCAGACATTTTCCTCGCAAGTTTTCATTTTTTCTTTATTTTTCCGTTAATCGAACTCTACCGGTAACAATTTTTCATGAAAAATCGCATGAAAATAGCATTTTCCGCAAAACACGCAACGTATCACAAACAGTATTATGTAAGCGTGTGGAGTGGGACAGATAACGGTACTGGACGGTCATTGATCCGCCAGGCCAGTGCGCGCCCGTTGGCCGTTACGGTCGGACGCATGTTAATGTTTACCTACCCGCACATTTTATTTGCTTTACTTGCTTGAATGAAAATAATCTTGTTAGACTGTTTTAATTCATCGGTCAGTTGTTATTGGTGTTAGGTACTACATACTAGTTGTGATCTGTGGTTGCGTAGTTTTTGTGGTTGCATTCATTCATGTCATTCCATGCGCATTGGCGTAACGGTATGTTTTGCGCCGACGCGTGAGTGGAGTGGGGAGCGCCTGGAACGGTCGATGCTTGCCGCGTGCTCCCCTCCCCGCGCGTCTGCACCCGAGAGAATTGGACGCAATACATTGCGCGTCGAGTTTAATAATTTAT
Source organism: Apotomis turbidana (assembly GCA_905147355.2). Classification (NCBI taxonomy): domain Eukaryota; kingdom Metazoa; phylum Arthropoda; class Insecta; order Lepidoptera; family Tortricidae; genus Apotomis; species Apotomis turbidana. The sequence goes on along the minus strand of LR990305.1, from coordinate 6,924,653 downwards.
TTTAGAAAATCTTAGCCTTGAGTTTTCCGAGAAAATGAACACTCGTTTTCAGTTCGTAATTATGGTCTAAAACTACAGTTTTCGTTTTCGGTACGCTGTCGGTTACACCCTGTATACCATCAAATTTACCGCCATGATACTAATCAAGTTGACAGCACTCAATATACCTATAGATGCTACTCTTCAAACTGAACATCATTTGTTCAGCAACATAAAAAAGTCAGTTTTCATAATTTCATTATTTCAAACAAGTTTCAATAGTATTTTCAATGTTCGTCGTCCAACATTGACATTCCCTGAGCACTGACATAGCTGTCACTCCACTAATATCGCACATTTCGCAATACATTGCTTCTTTGTCTAACCATTATTCTACGAATTACCATTTCATACACGTTATTTTCAGAAGTTGCTTAGCACATGTTGTTCAGTTTGAAGGGTAGAATCTATGATTTAATTTATTGTTCCTATTACAGATAACACCCGGTATATTTCACCAAATTAGGCGTGATATTTTAATGTAACAACAAAGTGTACATTCTTAATTTTGGCGTATATTCTGGATTCAAGTGTGAAACATTTTACGTACAACGATATTTGAACGTGTTTTTTTACCAATTACATCACTTTCTGAATTTCCTCGATTTCTGTGCATTTCCAACGTTGATATTGACGAAAGACGTTGGACCGGTAATCCAAAGATACCGGGTTCGAATCCTGGTGTGGACCAAAATTTAGCAATGAGAGCATGAGCGCAATTTAGTTTTTCTTTGCTTGTTGATCTTTGTATCTGATTATAAAATAAATAAAATAAAAAGCCTTTTATTTCCTAATACTTAAATTACAAGATATGTATTATTATTTAACTTAATTTGTTTTAATGTAAGGAACCCCTTTCAGGTGAAGGCCTCTTCCAAAGCGAAGGCCGCTTCCAATTTGTTCCTTTTATTTTCTTTATGTCATCCTCCCAGCGCGTACAAGGTCTTCCTCTACAGCGTTTGCCCTGTGGTCCTTTCCAAGCTGTGACGGTTTTGGTCCATCTGTGGTCTGCCAGGCGCGCTACATGCCCGGCCCACTTCCATTTCAATTCTTGAGCATGGCTTAGAGCATCAATTGCTTTTGTTTCCGATCTTATTTTTGTATGACGTACTTTTTGAATTTTCTTTATATTGAGCATGCTCCGCTCCATTCCCCTCTGACAAGTCGATATCTTATTTCTTGTTTTGTTTGTGAATTTCCATGTCTGATTATCACAATTAAATAGCCTGGCTCTTGTTAAAAAAATATACACAACTAGGTGCTACCCTCTCATCGCACGGGGACACTACATATTTCCTTATTTAGCCTATGTGTTAATCCAGGGTGTCAGCTACCTTGGACGACGCGGTTGGCGCAGTGGTTAAGCAACTGCCTACTGAGCCGACGATCCTGGGTTCGAATCCCGGCAAGAGCTTTGTGTGATAACTCGAATATTTGTGCCTGGGTCATGGATGTTATTTGTATTTAAGTATGTATTTATCTATATAAGTATGTTTATCGTCGTCTAGTGTCCATAACACAAGCCTACTAGAGCTTACTGTGGGACTAGATTGATTTATGTGAGTGTCGGATATTTATTTTATTTATTTATTCATCATCATATCAGAGCTAAGCTATTGTCGGTGGAGTAATTTCCAGCTTTTTCTACATTCCGCCTTCTCTTTTACGTCTTTACACAATGAATCATTTATTTTTTCTTTTATTTGCTCCATATATGTCCTTCTCGGTCTTCCCCTCTTCGTTTTCCCTTCTATTTTTCCTTCTATTATAGTCTTCATGTAATTATCGTGACGCAAGAGATGACCTAACATTTTTCCTCTCCTGTTCTCAATTATTTTCAATAAAGATCTTTTTTATTATTTATTTATTATTCATACCAAATTTTATCAAAATTGGTCAAACCGTTTGAGCGTGAGGAAGTAACAAACATACACATAAACACGCTCACAAACTAATGCCTTTGTAATGCGATTTTGTTCAGTCAGCTACTGCATACTTTTTACAGCATAATAAATATAAATAGACTAGTTATTCGAACCATAAAACATGACTATTAAGACCCATTTAACCTACAATAAAGAAACCAATAAAAAGTTATTAACTTAATTTTTGCCACAATCGTGACTCACTCGTACTAAAGTAGGTATTTTGATACAATTTATATGTTATATAACTCGATTTCTTTATAACAATTCAGTTATCATTTTCGGGTTGCGTAATCGATTTAATTTTATACTAAGACCATGGAAAAGCTGTACTATTATAAAATAGTACAAATTAAATGTCTCTACATTTTAAGTTGAAGGCTATTTGGAGCGCACTGAAGCAATAATTATGTGTATTGTCTTTTTGACGGATGGACCAATTTGAGTGCGGTTTTTTTAAATCGAAAGACTTGTCCGTCGAGATGGTTCTTAGCTAGGTTTGGTGGAAATAGGACCAGTAGTTTCCAAGATATTCACCTTTAATTGAAACAAGATCTCAGCCAATATTTAAGCTAAGAATTCCAAATTTTGTAGTTATGTTCAGTTTTAGTAGCATTTTCTATATCACTCATTCAATGAGGATCTTATGATGATTAGCTACTAGTGTCGGGGGTGTTTTTTAATTATATATTTTATTCGTGTAAGGCACTGCACAGTGCAAACATGATGAAAAATACCTAGGCTCTCCAAGCAAACTGGTTAAGCGAACGAAGCCTAGTGAACAACAAATAAAGAAAATACCTATATCTATAGCTTAATATACATTTTATTATCCCAGGGACATTTTCAAATAACCGACTCCACAAAGCAACACAAAAATGAATTCTCAGTATAATATTCTTCTTTGGAATACATTTTCAATGAATCCGAGTGAATGGAACTCGAAATTAAACTGGTCCCTAAGAAAGTAATATCGCTTCGTTATTTACAAAATATTTGGACGTTTATTTCATCTTTACAAGTCTTAATGTTAGAGTGAATTGAGCAGAGGTTTTAATACATTTGTAATATTGTGGTCCTTTTAATACATGAAAATCTATGATATGATCAGGGTTCAAAAATGCGAGGAAATTAATTGAAGTGCTAGTTTTCACAAAATCTAAATCGGGGTTCCGCAACGCACCGAGGGTTCCGTACTAACACTTATCCCGTCTTAACTGGCCGGGTTAAGTTTGCACCTGACCCCGGATATAAATGAGGTGCAAAGTTAACGCAACCGATCACGTTTCTTGTATGGTAGCCCCACTTAAATATGTATTTTATTTTGTTTTTAGGGTTCCGTACCCAAAGGGTGAGACTTCGCTGTCCGTCCGTCCGTCCGTCCGTCTGTCACCAGGCTGTATCTGAAGAACGGTGATAGCTAGACAGTTGAAATTTTCACAGATGATGTATTTATATTGCCGCTATTTATTACAACGAATAGGTACTAAAAATAAAATAAAATAAATATTTAAGGGGGGCTCCCATACAACAAACTTGTTATACATTATGGTACGGAACCCTTCATGCGCGAGTCGGACTCGCACGTGCCCATTTTTTTTTTCATTCACAAACTGACCGGCGATTGACCTCAGTATCACCTCATGGAAAGTCACTACGGGGTCGTCGTCTATCACCTGGTGACAGACGGACGGACGGACAGCGAAGTCTCAGTAATAGGTTCCCGTTTTTACCCTTTGGGTACGGAACCCTAAAAATTGCTGTAGAATTTAACATCAGACGTCATCCCAATTGTTAACCAATATTAGAGCAAATCATTTGATTAGAGCAGAGTGAAGGCTGCTTTACAACAGAGTTCCGAAATATCAGTTTGTAATATAACAAGGTCACGATGGTGGGAAAGTGCTAATGCTAACAAAGAATCAGAGTAGTTTGTAGAAATTATGATGGGATAATAGTCGGTCAAGGTTTTACAAGCTTTTATTTAAATTACCTTGTTTGTCTGTCTGTCTTTCCGATTTAACTATATACCAGCTTTTTACGACCAATTGTACATTACTGCAGACGCCAGGAAAGAAGAGCTTGTCGGGTGAGTAGGTATAATGGTACGAGGCAGGCAAGCCCTTTTCACGGCTAGGCTAGGCATGTATGCATTTTTTGGTTAATTCGTGAAAGGGTCATTGTCAGATTTAGGTTCGCGTATTTTCGGTGGACACGTACAAAGCCTTTCGGTTGGTGCTGACCACTTCCTGATATGACCACTTCTTGACATGACCACTTCCCCATATGTCCGTTCCTGATATGACCATTTCCTGATATGACAACTTCCCGATGTTAAGGACTTTAGGCCTAGTTTTACGATCAAAAATATATTAGCATAAACGACGTTTCCCTTTCTATGGGCTTGCGTGTTAAAAACATAACTTCTACGCACATACGCCCCAGGCCAAAAGTATGGATACAAGCTTATATTACTATACAAACCTGTGCTTTCCTTACGGAATAAATTACAAAATCACAATATAATAATGATAATAAACATTTAAGGGTTTCATAGCGGAAGCAATATATTATAATGCACCACCTGTAAATGTACCTATGAAAGCAATAAATAAACTGATAAACTGATAATGTCAATAACGGAAATTCTGCTTATGAAAATTGACAGTGCAACATTTTGTAGTAAGGCAATAAAAAAACGACGACATGCACTTTGTCCCGGAGTTAGGTAAGTATATATATATATTTTTACAATATGCAGATGTTTTAATAGTGGATGTTCTATTTTTTTTTCTTTTAGGAGTGGCCTAACGGTTACTAACATTTACACAAGGAATAATTATTGGAAACTTTAAATATTCAAAGAATAAACTTTGTTTCCATACTTTTGGCCTGGGGTGTACGCTTTTAACTATTGGCCACCGAAGAGACAACTTTTGTTTTTTGAACTGTTTTTTTTTTATTATTATTGTTTGGCCCGAGCCTTTCGGCTGTACTGGGGCAGTCTGAGATTGCGGGTGGGGTCACAAAAAGGACCTCCAGACCCGCAGCGTATTGTGTGGTGTAGTGCTGTGTCACTAAGTGACAATGACCAGCTGTATATAATAAATATATATATATATATATATATAAATAGAAAAATGAAATAATGTAAGTATGTGTTCGTGATTGTGTCAATGACGCGAAACATGTATAAGTTACCCTAGGCCGGTAGCGGGATTTTCTGCCGTAAGGGGGAGAAAATTCGTAAATACCCCAGATACCATATTTATGGCTCTCACCTTCGGCTCGGTGCACAAACACCTGCGATCTAGGGTATTTACGAATTCACCGCCTGGTATGTAATGTACTATTTTTGTGGCATAAACACTAAACAGCCGTATCTTTCTTTTAAGTTAGATTTTTTATAGCTTCAAGGACCTCTGTAGACATGTAGATATGTCTTAATTTCTATTCGATACCTCCACGCGTTCCCGAGATAAAGGGTCTTGACAGACAGACGGACAACAAAGTGATCTTATAAGAGTTCCGTTTTTTTCCTTTTGACGTGCGGAATCCTAAAAACAAAAGAAGTGTGATTTTATATAAAAACCTAAGCTTAGAAAAGGGTTTCGTGAACTTGTGCGTATAGGCAGTTCTGAAATAAACAGTTGATTCACTAAAATCATATATCTGATGGAAGCATTCTTTTGAAATACCCAACCTTATTTTATGTACAACAAAATCTTACTTCATTCCAACTAAGTCGTCACATACGAGGTTTCTGAAGTTGTTTCGAAATGTGATTGAACTATAACTCAGTGTAGTGTGAAAGTGAAAATTGCGAATTTAGTTGTCGTATTTAGATAGTGCTGGGTTGTTTCGAGTTTTCTGTACAACGAAACATCGTTTTATTTTTACGAAAAAGAAAATTATTTCTAGTAAAATATTTTTAACAAAAAAAAGAACCGACTTCAGTAAAACTAAAAAGCCAACAATAACCCGTTCAAGTACAGATTACATTTGACTCACCCTTCGAAGTCGATCCCAAACCACTCAGTTCTTATATTTATATATTATAGTTTACGCGAGGTTTGGCACCGACTTCGAAGGTTGAGTCAAATGTAATCTGTACTTGAACGGGTTATTGTTGGCTTTTTAGTTTTACTGAAGTCGGTTCTTTTTTTTGTTAAAAATATATTTTTTTTTTGCTTTTCAGTGATTCGTATGTGTGTTCATCATCAGTTTCCTATTTACTGAATGTAAATTCTTGACTTTATCAAATAAATTACCGAAAGCGCCGTACATGTCCCTATAACATTTAAAGAGTTCCCTCGGTTTCTCCAAGATTCCATCATCAGATCCCGATTTAGTGCCAACGGGACCAACTCGGAGTTATACCCAAAAAAGATTGAAAATCGGTTCACGGTTCTCGGAGATATCGAGTAACATACATACAAAAAAAAAAAAATTAGTTCGAATTGAGAACCTCCTCCTTTTTTGAAGTCGGTTAAAAAGGATTCCTCTCCTGCAATAGACAATTAGTTTTTGGGTCAATCAATTTTTTCTGTTGCTTGTTGCCATGGTGACGTCCCCCCCATTTAGCAAAAGCTTTTTAATTTAAGCAGTTATAAGCCCATTCTTATGTAGACTATCTCCTGACAATACCAGTAATATCAATTATCAACACTTCTTAGAAGTTTAATCACTATTGTCCCCTGGGTCACGGGACAGAATAACAACAAGAAAAAATCGATCCACCCTTTGAACAATATCTGTAATAGTTAATTACATGCCTTTGGCGGTGAATTCGTTAAACATGGGGTTTTCCGTTTCTCTATAAAAACGGTTTCTCAAAACGGTTATAAGAAAAAATGTCCAATAGGTTTAGAGAAGATCGAAAGGCTTTGAAACAGGAGTTGAAACGTGTATTTATATTTCCGTATCCGTTAGTGACGCTAGGACGCACACTGAGGCACACAACAAAAACAAACAAACAAAACGAACAGCTGGCGACTTGCTAACGAATTTGCATACCAATTAAGTTTAAACTCAACTTTGTTTCAAAACACCTCGGTCTCCCCTACTGCGTGCCACGAGCTGCGCTAATAGCCTACACACTAGCATCAACGCCTTCCAGTTTTATCTGGCGCGCATTCTTATCCAGCGGCGCGGTGCGCGGGTAACAGTCTGTCGTCACCCAAGACCAATTACGTCACATTTTACACAAACAACCAGTAAATTACAGTTCTCAAACGGCTTTTATGCAGGTCCAAAGAGAGAGCTTTCTGTAACAATTGTTTGCAATACAAATAAATAAAGCTATTTATAATTGAGAATTTATGTTGATTGAACCTGACTGAAATGTTGTAACCTTTTACTTTAGATATCTACAATTATATTGAATACCTAAAGAAACGTCTCAGGTTTAGAAAATAAAATAAATAATCAATTTCGGAATCTTAATTTTATTGTTAAACAAAAAACAACGTATAAATTTATGCGCTATTTTGGCCGCATTTTTTACATGGAGTATATGTTTTTTGTTAGTGGTCGATCTACAATGGTATAAAAACAACTGGGCGCTAATTCAAGCTATCACCAAAGATATCGCCAAAAAAGCAACATCTCAGCTATATCTCAGGCATATCGCGATGTTTGCGATTCGAACGGCATAAGTGACATAATCTAGTCAAGTTTGCGCTTGATATCTATAACGTCGCATATAAATGAGGCGCAAACTTAACGCCACTGGAATGGTGAAGTGGTGATAAGGGGCTTATAAACGGACCATGTTTTGCTTGGGGCATCCTTTTCTGAGACCCTACAATAGAGCAAGATGGAAATAATGGCCGGGCGGACAAATTACAGCAAAACATGACTGTACGGGAATCTTCGATAACTACTATGAGCGAGGACAAAAACACAGCAGCTAGACACAAGAATATATTGACAACTGGTAAAACAATGGCATCCTTGTCGAATATCGGGCAGAGCGGGTGCAGTTTGCTAGACCTGGGCAAAGGCTTGGCGTCGTGGAGTAATGCGATCTCTTCACCAAAGCTGTCAGTCTGTGCTCTTTGCAAAATGGCCACTTCAGCCTTTCGGACCTCTTCAGCGGACAGTGGTAAGAGCTGGTTGGAAGAAGAGTTAGTAGCATTTTTGGAATTTGGAGTGTTATGTGCCAAAAGAGACCGAAACTTGTGCGCGCACTGGAAGACGCGCGCGGTCGCTTGAATCAGACGTTGCCACTCACTAAAGCGTGAGGGATCGGGCACAACCGATGAAGGTTTATACAGAATAGTTAAACCTACATGTACCTTGGACTCCTTGGAGGGTTTCAGTTCTTCCAAGGTAGATGTAGTTTCAGACGAGCGCAATGGTTCTTTAGGCCAATCACAAGATGGCAGTAATAAAAAATCTGGTCCAGAGAGCCACCGCGTCAAGTCAATGTCAGAATCTTTCAATCTTGTCGCATCGTCTGCGACATTCAAGCCACCTAGGACGTATTTCCAGTCATTGACGTTTGATATTTCCGTGATTTCTCCAACGCGATTCGCTACAAATGGCTTAAATGTTCGCGCATCGCTCCGAATCGGGTCTATATTGGAATCCATAATTTCCTTTGTCCTATTTGTAAATTCCATAATAACTGTGGTCATAATGATCTTTTGCCATAATAACGTTTATCCTAATGTAAATGCCATAATATTGATCATCCTAATATTGAATATCCTAATGATTATTTTCACTATTATCTTAAGTACTAATGATCAAGTGTCCTATCAGTTACATATCCTAATACTAGTTGCCATAATCATCATATGTCTTAATAGTTACTTATCCTAATTATTATCACGTGTCCTAATAGGTACATATCCTAAATCATGATATCCAGCCTACACAATTTTAATGCTGTATAGTTTTGTACACACAGATTTTCAAACTTTACTTTTCGGGGTTCAGCAAGTCTGACGCTCCGCTCGCTTCGCTCGCTCCGCTATACGTGGTCACAATACAAACCTAACCTAACCTACAGTTTTCGGGGTGCAGCAAGTCTGACGCTCCGCTCGCTCCGCTATACGTGGTCACAATACAAACCTAACCTAACCTATAGTTTTCGGGGTTCAGCCAATAACCCAACCTCTACAGTTTTCGGGGTTCAGCAAGTCTGACGCTCCGCTCGCTTCGCTCGCTCCGCTATACGTGGTCACAATACAAACCTAACCTAACCTACAGTTTTCGGGGTTCAGCCAATAACCCAACCTACAGTTTTCGGGGTTTAGCCAATTCGATATTTGTCCAAATCCGGTTTTCTATTTTTGTTTTAACGTAAAAAATTGGTAAAAAAAATATTCTTTACCCAAATACTCCAAAATATTTAATTCCGATTTTTAAAACTCCGAATTTCATAATTCCTAAGAAATAAATTTCCGATTATTGAAAATACGAATGTTATTATCCCGAATATCAAATTTCGCTCCGCTCGTCGTCGTACCTAACCTAACCCAAGTCTGACCTGCCTTAAAGTAGGATATTAGGTAATGTTATTATAGCTTATGAACATTATGGCAAGTAATCATCATGGCATTTGACTTTAGGACATGTGATTTATGGTTTTGTATATTATGACTCGTAAGTTTTATGTGTTAATAGATTAGTACAAAACATATTAGGTATTTAGAGCATTAGGTAATGTAATATTATGGTTTATGATCATTAGGATGTAAGATCATTATGGCAAATAACCATTATGACAAATGATTGATATGTCAAAAGTGTTTAGAGTAAATGTGGTATGGCATTTGACTTTAGGACATACGATATTATGGATTGCGAAGGAGACCCCTCCGAATCCAACTCAGAACTGTAGTTGAGTCTGACCAAAAGTGAATTGAATTCGGTTGGATATCATGACCGGTACACAAAGTATTGGCAAATCGAGCAGCAATAAGGGCCGCTTGGAGCTCTAAACGTGGCGTGGCTGAGGCGTGCTTTTCCTCCAATGAGAGACAACTTCACAGGCCCGTTCGAAAATGTGAAACGCCAGTATGCAACGCACGAGTATGCTTCTTCACTTGCGTCTGCAAAAACGTGAAGCTGCCTATCACTAATGCCCTCACCCTGAAATCCGCACCTGTACCAGCGAGGAATTTTGAGGTTTGATATTATAGCCAGTTGTCGAGACCAAGCCAACCATTTTTGAATTGCATCTGGGTGCAGCTCGGTATCCCAATCAATACCAGTTCTCCATGTCTGGTGGAATAAAATCCGACCTTGAATTACCAGCGGAGTTAGGAGGCCAAGAGGATCGTAAACACACATTAAATACGACGATACCTTACGTTTAGTTAGTTTCTGGTTTTCAGAAATTGGGGAACCATTGCGGAAACTAAACGTGTCGCTTTGGGGATGCCAAATAAGTTCTAAAGTCCTGACAAAGGTTTCAGGCCCTACGTGAATATTATCCGGCTCGAAGGACCAAAATGTACGGGAATCTTCGATAACTACTATGAGCAAGGACAAAAACACAGCAGCTAGACACAAGAATATATTGACAACTGGTAAAACAATGGTACTTCAAAAAATAGATAAATAAAACATAGACAATATAAAAAGTAATATAAAGACTCCTTAACAATGACCAGTTTAGAAGCTCCTATATGCCTAGTACATAAGGCGCAAACTTAACGGGTATGGCGTGAAATGTCACTATGCAGTTCGAATCGCAAATATCGCGTTTTAATGACAGTTTATGGCGATATAATTGAGATATATGGCCCGGACTAAACTTATTTTATTAATCGACAGACGACAACTATATAATACGCTCAATAATAAAATTAAAACACCCCCGACACAAGAAGCTGGTCATCATGAGACCCTCATTCAATGAGTGATATAGAAATGCTACTAAAACTGAACATAACTACACAATTTAGAATTCTTAGCTTCAATATTGGCAAAGATCTTGTCCCTTGTTCCAATTAAAATTATCATATATTAGCTGAATATCTTGGAATCTGCTAGTGCTATTTCCACCAAACATAACTAATAACCATCTCTATGGACAAGTCTTTCGATAAAAAAACCGCACTCAAATTGGTCCATCCGTCCACAGACATACCGATATATGTATACTTACTTATTAGTCGCCTCTTTTTTCTTTGGGGGTTAAGAAATACCTAGCTCATATCATAGCGTAAGTATATTATGGCATACTTTTTAAAGATATTTTATCGCAAAACCATGCGTATTTCACATCATTATTCTTGCAAATTTGAAGATTAATTATCGAATTCGAACCGATCCGAGCACAATACGCTTAACTCCATCTTTGAATACGAACGTATCATTTTAAGGAAATCTGTTTTTAACCGATCAAATTATAAATTCATTCAATGTATTAATCGTGAAATTAAACGAAAAATCCTCGCTCAGCGTCTTAGTATAGCAATACAGCGAAGTAATGCTGCCAGCGTCTTTGGTACAATGCCATCATGGGGCCTATTTTTAGACATAGTTTAGTTTTAGATTTAGTTTAATACTAGGTACAAATATAATTTAGATAAACGTATTTTTAATGAGCAATTGTTAATCTGTTGTTTTGTGTTTTAAATAATTACAACCAGAGAAATACCTATGACCCCACGTAGATAATCTTTATAAATGACTGTAGGTAAACTAAGATGATCAATACACGTTTAAAATATATCACCACAACTTTACACGTAATGATAATTAATAATAAGAAATTTGAAAAATAAACAGTCATTCAGATAAAAGAAACTAACCTAAATGACGATGAATACACGGATTACCATAATCTAATAATGCAGTAGACATAATAGACAGTGATTAATATTAAAAACCGATTTCCGAACGACCTCATGCCACCCGCCATATTGCGCAACATGAACGTAACAAAGTTCTGTTATCTCATTGGCAGTGAAAGTTTTCTCGTACGATTTATAAATCCTACAATAGCTGCTCGAGGAAGATCGGAATTAAGATAATCGATTTATATAAAGGCCCAATATGGATGTCGATTTGACATTTGTTAACCTAACCTTTGTGTTGGCGGGAAATTTGACATGTGAAGAGCGTGTTTGAGTAGTTATTTAAATTTGAGTAAGCTTTTGTTCGTAGTTCAAAATGTATTATTATTAAGCATGCGTGCGTGCGTGCGTGCGTGCGTGTGTGTGTGTGTGTGTGTGTGTGTGTGTGTGTGTGTGTGTGTGTGTGTGTGTGTGTGTGTGTGTGTGTGTGTGTGTGTGCGTGTGAGAGTGTGTGTGTGTGTGTGTGTTTTATTGGTATGTATGGTGCTTCACCGGGTGAGCGTTGTCATGGAAAACAATGGATAAGTGCGGTTAAATCATTGACGTAATAATTACATGGACACACAATCAGACGGAAAAAATGGCACCCTCCCAAGTAATGCAAAATCACAAATCGCATTAGTTGGGCGATCAGTCTCGTTTAGACCATGACACGTGACGGGTCTCAAAAATGACTTAATTTTCAGTGAAAAATTGCAGAAATAACAGCTATAAAATAAAGAAAAGGTCGGAATATTCTTTTTTACGCAGATTCTATTGATTAATTAGCGAATCCTATGTAAAATCATAGCATATTTTAGATTAGAATTATTAACTTTGTCCCTACAAAATGCACCTCATCACAGAACAAAAATCTAAGGAATCGCTATAGTTTTATATTTTATGAATTAATAAAGGAGTGCAATAAATAATTATCCTATTTTTTTTATTAAAGATTCCCACGCGATCCTAAATAACGGGAAAAATTGAGGTCACATTTAGTAAGAGACAGACGTCAAGAATAATTTCAGCCAAATAATTCGTCTCTCGTGTGTTCGTTCGGCATAATCATATATGTTTTTTTATGTTTAATCAAAAGAAGCGTAGAAGTCTTTCACTCAACACAGCTTTAATATCTCAATAAAAACTTAAAAAAATGACAATGTATACAAAAGAAGCGTAAAATGGTTATGTAGTGTTTGTGGTAGTAGGTATCTATACATAAATAGATATACACTGTCTTGGGCGCACGTCACATGGGATGCTGCGTTTAGTTACACGCGAGCCGAGGGCGAGAGCGGACGCATGACATTGCTATGTGGGCGGCGGCGAGTGAGCCAGTGTTATGAACATATGCCTTTTACAGGCAGATCCTACAGGTTACATTAATAAATTAATAAAAAAAAATCTCTGTTGTCATTGTTTTATTTTGTCTCAGAGTCTAGACACTGTCAGTTTAAACCTTTGAACGCCAAGAACACCTAAAGACAATGTGTGCTGCCGTGCATACTACGCCACCGACTTTCACGCCACGCCATCAAACTTTAAAGGGTTAAAAATGTTAATATTTTGCACTTGCCTTACTCTCATTTCACACACCTACTAGAACAAGATGAGTTGAGAAATCATAATGTCATTATTACCGATCCCTTCTATGCAGTGTCGGGACCCTTTCGTGCAGTTGTTAAATAAAAACGTAACTTAATTTGTTATTAACAATTTACGAGTTTATTTAGTTCAAACAAGAAATATATTTTAATACCTAAATAAAATAATAATGAAAATATTTTTAGTATGTAAAACTATTAAAATCTGCTCCATTCGTGCCATGTTCCAAGTTTGACAAGAGCGTGAGTCAGAATACGCTAAAAAAGTTAATTTACACGAAAAATATTTGTGGTAATAAGTACGTAAGCCAATTTGACACTTAAACATTTGAGTAAAGAGTTATTTTGTACGAAGTAATTATGTTGTTGTAAATTATAAATAAGCGTTATTGGCCTCTACTTGAACATGACAGCAGTGCCACTTTTTTCGACAATTTTGTTCGGGTCTGTGGCTATATTATAAATAATACCTCAATGGGTTAAATGGAAATATTAGGTTTCATGCTGGTAAACTGGTACAAGGAAAATACTCTGTTAAATTAATAAAATATTTATTGAGGTAATTAAACGGTAATTTACACATGGTTGATAATGCAAACAGGAAATGATTTATTGTTATAATTAGCTTAAGTTTATTGTATAATGACCCCAGGGGAGTGTGTTCATATGATTGTTTTGAATTCATCTTTTATCGTCCATACCTCACAACACTTTTTTCTTTCTGATTTGTGTGTACAAGTAATGTTTATCGCTAATTATGGTGTAGACATTATCATAGAGGCTGTTGGTAACATTTGTAATAATTTGTCAAATTGAATTTTTCGAACAACCGGTGCGGTGACACCCTTATTTTTTTTTACACATGACACATCTCCGTCCAATATCTTATGCGTACATTTTTGACCTCAGGCCAATAAATTCCCTACAGATTCTTCCTTGGGTTTCATCTTTCATAACACCAACAATTTTTTTATTGACGCTTGGAAAGCCGTGAATGTTGTCATGTGGAAAATCTGATGTGTCATACTTCTTTTCCAAATCGGGTCTAATGGCGTCGCCAGCCGAAGGTCCTAGGGGGGGCAGGGCAAGTTGATATATATGCAGGATGAGGAAAAGGAAGGAAGGTACAGCCTTACTAGAGGATAGGAAGCTTCACCAAGCACGTAAATATATAGAAGTGTATTTCGGTTTATAGTCATAATCATAAATGTCATAATACATATACACAGGTGGAACGCTAGCGTAGCGAGCGCGAATTTTTTTGGAAGGACATAGTTAATAATATGTATTTATAGTCAGATAAAACACGAGCGTAGCGGGCGCGAAATTTTTTGAAAGGGGACGGTTAATAATAGTTATGGACAGATAAAACGCAAGCGTAGCGAGCGCGACATTTTTTGGTAGGGGACGGTTAATAATATTTATAGTCAGATTACGGTCGATTGCAAAAAACTTGTACGTAGTTAAGGGCTTTAATTAAAACAATGTTAATTGATTCCTTTGTGTGACGAAAGTTTTGTATGACTAACTTTCGTCACACAAAGGATGCGATCGTATTTTAACTAAGCTTTTAACTATGTACCATTTTTTTGCAATCGACCGATTAAACGCGAGCGTAACGAGCGCGATATTTTTCGAGAAGAGTCAAAGTAAAATGCAGATGAAAACGCGAGCGCAGCGAGCGCAAAAATTTTCGTTAATATAATAACGTAAATTGAAAGACAATCATTCAATACATTTCGATGCATGAGCGGAAAATCACGAGTCACGGGACCGAGAGATCTTACCAGTGGGGGTTGTCTGTGCCATGAGCCGAAGATCCACTGGACGCGACGAGTAAAGACACGAGATTGCCCAATAGACCTACGTTAAAATCACAAAGCTTCATCAACCGAGCGAGTAAAGGATCTCCGTTACAACTTGGCCAAACATTTTTTCGTATGTTCTCGCCTACCGGTAGTATTTCTCAAGCGATATTTTCATGAAATTTTGTGAGTAAGTTTGATAATACAGATCTTTCTTGTCAAAATGACGGGTAATAATGGAACTGGAAACGTAAAAAAATACAAATTTCAGTAATTTTGGAACAAACTCGCGAGGTCTTCAGCTCACTTTCCTAGGCCTAATTCTCGATGTAGTTGTTTCATTTTTAAGTATGTCATCGTATGTATGTATATATTTATGTTTATATGTATGTTGTATGTATATTATTTAAGTATCTATTTTAAAGTAGATTTGTATATTTTTGGGTTCTATGTTTAAGTATCTGTAAAGGTGTAATGTGTTAATCTATCGTTTTCAACAACTTTGCACTACCTTTTTCATGATTATTTTTAATTTACTCTCTACCCTAAGGTTGTCTGGAAGAGATCGCTTTTTAGCGATAAGACCGCCTGTTGTTACCATTTGTAATGCATTTTCATTTCTTTTGTTATTTTATTTTTACTTTGTGATGCACAATAAAGAGTACTATTATTATTATTAATAACTACTATGTTGTGGTGACAACACAATGAGGCTCGCGAAATAGTTCGCTGTCTAGAGACTAGATATGTGCACTTAACAGCTTCAATAATAACCTCAATTAAAAATTTAAAACATCCCAAGTAGCTCATCATGTGACCCTCTTTTAATGAGTGAAGCAAATGCTACTAAAACCAGGCGGGGCGCACTCCGCGATTAACGTTTCCCGCTACAAGTACATGCCGGTGGCCTCATGCATGGGGACTATTCAGTGGCTGCCACGCACTGTCTCGGAACGCACGTACACGAAATTCGCGCGCACGCTCTTCCGATTTATGTACGTCGCAAGTGATCGTTCCTCATTCATCTGTTGATACCAGTGTTATATTATAATATAAAGTGTTTAAATGAGTAAAAAGACAGCGAAAAGATATTGTATCGCAGCGGGTTGTAGGCAGCGAACGAATAAAACATAGAAGCCTAACTAGCGTCGGAAAATGGCCCCACGGATTTTGTGTCAGTTAAGGCGGGGCGTAAATTTTGTGTCAAACGGCTGTCTTGTTTGCAAATGGCGACGTAGCCGAGCAGTTGCATTACGTGAAATATATGAAGTCTCAAAGTAACAAAATATGCCATAATGTTCAGTGAAATGGTGTATTAATCACTCAGGAAAACACAAAAAAAAAGATGGTATCAGTTTTCATACGTAAATAAAGCCGTACACATATTAATTTAATTTATTTTACGGAACAGATTTTGTATAGGGATGGTGTTATGCCATATGACTAATTTATATACGATGTTTGAAAAAAGTAATGCAATCAGTGGTGTGCCTAGGCTTACAGGAGAGGGCAAGCCCAGGGATTTGTTTTGGTAATTTTTAGCGGGTAAATCCATTTTATTGCCGCATTACTGTTCAAAGTACAATTTCAATAATACACATGTTGGGCGTGGGTTTTGGGGAAAATATGAGCTGTTTTTTCGGAGCGAAAGTTAGAGTGCCTACCTTTCCTTCGCTTATTAAAAGACCTGCACACTTTAACTCATCACAATCGCACGGAACAACTCCTTCCATTGTTAAAAGCCACAGTAATCACAACAACAAACAAAATCAAAACACGAACACTATCTCTAATATTACCTACTTCTACTTATTACTACACTCAAACAAACAAGTCACTACACTAACTAAATATTTCTAAACAACGTGAAGTTAAATCACTCCTGTTTTTGTTCCAAATTTGCAAGTGGCCGATCCGTATCTAACTTCACTTCACTTGAAGCAACGTATTGTTATGTTGATACATAGGTTATTTCCATGTGTCAGAGTAGGCAGTATGAAGCCCGATTGCAAGCCAACGCGTGCGAGGGAGATGACTAGCGGTGACATAGAACGGCGACGAGCCATCAGAGAGGTCGGCGCGGTCGGTGCGCGGACAAATTTTGAACCACGCGGCGTCGACAAAATTTGAAATGTGTTTGACGTGTTTCATACACGCCACGGCGCGCAATTTTACATTGTTCAAGTAAATAATTTTTTATCGTTTGTTATATTACTAAGGCAAGCCGGGCTTTTGTGCTTGTATACGACCGTCCCTAAAAGGCTATGTGTTTTCCGTCACTCCGGTAGGAAAACGTATAAGTTCCTAATATTGTTTGATATTTTTTCACTACAAAGATTGTATCGACTTTACATGTAAAATATTAGTTATTACAAAGAAGGAGAAATAATAATATAAACAGCAGGTACAGCACGCATTAATAATAATCATTCAAAGTATTAATAACAACAAGGAACAAACAAGGATTCCTTAAAAGATGTAATTTTGTTTTTTAATTCGTATGTAAGCAATAACGTTAACATTCAAGGTTTATAAAGAAGGAAACAAAAATAGCTCTTTATTGCATTAACGATTCACCAATTATGAGTTTTCACTGTCACCGCTATATTACCATAGACAAATGTCATACGTTTTGTTGAATCACAGCTGGCCATTCGGAAATTGACGAATCACATTTATTTGTTATGCGTAATTGAAAACATTTGAGTGGCTGTGATTGGTACACCGGTGAGCATGCGCATTTCGACTGTTGGGCCGGTTTTTGATTGTAACTTTGTATGAAGCTCGTGTTCTATGTTTTATTCGTTCGCTGGTTGTAGGAACAATGATCGAAATTGGAATCACGCGTTTTTCGTTCTCCCAAGCTCCCAACACGTCCGAAGGATGCCGATAGGTAAAAAAAATAACATAATATATAATAAGTAGTTACTGAATAATAATAAAAAACATATTGCAGGTGTATCTACTTCCATATTTAACACTGGTTACACAGATCAATTTTAATTGTTAAGTACTTATGTAATTTTGAATTGATTATTTGCTGATATTTGACAATTTAAATTCTAGTAAAATAAGTATGTCTACTAATTAATTGAATCAGGCGTTACTTTGCGGAAATCCATATTAATGAAAATAATAATATTGCTTTGCTATTCCGCGATATAATATCGTGCCAGTTAAATTTGTGCTAACCCGTTATACTTATTTGCGTATTTTTTCATGCATATATGCATTTAATTGTCCCACCCTCCCACCACGATAAGAAAAATAAATACGCAAATAAATATAACAAACCACCACCAAAATAACAGAACTTACTCGACACGTGTTTCGCCCCTCTACGAGGCATCATCAGGAGATGTTGACGGTCTGGAGTCCGACAACCGAATGAGCTGCCCAGACTGGTCGGCCCTATTTATAACCTGACCACCCCTATTATGCAAGTGAGAGTGATTAGCAAAAATTCGAAGTAACGGTGATGTAACGACATTCAATTGTTCGTTAAGAATCTCACCTCTATTGTTGTACCTAATTATTTCCAACTGTTCCAGAACACTTAAACGCAATCCTTTTTCGCAAACAAAACGGTAAAAGAATGATCTTCCTGCAGAGTATGACCACTATCTATTAAATGTTTTGCGAAATTGGACTTTTCAGGATGGTTATGTCTATATGACGCAACATGCTCTTTATACCTCGTGCTGAAATTGCGGCCCGTTTGTCCTACATATACTTTATTGCAATCGTCGCAAGTTAGCTTATAAATACCGGACTTCTTCCCACTCTCAATTTTATCTTTCCCATTACAAAGTTTAGAGTGCAGGGAATTATTCGTCTTAAAGGCCACATTAATGTCGTTACATTTCAAAATTTTGTGAATAGTATCCGATAACTTGCCAACATAAGTTATGTTATGGTGGTTTGTTATATTTATTTGCGTATTTATTTTTCTTATCGTGGTGGGAGGGTGGGACAATTAAATTCATATATGCATGAAAAAATACGCAAATAAGTATAACGGGTTAGCACAAATTTAACTGGCACGATATTATATCGCGGAATAGCAAAGCAATATTATTATTTTCATTAAGTATGTCTACTACTAAATCAACAATCATAGAGGTTTTTATAATAATATTTGATATCAAGTTTGTAAAATTACTTGTAAGTAATGAATAAACGATTGAGTGATAGTTTGATAGGTAAGTATATAAAATATATAAATAAAGAGTTAAAAGAAATGTATTGGAAGAGATCCCTAATAGGGATAAGTTCGCCTTTGTACATTTTTTATTTGTAACTAGCGACCCGTCCCGGCTTCGCACGGTGCGTCCGTGCGTATTTTTAAAGATCTAAGCATACCTACATAGGGGCAGACAGACAGCCAGCAGGAAACGACTTTGTTTTATACTAGGTGTGTAGTGATGAATATAATATATGAACAAATAAATAAATATCGGACAACTAAGCAAAAACAAAATGAAGCTCAAGAATTTAATTGCATGTTAAGGTAACGCATTCGTTGCATTATTTTATTATATTATATAGAAATAATTATTTTGGTTGAGCGAATCCACTTAGCTTTGTACCCGATGAACAATACCATTATCTGTATTGTTAGCTGCGGCCACAACTGCCACTTCAAAATGTAAGGCGTTATAAGTGCAAATTAATTTTACACTAAATTAGTCTTTAAGTTAAACGAAATAAGGTTTACTCTTAAACAAAGAGAACAGAGATGTTGGTCACTTCATTATCATTATAAGCATCAAAACGAGCTTCACTGCTCTTTCACTTACGAAGTGACCAACATCTGATCTTATACGTATTAAAATGTTTAAAAATAAAGCTAAAATGTTTTGCGGCCTGGTTGTGGATTCAATTCGTCCAAATTCTGAGATTGATTATTTTATAGTTAAATAATGAAATAATAAATATAATGTATGAAGAATATAAATATATTACTATAATATAGAGATATATTGAATGCAAGGAATAAATGGGAAATACATTTTTATTTTTAGTCGTTGACAGCCCTCGCTCTCGGCGACGCGGCAAGCGAGCCAATTCATTTTTACCGTTGGCACGCAGCTTTAACGTTCCGTTTGGCTTGCGCTGGGGACGACGACTTTAGAAGGGCCATAAATCATATTTTTTCGGCTAAAAAAAGCGGCTTTTGTAAAGATCAAAGTAGTGTGCCTTCTGTACTTGTACTATTATCTATTCTGTGCTAAAACTGAACATAACATCAAAATTTGGAAGTTCTAGCTTCAATATTGGCTGAGATCCAGTCACTTGTGCCACGAAAAGCTGAATATCTTGGAAACAAGAGCTCTTATTTTCATCAAACAAAACTAGAGCCATCTCGACGGACAAATCTTTCGATTAAAAAACACTGTACTGAAATTGGTCCACCTGTATGCATTGCGCGCTACGATGCCACAGACAGACGCACAGATAGTTAAACTTTTAACACCCCTTTTTTGTCGTGATTGAAAAAAGCGGTTCTCAATTCGACTACGCATAAAGTACACAACGCATACATTGCAAGTTAATTAAAGCTTGTAAAAACATTGGTTTATAAACGAGGAAAACCACTGCATCATCAAAAACTCGTTTTTGTGGCCGGATGTAATGAAACTGATTTGAAAACCTCAATAAAAAGACATTGCACCATCTCATCTTTGAAGTTGGTTAAGAATATAGAGCAATAAGAACAACGCAATGCCCTCGAGACTACTATTTACTGAATCGTCTCACAAATTGTATAAAATATACATACACTTGTCTCCAGTAGACGAATAAATTACTTACAAACACTTGATGAATACAAAGGGCAGTGGAGCGGGTAAACAAATAATCAAATTAACCTTTTATGTGAGTATCTACTCACAGTAAGTACAGTACATTACATACCTAGGGAGGTAATTTCGAGAATGATCGCATGTGTTAATCCTTTTCGCCGAATTATGTTTCGCAAACGTTTCATTTCGCCAAAAGCATTTTTCACTGAAACTGTAAACTATTTCAGATTGTTGTAAATATCATCCTTTAGATTAGGTTAGGTTAGGTTTGTTTTATAACAATTCGAAATAGTTTACAGTTTCAGTGAAAAATGCTTTTGGCGAAATGAAACTGCGAAATGAAACGTTTGACGAAACGTAATTCGGCGAAAAGGCAGAGAACCGTTAACGTTAGTTATTAGCCCAACTGGGTTTTTTCAACCAACGCCATATTCGGGATTTTTAGAGATACTATTTTTTTTTTCCTTTGTGCGTTTCACTTCTTGCTGTCTTTAGCATGAGGTATTTCGCCAATGTCGACGTGTACATATATCACACGAGAGGAGTGGTATAGAATTTTGAAGGTACGATAGAAAAGGACATTTGAACATCCCGACATGTGAAAGAGTTTTAGACCAAGTTGAAACAGAGACACTTCAATCGCTTCGCTCGCTCGGTCAAAAAGTCCTAGCCAAAAACGACACGAGGATTTCTTTATAAAAAAAACTACGAGTAATTTTCGACTGTGGACAATTACTAAGGCTCCGGTATGTGTCAAAGTATTATGGTACAGAAACAGAACCTTAATGCGCGAGTCCGACTCACACTTGACCGGATTTTTATTATTATTTAGCCTAGAAACTTTTAAACGGCAAATTCCATTAAGATAACCTTTTATTTTCTGGGCGATCATTTTGACATTTTATTACCAATGATTCCAACTCTCGACAGTAACTACTTTCAATGTATTTCTTAATAAAATGAAACTAGAAAAACCTGACACAATATCCACAGGCACATTGCAACATCCTGTGCGAAATATTACTATGTAAAACGATAATTATTTCCGTTAATAATCATTATACTTTTTAAATTCAAATGTAAGGCTCCCGATCCGTTAAAAAATGCTGATTGTTTTATACATTTTTCTTCATCAAACACGTTTCATAACATATTATCAATCTCACTACTTAGAACAGGGCTATTGCGATTTATGAAACCTATATGAAACCTACAGTTTGAATTTTTCATTCATAATTTTTGTTTCATAAACTGCTCGAAATTGATAAAATTAACGTAGAAAACTGTTTTTTTTTTTCGACTGCACGCAATGAAAACATGTTGCTTCTAGAACTCGGGGAAAAGCATTATTCGATTTAAAAAGTTGCTTGAAATCACACTAATATCATAAAGGCGAAAGTTTTAAAGTGTGTATATGTGTATGTTTGTTACCACAAACATCACAAACGGCCGGACCAATTTTGATAAATTTTGGTATGCAGGTAGCTGATACCCTGGATTAACACGCAGACTACTTTTTATCCCGAAAAATGTAGTGTTCCCGTGGGATGAGCGCATTGGCGTATTTAGGGGGGTAGCCGGGTGGGCCGTGCCCATCCCAATATGGTCTAGTGCCCACCCCAGGATTTTTGAAAAAGATCAATTTTAAAATGTATAACGCCTCTTAACATTTTATTTTAAGTGTTTTAATCTTACTCAAAGAGCAGATTCCTCTTTAAAAACAAATGTCAGATGCAAAATCACTTCTTTACGAGGTATTCATAAGAAATAAAGTGAAGCATTTTACTGTCTGTGTTTATCTTTTTAGGGTTCCGTTGAACTAAACGTAAAAAATAGCGCTGTCCTGTTTCTTTTTTAAAATGTCAAATGTCAAGTGGAATATAGCTTCAATATTGACTGAGACCTTGTTGTTCCAATCAAAGCTGAATATCTTGGAAACTACTGGTCCTATTTCTACCAAACATAGCTAAGAACCATATCGACTTCCAAGTCTTTTGATTAAAAATCGCACGCAAATTAGTCCATCCGTTTGGGAGCTATGATGACACAGACGGACACACAGATGCACATTTTTCCTTATGCTTCGTGTGTCGATCTTTGCATTGTTCATTTTGAAAGGCTTTACACCTTACCGACCGGTACCTGAAAAACCGGTATTTAAAAAATTAGTTACCTACCTGTTGAAAGAGACCGGCAATCCAGAGGTACCGGGTTCGATTCTCGGTCCCTTCCACTAGGTAACTCATTTCAATTTTTCTTTTGATCTTGGTATCAATGGTTTTATATTACTTAATTAAAAACTGTTTATCGTGCAAGCCTTCGAAGAGAAAAGAAGGAGTGAGCTCGACGCTAAGCGCGAGGAGCTGAAGGCCCGACCACCAGCGGTCATCCAGGGGCCCAATTCGAGAATGCCGTTGGAGATATCTCCAAACGTCAAATCTCCATTAGATAACAGTTATATCGCCATTGAACTGTCATTTAAATGCGATGAGCTTAAAAGTGACATATCTCATCTCAATTTTGGAAATACGAAGGCGATAATGATTGTCAAAAATGTTATTCATGTATATAAATTTCTGTTTTGAACGAAACGTAACGGAACTATTTCTCGTACTATGCGGTCAATTTAAAGTATGCGCCTGTTATTTATGCCGTCACATACAAAGGAAACGAAAATTTTGCGCGTCCGAATTGACGAAGTTGCGATGTTCTAGGGATATCGCCACTTGTCAAGTAGGCACACGTCAAAAGTGTCGGATGGCGATGAAAAGGAGAGATCTTCATTACATCTCTAAAATTGGTCGAATACCCCCCCAGTATAATATTGTCGGTGGGGTGCTGACATGCAGCGAATGTGGCACATTTGCTGAGAGAATTGGCTACGTCAGCCACCTGAGAGCTCATGAGCGACGCTCTCATTAGCCGGCGTTTAGTCGCCGTGGCGAAATCGGCCGGATGCAATTATGAATTAAAACTGGAGTAGATAAACGTAAATTTCATTACCATCGAAACAGACCCGCGAGGTCTACGCGATTTTTTATGGGTAATTCCGCGATCGTCCATATAAAAAATCCCGGTATTGGAAACCCTAATATTAAAATAGCGACTCGCACTTGATCGGTTTTTCAATTTCCAATATTATTTCATGAACTATGACCTTTTTACGCTCGAATGAGTTTGGAATGGAAACTAGACTTAACGCCCTAGTGGATATGGTATGATTTATATTGATGTGTTAAATGAGTTGTACCTAGGGTTGCCAACAGTCCCAATATTCGCGGGGCCTTTTAGCTCAGCACGGCAGTTTTATAGCTGAGTCCCGCAATTTGATCGCAAATCTACCGCAAATTCGTGCACTCATTTTGGCAACCCTAGCTGAATCTGATACGCAGTTGAATATGCCCGTTTCTCTCCCGTTTTTTAACCCCCGACGAAAAAAGGCGTGTTATAAGTTTAACATGTGTTTCTTTGTCAAGATGGTTCTTAGCTATGTTTGGTGGAAATAGGACCAGTAGTTTCCAAGATATTTAGCTTTAATTGGAACAAGTGACATAGATCTCAGCCAATATTTAAGCTAAGAATTCCAAATTTAGTAGTTATGTTCAGTTTTAGTAGCATGTTCTATATCACTCATTGAATAAATCTCATGGCGACCAGCTACTTGTGTCAGGGGTGTTTTAAATTTTTATTTAGGTTATCTTCCGAGGTCTGGAGTATGCTTTTTAAGACATGACTTGTACTGTATCAGGGCTGGTTAGCATGAACTGTATTAAGGCTCACTACCAGTAGTCGGTCTTCACTCTACTCAGATTATCTCCGCGCTTGGAGTATGCGTCATGCATCTCGCAAAGGATTCGCGCGGGACAACGATGGTCCCGTTTTTAGGCTAGACTAAATTACAAGCACTGAAACGAACGTTCAGTTGTAATTTTGAGTCATTAGAGTGTATGATATTAATTTGCATATACCACGCACTCGCTCGGCATTATCCAGCGCCATTAAGCAGTTATTCCCTTATTCTTTCCATGCTTTTTAATATGTTGACAGTCAATATAACTTACCGAGTTAAACCATGTGAAGGAGTCCCGCTTTTTTCATTTATTTGGGTAAACAAACATCGTATTTGTTTTATTCCTAAATACATTATAAAACAGTTTTTAAAAACCAAGCCACTGCCGTGCTAATGTAAAAGGCGACCTTTTAGCTCAGCACGGCAATTTTATAGCCGAGTCCCGCAATTAGATCGCAAATCTACCGCAAATTCGTGCACTCATTTTGGCAACCCTAGCTGAATCTGATACGCAGTTGAATATGATTCGAGAGAAAACAGATAATTAAGTTATTCACTCTGAAAACGTGATTATGATTATTAATAAGTATGTCTGCACAATATTGTAATTCAAATCCTGCTTAGATTGTAGTTGATAGGAGGCTGTAAGTCGTCGTACTAAATGTATGGGAGGGTTTGAAGTTAATATTTGGGATATTTCTGCTTTTATTTAAAAACAAGTTATTAATGTAATTATACTCATTGGGTAACTCACTTTCGATATCAATTTGAAGTTTTCTGATATCTGCTATATTTACGGAATTATCGCCTGGCTACACTTAACGATTACACCCTGTCATCAGTCATCACCCTGTATTTATATTTCTCGCGCAACAAAAAGTCGCGTGTCGCAGTTATACTAGATATGTCACTAGTTCCGCAGCTCTGATTCAGAAGGCCCTCAGGCGTCAAATCCGCCATTATATTGTGTAAGTATAAATAATACATGATTACTATATGTAAGTATGATGTGAAAGTGAAAGAGCACGTGTTTGTAAAAGAAGTAGTAATTATGATTAACGATGTATGCCTTGTTGAGCTAATCATAATACTATCGGTTTATGTAATGAATAGACTAGCCTTTGCTAATGTGGCGCAGAACGTAATAACTAATAATACATCTATACTACTGTAATTGTATAAGGAAAGAGGGCATTCGTTCAGGAAAAAAATATGTAATTATAAAAACCGGGCAAGTGCGAGTCGGACTCGCGCTCCGAAGGTTCCGTACCTACACCTAAATAGTTTAAACTTTTTTGGGTTTACTGTATTTGTTGTTGTAGTAAAAACAGAAATACATAATCTATGAAAATTTCAAATGTAGCTAGCTATCACGGTTCATGAGATACAGCCTGGTGACCGTATCGAGCAAAAAACGGCAAATAAATCACGTTTGTTGTATGGGAGCTTCCTTAAATACTTATTTTATTCTGTATTTGTTGTTATAGCGGCAACATAAATACATAATCTGTGAAAAATTCAACTGTCTAACTATCACGGTTCATGAGATACAGCCCGGTGACAGACAGACAGCCAGACGGACAGACAGACGGACAGACAGATAGACAGACGGACAGCGGAGTCTTAGTAATAGGGTCCCGTTTTTTACCCTTTGGGTACGGAACCATAAAAACGGTCAGGGTTAGGTATACCCAACATACATAACTGGCTCTTTTTGCAGAGCTATGTATGTTTTCAAGTAATATAATGTAAATAGTGATAAAGTATTAAGATGTAGGTTTGTCTCATTAATAATAATATGTGTGAGGTGTGCAATAAAGTATTGTTGTATTGTATTGTATGTATTTGTGTAGCAGGTAAGCGTTTTGATGTGTAACTGTGAGCTTGTGTGTGTAATTTAATGAACAATAAATAACCCATAGACCAACATACATAGACCTATATCATGTCGGGCCTTTCTTGGCAATTTTTAGTCTTAAGATAGTTATTATAATATTAAAAATTTGTATTTGCATCGATCTCAAAAACAGCGGTGTAATTATAACAGCAATGACCCGTACTCCGAGCAGCCCTAGACTGGATGTTATCAAAGAAATACATAACACAGGTTCATTAAAAACTTGTTTAATACTCCCAGCTCAACTTAAAGATTATTCGCAACGAAACTAAATGAAAACAGATATCTACGGTAGGTAATTTAAGGCGTACTCTATTTGCAATGTAGCCTAGCGTCGGTCCGACCCAGGCAATAATGTGCATAAGTCATATATTTGCATTATTAAACGTCAATACCTAGCTATTTGTCAAGGTTTATGACAAATATCATTGTTTACCGGAATGCTGCTGAATCCTTCGTTCTTCTTGCGAAATAAATACTGAATCATATTGAAAATAACTTGCCTTTCGTCACCGTGGATAGTTTTGGCTTTATTATGCAAAAATTACTTAAAATTTGCGGAATGTTGAGTCTTGTTTCCTCTTTGTTTACATCAGTGACATTCACTGACTTTTAAACCCGCTCCAGAGCTTCCAATCCGATCCGATTTATCGGAAGAAATCGGATAATGTATAGTGTTTTAGGTACTAATTATTGCACTACACATTATCCGACTTCCTAACAATTACGCTACACATTATCCGATAAGTAGGATCGGATCGGGTAGGATCGGAAGGTCTGGAACGGGTTTTAACATCAGTTACCAAAAATTGGTCGTTGCCAGTAAAATAAATTAGTACCAAAAAAATCCGCAATATGGCGTGGGCCAAAAAACAACCAGTCGGTACGTATTGTATTTGTATTGTAGATGCGATGATAACATTGCCTTTGTTGTCCTTATTGGGAAGAAGGAAATTGAACAAAGAATTGAACTAGTATTTACTTATTAAGTCAAAGGTCGTGTTGACTGCACGTTCAATGCGGAGAGATATTTATTGAGACTCATGGCGTTGATTAGTTTGTTATGTTAGTGATCATTTACAACTGCTACAACTGGCAAGGACTAAGGACTACTTTTATCGCCCGACAAATAAGTGACAAAGCATCCGTCACGTTTTGACGCAATACGAGAGTGAATGACAGATGCTTTGTCACTTAATTATCTCGTGATAAACGCAACCAACATAGGCCCCCTGGTCTAAAAAAGAGATAACCTAGAACTAAATATTCCGTGAATTGCAAGTAATTTTCACTTAAAAAAGCCAAATCTGTTCACATAGATACAAAACAAGTACTTTTTCAATTACGAAATTATTTCGGATGGAAAACGAAGGAACGAGCTGCATTTCAGTAACCAATGTTTTGAAATTGGATGTTGAAATACTGCTACTGATATTTCATAATGCATATTTATAACGTATACAAATGATTGTCATATGCAAGCTGTCTGTCGCGCCACTATCCTAGTACACACTACGCGACGCGATATTTTTTTATTTTTTATTTAAGTGCTTTGTCACTGAGTGACTATGTCGCTCCGTTATTAAAAGGCATTACAAGTCGCCTACATCTTACTTATTCTATTAAGAGGCCTTATTCCCTTTAAAATGCTGATTGTTTTAGACATTTTTCTCTATTATCAAACATGTTTATTAACATATAATAGATGTTACTACCTAGAACAGGGCTATTGGGGTTTATTAATATAGGTATATTTGAAACCTATAGTTTGAATTTTTCATTTATAATTTTTGTTTCAAAAAGTACTCGAAATTGACAAAATTCACGCGAAAAATTAGTTTTTTCAACTTATTTTCGATTGCACGCAATAAAGGCATGAAATAGCTACGTTACTACCTAGAACTCGGTGAAAAATATTATTTACTTCAAAAAGTTGGTTGAAATTATCAATATATTTGTCATAAAATGAAATATATTTTTTAAAAGGAATAAGGCCTCTTAACAATATACGTATAATAAAAAATGTGATTACTTAATTAACACAAATTATAACGGGTCTATCGCGATATTCCTTATAAGAATAAGGAATATAAGACATAATATTAAGGAATATTGCGATAGATAGTTTAATTATGTGTACAAACCGCGGCTTGAAGCGTCATAAACTCATAATGTTAATTACTTGAACTTCAAAGCATTTGATAAAAAAAAAAACATTATTTGAGGTACAGTTTTTCCCGCATTAGCCGATGGCTGTTTCATTTAATGCCACGGCGCAGGTCTACGAGTGCCAAAAAAAGTTCGGTTCAGCGAGTTCAAGTAGAGTTGTTACTTCCGCTAACAGCCAAGGTTACCGTTATGTTTCGAAACTTTTTTTTAATAAGTTTCTCACTTTGTGAAGTAATCTAACCGTAATCTTTAACGAGTAATTCTTTGTAAACATTTAGCTTTTGAAATCGTTCGAACGAGTGTTTTTTCTTTAGGTATCAAAGGCTTTAAGTGTTAATAGGGAATGAGCTTTTACTAATGTTAAAGTAACAATTTAAAGCTCTGTATGAAAATACATGCGTGTTGTCTCAACAATATTTTCTTCAGTATCCGCGACTTTAAATAAAACGATTTCAATGGACTATATCGCGTAGGATACATAATATATTAATTATTTGAGCCTTCCTGACGTTTCGGTCACTTTCCAGTTACCGTTGTTTAGCCCTGTTTGTGTTTACAACAGTGACATTTGATGAATTCAACGTCAGTTACCAAAAAATTGTCATTGCCAGTAACATAAATTAGTACCATCCGCAATATGGCGCTGACTAATAAACCAACGTGTTGGGCTATAACAATTTAGTTTTAATAATAATAGAAACTTCAGTTGCTAGAAGACAAACTTTTTGAGAGTCGTATAAAAATATCTTACTTTAAGGTGTCAGAAAGAGAAAAGTTTTTTTTGGGTTCCTTACCTAAAGGGTAAAATCGGGACCCTATTATTAAGCCTCCGCTGTCCGTCCGTCTGTCCGTCTGTCACCAGGCTGTATCTCATAAACCGTGATAGCTAGGCAGTTGATATTGTCACAGATGAAGCATTTCTATTGCTGCTACAACAAAACATACTAAAAACAAAATTTAAATTAAATTAAATAAATATTTAAGTAGGGCTCCCGCCTCCCATACAACAAACGTGATTTATTGCTCGATATTGTCACCAGACTGTATCTCATGAACTGTGATAGCTAAACAGTTGAAATTTTCACAGATGATGTATTTCTGTTGCCGCTATAACAACAAATACAGAAAATAAAAAAGTTAAAACATATTTCGGTCTACGGAACCCTTGTTCCACGACTCGCATTTGGCCAGTTATTTTATATATTATGGTCATTTTTAGGGTTCCGTAGCCAAATGGCAAAAAACGGAACCCTTATAGATTCGTCATGTCTGTCTGTCTATCTATCTGTCTGTCTGTCTGTCCGTCTGTCCGTCCGTATGTCACAGCCATTTATTTCCGAAACTATAAGAGAGCTATACTGTTGAAACTTGGTAGGTAGATGTATTCTGTTAACCGCATTAAGATTTTGATGCAAAACTAAAAAAATAATAATAAATATTGGGGGCTCCCCATACTTAGCACTGAAACTCAAAAATTTTTTTTTCATCAAACACATACGTGTGGGGTATCTATACGGATAGGTCTTCAAAAATGATATCGAGGTTTCTAAAATATTTTTTTTCTAAACCGAATAGTTTGCGTGACAGACGCTTTCAAAGTGGAAAAAAGTTGGTCCCCCCCTCTAACTTCTAAAATAAGAAAATGAAGAATCTAAAAAAAATATATGATGTACATTACTATAAAAACTACCAACGAAAATTGTTTTGAACGAGATCTAGTAAGTAGTTTTTTTAATACCTAACTTTGCACCTAATTTATATGGGGCGCTATATACATACCAGGTGCAAACTTAACTTAACCACCTAGGGATGGAAAGTGTTTGTACGGAACCCTCGGTGCGCGAGTCCGACTCGCACTTGGCCCGTTTTCCTAGAGATAACTGAGTTCTTCTACTAGTAGAAAAATATCAAAACATCGACCTTGAACATTATTGAACTTGACGCGAGTTTGTAAACAAGAATGAATGACGCCTCAATCAAAACAGCTGTATCGTTAGATAAAAGCTTGTAATAAATAGTCTACACACGCCATTCCAAACTTTTTTCTCATGACCTTGTTTTGTCCTTCAGTCGAATACATAGAATAAACATTTAGGCTCCGTCCACACATGCATCATTTCGTCGATCCGATCCCCGTCGTGTATCCTCACCGCGTATCATGAACGGAAGTGTGGACGTCGCGCGGTCGCGATCATGCAACGGCCCGTATCCGCTCGCTCGAAATCCATGTTGATACGCGTATCTTCAGTACCCCGCACACTCGCGACCACGAAAACATTGCATGATCGCGACGGCGTGACGTCCACACTTCCGTTCATGATACGCGGTGAGGATACGGGGTGAGGATACGCCGTGATCCATCTCGAGTGGGTTTTTGCCCGATCATCAAAGGCGCCATTTGAGTCATCGATCCACGCTGTGGTCATTGGTTTTTAATACCTATCTTTACGATTATTAAAAAATACCACACCACTGATGGACTGTCTACTTTGTTAGGCCTTTCCATGCGGCGTCTTCCAGCACGCGGTTTCCACTCGAGAACCTTTCTGCCGCATTATGTATTATAAAACGAACACTGTCATATGCTAAATCTCCATGAGCAGATGACAAAAATGAAGGCCTCCCTCGCTGCGTCTTCCGGTACACGGACCCCACTCAAGAATATTTCTGTCCTAAGGTTCGGTGAGTGATGTCAGTGGGCGACATTGTTAAATGGGACGCAACTCCGCACAGAACAACGATCACAAACGAAATGAAATGTTCGGCGACAACGAAATGCCAAAATCGGGGCGGTGATACGGTGCTACGATACGGATAGCGTCCAAACTACTGCACGCCAAAATGATCGGTGCGGCGATACGCGACGAGGATACGATACGGCAAGTGTGGACGCGTTTCTTCGCGCGACGGCGCAAATGATACGGAGTGCCACCCGTGATGAGCGTCCAAACAGGACGATACGCGGCGACGGCGGGGATCGGATCGGCGAAAAGATACAAGTGTGGACGGAGCCTGGTACAATTCCAAACTTCTTCAATAGTGTTGCACCCTCACAAAAAAGTATCGGTTTTTATCTGTCACCAATAAAAAAATAATGTTTGACTCCATCAATATTTTATTACTTTCTGGACTCGTCTAATGAGTTTTCTAACAATTACAGATTGGATTCGACGACAGTAAAGGTTTTTCACGTAACACAATATGTGACGGATGATTTTCGCGAACAATCGGTGAGAAGATTTCGTGGGAAACTTCGAACGTTTATAAACGATTGTTGAGTATTACGGATTGACCGGTCGGTGACGTGTTGTGAGAAACCGTCCGTTTCTATTGAAATGTATGATTCTCGAAATAATTATGGAGTGTTGAAAAGGCGCACTATCTTTTATGGGACAATCACTATCACTAGATAGTATAAAACAAAGTAGCTTTCAGCTGTCTGTCTGTCTATCTTTAAAACTACGCAACGGATTTTGATGCTGTTTTTTTAATAGATAGAGTGATACAAGAGGAAGGTTTATATGTATAATACATGTATAATGCATGGGGCGGTTCGCTAGTATTCGATAAAGTATCTAGTGATACAATAAAAAAAAAAAAAAAAAAATATCTTTATTTCCAGACAACATAGGTCCATAGTTACAACACTACAATACTACATAAATTAGTAGAAATTAGGAAGTGGCAATACCTTCGTGTCGTTACTTTCTAATCAATCTAAAAAACGGGACGACACTATAGTATTGCCACTAATCATAATTTCTGCAATTTCTTGTCGTCCACAATAGGTGCAAATAGCGCTAGTGAAGATAATCATTAGGGTGGGTCATTTTTTCTAACGGGCACAGTTGAAAAAAGGTGCCATTTAGTGCCATTAATGGATACATATTTTTACTTATTTTTATATTTCCGTCTTATTGCGTCCGGATTACTCCAGAAAAAAAATCCTATTGTATGGAGCACTAAAAAAAAAGTTGCCTTGTATTTTTTTTTGTTGTATTTCGTTTGTGATGCCCTACTTATTATACTCAGAATAAAAATACATTAAAAGATTAGGCCAAATTTAAAATAATAAAAGCAGACTTCATAACGCTCATTTAATATGGGCATTTCTATACTAACTTAAAAATAGATCCGAAGGCAAAAGATCAAAATCAATTACAATGCAATTTTGGTATTTAGTTTATATTATTATGAGTTACATACTTTTTTTGCTATGCCTGAAAAAATAAAAGTATTAATTTTTTTCCCATACAAAAGTGACCCACCCTAATAATCATCATCCTCCTAGCCTTTGTCCCATATCTTTGTAGGGAACGAATTCTCAATAGCTAGTGAAGATAATATGAAAAAAAAAATAGACGGAGTGAATTGTGTCGAGTTGGAACAAATATGACAAATACTTAGTTCCCTTCAATATATATGGGAAACCCGCACAATTTAGTTCACGATGATTTTTAGGGTTCCGTACCCAAAGGATAAAAACGGGACCCTATTACTGAGACTTCGCTGTCCGTCCGTCCGTCCGTCACCAGGCTGTATCTCAAGAACTGTGATAGTGGTGATAGCTAGACAGTTAAAATTTTCACAGATGATGCATTTCTATTGCCGCTAAAAATAAAATAAAATAAATATTTAAGGGGGGCTCCCATACAACAGACTTGTTATAGATTATAGTACAGAACCCTTCATGCGCGAGTCGGACTCGCACTTGCCCAATTTTATTAAAAATGTCTAATTAATGAGTTGCTAAGTAACGTTACTATTGTTTACTAGTTACTACACTAGCGTCACCAATAAAAAATTGTGCATTTTCTACATTCCAATGAAATAATATAGTCTTGGTCTTTAATAGTCGAGTGTTTGTTCGTTTCTCCCGGAGAAAGTAAAAGTGGCAGTAGGATACCGCCATTTATAATTGCAACGCAACCAGAGTTAATTCTAGCCTGATAATTGCTCATTGCCATAGTGATGTCTCTTCGGTCACTCTTTAAAGCTACCGATTTCAACGATTATATTTACCATTAAGTTTCAGTCAGAAATTTAATTTTTGTGAGAAGCTTAAATAACCGACTGTACTTTTCTTTGAGCATCCATCAATTGCTCACAGAGACGATTCTAAACCCCAAACTCGGTAGGATTGCTTTACCAATTCCTAGGGCCACCTTCCAACCCCGTCATCAGACCAGCCCCATGGTACCATATTATTGTATTATCATTAAAGTTTAGTAGCTATGCAAACTTTCAGCTCAATCGGTTGAGACTGTTGAGAGTATCTGCTTCAAAATTGAGTTGCAAGATTCCACCCGAACAAACATACATTGAAAGTTAAATAAAACCTTAACAAAACATTGTAATTGCAAAAGTTGTAAGCCCATTCTTATAAATACACTAGCGACCCGCCCCGGCTTCGCACGTGTGTAATGGTAAATTATGCATGTATAATACATATACACCTTCCTTTTGAATCACTCTATCCTATCTATTAAAAAAACCGCATAAAAATCCGTTGCGTAGTTTTAAAGATCTGAGCATACATAGGAACAGACAGGCAGCAGGAAGCGACTTTGTTTTATACTATGTAGTGATACATATATAAAAATACTGCATCTCGCCGTTAGTTTTTTTCTTGAAATAAAGTGCCTCCTCTACATAAACATTTACATAGAATTTATAGCCTAAAACCCGTTCCAGACCTTCCGATCCTACCCGATCCGATCCTACTTATCGGATAATGTGTAGCGTAACTGTTAGGAAATCGGATAATGTGTAGTGCAATAGTTAGGACCTAAAACACTACACATAATCCGATTTCTTCCGATAAATCGGATCGGATCGGAAGGTCTGGAGCGGGTTTAACTAGTGTCGGTCCGGGCCAGGGACAGTGGCGCTACAAACAGCTTTTATATGGCAATAATGTGCATACGTCATATGTTTGGCGTTATTAAACGTCCGTCAGTAGCAATTTGTCAAGGATTTGTCATCAACCAAATTCAAAACATTGTTTACCGGAATGCTGCTTAATCATTCGTTCTTCTTGCGAAATAAATACTGAAACCTATTGAAAACATCTTGACATTCATCAGAGTGGATAGTTCTGTCTTTATTGTGCAAAAATTACTTGAAATTTGCGGAATATTTAGTCGTGCTTCCTCTTTTTACATCAGTGATATTCACTAACTTTCAACGTCAGTTACCATAAATTCGTCGTTGCCAATAAAATAAATTAGTAACCACAAAAAAAAACCGCAATATAGGGTGGGCTAAAAACATATAATAATAAGGGATATTATTAATGGCACAGCAAACAAATAATCGCCTATCAATTTATTTTCATCAATTATATACTTTTTACATCAAATTAATTATTGCACAGCAAATAAAACAAATGCCTAGCAAAAATTGTACTGCAGATAATTAGAAAATACACATCAGCACGACATTACTTTCATCTTTATAAAGAACCCAGTATACGTAGGTTATAGGTTAGGTTTGTTTCATAATTAATTTGAAAAATAAATAGTTTTTGAAATGAAATTGAATTGAAATGGCTTTCGGACAAATGAAAATTTGGCGTAACGTTACAGATGGGAAACAAAAATAAGTGTTTCAGATAGGTAACCATCTAATCCTGATCACCTTTCAGAGCAGATCCGACTCGGCCGGGTTAGGTTAGGTTAGTTTTTTTTTTATATTCCTAAAAACGCTTCATAATGTGCGGTAGTCATTATTAGCTATGCATTACTTAAATATGCTTTACTTTTAAATAAATAGATTTACGCCACAAATTATAAATTGTAGTATATTTTGTAACATTTTGAGTGCAATATTTGTTGTGCAATCAGTAATTTTGATATA
This sequence comes from Apotomis turbidana, assembly GCA_905147355.2. NCBI lineage: Eukaryota > Metazoa > Arthropoda > Insecta > Lepidoptera > Tortricidae > Apotomis > Apotomis turbidana. The sequence goes on along the minus strand of LR990305.1, from coordinate 6,888,962 downwards.
AATTTTGATTATTTTTGCATAGAAAAAGGTATTTTTTTGATGTGCGTTTAAATACTACCCTAATAATAATAGTATAGAAGTACAGCACATTTTAATGGATGTAAACGTCGTCGAACTAGCTCCGTCTCGGTGCCATGAAAACTCCGAGCAATAATGAGATGTTTTTCAAGCATGAGAAGCGAAAAATCTTTTTGTTATGCAAATACCGGTTTTCCTTCCCTTGTTACCGATTGAGCAACGTAACGCACTTGTCTCACCGCCGGGGAAGCGATTATTTTCTCGCTCGAGACACGAACAAAAGTTAAAAAACGCGTGTAATCATAGCGACATAAATGTAGCACGCCACAAGCCACCAAAAGAAGTGTATTCAAATCTGAGGGATGTGATTGGTCTATTTTACTGCGGCTCCACACTACTTGCGAAGTTGACCGAAGTAGGCCGAGGCAAAGTTGGCTACAGTATGAGTTTCCGCAGCGAAATGCCTCTCTGCATTAATTAGGTATCATACCGACCGCTTTAGCATTAAATTAATCTATAAGTATAACGTGTTAATCATTTTTAGGGTTCCGTACCCAAAGGGTAAAAACGGGACCCTATTACTGAGACTTCGCTGTCCGTCCGTCCGTCCGTCTGTCACCAGGCTGTATCTCAAGAACGGTGATAGCTAGACAGTTGAAATTTTCACAGATGATATATTTCTATTGCCGCTATAACAACAAATACTAAAAATAAAATAAAATAAATATTTAAGGGGGCTCCCATACAACCAACCTACAGATAATGGTACGGAACCCTTCGTGCGCGAGTCCCACTCGCACTTGGCCGATATTTTTATTATGCATACAGGTTGATCAATCCAAATGGGTCAGTAGGCAGAAAACGAAAATTATAACAGTTAGGGAAATCTGTTATCAGGAGCCATGGCGTCGATTTTAGATATAATAGAAACTGCATTATAATTTTTTTATAAAATTCATTTATAACCGGGAATTGAACCTGGTTAAAATTCTGTAAGCAATCGCATGTCACATAACATTCTTTACAGCGGTTTTGATCGGGTTATGTATGAAATTATGTATGAGATTTATAAAAAATAAATAATGCAGTTTTAATTAAATCTCAAATCGACGCCATGGTCCCTAAGAACAGATTTCCCTATCTCTTATACTTCGTGACTTCTCCGTACTGACCCATTTGGATTGATCACCCGGTATACTATGCTAAATAAAGGGATATATTTAAATGCACATCTGTAAAAATTTTCAGTACACTAGGTAACTCCACTAATTAACTGAATGCATACCAGAAATCTAATGCTGTGCAAAAAAAAAAAAAAGGATTAACTGAACATGTCCTACAAAAAAAACTTAAACATGACCTTTTTAACCGAATTCACACCACAAATATGGTTCGTACATCAGATATATTTCAAAGTTTCACCAAAAATACTGACTTGCACACTAATTATCCTCGCACTGCACACTAAGATCCGACTCGGCCGGGTTAGGTTAGGTTAGTTTTTTTTTTATATCCAGTAAAACAGTTTTGCAAATACCTTTAAATAGTATATTGAATTCGCATTATTTAGTGTGCAAGTCAGTATTTTTGGTGAAACTTTCAAATATTTTGATCGAAAAAAGGGAATATATACAGATATCGATTTAAATACATGCCCTAAATAAACTTACTTTGTTCTGTCTTTAATATTCGCCCAACTTCGGTCACCTTCGCGAGTAATGTTGAGCTAGGGTTATAGTGGGAAGTATAAAGTACTCTTTAACATTGTCACGGTGAATGAACTAAGTATGTCTGGGAACTAATATGTCTGCATACTGTTATGATAAAACATGAACCTTGGCCTTCGATGTTGTAAGTTCTCGCGTCATTAAAGCCTTATGACGAAACTGGTTGGTTCTTGGGTAAGACTAGCATAATATAGCCTATTTTTATAGCAAGCGTCCGTCCGGCCCAGGAATAGTGGCGCTACAAACAGCTTGCATATGGCAATAATGTGCATACGTCATATTTGAATTATTAAACGTCAGTCAAGGATTTGACATTAATCAAATTCAAAACATTGTTTACCGGAATCATGGACCTAGCATATAACTAGCGTAAAAGCTAGACCGGTATGCAGCTCAATCCTTCGTTCCTCTTATTTATTTTGTGCAATAAAGTAAATAAATAAACTAGTCTATATAAGTCTTAATGTCTAAGCCAGAATACTTTCTCGGGCGAAACCTCGCGAAAGTAATGTTAATCTCTAATTATCGTTTACGCTACGTCTCAGGAGTTTGATAACGTCTCGCTGAGTATGCTCGGAATTATACGGTTTCGCATTCATTTGTTGAGAGAAGAAATTTATACCAAATGACGTTTCTATATTATATTTTTTTCCCGATAGTATACGTTATTTGGCAACGCGGTTGGCGCAGTTTGTAGAGACCTGCCTACTGAGCCTTCTTGAGCTTAATTTGGAACTAGATCGATTTGTGTGAGGTTGTCTGATGTTTATTAATTATTTATTTATTTAGATTCAAAATCTATAAATATTAGTAAAGTAATTGTCTAAACGAGGGAAGTAGACAATTGATGGCTGAGTAAGTATGAATTTTACGCAGGCGACCTTGGGAGTGCAAGAAAACAAAATAAGTACAGGTATGTTTAAGTACCCACTTTAAGTCAAAATTCTTGCAATGCCGCCTTTATTTATCTTTTATAAAAAAATAGAGAAGTGTATTTTTCTTCCCAAAACGCAATAAGCTATTTGAGGCAACTAAAAGGTCAAGATAAGTAGTATTATAGCTACTTTTATTACATGGCCGTTTTTACTATTTAAAAAGTTAGTATAAAAGTTAAGTAAGTAAGTTATACCCCTACAAGGAATTTCAATTTATGTGTAAAGCCTGACCAGAAATATATGAGGATATTGCGGAATTTCACTGGAACGAATGTGGACACGAATGTACCACATTACTTTGGTCTGTATGAAATAAATAAAGCAAATAAAAAAATATTTTTATAGTAAAACATAAATTTAAATAAATCTTTGCCGGCTCGATTTGCTCGACAATGTTGTATGAAATTCCGGTTTACCCTTGTTTGGTCTAATAATTTTTTGTCTAATTTTGATTTGCCTAATCTCAATTTGTCTTAAATTACTTTGTATATTTATTCGGTTTGCCTAATATTCGTTTAGTTAAAATCATTTCGCTTAATGAATATTTTGCATAGCCTAATTTTTGTATATATAATTTCATTTTATCTATTATTCAACTAATATGATTACATTTCCTATAAACACTAGTTTGCCTACTACAATTTTTGTATAATTTCTGTTTGCCTACTTTGCACAGTATATTATTCTACGTATACCATCTTTACAATGTCCACGCAGTAGAGAAGTTAAATTTGGGTCGCAGTTCAACCTAACACTCCTCCTCGCTTCGCTCGTCGTCGTACCTAACCTAAGCCAAGTCGGATATCCACGTGGTAGAGAAGTTAAATTTGGGTCGCAGTTCAACCTGACACTCCTCCTCGTCGTCGTACCTAACCTAAGCCAGGTTGGACCTGCCTTAAGGTGAAATGTTAGTATTAATGTTATGTTCATACAATGTTTTGTTTTTAGTTAAAATAACGTTCGGCAATATAATCATTAGTTAAAATAAAATTCGGCAATATAATCATTAGTTAAAATAACATTCGGCAATATAACATTTAGTTAAACTAATATTAAACAAAACAAACTTTATTTGAAGTGATGATTAGACTAAACGAGTTTCGATAAAGTGATCATGTATTGAAACAATAATTATGAAAACTGAAATTAGGCAAAACCGTTGGTTATACTAAAAGTTGTTATTAGGCAAACTGAAATTAGGCAAATAATTTTTAGTCAAAACAAGGGAATACCAAATTAGCCAGCTCTTGAAAGCGAATCCAACTCTCTCACTATGCTAACTACACGAACTTTATAATTAGACAAAAATGAATTAATAGCTAATTACGGCTTTCACTGTGTAAAATAATAATTAAAGTATCGCCAACTGGCGTGGCGTGCGAATCTCTCTCAGAACGTTGCGAAATTGGATGTCGTTGTTGATTTAAATACGTCGTGACGCGGCTGTCGCAGTTTGTAGTGTCTCTGCTGAGCCGACGGTCATGGGTTCGAATCAAGCACCATCTATTACTAAGTTCTTCGTCGATATTGGTACGGAACCCCTCGTACGCGAATCCGACTCGCACTTGGCCGGTTTTTCTTTTAATAAGACCACGGTCACGTTACGTCATTCAATAGTTTTTAAGAGGCCTTATTCCATAAAAAAAAAATTATGACAAATATATTGATAATTTCAACCAACTTTTTGAAGTGAATAATACTTTTCCCCGAGTTCTAGGTAGTAACATAGCTATCTCATGCTTTCATAGCGTGCAGTCGCAGATCATTTTCAGCGTGAATTTTGTCGATTTCGAGTAGTTTTTGAAACAAAAATTATCAATGAAAAATTCAAACGTAGGTTTCAAATCTATGCCAATAAATCCCAATAGCCCTGTTCTAGGTAGTAACATCAATAATAATATATGTACGTAATATTACACGTGTTTAGTACACGAAAAACAGTCAGAAAAAGAGTGCATTCCAAACTAATGTCATTATAGTGCGGTTCCGCTAGTTCGGTTGTTGTTGTTTACAAACATGTTTGATCATAGAGAAAAATGTCTAAAACAATTAGCAGATTTTAAAAGGAATAAGGCCTCTTAATACATCTAGAGCCGGCCACCATAAAATGAAATAAAAATACGAAATCCAATGCCATCTTCTTCGGCCAAAACAAGTTTTGAATATGTAAAAATAGCCGTTGTATCATTGCCCAAGAGTGCGACGCGTCACCTTTTCAGCTTAGCCCAAAAAATAAATATTAAAGGACAATTTTCACAAATCGACCTAGCCCCAAACTAAACAAAGCTTGTATCGCAGATATCGAGTCGACGGTAGACATCAAAAGAAACTATTGAACTGTAGTTTGATTGGATTTTATCGTTTATTGACTTTTCCTCGCATTTGCTCTCGTGTTCATAAAATTTGCATCCGTGCCACAAGTTTTTTTAACCCTCGACGAAAAACCGGTTATAAGTTTATCATATGTATCTGGTGTGTCTGTGCATTTGTGTGTGTGTCTGTCTGTGGCATCATAGCTCCCAAACGGATGAACCAATTTCAGTGCGTTTTTTTTTAATCGAAGGCGAATCCGTCGAGATGGATCTTAGCCGCATGTTTGGTGGAAATATGACCAGTAGTTTGCAAGATAATCAGCTTTAGTTGGAACAAGTGATATGATCTCAGCCAATATTGAAGCTAAGAATTCGAAATTTTGTAGTTATGTTCAGTTTTAGTAGCATTTTCTATATCACTCATTAAATGAGGGTCTCACGAAGACCAGCTACTTGGGGTTTTTAAATTTTTAATTTAGGTTACTGTACGGGATGTTAAGTAACTTTAGGCATAAACCTTAAAATAAATACGTCTAGAAACCTAGTAAGCGATTCAATTCAAGTGAAGCCAATTTTGTTTAGTCATGCACGGGCTAAGTTCCGTCCGTGTGCGCATGTCACAACGTCAATGTCACAAGCAACACGTCTCTATGATTGGTTCGTTGACACGCACACATACAACAAAAAGCGGCTTCAATTTTCGAAAATCATTTTTTTTTTCATATTATGACAAATATGCTGATATTTTCAACCAACTTTTTGAAGTGAATAATTCTTAATTAATTTCTTCAGGGCCGTGTACCGGAAGAAGCAGCGTGGGAAGGCCCCCAACAAGGTGGATCGAAGCCTACCTACCAGCGAAGTGGAACTGGCAATTGGATGAGGGCGCACGACCGATCATGGAGAACTTTGGGGAGGCCTTTGTCCAGCAGTGGACGTCTGCTGATATGATGATGAGAAAGAATCCATGCAACAATAAGCCGTTGCTTCGAATTTCTAGTTGCGAAGTAAGTAGCGTACGAAAGCTAGAATCAATTTATATCGAAACGCATCTCGATTATCAAGAATCCGTTTGGGTCAGCTTGCAATTCTGAGAAGAGATACCGAGTTAAATAACAGAACAACACGTCATAGCGGACAGGGAGTAATTAATACCAACTAACTTAAGGAAAAACATCTTAAATATCAACATTAACGAAAGTATCAAAATAAAATCTACTAGTGTTTGGAAATTTCAAAACCTAAACCGGTTTGTGAATTTTACCGGTTTTTTAACTATCGTAATAATTGTACAACAATCATTGTCCACGTAATAAATGCAAAGATTTGTTCGTGGATTTGTCTTACTTTCTTGAGGACATATATGTTTTAAATTAACACGCTTTTATTATTTTCATTTGTACTAAGTTTGTAAGTAAGGACGTAACTAACAATGTAATCAATTAATCATATCTTGGAAGTCAATTTTAACCAACATTTAATTATCGTATCGAAATTAAGTATTCTATGTATTTGAGTTAAGAGGACAATAGGTACAATAAATTGGTATCTTGCAACAGATCTGATCGGAACTCATCGGAATAAACATTTTAGACTATTGCAACTGCCCATGAGCGCCGAACCCGTATTGTTTTTCGATATTACGAAATTGTAAGTGAAAAGAAAAACGCAAATGTTACTTTCTTCAATCTATCAACACAATGGATGATAAATAATTTTTTTTTCACATCACAACTATTCTGAAGTCACGACTTCCATTGAAAGGTAAAAGGCAAAGCTTAGGTCTATTACTTAAAACGTCAAAATAACCATTAGCAACCACAACGTACACTGTATTTGACTGAGGAGAAAATAAATTATCTCACACTAACTACTATAATAGTATCTGCGAGCTGTTGACCTTCTTTTTTTGAGTTGGCTGACATATATATTTTTTTACTTTTTCAACCCCCATATCTCCGATAAATAGTTAATTTACGATGCTCGTAAATAAAAAATGAACTAAGCCTCACGATATTTTTTTATGCCTCGAAATCATTTTTCAAAATGGCCGAAATATGTCTGCCATTTTGTAAACGTTCGACAAACGGACTCGATAAAAAAGTCTACATAGTTAATTATTGAATCTGCTCACAAATTTTCACGATAATCAGTAGAGAAATCCGGATATCCGAACATCCGGAATTTGGACCTGGAACGAAGACGCTCGCTAGGCCAAAAAGTTACGGTTAATGTTTTTTCATAACTCTTGCAAATATCATGCTATTGATTAGGTTTGTTTGATAGCAATCTCAAACAGTTTACAAAGAAAAATACTTTCTAAGAAATAAAACATTCCAGGAAAAATAATTCTAGAGTCGTCAATATAGACCCGTCTCTATGATTGGTTCGTAAACACGCACACACGAACCAAAAGCGGCTTAATTTTTCGCAAACCTGTTGTATGGAGACTCTCATTCTAGACGTACCTATTCTAAGGATTAAGGCTGATTTAGACGATGCCAATTTTGAGACGCCTAAATTACGGCGCCAGTGATTACCGCACAGCACACCTCCGACCGTTTAGACAATGACTATGTTCAGCCGCCTAAATCTCGCCGCCAGTCGTGTTTACACAGTGCTTTTTTTCAGTACCAGTCATTAGTGGCAGCGAGAGACGCGGAGGGGGGGTCACTGGCGCCGAAAAATAGGCTCGTGTTCTATTCCGCGCCAGCGCTGGCATGCGGCGAAAAAATGGCGCGGAAAGTGTTTATACGGTGCCTTTTCGAGGCGCCGTAATTTAGGCGTCTCAAAATTGGCATCGTCTAAATCAGCCTTTAAGGTATGATTAAAACCGGCCAAGTGCGAGCCTGACTCGCGCACCGAGGGTTCCGTACAAATCCCATTTTAACTGCCCGGGTTGAGTTGTTTGCACCTGGTATGTATGGCGCCGGATACATATGAGCAAGGACCGGAATTCTTCAAAGCAAAGATCAAACTTTGAGAGGGTTCGACCAAAGTGTTTTATTTTCACACAAACATCGTTAAAGTAATGAAATCAGGCTTTTGGATATATATAGTGGCGTTCAGCTAATTAGTAATTAGGGACGTCATTATTTTATAAGCCTATACTTCATGTTATTAATAATAAAAATGGTCAACCGCATCTTAAATTTTTCATCAAATTTCCAGTTATATTTTATATGGTTGGATGCGGAAAGCTGCGGACCGGGCATGGTGGCGCGAACTGGGGACGGCCTATGTCCAGCAGTGGACGACTCCGGGCTGATGATGATGATGATGATAATGATTTTATATGCAATTGTATGGAATAAAATAATGATGTCCCTAATTAGCTGAACGCCACTGTATATTTTTTCCAAAAGCCTGATTTCATTACTTTAACGATGTTTCGTTAAGTGAAAATGATTTATCGATAGTCGATAAAACACTGGTTAAACCCTCTTAAAGTTTGATTTTTGCAAGGTATGAAAAATTCCGGTCCTTGCATATGAGGTACAAAGTTAACGCAACCGCTCACGTTTGTTGTATGCCCCCTTAAATATTAATTTTATTCTGGTTTTAGCAGGCGGGGCGCACTCCGCGATTAACGTTTCCCGCTACAAGTACATGCCGGCGGCCTCATGCATGGGGACTATTCAGTGGCTGCCACGCACTGTCTCGGAACGCACGTACACGAAATTCGCGCGCACGCTCTTCCGATTTATGTACGTCGCAAGTGATCGTTCCTCATTCATCTGTTGATACCAGTGTTATATTATAAGTAATATAAAGTGTTTAAATGAGTAAAAAGACAGCGAAAAGATATTGTATCGCAGCGGGTTGTAGGAACAATGATCGAAATTGGAATCACGCGTTTTTCGTTCTCCCAAGCTCCCAACACGTCCGAAGGATGCCGATAGGTAAAAAAAATAACATAATATATAATAAGTAGTTACTGAATAATAATAAAAAACATATTGCAGGTGTATCTACTTCCATATTTAACACTGGTTACATAGATCAATTTTAATTGTTAAGTACTTATGTAATTTTGAATTGATTATTTGCTGATATTTGTCAATTTAAATTCTAGTAAAATAAGTATGTCTACTACTAAATCAACAATCATAGAGGTTTTTATAATAATATTTGATATCAAGTTTGTAAAATTACTTGTAAGTAATGAATAAACGATTGAGTGATAGTTTGATAGGTAAGTATATAAAATATATAAATAAAGAGTTAAAAGAAATGTATTGGAAGAGATCCCTAATAGGGATAAGTTCGCCTTTGTACATGTTTTATTTGTAACTAGCGACCCGTCCCGGCTTCGCACGGTGCGTCCGTGCGTATTTTTAAAGATCTAAGCATACCTACATAGGGGCAGACAGACAGCCAGCAGGAAACGACTTTGTTTTATACTAGGTGTGTAGTGATGAATATAATATATGAACAAATAAATAAATATCGGACAACTAAGCAAAAACAAAATGAAGCTCAAGAATTTAATTGCATGTTAAGGTAACGCATTCGTTGCATTATTTTATTATATTATATAGAAATAATTATTTTGGTTGAGCGAATCCACTTAGCTTTGTACCCGATGAACGATACCATTATCTGTATTGTTAGCTGCGGCCACAACTGCCACTTCAAAATGTAAGGCGTTATAAGTGCAAATTAATTTTACACTAAATTAGTCTTTAAGTTAAACGAAATAAGGTTTACTCTTAAACAAAGAGAACAGAGATGTTGGTCACTTCATTGTCATTATAAGCATCAAAACGAGCTTCACTGCTCTTTCACTTACGAAGTGACCAACATCTGATCTTATACGTATTAAAATGTTTAAAAATAAAGCTAAAATGTTTTGCGGCCTGGTTGTGGATTCAATTCGTCCAAATTCTGAGATTGATTATTTTATAGTTAAATAATGAAATAATAAATATAATGTATGAAGAATATAAATATATTACTATAATATAGAGATATATTGAATGCAAGGAATAAATGGGAAATACATTTTTATTTTTATTCGTTGACAGCCCTCGCTCTCGGCGACGCGGCAAGCGAGCCAATTCATTTTTACCGTTGGCACGCAGCTTTAACGTTCCGTTTGGCTTGCGCTGGGGACGACGACTTTAGAAGGGCCATAAATCATATTTTTTCGGCTAAAAAAAGTGGCTTTTGTAAAGATCAAAGTAGTGTGCCTTCTGTACTTGTACTATTATCTATTCTGTGGTTTTAGTATTTGTTGTTATAGCGGCAACAGAAATACATAATCTGTGAACATTTCAACTGTTTAACTACCACGGTTCATGAGACAAGTAATAGGGTCCCGTTTTTTACCCTTTGGAACCCTAAAAATGTTGAATACTATGTAATCGCTGACTTAAACTCGTTGCTTAATGGATATAACACTGAAAAGTGAGAGTTTTCACTTTTGGTTGTGATTATCAATCATTGGCGTTGCATAACGGATTGGCAAATGACAAAAACTGTATTCCCCAAGTTGCGAACTTTCTAAGATCTACTGGTGAATAATGTGTACTAATCGTTACTTTGATGCTATTAACTACGTGCCTAACTTTCTTTTAGATGTTTTGTTACCTAAGATTAAATACTGGACATGGGATCTAATTCGAGTATTTGAGATATACAAATAATACAAATATAAAATTATTTACCAAAAAGTATTACATGCTTACACAAGTATATGACAGAGTTTATATTGAGACTATTTTGCTTAGATTTTATCAGTGGTCCTCACACTAGGTCGATCGGACGGGATGCGTAACGCATTTTCCCAGCATAAAAAAAAGGTCGAGCCTGTATCGTGAGGGCCTATGAACACAATTTGCATTTCACGTGTAGATATAAGATTTATAAATAATTCATAATAACGACGCGGTTGGGCAGTTTGCAGATACCTGCCTCCTGACTTCCTGAGCCGGCGGTCCCGGGTTCGAAGGCAAATAATTGTGTGATGAACTTGAACATTTGTTCTTGGGTCATGGATGTTATCTATACATATTCATCGACACGTTTGGTCAATTTGTAAGCACTTGCCTGCTGAGCCGGCGGTCCCGGGTTCGAATCCTGGCCAGGGCAAATATTTGTGTGATGAACTCGAATATTTGTGCTTGGGTCATGGTTGTTCTATGTATTTAAGTATATATTTATCTATATAAGTATGTATATCGTCGTCTAGTACCCATAACACAAGCCTTCTTGAGCTTAATTTGGGACTAGATCGATTTGTGTGAGGTTGTATATGATAGAGTTTATAGTGAGAGTATTTTGCTTAGATTTTATCAGTGGTCCTCACACTAGGTCGAGCCTGTATCATGAGGGCTTATGAACACGATTTGCATTTCACGTGTACAGATAAGATTTATAAGTAATTAATAATAATAAATAATATCACCAAGCGATGTTTCTGGTACATTTCAGCTCTCAGAACTGTGAAAATAAACTGTAGCCCTAGCTGTACACTACAAGCGAAGTAGCCGACGTCGGACGAATATGATAGTCTGAGAGCCACTTCGCTGCAGAAACTGATACTTCAGCCAATTTCGCCTCGGTCAACTTCGCGATTCCAGCTGCATAGTGTCATTTCGCGTGACTGCACGGTCAAATTATATAGGTTTGCACATAAAAACATAATGGGTGGACATAACCACGGCATATAGATGCAAAAAATACAATATTCCCAACAGAACCATACTATGAAATGCCAAAATTAAATAAAACGACGTACAAGGCCGTTCCTGCTTCCATTTAAATGTAATCAAGTGTAGTCAAGTGTTTCGTATATTTAATTTAATTATTATGTTTATATATAGAAGCGAAAAATTAAATAATTTTATACTTCGAGCGGGATTTTTCGCTTCTATATAAACATTTAGTTTACGATAGCAGACGTTAAGTACTGCTTTAATAAAAAAAACAATAGAAATATTAAGATTTTTCAATATGTCGGTATTTCTTGCACCTTTCCTGATCGCGTAAATAACATAGTATCAAAACAATTAGTTTTAATAATGCACTTGAATTCTTTGTTGTAACTAAACCACCAACTGTATTATTATGACAGGTCAATAACTTTAAATTACAAATATTACGCTGTCATATTCGATCATCGAACGCAATTAAAAACCGGTACATCGATTATGATAAAACCGGTATTTCCTAAGCACCGCGCTTCACTAGTCACATCACTGATTAAATCGAAAAATGCATCGATTTTGCATATAGCATTCCTAATCGTCTGCGTTGCGTGACATATGCATTTTAATCGCTTGCAAACCGTAATTATGCGGCTTAGACTGGTTGAGGCCACTTTCGGTTTTATTGAAGAATTCACCGCCATTTTATTTAGTTATGCTTTTATTACTCAACCGACACGTGATTTGGGCGCGTCGTTGTTCATATTTCGTTAGGTTCATCATCATCACGATTAACATAAATCATATTAAAAAAAAAAACAGATTTTCGTATTTCGAATATTCCATATTGCAATAAGTATAATTTCACACGTTTCGATCTGAATACCAATTCCGATTATTGCTCATTAATAACTTAAAAATAAAACTTAAGTAGTGTAAGTTTCATTCTGTATAATTGAGATAAGTAGTAAAAATTTAAAAATAATTGTATCAAAGCGATTCGCCATTGCATATGTGCATACAAGTTAATTAAAAAAATATATTCATAATATTTGTTATTCATTAAATGTAGTTTCTTAAGAACTGATATTATATAATATTTTAAGTTAATTATTGTTCAACCAAGATAGAATAAAGTGAATACATGCTATAAATCTACCTGATTAATCGATACCTATTTATTTATCGACTTTGTCGATACCTAATTATAAATAAAGACAGTAGGGAAGGACACCCCTATTACACCTCCGTTCGGAAATCGTCATCCTTTTTACCATAAAATATCAAATAAATTCCATAAAGATTACATTTCAATTGCACAAATTAATCTGAGGAGAAATTTGGATTATAATAACTTTAATTTATCTTCACCAAATATTTCTTCAGTTCAGAAATCTATAATTTTTTTTCATGTCACTCGTCTATATTCTGTAAACATGCAAAGATAATTTATTACATAGGCTAGAAAGCGTGAAGTGCTCACATTCTATTTATAAACTAATCTAATTTAATAACACATTGAACAAAAGAAATTCCAATAACAGCACTTGCAGTCAATCGAACATAACCTAACCTCAACTTTGTTTTTAAAAAAAGTAAATAAAAAAATATGCCGGACTAAGATCCTTACTTGATCAGCCTTTGGGTGTTCGTGGTTGCAGTGTACATGGTGATGTTCCACCTTCGTAGACAATTCATGTACAAAAGTAGTGCAGAAAACATGATCCAAATTCACAAACAGTAGCACTGACAAAACCAACACTCTCACAAGTACATCTGTTGTCATTCCCAACATTTTGATTGTAAATAATGACGCGTTTCACTCAATACATAAACAATGGTTTTGTTTACATCTTACATATCTTACAACGTAACTAGACGTGCGCTCAACGCAAAATACGCGACGTAACTGATAAATAATTTTATTTCATTGACTTATGTTAAGTCACGCTATTTTCACATTTTGCTATTCGCTTTACACTAAACGTTCTATAAAATTCCACTTTAACACTTACAAAATAAAGTTCACAATAATTTTGTGTACAAGTTTGTGTAACTAGCGTCTACACGAATGCGCAGGGCAGCTGTTGACCTGACAGCCATTTTTTCAATTTCGACCGGTTAGCTATCCCTTTTTGCCGCGAGTATTTAGAAAAAGACAGGTATGTAACGTAGGAGTAGAAGTTACATTTGTTTGTAGTACTTTTTAGCGCAGTTTTCGATAATTTAACACGCCTACGCTACGCCAGATTTTGTACTAATCTCAATTAGACAGGCTGTGTTCATACAAATAAGCTAACTATAACAGATAGATTGTTGCCGGTTAAATCGTAAGTTAGTCCTTAGATACTTGATAATTTTACGTTTGCTGCTTTAATAAGTATAAAGTTCAATTAAGTTACAATAAGTATAGGTACCACCTATGTATAATATGTATATGATTTTCAAATAGCCGTTATTTGCATCGGTAAGGTGATCAAGTAGCTTCAGATAATTATTTAGATAACTAAATTTCAAAACTTTGACGTTTAATCATAAGAGGAATCCAAATTTTTAATAATCCCTGGCGTAGTTAATGAACTTCCCCAAACATACGGTTTTAGGATAAATACTTGCGGTAGAATCAAATAACAGATAGTGAGGTTGGGCATCGATAAAGTCAAGTATCGATGATTTATTCAAGATTTTTAGTTCAGAGGTGTTCGTATTTTTTTTCCGATGTGACAATTGTTCGCATCGCTCGACTGGATACAATATCACGTTAGTCTACATGGAATTAGTAAGTAGTAAGCAGTGAGAAATTGATAAAAGTAATCGTTTATAGAATTTTTCTTACTTTCGATTATGGAAGGTAAAAAGGAAGAGCGACATCTTCATATACCTACTTATCCAAAACTGTCCTATGAAATTAAAGGCGTTAAATAGTTGGTGCTACTGTGGCTGAAAGTAGTAAGTAAGTACATTATTTAGCACGGTTTGTTCATAAATTTTTAATAAAAGCCATCCTGTACTAAATGATAAGTTTTTTAAGGTTCCGTACCCAAAGGGTAAAAAAAACGGGACCCTATTACCTACTGAGACTTCGCTGTCCGTCCGTCTGTCACCAGGCGGTATCTCGAGAACGGTGATAGCTAGACAGTTGAAATTTTCACAGATGATGTATTTCTATTGCCGCTATAACAACAAATGGGTACTAAAAATAAAATGAAATAAATATTTAAGGGGGGTCCCATACAACCAACTTGTTATAGATTATGGTACGGAACCCTTCTTGCGCGAATCGGACTCGCACTTGCCCAATTTTATTTTAAAGGTAAGTACCAAAGTATGAATTCTTATCGTCACCAAAAATAATTATATAAATTTTCTGCTCGACACAGTCCATTCCGTCTACAAGTTGGAATTTTTCATACTTTCTTGCTACTCTAGAGCTATTGCGGACGGCATTGGAACTATTATTTACTGCTTACTGCTGGATACTTTTTAAAATATTCTCCTATGAAAGATACCGCTCTTCCCTTTTACCCTCCATAGTCTTATGGCTAAATAGCGATCTTTTCCAGACAACCTTTAGGTAGCGGAGTACTAAATATGAATATTTGTTTTTTTTTTATTATAAGCTGTTATTTAGCTTGCAATGTATGTATGTATGCAACTATGTTTGTTCGGATGGAATCGTGCAACTCTATTTTGAAGCTATAACTTCAACCGATGAAGCTGAAATTTTGCATACCTACTTAACTCTGATGACAATACAATAATATGGTACCATGGGGCTGGTCTGATGATGGAGCCGGTAGGTGACCCTAGGAAATCTGTAATAGATAAAGCAATCCTACCGAGTTTGGGATCTTTAGAATCGTCTCAGTGAGCAATTGATATTCAGAGAAAAGTACAGTCGACTATAAAAGCATGTCACAATGATGAAAATTTTGACAGAAACTTATTATTTATTATAGTAGAGAAGATATCGTCAATTCGACGCGCGTAATACAAACATAAATGCACTTTCACTCTTGTGGTTTCACACTTTGAATACGGTATTAAGTACGAAATTGTAAATTTATTCAATATCAGAAGGTGCCCCAGTCTTTCAAGACAAGATAAAATCATAACCCTCTTTACTTCTCCGTCATATTAGCCGATAGACGTCCACTGCTGGACAAAGGCCTCCCCAAAGTTCTCCACGACGATCGATCTTGCGCCATCCAATTTCCGCCAGCGATCCTAACCATGTCGGTCTACCTTGTTCCTTCCCACGTTGCGTCCTCCGGTCCACCTTTGGCCGGGATTCGAACCCGGGACCGCCGGCTCAGTAGGCAGGTGTCTACAGACCGAGCCAAACGCGTCGTCAAAAATATAATATCAGACTTTAACTGATTTCAACTTTAACTTTTTTTTGCATTTCTCTTACCAGACATTGCAATTCTGATATATATATGTTGTCTAATTATTGTATTAAGCGGTTTACACTCACGTGAAATTGTCAGGAACAGCCCGACATGATTCGAACTCGTATGGAGCTCTTCTCAGGGACGGCTGCCCGTACACCGCCGCGGCAACCTCGTCACTGACGAGGCCGCTTAATACAATAATTGAATATGTCTCACGAAAATTTATACGTTGTCTATTCTTCACTATACAAATACATATCATTTATTTCGGACTTTAAATCCATAGTGTTAGACTATCACTACATAGCTGCATAGTATAAAACAAAGTCGCTTCCTGTTGTCTGCCCCTATGTATGCTTAGATCTTTAAAACTACGTAACGGATTTTGATGCGGATTTTTTAATAAGTAGATTGATTCAAGAGGAAGGTTTATATGTATAATACATGCATCATATAGCATTACACCCTTGCGAAGCCGGGGTGGGTCATTAGTTAAATATAATAGAGTCTATGCATCATACTAGATACTACCGACATTTTTACACACAGTAGCAGTATTGTTAACAGGTTTAATAAAAAACATAACACACCAAAACCTAGTTCACCAACTCGTTTGACCACAAAAGGAAAAGTTATCACTTAACCTATGGACACTATGACTGCCCGCGATCACGTAACGTTCAATTACGCTATTGTTTATTTAGGTTGCGTGCAGACAGACATACTGACCGGCTCGACTAGCTGAGTCTACGGGTTTCGGTGTTTTTTGATATGACGATACTTAATTCGGTTACCTACTATATTTTATTTTCAGCCTGTACTGTACCACTGCTGAGCAAAGTCCTTCCCAGGCAGCAGACCGGAGCTTATATAGCCATTATAACTCTTATGTGACGACGCGTTTGACTCGGTTTGTATTAGACACCTGCCTACTGAGCCGACGGTCCCGGGTTCGAATCCCGGCCAGGGCAAATATTTGTGTGATGAACTCGAATATTTGTGCTCGGGTCATGGTTGTTCTATGTATTTAAGTATATATTTATCTATATAAGTACGTATATCGTCGTCTAGTACCCATAACACAAGCCTTCTTGAGCTTAAGTTGGGATTAGATCGATTTGTGTGAGGTTGTCAGATTTTTTTTTTATTTTTTTATTATTTATTTATTTTTTAGGCTATATAAGTGCGTACAAAGCCTGTGTGCTACTTTGGGTTCCTCTCTTTCTACCAGTCATCCCTGTTTCAGGCAGCAACAGACATCCCTTCGGAAAGTGTCTAGGTCATCCCGCCATCTTCGTCGTGGCCTGCCGCGACGCCGACTCTAAGGTGGGATCTAGTCAGATGTATTCTTGGCCCACAGTTCGTTCGACATGCGGCAACAGGCCAGTTAACTTAGCTACTTATTATCAACCGACTTAAAAAAAAATAGGTGTTATAAGTTTAACATGTTATGTGTTTGTCTGTGGTATCATAGCTATACTACTATAACGGATGAGCGGTTTTAAACGAAACTTGTATGTAGACAATAGAGATCCTTGTTTATTATGTCGTGTGAAAAAGCAGTATAGTCTCCAAGATATTTACAGTTAGTTGCATAAGTGCGTTCAACTTTGATATGTATTTTCAATTTACATAAAAAGGGCAATAAATTATGTTAACATTTAATTATTCCCTGTTAGTATACGTATACGTATATGTCATTATGTATCTGCATATCAGAAGATACCCTATAACTCCAGAAACGGAATGTCCTGCGTATAGTGGTACGGTTGGCAACCCTACTGAGGATCCTAGCTACGTGCGTGGATTACATTACAGCGAGAAAGCCTTGGACTATTATGTGCGTTGCGTAATGGCCCCTGTTTTAAAATCGCGCGTGTTAAGTAGACATCTCGCTCAAGTGGTTATAGTTACATTGCTTACAACTTTTACTCTCATTTAGGTAGACCTTAAGAGGCCTTATTCCTTTTATAATTTGGTTTTTTCATATTATGAGAAATATTTTGATAATTAATTAATTAAAAACAACTTTTTAAAGTGAATAATTCTTTACCCTGACTTCTAGAAAGTAACACATCATAGAGAAAAAATTCTAAAACAATCAGCATTTTGGAGCCTCAAGTACGGTAGACAACTCTTAAGCTTTCATGTATGTAGATATGTAATAATTTGAAAAACTAAAACAGACGATTCCGAACATCCAAACATCCGTTCATACGAAAACAAAATTGGCGAAGCTAAAACAGAAGACGCTTCGCTCGCCTCGGTCAACAAAATAACGCATTCCTATACTTTATTTTTAGTCTAAGAATCGACTCAGTGAGTAGTTCAAAGAATGGTACAGTCTACACGCTACGTATTCAATGGCTCTGACATCTGATTCGGTGGTCCAATTGGGAGGACGCCCGTGTTGGCCCGGAAAGCCGTTGGAAGCGCAGGTTCGAATCCTGTCCGAATCATTAATTTTTCAATTTTCGCTTCATTTGTAAACATTTCGTTTACGTTAGCAGACGTTGCTGCTTTAATAAAAATAAATAGTACAGTCATCCGTAACTATAAAAGGCTTGTCATATTAGCCCTTAAATGCCTACATTATCAAAAATTATACCACATTTCGATTAAAATAATAGTATTGCTTTGCTATTCCGCGATATAATATCGTCTCAGTGAGCAATTGATGGATGTTCAAAGATAAGTAAAGTCGGCTATAAAACCTTGTCACAATAACGAACAAAATAAAACATGTGCTAACGGTACGGTGACGGGTTAGCACAATTTTAACTGGCACGATATTATATCGCGGAATAGCAAAGCAATATTATTATTTTAATTAATATGGATTTCCGTAAAGTAAAGGCATTTAGTAATTACCACATTTCGCTTCTGAATTGACTTAAATAAAAAAACTAATCCATGTCAAGTGGAACTTTGACTCAGTACCTATGACAAAATCTCACCTAATTTTCGGTTAATTTTGACATGTATTATTTCAGTAGCATCGTTTTTGATAATTCATTAATCTAAAAGGGTTAGAATTCTATCTAAATTTTTCATTTTTGTGACAAGCGTCTATAGCCGACTGTACTTTTCTTTGAACATCCCTCAATAGCTCACTGAGACGATTCTAAAAAGCCCGCACTCGGTAGGATTGCTTTATCTATTAGGTACAGAGTTCCTAGGGCCACCTTCCGGCTCCATCATCAGACCAGCGCCATGGTACCATATTATTGTATTGTCGTCAAAGTTGAGTAGGATTTTTGAAAAACGCGCTAGACCGGTAATCCAGATGTGGCGGGTTCGGGTCCCGGTCTCTTAACCAGGTGACACCTTTAAAGGAGCTTTGATCTTTGAAACAATGGTTTATACCCCTCGCAGCGAACGATGAGTCCTATGACACCTGTCATCTCAGTCCATTTTTCCGATTATCCATACTATACTATATATACTTATACTTTATACTATATTACTATTACTATATTACTATTATTACTATTACTATAATTACTATACTATAATATTATAAATGCGAAAATGTGTCTGTCTGTCTGTTACCTCATCACGCTTAAACCGCTGAATCGATTTTGATGAAATTTGGCATGGAGATAGTTTTAGATCCGAGAAAGGACATAGGATAGTTTTCATCCTGGAAATTATCCCTAAAAAGATTGAAAAGTGAGTAAGTAATTCATGATGACATTGATGACCCTGTAGGAAATGTAATGATTAGACCAAAAGCACAATTGCTCTTACATTTGCTTAGGCGCTTTTAATAACCCCTTTTATTAATTAAGGTGATTAGGTGGACATCTATCGTGTTGTACGAGGTTGCTTACAAGTTCCACGCGGACGTAGTCGCGGGCAAAAGCTAGTAGGTTATAAAACATTTATAAAATGTACTGAGATGATAGGTGTCATAGGACTCATCGTTCGCTGCGAGGGGTATAGGATATTTGAAAATCATTTGAGTTGTCTCATGAAATATTAAAGGGCACCACAGACTATAGCATTTTGGTACAGGTATGAAAAGTTTACGAGAGTTACAGTACGCGAGTATAAAAAAAATACCTACTAAATAAACGAAGGTGTTAAGGAAAAGAAACACAGTTTAAAATAATAATTTATTTGATCATAAACTATTAAACCAAAAACACCATTATGTACACTATACATAAGAAAAAATACGAAATAAATGCTTTCAACCAACAACCTTTCATAAGATCATATACTTAGGTACTTCCATTAAGTATTTATAACACTTCAAAATGTACAAAATAAAGTACAGTTCGTTAGCTGTCCAAGTGCGATTCGTGTTTTATACCTGTCTCCCTCGTTCTTACGCGATTCAGACATGAACCTCTCGGTTTTTCATCCAAACCCGAATCGCAATATGTGAGCTAACGAACTGTAAACAATTCGTCAGTCGATTATTGCGCAAATTATTATAGAAATAGGCTACTTAAACTAATTTTCAAAATATATTTGAAATGGTTAATAATGATCTTAATAGCCTTAAAATTGTATTGTAGTTTTTTGAGAGCTACAAAGCTACATTATATTTAAGCCTGACCAGAAGTATACGAGTATGCGCCATATTGCGGAGTTTCACTGGAACTAATTTCTTAAACTGGCTATGATTTTATGATGGTTTGTCAACAATGTCAATGTTATTTGTGTTGCTTTCTTTAAAAGACAAATATTTAAAAATATCCAAAGAAAATGCCTAAAACCATTGACAATCGTGAACGTAATATTATAAATAAAGTGTACATGTGTTTGCTACACGAAAAACAGCCAGGAAAAGAGTGCATTCCATTAAATCATATTAATAATAATAATCTAATCATAAATATATTAAGAGGTTACTATAGGAACTGACAGGTATTTAAACTAATGTCATTAGAATGCGGTTGCGATTAGTTACAAAATTGTTGCCATATAAATCTTATAAATAGCGCCCTCTTGACAATCCTCATATATTTCTGGTCAGGCTTTAATTGAAAATAGAATTTCATGAACAGACAAAAACGCCGACCTTTTGTCTTTAGCTTATCTGTGGCGTGACGTAGAATACAGGGCAAATCTTACAATACCGGACGATCTGGTACAAAATATTTTTTCTCAAACATGCAATGAACATTCTGACGAATGACGACATACGCTTTCAAGTATCACGTTTCGGGCGGGACAACTCGAGAGAACTGTAAAGAACATTTCTTAAACATTTTTTAGAGGTGTTTTTTTTTTCATTGCATATGTTTGACAAAACTTTGTATAGTGCTATACATGCCTAAGCCGTGAAAAGGGCTTGCCGGCTTCGTATCACTATCCGTCTATACCTACTCACAAGGCAAGCCCTTATTTCCCCGGCGTCTGCAGTAATGTACTATTATGCAAATAACGGCTTAGTTATATCTGAGCCAACCAACTCTTTGAAGAAATTCTTCGACATTTCACATCGCTTGCTGACGCAGTGGGGACATCTGAAAAAGAAGAAAATGTTTTAAAAAAAGGGCCAGGGAGAGTCGGACTCGCGCACTGAGGGTTCCGTACGAACTTTAAAGGCACTGCATATTGCTCCAACAAAAAGAAAAAAACTGTAGATACAAACTTAATTTTACCGTTGGAAAACTGTTTTACGTAATTTAAAAAAATATATTTTTTACGATTAAATCACAAGTGTATCGTTTTAAAAAAAAAACCTAATATTTGTAGTACAAGACGGTGTTGCTTGCCAAATTTCATAGTTCTAAGTCAACGGAAAGTACCCAATAAATGTTGATTGTATTTAGGTAAAGTTGGTTGAATTTAATAAAATAAATAAATAATCAGGGACAATCTTACACAAATCGGCCTAGTCCCAAACTAAGCAAACCTTGTACTATGGGTACTAGACGACGATATACATAATATATATTTTTATTTATTTTATTTTATTTAATTAAGGATTACCAACAGATAACACATCAGACTATAACATAGTATAAGTACACAAATGACCAACAGGATGCTTATCCAATTATAGGTAACCACGGCTAACATTTGGGTTCTTTAAAGAATAAATTACTACGAAGCAGTGACTGCCATTACAGTCAATCTATGTTGAACAGGCAGTGCGGGTACATAAAAAAAAAAGAATATATATGATACTAGCTGTGCCCCGCGGTGTTACCCGCTCATCCCACGGGAACACTAAATTTATTCGGGATGAAAAGTATCCTATGTCCTTCCCCGGGACTTAAACTATCTATATACCAAATTTCATCTAAATCGGTTCAGCGGTTTTAGCGTGAAGAGGTAACAGACAGACAGACAGACAGACAGACAGACACACTTTCGCATTTATAATATTAGTATGGATTAATTCGTATAATTTTGACACTAAGCAAATTTTTAATGTAATTTTTATCGTGAAATAAATAATCTAATCTAATCTATAGATACATATATAGATAACATCCATGAATCAGGAACAAATATTCGAGTTCATCACACAAATATTTGCCCTGGTCGGGATTCGAACCCGGGACCGCTCAGTAGGCAGGTGCTTACAAACTGAGTCAACCGCGTCGTCATTATTTAGGTTATTAACAAGCATTTATTAGCTTCACTCGTAACTAAGTTTGTTAGTTTGTAAAGTGTCATATCGAAATGAAACTTTAAGCAGATAATGTTGTTAATCCATACTAATATTATAAATTCGAAAGTGTGTCTGTCTGTCTGTTACCTCTTCACGCTTAAACTGCTGAATCGATTTTGATGAAATTTGGCATAGAGATAGTTTAAGATACAAGGAAGGACATAGGATAGTTTTCATCCTGGAAATTATACCTAAAAAGATTGAAACGTGAGTGAACATTTCTGTTGGGGTGCGGTGACCCCGTAGGAAATGTAATTATTAGACCAAAAGCACAATTACACTTACATTTGCTTAGGCGCTTTTATTAATCCCTTTTATCAAGTTCCACGCGTACGTAGTCACGGGCAAAAGCTAGTATTTTATAGTCGGGGTAAAATCAGCTCACGTAAAGGTCATAGGGGTAACAGTATTAACAAGGTTAGGGAGCAAGGTCGTAGGCGAATGTAATTTAGATGTCTCTAGATTAATTAGAAATAACTATGATTAATTGCCTAGATTCCCAAAGGTAAATGATGAGGTTTGAATGACCTGATCATAATATCTTTAGTCATGATTGCTGCTTGAGATAAAATACATTACTTAAAGCGATGTGACGTTATATTTTCAACCGATTTCAAAAAGGAGTAGGTTCTCAATTGGTTTTTAGGGTCCCGTATCCAAAGGGTCCGCCCGTCTGTCAGTCTGTCTGTCACAACTGTATCTCATGAACAGTGACAGTTGAAATTTTAACAGATGACGTATTTCAGTTGCCGCTATAACAACAAACACTAAAAAAAAACAGAGTAAAAATAATATTTAGTGGGGCGCATACAACTACAACAAACGTGATCGGTTGGGTTAACTTTGCCCCTCATTAGTATCCGACACCATACATACAGGTGCCAACTTAACTTATCCCGGCCAGTTAACCCTTAAATGCATACAATTACACTTATTTTATTTCTGAAATGACGTAATTGCCAATGAAATCCAAGTCAAGATTGAGATTTCGGGACAATCTCGACAAAGTCTTTATTGACAAATGACAATATTCAGATTTAACCTTGCGTCATTTTAGTAACGTGTATATATATATATATACATCATCTCGCATTTAAAGGTTAAAACGGGATAAGCGTTTGTACGGAACGTGCGCGCGTGAGACTCGCACTTGGCCGGTTTTTGACCCTTATTTTTGTCACCCGACAACTCCGTAATTTATGAACCAATTTTGTTTTTAGGGTTCCGTACCCAAAGGGTAAAAACGGGACCCTATTACTGAGACTTCGCTGTCCGTCCGTCCGTCCGTCCGTCCGTCCGTCTGTCACCAGGCTGTATCTCAAGAACGGTGATAGCTAGACAGTTGAAATTTTCACAGATGATGTATTTCTATTGCCGCTATAACAACAAATACTAAAAATAAAATAAAATAAATATTAAAGGGGGGCTCCCATACAACAAACTTGTTATAGATTATATATATGTATAGGTACGGAACCCTTCATGCGCGAGTTGGGCTCGCACTTGCCCAATTTTAATAGTAACTCGATCAGTTGTTATCGGAAATACAGTTTCCTCTCGTTGTAGTCGGTTATTTTCTGTGAAAGGGTGATTACTGATTATTAAATGTACCTGTTTAGGAACTGTTTGGAGACCCGCGGTCCGCTCTTCATGTGGGACGTGACGACGTCCGCTAACGCCGATATGAAGACGGGATGGTCGTTCGGCGCGCTCGCCCGCTCTATCTGTATTACGCCCGCCTGTGAATAAATAGTGTCAAAGTCAAAGTGATTTATTGCATTCATGGTACAAGTAGATGTTATAGAAGGTTTACAGTAGCGGTCATGAACCCTGCAAGGGCACAGCAATATCTTAAGAGGCCTTATTCCTTTTAAAATGCTGATTGTTTGGACATTTTTCTCTTTGATCAAACATGTTTCTTAACATATTATTGATGTTACTACCTAGAACAGGGCTATTGGGATTTATTGGTATATATTTGAAACCTACAGTTTGAATTTTTCATTGATAATTTTTGTTCGAAAAACTACTCGAAATTGACAAAATTCACGTGGAAAATTCGTTTTTTCAACTTATTTTCGACTGCACGCAATGAAAGCATGAAATAGCTACGTTACTACCTAGAACTCGGGAAAAATTATTATTCACTTCAAAAAGTTGGTTGAAATTATCAATATATTCGTCATAATATGAAAAAAAGAAAATTTAAAAGGAATAAGGCCTCTTAAAACTAAATAACCTAAAGCTAGTTTACAATATCTTTATGACCATACGTCGGACTCTAGCGGGCACTTTCGTGGCATGTCAGAATGATAGGTAAGGTTCGCAAATCAATCAATTCACTTTCGAGTATTTGTACTTAGTATTTTGTACCTAGTATTTATAATGTGAAATTCCAAATATCATAGCAACTAACTGCGTTATTTATAAACGTACTGGGACTACGCATAAGTCAAAATGGCGAAAAAGTTCGTTTGGCTTTAGGGTCAATTGCAAAAAAAATGTACATAGTTAAGGGCTTTAATTAAAACAATGTTAATTGATTCCTTTGTGTGACGAAAGTTACCCATACATTTTGTATGACTAACTTTCGTCACACAAAGGAAGCGATCGTATTTAATGTTAACTAAGCCTTTAACTATGTACAATTTTTTTGCAATCGACCCTTTATCCGTCACTCAAACAATTGCAGCTGTGAGAAAGGAACAAAACACAAATGAGTTAAGTGGGCATGTCAAGTTCTATGAACACGGCTCTAAGGCTGTACGTTAGTTAGGTGTTTATTTTTTTATAGCCTTTAAATTATAAATAAAAATAAGATTGAATAGTCTGTGTTATATTTGATTTAATTTACATTCATGGATCATGGTACATTTGTAGGTATATTATGAGAATATATTATTAATATTTTTTCCAAATTCTTGGCAGTCAAGGTTCTTCGTCCGCTTGTAAATATCCATTTCAGTGGGCTATCAGTCATCACTTCAAAGAGTATTTACATATTAAAGATGAATAAATGATAACGGGTAACTAATTTAATTAACTATGTTACAAATACTAGGTACATTATAATACTCGTAAGTTAAGATTTTTTTGTAAACCTTACCTTGCCCTCAAACTGCCCCCTATAGTCCGACGTATGTTTATGACCATTCTGTATCATTTCATTATACATATTCATTAAATTTATGTCATATACTCTCATACATATCTATTCATTACATGCACTTAAATAATAATTTACTGAATAAAAAAATTTTTGAATCAGATATTTTTTTTATAAACTTTTAAAATGTAATAAGTTGCTTTCTTCTCTAATGACTTGTGGTAATTTGTTATAAATTTTCACACACATAGCAAAAGGACCTGAGTTGAACATTTTTAACTTTGAGAGCGGCCGGGCTAAAGCATTAGCATTTGCATTGTGTCATAAATGGTAATAAGGGGATTACTAACGAAGGTCTATTAGAAGCCTATCAGATGGCCTGAGTTTGTAATCCTCTTACTGCCCGTCATACACACAATGTTTTTGAAAACATTTGGGACGAAATAAAAAATACATACGACAAAAATAGACATTAAACAATTGTTGCACTGATGTAAGCAAAGAGAAAACAGGTAACTATTCCGCAAATTTCAACTAATTTTTGCATAATAAAGCCAAAACTATCCACAGTGATGAACTTTTTTTAATTTTTTTCAATAGGATTCAGTATTATTTCGCAAGAAGAACGAAGGATTGAACAGCATTCCGGTAAGCAATGTGTTAATTTGGCTAATGACAAATCCTTAACAAATCGCTTTTGACGCTTAATAATGCAAATATATGACGTATGCACATTATTGCCATATGAAAGCTGTTTGTAGCGCCGCTATCCCTGGGCCGGACCGACGCTTGTTAGTCTATAAAAGCAGTGAAAAATTGCGCAAGTGCGAGTCCGACTCGCGCATGAAGGGTTCCGTACCATAATCTATAACAAGTTTGTTGTATGGGAGCCCCCCTTAAATATTTATTTTATTTTGTTTTTAGTATTTGTTGTTATAGCGGCAATAGAAATACATCAACTGTGAAAATTTCAACTGTCTAGCTATCACCGTTCTTGAGATACAGCCTGGTGACAGACGGACGGACGGACGGACAGCGAAGTCTCAGTAATAGGGTCCCGTTTTTACCCTTTGGGTACGGAACCCTAAAAATGACAACTCACCTCTTTAGCTAGTTCATCACAATACTCAATGTCCAGTTCATGTAGAGTTTCTATGTGTTCATTCACGAACGCAATCGGCACTAGAATCATGTGCTTCTTCCCCTGTTTGGAGTAAGCCTGTAACAATATTAAAAATATGGTTATCACACTAATATGATAAAGGCGAAAGTTCGTATTTATTTATTTAAACTTTATTGCACAAAACAAAAGTCAGTACAAATGGCGGACTTAATGCCAAATGACATTCTCTACCAGTCAACCATAGGGCCAAACAGAAATACTAGAAGTGGGTGCAAATCAGAAATCTGATGGTACAGAGAGGATCTAGAGTACAAGTAAATACAAAATATTATATTACTGTTTATACAAAAATACATACACGTAAAGCCTGACCAGAAATATATGAGGATGCGCCATGTTGCGGAATTTCACTGGAACGAATTTCTTACACTGGCAATGATTTATGATGGTTTGTCAAAAATGTCAATGTCATTCGTGGTGGTTTGTTAAAAAGACAAATAATTAATAATATTCAAAGAAAATGCCGAAAACCATTCACAGTCGTGAACGTAATATTATAAATAAACTGTACACGTGTTTACTACACGAAAAAGTGGCAGGAAAAGAGTGCATTCGATCAAATGATATTACGAGGTTACCATAGGGACATGACAGGTATTTAAACTAATGTCATTATAGTGCGGTTGCGATTGGTTGCAAAATTGTTGCCATATAAATCTTATAAATAGCGCCCTCTTGACAATCCTCATATATTTCTGGTCAGGCTTTATATGTAAATACATGTACGTTGTATGTTTGTTACCACTGACCAATTTTGGACTTCATCAGCTTTCATTATAAAAAATACCTTCTTTTTACTCCTTAATTGAGTAAAAACTTAAAAAGTATCCTATAACCATACGCGGTGACCCGTAAACCAAAAAATATCGAAATCGGTGCAGCGAAAGGAAGGGCAAAGATTTGAAGAAGATTTTATAATATGATAGACTACGTCTCGTCCTCGAAAGACTCTTTTCATACTTGAATGTCCTTGTACTAAAATTTATTACGTTAAAATCAGTATAGCCGCTTTAGCGAGATGGAGGAAACAAAGATTTATTTTATCAACACACTTGCTCGTAAATAAAGGGTTTACATGCTAGAAAACCGGGCGGGAAGTCGCATATTACGCCCTAGGGCGGTAAGTAATTTTTCATCACACTTGCTCGTAAATAAAAGGGTTTACATGCTAGAAAACCGGGCGGTAAGCCGTATATTAGGCCCTAGGGCGGTAAGTAATTTTGGTATTGACTACTATTTATTACTTTTGTTTCATTTCCTCAAATGCGTGATGAAAAACGTCGTACGTGACTCTGGTGGTAAAGGAATTCCAAACTCGTGTCATTAAAGTTCTAATAGACACTCGTTTGTAATTCCTCGTTTACCACCCTTGTTACGTAATGTACTATTACCAAGAGATGGCGTTCTAAGGCTGACGCCGCGCAAAACAAATCCTGTATCACGCTGTTACACGCTGCATAGTGCAGTATATTTGTGCAAATTTAGATATTTTCCCAATTATAGTAATTTACCTTGATAGCATCGTCTGTATAGGGCTCCAACCAGGGCAGCGGTCCGACCTTAAAAAAAGGAGAAAATATATTTATTTTAGGATTTTTGCAGAAACTCATTCAGTTGCTCTCGGAAATACAATTTCCTTTCGTTGAAGGCGGTTATTGCAGTGATAAAGAAAAAGATAGAAAAAATGTATAAGAATCCAAATTTGTATGAAATCCAAGGGTGGCTCGAACTAAATTATTGCACATTTTTTAAATTATTATTTCTCAAACATGCAATGAAATATCGTCATAACGTGCGTTAAAACAGGCTTCGAAGTGTCACGTTTCGGGCGGAGAACTGTAAAGGAATTTCATACAAAATTGAAGGCCTAGGCCAGGAAGTATTTTTTTTTTTAAACATGGCGTCTGTGTTCAATAATGGTCTAAACAGCTGAATTATTATTTTAATGAATGGTGTTTTTTTTTTATTTCTCTGCATGTGTTTAAGAAAAGCGCTATACATGCCTTAGCCGTGGAAAGGGCTCGCAGGCTTCGTATCACTATCCGTCTATACCTACTCACCCGGCAAGCGCTTCTTGCCGGCGTCTGCAGTAATGTACTATTTCTCTATGATCAAACATGTTTCTTAACATAATTATTATTGATGCTACTACTTAGAACAGTGCTATAGGGATTTAATTGTATACATTTGAAACCTACAGTTTGAATTTTTCATTATTAAATGTATGTTTCAAAAACTACTCGAAATTGACAAAATTCACGCGGCAATTAGTTTCTTTAACTTATTTTTGACTGCACGCAAGAACTCACGGAAAAGTATTATTCACTTCAAGAAGTTGGTTGAAATTATCAATTTATTTGCCATGATATAAAACCAAAAATATTTTAAAGTAACAAGGCCTCTTATCTGTTGTATCAAAATCAAGACTTTTCTTCTGTAAATAGGCCACAAGGGCACTTTCATATGTCTGAATCTGAATCTACCGGCATTTCACAAGAGGAGACCGCTGTTGAGAAGAAAGTCGAAAGAACCTCAACAGTTTTTTTTTTTTTTGTATATTATATTTAAAAACTATTACAATTATATTATCACTAGGTAATTGATATGTGTTTCTGAGCAGAAGTGAAAAGGTTACGTTTACGATTGAGTTCTTATCTCACCACCTACTATTTTCTGCTTAATTTTGTTTTCTCCGCTACCCAAAGGTTGTCTAGAAGATCGCTCTTTAGCGATAAGACCACCTATTGTCTACCATTGTTTAATTTAAGATTTCTCATGTAATATTTTTCTTGTTGGTGTGCAATAAAGTATTGTTGTATTGTATGATTATTTCATACAATTCATTCGATCGACGAGTTATATGAGCTTCCCATTCAGTAATTTAATACTATAAATAACTTGTAGAATTAGATATATGTAAATATTATAAATAACCACTTCAGCTAGTCAAATGTATTAAAATAAGAGAAATAATAAATCCGGCCGCAATTTTATTTTTTGGCCACTTGGTCGAACTTCTCTTTTAATAACTAAGCATCGGGAATATGAGATAGCCTCTAATAAACTAATTCATCTTCTTTACAACGCCAACTATAAATGTTAAAGAAAGCATCAAGTCATTATCAACAATTATTATTACTTGTCCTCCTGATTTATACATTGCCATCTAATTTACTAACTCAGCCACGAAATTTGTAACTCATCATCATTTTTCGTTTTACAGCTTCAATACAAGCTCCTCAAAAATTATATATTCGAGCTTCAATAGACAGCATCATATATTATAACTTAACATCTAAAATAATACTTCATATTCTTTTATCATGAAAATAGCCACTGTAGGAACGATTTGGCGCGAGTGCGCGCCATGACAGCCACGGCCATTTGCACCAATCAGAGAGCGCCATTCGATTCTTGTACCGAACGACCCGCCATGTTTGTTTATTGTCATTCGTTCGTTCATATTGCGATAGGTGCATGTGTAATTAATTAAAGTTTTCGAAAACTAATTATCCTCGCACTGCACACTAAGGTCCGACTCGGCCGGGTTAGGTTAGGTTAGTTTTTTTTTTTATATTCAGTAAAACAGTTTTGCAAATACCTTTAAATAGTATATTGAATTCGGCGCTGCTAGTACCTACTTCAAAAAAAAAAAAAAAGCTTTCTAAGGCAGGTCCGACTTGGCTTAGGTTAGGTACGACGACGAGCGAAGCGAGGAGGAGTGTTAGGTTGAACTGCGACCCTAACCTAAAATGACATTTAAGTATTTTGTTTTGTTCCCTCCTCAATACTTCATATGTAATAATAGTGGCTTTAATATACTATTTGATGACAATTTTAGGTAAATTTTACGATCGATTAATGTAGGATGACTTACATTTTAAACATACTAAGTTATAAAATTAGAAGCTAATAGAGTTACTATTTTGGTGTCATATAATAATATTTTAGAAGTTTGCTATTTGAATGCATGCCTCAAATTTAGATGCTAAAAAATAATCACCATGCTAAGTTACAATTACAGTGGCTTACAAAGAAGATAACTAGTGGCTGAGATATTATTATTCAGACGCGCGTTGGTTGCGGCTGACTTAGTAATTTAGAAGGTAACTTATATTTTCTGAAGCGAATAATGCTATTAAAAAGAAGCTTGTTTAATTAGTACCCTTAAAATAATATCGCACGAATTTAGTATCGCAATTAATAATGTGGATAATGTAGACAATGTGATAACCATAAATTAAATGAAATTAAATTTAATTAATTTGTAGAATAAGTAAGACCTATGCTTAAAATTGTTGACATGTAACTTGGTGTTACCAATAAAGAATTTGTATTTGTATTTTATTTTATTTATAAAGAATTTGTATTTTGACGACGCGTTTGGCTCGGTTGGTAGACACCTGCCTACTGAGTCGGCGGTCCCGGGTTCGAATCCCGGCCGGGGCAAATATTTGTGCAAAATATTTGTTCTTGGGTCATGGATGTTATCTATATGTATTTATATATTATGTATATCGTCGTCTAGTACCCATAGTACAAGCTTTGCTTAGTTTGGGACTAGGTCGATTTGTGTATGATTGTCCCTTAATATTTATTTATTTATTATTATTTATTTATTTGTTTTGTATTATTACCTTAGACTGCCAAACCAGTCGGTGCGGGTTAGGAGTGTGCAGTTTCGCCATCGTGAGCGACACTGTAGCTGCTACTTCATGCGGGTAAGTATCGCCGCGTGAGACTGCCTGTGAAATAAATAGTAGTATTATAGTGTAAAAAGCATTTAATTTATTCAAAAAGTGGATACAATACAAATAAGTAGGTACAATGAATTGTCATAAAAAATAAAATTCAGTCGATGTGTGGGAGGGCAGCACCGTCGTCGAATCCCAGCCATTTCACTAATGGCTTGAACCTGTAACGTGTGTGTGTAGTATTATAGTACTTTATGCGATCGTTGCATAATGATGGTTCTTAAAGTGGAGTTCCGCGTGGCTTGCCGAGTGGCCTAAGTAAGGTACGAGATTTTAAGACCTACATAATTGTGTAACTATTGCATAAAATACTTTTTATACGAGCAAAACGCAGAAAAACTTCAATGTCTAGCTTTCTATCTCAATTGCTCAAATGTTAACTGAAAGAAATCCCTCATAGGGATAAGTTCGCCCTTGTACATATGTATTGTTTTTAATTTTGTCAATATTGTTTTATGTGCAATAAAGTGTTTACATACATACACACATAAAAACGATCACTATGATTTTTTTTTAAATTTTGATGTAACCTTTTTCATTCATCTCAAACTGGTCAGTTGAAATAAAATGTCAGTTAAAAATTTGCGTGATGGTCATGGCGGGTGCCTCGTGATTGGTTAATGTTTATGACAAGTAATTTCATCCAAATCAAGGAACAGTAGAGTGTTTTTTTGTCCCACTGCTGGGCAAAGGCCTCCCCTATCTTGCGCCACACGTCTCTATTGGCTGCATGCAAAGTATTTTATATCCCACTTTATATTGAGGGTGTTTTAGATTTTAATTTTAATTCATGTCATGAAATGAAGACACAAAGTTTTACGGCACACACATCACTTTCCTGGCCGCAAGCCAGGAAAGTAAGTATGAAAACCCATTATTACCTTCAACGGTAGACTGTGAGCCGTGAACAAAATAAGCACGTCGTCTCGTATTTTTGGCTCAAACTTGGCCAATTTCTCCTTTATCCTTTCAGCGAACACTTCTGCTAAGAGAGGGTGCGTCGCCCACCGCTCGATCATACTGAACTGTATGTTTTTCGGGATCGATCTGAAAACATTACAAAACTAATGTTATAGAACAATACCAAACAATACTAGTATTGTAGGTACTCTTTATTGCACGCGTCATAAAAAATAAAGGAGAAATACAACGAAATATAACAACTAGAGGTAAAAATAAAATAAAAAAACAAAAATACATATAATACATGCATATATTCAACCAAAAGATAATAGGACCATTTGAATAAAATACGAATTATGAGAAGGATAGATAAGGCTATTTCAGGTGAGCTGGATATTTATCTATACTGTTATAAAACTTATAAAATATTATTCTTTTATTGAAAATTCGTTTTCATGGAAAGAGGTCACGATTTCAGGAAAAATCTTAATATCGTGACGCACGATCGTCATTTGTTTTTTTATGGCCGCGCGGCAACCTGGCGCCATCTGTTTTCATAATTTCCTTTGTCCTCGCATCAGTGACATTCACTGACTTTCAACGTCAGTTACAAAAATTTGTCGCTGCCAGTAAAATATATTAGTAACACTAAAATCTTCTTTAAAAGGCTAAAGCTTCTTTTAAAGTTTACGCAGTAGCTAGAGAGTAAGGTCACTGTTAACTTGTGGCAAAGGTAATAATAATAAATCCCGCTTTGCTTGTTGAACACCATTACCTGTCTTTATAGAAGTCGGCTATCGCGTTTAAGCTGGATCCTGTTGTGGCACAGCTGTATTGTGGGTATTGGGAGAAGATTATGGCTCGTTCTACACCGTCCCTGAAAAACAGGTTATTTAATAAATGTATGAAACATGTAATGTCTAATTTTTAGGGTTCCGTACCCAAAGGGTAAAAACGGGACCCTATTACTGAGACTTCGCTGTCCGTCCGTCTGTCACCAGGCTGTATCTCAACAACGGTGATAGTGACAGTTGAAATTTTCACAGATGATGTATTTAAAACTACTAAGAATAACAAATACTAAGAATAAAATAAAATAAATATTTAAGGGGGGCTCCGATACAACAAACTTGTTATTATGGTACGGAACCCTTCATGCGCGAGTCGGAGTCGCACTTGCCCATTTTTTTTAATGTGGGTACACGCCACAATTTTTATATTAAACCTTTGATACAAAGATCAAAGCTTAAAGAAAAATTGAAATGCGTAACCTGGTGGAACAGTATTCACATAGAGGTCGCTAAGGTGTAAAGCCTTTCAAAATAAACAATGCAAATTGAAACACAAAGCATAAGGAAAAATTCGAAAAATTGCTTGGGCGTAAGGGTAGCGAAGTGGTTAACGCGCTGGACCGGCAATCCAGAGCTACCGGGTTCGATTCCCGGTCTCTTCTCTTTGATCTTTGTATCAATGGTTTAGGTTATTTAATATCCATGTTTAATACACATTATCCACACAAACATTATAAAGGCGAAAGTTTGTGACTGTGTTTGTACGTTGTTACGGCTACTTTTTATCCCGAAAAAATTTAGTGTTCCCGCGGGATGAGCGGGTAGCATTGCGCGGCGCAGCTAGTAAAAATAAAACGGGCCAAGTGCGAGTCGCACTCACACATGGAGGGTTCCGTACCATCAAATAAAATGGTACGGAATGTATGGCGCCAGAGATGGCGCTCATGGGTAAATACCCGATGGGTGCCGGGTAAATACCCAATCTACTACTACTACTGCCCGGTAGATTGGGTATTTACCCGGTATTTATCGGGTATTTACCCATGAGCGCCCATCTCTAGGCGCCGCATACAAATAAGGTGCAAAGTTAACGGAACCGATCACGTTCGTTGTATGGGAGCCCGACTTAAGTTTATTTTATTCTGCTTTTAGTATTTGTTGTTATAGCGGCAACAGAAATACATCATCTGTGAAAATTTCAACTGTCTAGCTATCACGGTTCATGAGATACAAACCGGTGACAAATAGATAGACAGACAGACAGACAGACAGACGGACAGTGGAGTAAGGTCCCGTATATACCCTTAGGGCAGCGTTTCTTAAGCTTTTTTGTCCACGGACCCCTTAGGAAATCAAGCACACTTTTAAGGACCCCCTTAATAAAAAAAGCAGCAATAAATAGCACGGCGTGCGTAGCGATTACGAGACTTGGTGGCATTTATTTATGACTGTTAAATAGTCCATAGATAAGGCTGCGGACCCCCATACATATGCTCGGCGGACCACAGGTTAAAAAACACTGCCTTAGGGTATGGAACTATTACAGAGTTCTAAGCTAACAAGCATTCAAAAATAGAATTGAGAGCCTGTTTTTTGAAGTCGGTTGAAAAGTTTGTATAGCCTGTACTTACTTCTCTAGTTGGCTGAAGGTATCCGCGGTGAAGGGGGGCACGTATCTGAACGCCACGTAATGTTTGTGTGGGCCGGTCTCTGGAGACACCTTGTCTAATGTCTTCGTTAGGAGTTCACCTGAAATTAAGCAAATGAGATTTTAAATTAAACCATTCATACAAATATCCAAGAAAAATTGCGTAATGTGGGTACACCACAATTTTTTGATGGATAGGTCATCGTTCCGCCCGCTTTTATCTTTGTATCAATAGCATAATATAAAAAATATTATGGTGTGTACCCACATTAAAAAAATAATGAGACATTACATGTTTCATCACTTCAAGACTCGTAAGTATAAAACAAAGTCGCTTCCTGTCAGTCTGTCCCTATGTATGCTTAGATCTTTAAAAAACGGATTTTGGTGCGTGTTTTTTAATAGATAGAGTGATTCAAGAGGACGGTTTATATGTATAATTTATCAACATTGCACCCGTGCGAAGCCGGGGCGGCCCGCTAGTAAATTTATATATAAAACTCTCTCCATTGCTCATTCACTGCTGTAAAATATAGACACATAGAGGTTGCTAAGGTGTAAAACCTTTCAAATAAACAATGCAAACATCCAAACACAAAGCATAAGGAAAAATTAGAAAGTTTGTTTGGCGTTAGTGGTGGTAAGGTTAACACGTTGGACCAGAAATTCTGAGGTACCGGGTTCGATTCCCGGTCCTATCTGCCATGTCATGCATTTAAATTTTTCTTTACGCTTTGATATTCATTTACGCATTCATAATGGTAAATTTTTCATAGTTTTTACCTTGTTTGTTAGTCCATTTGAGTATAGGTGAGCCGCCCCCAATTTCGCTGTACTTCTTTTGCACCTCTGCCGTCCGCCGGCTTGCGATCCACGGCCCTAGCCTGCTCTGCACGGGCAGTTGGATCATGTCCCGGTCTGTCATGATTCGCAGCAGGTAGCCACCGACCTGGAAAATTTAGTATGAATATCTATAGTAGGTTCACTATTGTCTTGCAGAAACTTTGTTGACATATAGTTGTTTTGCATAATGCTACTTGGCAGAAGTAACGTTTGGCAGAGCACCTTGCGCATAATATGCTATGGCATACTTCATTTTGCAGATTTTTAAAATTCTGAAACTAATGTTGATGACCGTAACAGTCTTCCAAAGGAATAGTAATTTCGCAGATATTTTTATTGCATCATATTTAGGCGGCATAAAGTTATTAAGCCTCACTGTTGTGGTCGCAGTTCTAACCCAACTTAACCTACTTTACTGGTAGCAAATCGTTTCTGGCGCTTCGCCGACCGCTGCCGCGGCACGCTCACTTCACTCGCTCGGCTCGCGCGCTGTTGTGGTTGCAGTTCTAACCTAACCTAGCAGCCCATTCATCTAGTTTACTGCTAGCAGTTTGTTTCCGTTCTGACGCTTCGCCGTCCGCTAGCGTGGCACGCTTGCTTCGCTCAGTTGGCTCGCACGCGGTTGTGATCGCAGTTCTAACCTAACCTAACCTACTTTCTGGGAGCCGTTCATCTTCGTAGGATGTCGCAGTTCTAACCTAACCTTATTTTCTGCAGCACAAAAATCATTATGCTACAGGACTATTATGATACATAAAAATATGCTAAAAAAAATCGGCAAAAGTAATCTTCTACTAAATAATATGCTGCAAAATGTATTGTATGCCTAGTAACAGTAATGTAAATATACCTTTATGCAAAATTACCATTCAACCACAGAATAGATAATAGATTCAACTAAAAGTATTTCTGCAAAACATGTTACAGCTGCGGCAAACTTTTAGAGCATAAGCTTGACTGCGCAGTAGCCGATTTACGTACAAACGTACATGCGCAGATCCGCCATTCTTGTTCTAAAAGTTTGCTGGCAACTATATACGAAGTGTATTTCTGATTAATATTATTCTGCCAGATGAGGGTAACCTTCTATAGTACTTAAAATAAGACCTCGCAAGCTTGTTTCGAAATGGTTGAAATTTCAATGTATCTTTTCAACTTAATTTCTAGTCTAGCCAAGAACAGCCAAAAAGCGTCTGGACATCCAAAACATCTCAAACAGATATGCTTTGCACGCTCGGTCCATTATTTTCTACCTTATAGATCTTTGATCCAGTTTCCAGTAAACTATTAATCAAGACGTAGGACAAGATATCTATTTGCATACTGGCGGATAATTTTTTTGTTTTTTGAGGCAGCATCTCCAAGCTAGCATAGGTATAATAATGCAGATATTATATAGGTGACTGTACCTGATCTGTAGTCTCTGGACCGCCCATGTTCAACATTACTATGGCAGTCTTTGGCTTCACACTTGTAGACATCCTCCTTGCTAGCATTGTGCTTTTGCCTGTAAAAGACGGAAATATCTTATGTTTCTTTTTTATATTGGTTCTACATAGTGGCTCCGCTAAGCCTGGTGGCAAGCAAAAAGTGGAGGCCCCGTTGCAATAGCAACTGACAGGAAACCAAACGGTGCCAGCTCGAGAGATGCTTCTTCACGCTTCATTTGGAGGGTCCCATGTTGTAAAGGAGGAAACACATGCGCCAGCGAAGAGTTCCACTTTTTAATAGTTTTTTTAAGAGCTCAAAAATGTATTAAAATAGGTTCGAGAGGAGCAAATATATAATTTTTTTATAAATAGAATTTTAAACTAAATCACATGTAACTATGTAGATAGATTTGTGAAGAAAAAAGTCAGTAAGTATTGCAATACAGCAAGGTATGGCAGCATTATCTTTAGGTTATCTGATATGTATTTATTTTACTTTAATATTGTTTTACAATGTTTTATGTTGATCTTGAATTTCCTCCCCATATTGTGTTTGCTGAGGTGTAGACAATAAACGTATGGAATTTTAAATGCTTTTCATCTCATGCAAGGCAGTGCCAACAGCATTACAGTGTTATATGAAATGGAAAAATAAAAATTAAATTAAGACTCAGTTATAGATAAGTTTGAAGGATATAAAGGGGTTAACTGGTTTGGATATAAATATTCATCATCATCTCAGCCATACTGCTGAACATAGGCCTCCCCTTTGGACTTCCATATATACCGGTTGGAAGCGACCTGCATCCAGCGCCTTCCTTATAAATATTATTTAGTGTATAATAAATGAATAATATTCATTACATAAATACGTAAGACCGGCCTTTTCGCTAATACTAATCGGTTCAAAAATTCCTCACATTTTATCTGATTAATTTTTGAATTACAAATCATGTTTACATAAGGTAACGTGGAAACTAAATGCCAATTTTATTATAATACGACTAAAAATCGGTTCTTCTACTTACAAATTGCCGTAATCATCTCGTTATCTTGTG
The DNA here is from genome assembly GCA_905147355.2 of Apotomis turbidana. Lineage (NCBI taxonomy): Eukaryota > Metazoa > Arthropoda > Insecta > Lepidoptera > Tortricidae > Apotomis > Apotomis turbidana. The sequence goes on along the minus strand of LR990305.1, from coordinate 6,850,573 downwards.
ATCGCCGACTCCAGTAATATTTATATTTTTACGCTAATTAACTAATGGATTAAATTTCCCAACTAATATCCCATTGATAATTTATTAGTTCACGACGTCAACTGCTGATTTTCATTAATAAATAAACAGTATTTGTAATAATTTAGCATTACGCTGGAAAAATCTAAATTGAATTGAATGATAGAATGAATGAAATGGAACGAATGGTTGAAACTACATTGTCATTGTGACATTTATTGTTAACAATTTTAAATATTATTTAATGAAATTAACAAAAATAATTCCAGTAAATACGTTTATAACATTTTATTTTTAGCCGCTTGCACTACATAAAATTCAATTAAATTCTACCTAACTATCATTTTAGTATGGCAATCATATAAAGGGCCTTCATTTATACCATTCTTCCATTCACTCGTGCAATACAATATTTATGACAGTCGACGTCAAAGTATTATTTTTGTGATTGTGAAGTGAAAGCTAATAAAAGTGATCATTAGTTTTTCATTTCCATTAATAATCTTCATTTTAATCTAATAATAATGTCCTGCCGCAACGCTTCTCACGCTGGAAGTTGGTATACGGAGAATGGTATGATACATTTCTGTATTTAATATATTGTATAGAGGTCGTAGCAAATAGTAGCTAAACAAAGATATACTGTGAAATGTTTAGTCGATTTGCTTTTATAGAACGTGTTTTATTCAGCTGGTTTTGAAGCGCAGGTTGTTTGGTTCTCTTTAAAATTTTGTACAGTTCTTTTTTGTGAATGACTACGTAAGTCAAAGGTTCGTTGACCTTTTGTGGGAATCGTCCTTTTGTCTCTTTGTTCCACAATGGGATAACTGTTCGATTTCAATTGTGATAATGTGAAATGTATTTTTATTAGTCATCGATATTAATAGCTACCCACATAGAATCTGTAAACGTAATCATAACGATAATTAAAAGTATTATTTATATAAGCTTGACTTCCGTTTCGATTTTCGTTCAGAAAATTTTTCATCGATTATTGTTTAGTGATCTTATGCAGTGTACAACTTTTTATTGTTTAAATATGGTTTAGATAAATATGTCAAATTGCAACTGCTAAAATAAATGTAATGCTAATATTACATGTATTTTAGCAGTTGCAATTTAACATATTATGTACGAGTATTGTACGGACAATATTTCCGAACGAGCCGGAAACAGCGGTTGCCATGACACTTTTTAAACGAGCGTCAAACGTCAATGTCTCGTAAACAAACGACCATTACACTCCCTTTTTTAAATAATTTTGCTTAAAAATGTCTGATAAATCAAAAACTGTGCCATCGACGGCTTCTAAACCGTTCAAAAGCCGCCCGTCGACCGTTGGACCGCCGTCAACGACGCGACGCGTGCCGTCAACCATAGCGAAAGATCGGAACACTCGTCCTACGAAGGTGAATAAAAACGCTACAATTACTAGCGAGGCCGATTTAACTTTGAGATCTGAGATTGTTCTGCCTGATTATGAGACGGAAAACAAGCAAGTGGCATACGGGAAGTTCCTTAGATCGATGCTGGAGGATTGTTTATTGGATGAGAAGATAGAACGCGAAGAAACAGAGATTGATAAAGACATGGCGTTACTTGCGGATAGGTTTCAGAAAACTATGGCGCAGTTGGATAAGACCAATCGTCGGCTGAAGGATATATCGTTTGTTGTGGAACAGGAGAGGTGAGTTATTTACAAAATATTCTATGAAGCAATATTAAAAGGAGCAGAAGGGGAAAGGAGGTTGGTGGTGGTTGCTCAAATCATTATCCACATCCAAAAAGTTCATAAAGATGGCTACTTTCTGGAGGAGAAAACAGATGAGAATGAACCTCGATTTGTATAACCCGGTCTTGTTAAGTTTGGATGTCATTTGTACCTGACACCCTAGTCACAAAACAGATACGTACGAATAGACATGTCAAGTGGATGGCACTCCCGCTCGCACTGGTCCGAGATATTGTGTCCGTGAGCAATGTATATGTGTGCCTTTGCTCGAGCGCGCTTGTATGTAGATTGATTTCTGTACCTATCTGTTTTGTGCCCTAGTTACCAGGTGAAAACTTAAACTGTTAGTAATGGAAAAGGAGCAGTAATATATCCTCTTAATATCAGCAATAAGAGGTTCTAAATAGGCCATATTTTTTTGCTATTTTTTTTTTATGGGACAATCATACAAAAATCGACCTAGTCTCAAACTAAGCTAAGCTTGTACTATGGGTACTAGATGACGATATACATAATATATGTATAAATACATATATAGATAACATCCATGACCCAAGAACATATATTCTTCATCACTCAAATATTTGCCCCGGCTGGTATTCAAACCCGGGACTGCCGGCTCAGTAAGCAGGTGTCTGCAGACTGCACCAACCGTGTCGTCAAATGTCATTTGTGGCAGGCCATTATGTGCATCGTCCTCATCCTCTAGTGTAGGGCAACAGAAGGGCGGCCATTGTTTCCACATATAACAGTAAAACATGGCCCATTTAGAAGCCCCTTTAAGGAAACCGTTGTCATATAAAGATTATTACTCTGATGAAAGTCAATAATTATGTATAGGATTTAGTTGCATTGGAGTATACTTTTGAACACTAGTATTTTAAAGTGAAACGTGTGTATGTTTGTTACTTTTTTACACTAAAGAACAGGATGGATTTCCCCGAAATTTTAAACAGATGGTTTATACCCTAACTTGACAGATATTCATTTTATATTCATTTTATTGAAAACATGGGTCCCGTAGAATAGTGTATATGATTTTAGTGTATACGATAGTATCTCTGGTTGTCTTGTCATTATGATGACATATAGATATTAGCAAGATGTCCGTAGTCTTTAATATTTTTATTGTTTGATATCTCACCGTCTAGACCTTAATACTACTAGGGTAAATTAGCAAATTATTTTAAATAATTATGCCCCATTCAATTTCCAGGTTAGTAGAACTAAGAAGCCACGACAACTCTAAAATCTTCGAAGCCACAGCCAACAGCAACACAAGTAACATCCTCCACGACCTATCCACTACCGAGCAAGCCCATCTAGACAAGCTCACTACAAAAAATGTTGATTTCGGTTATGACAAGAACAGCGGTTACAAACAGCTTCTAGACGCTGTCAACGATGCTATCGGAGGACTAGAAGACATAAAGAAACATTCTAATCTAGATATGAACAAGTTTAAAGAGTATGAAACGTCTAAAACTATGATGGAGCAGATGGAATTAAGCAAAATGGACCTGGATACATTGAAGTCGGAGTTTGAGGTTAAGTTTCCGAAGTTTAGTGAGAAGCTGCTGAAGGAGGCGTCGGAGAAGTTTGCCAAGATGGTTGAGGATGAGGAGGAATGAGAAGTAGTTATCAACTTTTTGTTGTTTATGAGTGTATTCGTTAATTATGTTTTCTTGACACTATTAGGTACACACATATGGGTTGATGTGTCATTCTCAATAGCGATTCCCGATTTGTATGCGAAATGTTTTCGAGAACATTCCTTCCCCATACAAATTTGTCTATCCTTCAAGTTTGTCTATCTTCTTCTCGTACTCACTCAATTGCTCAAAGGGCACAACAATACTTTATTGCACACCAATAAAAGTTTACAAACGTAAACTAGACAAATACAGTTTATAAATAACGGTAGACAACAGGCGGTCTTATCGCTAAAAAGCGATCTCTTCTATCGCTAGAAAGCGAAATTGATGAAAAATTTAACTTAATATAGAGTAGGTGCAGCAAAAGGCGAAGGGAGCACATAATTAGATACTAACAGAAAACAAGTACGCATATGGGTAAATATACACATACATAAATAGATATACATAAACTTACATATACAATAATACAATAAAGTGTTTACTTACTTACAAATCGGGAAAAGTTCTCGAGATCGACACATCTCTATATGTAAAGGTTATTTTTGACTTGTCTAAATTGTAAACAACTTTGGTTAATGTAAATGAGATAAATATGGATGGATTCCTTTATGTATGATATTATGAAATCGTCGGGGATAGTGCAATACCGCGTAAGTAACAAGTGTAGATACGAATCAATATTTTGCAAATGCTAATTATTTTTTTGAAATGAGAACTTTATCGACAGTTGTTATTCACGCGGTATTGCACTATCCCCGACGAAATGTATCTAGAGGCGAAAGAATTTAGGAGAAATTTGCTCACACTTTTTATGTTGTGGTGTCAGCAATCCTCAAATTGCCAAACAGGTATGCTTATATTATTGAAAAATATATGTATAAGATTTGTATTTTGTGTAGCAAGTAATTTTGCTTTTGAGAAATGCAATTAAACCCGTAATGAGCAATATAAAACGTACAGTGCAAAATAATGGCCTTTACCAAAATGTAATCTTGTATGTCTGTATTTTTATATGAATGTAAATTATATGAATTTGTTGTAATATACTTGTTTTATTGAATACCTTAAAATAGTTAAAATACGATCAGCATGTATAAACCAAAATAGATGGTAGGTATACTTACACTACTACTAGGGAGGTTATGCTATTTCTATGAAGACTGGTCATTATTTATCCAAAAATCTTACAGCGCGATCCAGGATTTGTCTAAGCACGCGCCGCCAGCCTGGCGCACAGCGTCATCTGTTAGTTAAATTTTCCTCTTCATCTTGCCGAAACGACTGGACAGATTTTAACCAATTTTGGTACAGGGATAGCTGGATATCCAAATATGATTCATCATCATAGACATAGGCCTCCCCCAGAGAACGCCACCATGACCGGTCCTGCGCCTCCCGCATCCAGCGGACTCCAGCGACCTTCACCAGGCCATCAGTCCACTTTGTGGGGGGCCTACCCACGCTGCGTCGTCCGGTGCGTGGTCGCCACTCATGAACTCGATGGCCCCAGCGGCCGTCGGTTTTACGAGCGATGTGTCCTGCCGATTGCCACCTTTTGCTATCCTTCGGGCTATGTCGGTTTCTCTGGTTCTACTACGGATCTCTTAATATGATTACGGGATACTTTTTAATCGACTATGAAGAAAAAAGTGTTATAAATATGACACGTTTGCGGTCTTAGCCACGGGCGGTGCGGCAAGCATGCCACGGACACCGCGCGACCCGTCCGCATGCTTCATATATTTCTGTATGATTTTGGATTTGCTGTTCACCGCTGGCTGCGCAAAGCCGTGACTGGGCCGTTACGCGGGATCCATGTATGCCATGATGATGACATGTATGGGGGCCGGGGATGACTAAATAATTATAAATATTAAGGGACAATAGTTAGGAAACCCGCTACATAGGACATCGCTGACGCTGCACGCACCGCGGCCGGCACGAGGAGCTGCCTCAGCACATCGTGACGCCAATTCTCATGTTTACTTTATAAATGCATTTTTAGATTGCCTCACTTTTGTTTCATACTTCGAACGATTGTCATATATTCTTTGTGCGTAATTTCTGTATTAATTAATTCATTAAATTAATTTTTAAGCATTACGGTTTTTTTCGAGCCTCCTGCTGCCGCATTCGTAATTCAATCTTCCCAAACAAAGCTTGTATCATGGGTACAAGACGACGGCATACATAAAAATAATAATAACAATAACTACATATATAGATAACAACCCAGGAACAAATATTCGAGTTCATCACACAAGTATTTGCCCTGGCCGGGATTCGAACCCAGGACCGCCGGCTCTGTCGTCTAGGATCTTCCACTATCGACAGCCCGTCGTCGCTTGTCAATGTCCATCATCTTGCTCCATTAGGCTAATATGTAATCATTTAATTTTATTTATTTGGGGCATCAACAGCAATACAACAAAATCCAGTAAAATATGTCCACAAAAATACAAATAGAACTAGTAACAATATAAATTAAACAAACATTATGGTATATACTCGATCAGGCTCGAGGAGGCGCATGTGTGCTTGTGCCGTGTGTGTCTGAGTGTATATGGCAAAGGGATATTAAATGAACTATTAAATTATCATTAAATAACCGAATACGATTCTTCAAAGTCGATTTGGTACAGTCAAATAAGTCAGTAAATAACCATAATTAATGGACTGACTGGTGTTGAATTCTACAGCGTACTGTAGTTATATGAATAAAAAAATTTTTAACAAAAAAAAGAACCGACTTCAGTAAAACTAAAAATCCAAAAATAACCCGTTCAAGTACAGATTACATTTGACTCACCCTTTGAAGTCGATCCCAAACCACTGTTATTATATTTATATATTAAAGTTTACGTGAGGTTTGGCACCGACTTCAAAGGGTGAGTCAAATGTAATCTGTACTTGAACGGGTTATTTTTGGATTTTTAGTTTTACTGAAGTCGGTTCTTTTTTTTGTTAAAAATTTTTTTTTTTCGCTTTTTAGTGATTCATATGAAATACTTATGGCGGGGTGATCAGGGAGGTCTTGAAGGAATGCATGTCGTTTTAATTATCTCGCCTAACTCCTAACCGTTAAGGAGTTGTACCTTCCATCATCAGTTCAGCATTGGAAGATGATGACTACCATATGCAAATACTTAAATAGTTTTAGAAAATATATGAAAAATATTATGACTGCCTATGAAATTTCAGGAATTCCTTCGATTCCTCATGGATCTCGTCATCCGATCTTCACCAAAATTTTATGGGACCAACCTTGAGATGTCTCTTCATGAATCTAAAAAGAATTTTCCAAATCGACTCATAAATGACGGAGTTATGAGGTAACAAACATTAAAAAAAAAAAAAAAAACATACAACCGAACTGAGAACCCCCTCCTTTTTTTGAAGTCGGTTAAAAATTAGCTAAATATATCACGAAACAAAGAAAAAAATCCAGAAAATTTTATTTTTTTGGAAATATGTGACTTCAAAGGTACGCAAATTTTACGTTTTTTTAATCCAAAAGAAATTTTGAAAATGTTTTCAGAATCCTCATAATTTTACAAAAAAATAATTGTATGACAACCATGAACTTAAACGCACTTTTCACGGTGAAAATGCCAAATTTCTTAATTTCTCCACACAATTATTGGTACCTAAACCGGCCTGTGACGTCACTAGCCTGGACGCCTTTTGTATGGAGCGATTTTAGCGCTACGTAGGAATGTTGAACTTTGACGGTCATTTCTGACTTTTAGAGCAGTTAAGTGTAGTCAGTCCCATATAGACATTTGATCACAATAAAAAATAGAATCGATTGAAACCTCAAAAAAAATTAGTCAACATGTCTATTACGTATTTCAGGAAGCGAGCTGTCGCGGCAGCTGGACCTCTGGCTGTCGAAAGCGGACCTCACCCATGGGCCGGCTCGAGCCATTATTGCACCGTGAGTCCTACAATTTAGTTCTAATCTATCTATCTATCAGCCACCGACGACCACTGCTGAACAAAGGCCTCCTCCATGACATTGGCGTATACAGGGGGGTGGCCGGGTGGGCCGTGCCCACCCCAGTATGGTCTAGTGCCCACCCCAGGAGTTTGGGTAATCCATAGAAATTCATGACTTCATCTCATAGGCCATGGCCAGCCCCCCCTGAAAAATGCTACGTTTACACGCTTGCCAAGCCTCGGCAAGCCTACAGGACGCAGTTATATGTTAGACTCAGCACGATGTAGTTCCGTCTCACTTTAACATACACTGAAAAAAATACCCAGTGGAGCCTACTGAAATTACAGTAAACGTAACCGTTATTACAGTTAGGTATACTGAAATGTCAGTAGGCCTAACTGTTATTGCAGTAAGTCTTACTGTAATGTCGGTAGGCTCCACTTGATATTTTTTTCAGTGTATGACTGCGTCCTGCACGCTTGCTGAGGCTTGGCAAGCGTGTAAACGTAGCATTAGATTCGCCAATGTCCACAGGGCCTGATTTACCCACAGGCTAATAAGGCTAGAGCCTAGGGCGCAAGGACCAAGGGGGCGGCGGGCGCGGCACTGAGCTTACTAGCTATGACTTACTTACATATTAATCCTCGAATGACGAGGCCACATCGTGATCTGACATCTGACCGTCTGACAACTTAACAGTATCACTGGTCATTTCAAGTAAATTAACGTTAGTGTCCACAAACTATAACATGTTTTTTACCTTTACATGGTATTTAAAAAAAAAAAACCATAGTACCTTCAAATATATGAAAATCAATAGCTGGTGGTCGGTAAACACATACAGGGTGTTTGATACATCGTTTGCCAAATTAAAATGCGGGATAGAAGGGGTCATTTGCTACCCTCTATGGCCCCTAAAAAAACCTAGGCCCACGGATTTTTTTATGGCATTTTTTTTTTGGAAAATCCTAGAGAACGACTTGTTTGAACTTATAAATTACAAAAAGTTTCAGTGCCTAGACCCGACATTTTCGGGAAAAACGTTTTTCAAGATGTGAAAATTCAATGAAACTAAAACTTTGATTACCATTAAAAAAAAGTACAAAAACCATACTCTTGAAATCGTTTAAAACACATCTCTTGTATGTCCATGACTCGCCGCAAAGTGCGATCCCATGCAAACCGCATACATTGTAGAGATGCGCAGAATGTGTCACTAAAGTGAAAAGAGTACACCATCACTAGTGATATTGATATGTGTCTTTAGGTCACCGAGATATGCATCACTCATTTAGCTCAGTAGATCTTCAGTCTATATCGCTCACGCGTGAGTAGAGAACTATACACAATCTAGATTTTAAATGACGAAACGACGAGAAAAACGCAAGAGTCAGCGAGTAATACTGAGGTGATAGATGATATACTGAGCTACTTGAATTGTCAGTGAGCGAATGAGCTAGTCAGCTAAACCTAATGATATAGCTCGTTTGAATCACTCACTCGCGAGCTACACATATCATCTAATCCATTGATTGATGCCCGCTACCCTCTCTCAGAAAACTGTTTTTTTTTTACTTATTTTCGACTGCACGCAATAAAAGTACGAAATACCTATGTTACTAACTAGAACTCACGGAAAAGTATCATTCACTTCAAAAAGTTGATTAAAATTATCAATATATTTGTCATAATATTAAATAAATAAATTTTAAAAGGAATAAGGCCTCTTAACATTTTTAATGAAATAATGAACTTTATTCTGCAAGTAGGCCACAAGGGCACTTTTACATGTCTGAGTCTACCGGCATTTCACAAGAGGAGACCATTGTTGAGAAGAAACGCCAAAAGAAACTCAACAGTCATTTTTTCATGAAGGATAAGTACTTAACTATTACAGTGATATGAACTTAATTATACGTACATTTAAATAAAACAATTTAAACGGATTATATCGCGTATATTAATTATTTGAGCCTCCCTGACGTTTCAGTACCTTTACAGATACCGTTGTCAAAGGTTGACTGAGAAAAACACAATTCAAAAATATCCCAATTTCAATAGAGAAGATGGTTTGTCATTACCACCGGCTTGGGATCCTGTTGTACATCTTATCAAGGATCAAGCAAGACACAAGACTAGAAACCTGGGGCCTCGAACGGTGTAAAACAAATTAGTGTTAAAAGTAGTATATGTAGAGTTTTTGATTAAAAGTAATTCATAGTAATAAATAAGGCAATCTGGGAGTTTTCTTTGGCGGTTCTTTCTCCTTAGTAAGCCTTTAGTGAACCGCTGGTAGATATTTTAAATAAAATAATAAATGCCCTTCTGGCACATGTGTAACTGTCTTTACACATTAGGCCCATCTGGCATGTATGAACACCTTTATTTTAAATTAATATTTGAAAAATGGGTAGTTTGCACAAATAAGGCAATCTGGGAGTTTTCTTTGGCGGTTCTTTCTCCTTAGTAAGCCTTTAGTGAACCGCTGGTAGATATTTTAAATAAAATAATAAATGCCCTTCTGGCACATGTGTAACTGTCTTTACACATTAGGCCCATCTGGCATGTATGAACACCTTTATTTTAAATTAATATTTGAAAAATGGGTAGTTTGCACAAATGTAACTTTGACAGAGAAAAATTGTGTTTTTCTCAGTCAACCTTTGACAACGGTATCTGTAAAGGTACTGAAACGTCAGGGAGGCTCAAATAATTAATATACGCGATATAATCCGTTTAAATTGTTTTATTTAAATGTGTGACAGTCGCGGAAACCGAAGAAAATATTAATTATACGTAGTTCTCGAAGAAAACATATTAAAAGTGTATTCTAAGATATAAATGTGGAAAAGTGTAAGAATAAAATAGAAACCACAAGAAAGTATGACGATATGAGAAAGAACTGTTGACTATAAAAGCGTGTGTCATAAAACTTTTGTATAAATAATGACACAAAGGTAAATTAAGAACGAAAAATTGAATGCGATCCGCTACAATCTAAGCAGGACTCGAACCTGCGACCTCTGCGTTTCCGGCGCATTGCTCTCCCAACTGAGCTATTAGATCGCTACGTCAATCACACCAAGCATAAACATTTCAAACACATATGACGCAGAGGGCGCTCCAGTAGCGTAAAGAATTATGGAATGAAAGATTTGGTGTGATTGACGTAGTCATAAAACTTGTTTACAAATGAAGCGAAAATTGAAAAATTTAATGATTCGGAGAGGATTCGAACCTGCGTTTCGAACGGCTTTCCGGGCCAACACGGGCGTCCTCCCAATTGGACCACCGAATCAGACGTCAGAGCCATTGATTTTTTCAACCAGTTGCTTCGACATGCCTTAGGGTGGCATCGTAGCGGAAACGCAGGTTCGAATCCTGTCCGAATCATTACATTTTTAAATTTTCGCTTCATTTGTAAACATTTAGTTTACGTTGGCAGACGTTACTGCTTTAATAAAAATAAGTCATAAAACTTGTTGACAAAAACGGTTTAATATCTACAGACACGCGGGCTACTCGTACTGCGGGGCCTGCGCAGCCTTCGCCTACAGACAAGTCAGCCCTGTGGTTGTGTGAGTACGACTTTCAAATTCTCCCTCGAACTCGTATGGAGTTCTTTATCAGGGACGGGCAGCAGTACAGCGGCGCGGCAACTTGTCACCTCCAGAGCTCAATACGTGTCGCGCCGTTCCTGACAATTTCACGTGAGTGTAAACCGCTTAATACAATAGTTAGGTAAATATGTCTCACGAAAGTTTTAATAACATTATTAGTAAGTATAATAGAAAAACACAGTTACCACTTCCTCTGTTATTTAAATTGTTTACCTATTTTGCTATTAGACTGCTTTTAATTACTTTTGTTTTATTTCCTCGCAAGTATGATGAAAAACGTCGTACTTGACTCTGGTGTTAATGAATAACAAACCCGCGCCATTAAAGCCCTCAGCGGGTCCTAATAGACACTCGCTTGTAATTTCTCGTTTGCCACCCTTGTTACGCAATATATTGAGAATTGCATTGCCCATTTATGAATGGATTCTTTCATAAATGATCCATGCATGTGTGTAGCCCATAGTACTATTCTGAACTATGTTTTTTTTTTCAGCAAACGTATCTTCATCCTGGGCCCGTCCCACCACGTGCGGCTCGGCGGCTGCGCGCTGTCATCCCTCGACAAATACCAGACCCCTCTGTACGATCTCACCATAGACAAACAAAGTGAGTGTTTAAAAAAAACACAATATGTACTCGAGATCTCAACTAGGATTTATTTTTTCAAGACGCTCTATGGTCTAGTCGAATAGAATGCATCGACTGAATCTTGTACATCGTAATGTACACTGGGCGTTTACGCATGCGTATAGCATAAACTGTCTGAGTCCGAGGTACTTTGTGCATCGAGAGGTACCTACATTGGGCTTTGAGAGATACATTGTGCATTGAGAGGTATATTGGGCATTGAGAGTAGGTACATTTTGCTGAGAGGTACATTGGGCATTGAGAGCTACACTGGGCATTAAAAGGTACATTTGGTATTGAGAGTTACATTTGGCATTGAGAGGTACATTGTGCATTGAGAGGTAATTTACGGAATGTCTATACATTCCGTAAATTTATCAAGTATTTAAACCTTTACCGCATACGAAGCCATATATGGCAGATATGAACTTGGACCTTATTGGCATGGGTCAAGGTTCAAATTCAAACAACTATTTATTTTCTATATGCGGTAAAGGGTTAATTTGTGGGTTCATATCATTTGTATTTAATCTGTGGTTTTCTTACAGTTTACGCTGAGTTGGAAGCGACCCGCCAGTTCGAGTGGATGGACGTACAGACAGACGAAGACGAGCATTCCATAGAAATGCATCTGCCCTACATAGCTAAAGTTATGGAAGAGTAAGTAAAGTACTGTTCTCAAACTCTCACTACTATCAAAATTATCAAATCCAACTGTATACAATGTTCATTTTATTTTGATTATTTCCCTTTCAGATACAAAACTGGATTCACGATCATACCTGTCTTAGTAGGATCGCTAACACCTGAAAAAGAAGCCAAGTGAGTAAATTTTCTGAATTCGTTAATAATAATAGGCATGAAGATCTTTGGGACAGCTTTGCCAAGTACCAAGTGGCTGTCTTGGACTCTGTAGAACGTGGAGTGCTGAGACTCGCTGATGATGCTTTGCTGGCTAGGCCAACTTCCAGAGTATGGGGTGTAGGAGGGAAGGAGTAGCATCTTTGATAGGAGAATATTTGAAAAAGTATTAAATAATAGTTGCAAAAGGCGCCACAAGCGCCAGTATATCCAGTTATGACTAGAAAATTCATGATATTGACAATAGTTTTTTTTTTTTTTTTACTTGTTAAGGAGCTTTGATAATTTTTATGAACATGCCAGCTCCAACAGGCTTAATACACAACATCGTTTATCTAAAAGAAATAGATAAATAAAAACATAAACCGTATAAACTTAAAAATTACAATTAATATAGTCAAATCTAGGCGTTTGTAATATTGTACATATTTAATTTTTTAGTTGGTTTTAGTCATTTAATGCTAAGGAATGTTAACCATAATAACCATAAAGGCAGTTTGGAATGAACTGAAAATGAAATTGGAACAGAAAATTCTCAAATATGCAATGAAATATCGTCGTAACGTGCTTTATAAGTAAGTTATAACAGGCTCGAAGTAACACTTTTCGGGCGGAACAACTCGAGAGAACTGTAAAGGAATTCCATACAAAATTAGCCTTAAACATGGCGTCTGTGTTCATGAATAGGATTTTTTTTAGTGTATTTTTTTTCATTGAGAAGCGGTGGTAGCCTAGTGGTTAGGGCATGCGACTTTCAATCCGGAGGTCGCGGGTTCGAACCCGGCCCGTACCAATGAGTTTTTCGGAACTTATGTACGGAATGTCATTTGATATTTACCACTCACTTTTCGGTGAAGGAAAACATCGTGAGGAAACCACCTAAGCCCAATAAGGCCTAGTTTCCCCTCTGGGTTGGAAGTTCAGATGGCAGTCGCTTTCGTAAAAACTAGTGCCTACGCCACATCTTGGGATTTAGGTAGCCGACCCCGATTGAGAATTCATTCTCAAAAATGGGACACAGGCTAGGAGGATGATGATGATGATTTTTATTTCATTGCATATTTTTGAGAAAAACACTATAAATGCCTTAGCCATGTATCACCATCCGTCTATACCTACTCACCCGGCAAGCTCTTCTTTCCCGGCGTTTGCTTAATGTACGGTATTTCAGATACGGCGCGATCCTGGCCCCTTACCTAGCGGACCCGCAGAACCTGTTCGTGATCTCGTCAGACTTCTGCCACTGGGGCAGCCGGTTCCGCTACACGTGGCGCGACGCGAGCCGCGGCCCGCTCTACCAGAGCATCGAGTGGCTGGACAAACAGGTATGGTATTATAGTAGAGAGAGTATTGTACCAGAGCATCGAGTGGCTAGACAAACAGGTATGGTATTATAGTAGAGAGAGTATTGTACCAGAGCATCGAGTGGCTAGACAAACAGGTATGGTATTATAGTAGAGAGAGTATTGTACCAGAGCATCGAGTGGCTGGACAAACAGGTATGGTATTATAGTAGAGAGAGTATTGTACCAGAGCATCGAGTGGCTAGACAAACAGGTATGGTATTATAGTAGAGAGAGTATTGTACCAGAGCATCGAGTGGCTGGACAAACAGGTATGGTATTATAGTAGAGAGAGTATTGTACCAGAGCATCGAGTGGCTAGACAAACAGGTATGGTATTATAGTAGAGAGAGTATTGTACCAGAGCATCGAGTGGCTGGACAAACAGGTATGGTATTATAGTAGAGAGAGTATTGTACCAGAGCATCGAGTGGCTAGACAAACAAGTATGGTATTATAGTAGAGAGAGTATTGTACCAGAGCATCGAGTGGCTAGACAAACAGGTATGGTATTATAGTAGAGAGAGTATTGTACCAGAGCATCGAGTGGCTGGACAAACAGGTATGGTATTATAGTAGAGAGAGTATTGTACCAGAGCATCGAGTGGCTAGACAAACAGGTATGGTATTATAGTAGAGAGAGTATTGTACCAGAGCATCGAGTGGCTAGACAAACAGGTATGGTATTATAGTAGAGAGAGTATTGTACCAGAGCATCGAGTGGCTAGACAAACAGGTATGGTATTATAGTAGAGAGAGTATTGTACCAGAGCATCGAGTGGCTAGACAAACAGGTATGGTATTATAGTAGAAATTATCTAAACTAAGCTCATCCTAAATAATAAGAGCAATGGAGAGGGCTATGCTCGGAGTTTCTTTGCGAGATCGAATCAGAAATGAAGAGATCCGTAGAAGAACCAGAGTAACCGACATAGCCCGAAGGATAGCAAAACTTTAGTGGCAATGGGCAGGGCACATCGCTCGTAAAACCGACGGCCGCTGGGGCCATCGAGTTCTTGTGTGGCGACCACGCACCGGACGAGGCAGCGTGGGTAGGCCCCCCACAAGGTGGACTGATGACCTGGTGAAGGTCGCTGAAGTCCGCTGGATGCGGGAGGCGCAGGACCGGTCATGGTGGCGTTCTCTGGGGGAGGCCTATGTCCAGCAGTGGACGTCTTTTGGCTGATGATGATGATGATGATGATGAAGCTCATCCACTTACCTTCATTCACAATGGCATTGTGTCTTATACAATCCTATCTGCTTTTGTTATCGTAACCGCCAACTAGTTACTTACAAAAAAAGGTTACAACTATATTGCGTGGATATTGAATTTTCAACCTTATGTCTTGTTGAATAGGTTTAAAATGGTTGATGATGAGAATCATAGTCCTTTTTCTAGAGAGTACAAATACAAATACTCTTTATTGCACACCTCCAACATCAAGTAATATACAACACAACATGAGATACATTCAAATAACAGGCAGAGGTAAACAACAGGCGGTCTTATTGCTAAATAGCGATCTCTTCCAGACAACAGAGTAGTTGAAAATTAATGTTTGAAATTAGTCGGTGGTGCATGATAATAAAAGGACTAAATGAACGACTACCATAAAAGACAAAGGTAATAAACATACATAAATAAAAATATACAGATATACTTAGACATAATAAATAAATATATTGTAAAGTAATAAATAAAACAAAACAGTATGAGCCACAAAGTTAAAGGAGCGATTATTATTGCAGTGTACTAAGGAAGAGACAAGTAGTGTTTTTGACGAGGGTTTTAAATGTTGCAAGAGATTGGGCACGCCTTATATCCAGAGGAAGCGAATTCCACAGTACGTTCGAGTACGTTCTTGTTGAGAGTCAGGCGGTTGTAAAAATCCAAAAGAGTTATGATCATCATTATTCTGTTAGTGTATTTTGTAGTCTGAAGTCCAAGGAAATAGAGTCGATAATCTATATTAACCTTGCAAGGTGGTTACAATCTGCTTTTACTACGAGCTCGTTATCTTAATTTGTGGTTAACCACTCAATGGTATTGAGTTCTTAAGTGGATGAGCTTAGTTTAGAAAATTTGTACTATATACTGGAAGCGTCTGCGTACTGCGTTCATCCTGGAACACTCATTTTGAAATTAGAACATTATGGTCTGTCTTCAAATGCTTTAAGCCTTATGTCTTCATATCTCAGTGATAGAATGCAAACAGTGGATGTAAATGGAACCCAGTCCAATGGAGCTATAGTTAAGGTGGTTGCAGAGGTGTCACTTTCATACAAATCGTTTGATCAATACACACTTAGGCGGTTATGGCTTTAGGTTATTAAACATTCTTAAAAAAATCTTTAAGCGATCTTATACTCGCCAAGGAAATCAGTTTTGCTATAAATCATACAATTATAAAGTTATTAAAGCTTTAAAACCCGTTGAAATATTGTCCATATATGTATGTGTGCGTTGCTTTTACACATATACAAACGTAAGCGCACGTAAAGCTATTCATGAACAGTGCGTTCTGAAATATAATACTACTTAACTTATGATTTGGGATAATAAATTTAAATTGATGTTTCGATATGAATGCATAACAGTTTATTTTTAAATGATTACAGCTTTCATTAACATGTAACAAATAATTGGAAACATTTGGATTTTAAAGATACCTATTGTGTTTATTTGCTCATAAAAATAAAGTGGAACAGATTTCGAACGCACTAAATCTTGTGAATGAAATAATGAATTGTGTCAATACTGTCATGTCAATTGTGGAAATTCGTATAAAATGAATCATGTTTGTTATTTTTTTTTCGTTTCGTGAGTTTTTACTTTATGCAAAGTGTGAATAATGAAACGTGCATATAATAATCATGTGAACTCAGGACATAGTGATCCCTAAACGATATTGCGATATCATGGGTCAGAAATTGCGGGGAAAGTATTGTGTTTGAAAACATTACAAATCGAAGCGTCCTGCCGTGAAAGAGGTGTCTCGCGCTATTTTCTTTTTAGGCGAAGACAAGCATGGCGTGATGACAACCGTAACCAACCACAAAAACTGAACGCAATCGCTCGCTTTGGGTGATGAAAAAAAAAACAAAGCTGTTCATAGTGGGTTCATATAGGTAGTTTCTTCTCTCTGACTGAATTGATACCAAGACCTACCCATGTTTTTCAATAGGTGTGGGAAACCAAATCCTTTTGGGAATTATCGATTCAGTGACTAAGTTTCCTCCTTGAAGGATACCTCCTGTAATAACACTAATTACCCTAACACCCTGTAAGATAGGACATGCATACAGCCGTTTCCATTGCCGGCATTTTTGTGACGTAATAAATAATTTCATTACAGATTCAAGGCCATACCAGCTTAGAGCTTCATCAAAAGGGATTACTGCAAGATGATTTCCTTCATTGAATTATCAACAAAAATAATGTCAATTAAAGTTCAAACAGATGAAGGCTTCATCCAAGAAAAGCTGCAGAAACTTATAATTTTCTACAAAACATGCGTGTTGCCTAAAATAATATTACAACGTATACACCATTTCGAATTAAAGCGACGTCTACAACTCACGCAAACACTAGGTTTATAATAAAACCTACACGTAACAAAAATTGTTTTATTTTATTTAGTAGTTGGTGGTTCTAAGATCCATATCTGTATATAATAACAATATATTGTCATATATTTTTATATGGCGCGAGCTAGCTCGGGGTCGTGAAGCGTGGCGCAAAAAACTGGTGCTGCGCTCAGTTAGTAGTAGTTCTAGTTGTTATATATTTTTAGACTGAACATTTTTACAATTAGAGACTTCGTGGAACCACGATTTAGAATCACGAAAATCCCAACCCTAATCAGTACCTACTATACTTGATGTCGGGTTTTTGTATATCAGGTCAGAGTATAGAAAAAGGGCCCGATCTTGTAAAAATAAAAATAAAAAACAGAAGTATACTTGTGTTTTTGTTTCATCGTAAATTTCTAAGTCCCAGCACAGAATGGATGATAGTACAAGTAGTCCCTGGCTACGTAGTAATTCTATGGCAACTTAGGACCACTCTAGTTCTTAAACGGGCAAGTTAATCAAACAATTGTAATTTATAAAAGATACTTATTTTAATGTATTCTTTAGTTCTAATCAAAAAGTAACAAAAATGAGAAAATATTTTTCAACAAAATATGTGTCCTAAAATTGGGCCCTTTTTGCTGTAACCCAATCTATCATTCAGAAAAACTTAGGACAAACTCAATAACATCACAAATCAGAATCACAATATATCAGAACAGAAACCCAACAAAAATACTCATTTAATTTCACCACATACTTAAAAAATGTAGAACTGCCAAAGATTTGTAATTTCTTCGTATTATTTATTTTGACAATCCAGCCCGTCTAATACAACTAGGCTTCACGATTCTTGTCACGCGACATAGCATCGCCCGTCAGTCTCCTACAGTACCGCAAAGAAAGAGATAGGAAATATTTTTCGCGCGAGAAAGAGTTGCGTGTCACAGTTGTGCTAGAGGTGCATCTTTACTTCATCATCAAAATCAAATATCATGCCTGCTTATTTATTCAGCGCTTACTATCAAACTGACAGATGATACGCGACCCTTTAATGAATGAATCACCCGCACACACTCGCAATTAGTGTCTATTAGTGTGAGTACTTGCTGATTTTTCACAAATTGCCAACACATGGGAGAATAAAACAATTTATGACGTGCTACTAATACTACATGAATAAAAGACTAATACGCGGACTCGCCACTATACAAATTTTACTTCAAATTAAAGTAACATACGAAATAATACACAAAAACTACAAATCTTGCTTCCCAGCGCCATCTAGCGTGGAATGTCTAGTTTTGTTTCCTCTGCAACCACCTTAAGCTAGGAGTGCCACAGGGCTCTATTTTAGGTCCATTTCTATTTTTGGTTTATATAAATGACTTACCATTTATAGTAGATAATCTTTGTAATATAGTACTATTTGCTGACGATACATCATTAATTTTCAAGGTTCACCGGAAATCAACCGAGTATGCGGAAATTAATGGCACTCTAGAGAAAGTACTTAACTGGTTTACTACTAATAATCTTCTATTAAATGCCAAGAAGACTAAATGTGTTAGATTTGCTTTACCGAATGTTACGGCGGTAGATTCTACTATATTACTAAATGGTGAATGTTTAGAAATAGTGAATAAGGCATTATTCTTAGGTATAACATTGGACAGTAATTTGCAATGGAGTCCACATATAGCAGTGCTTGCAGGTAAATTAAGTTCAGCGGCGTACGCCGTTAGGAAAATCAGACAATTGAGTAATGTTGATACAGCTCGCTTAGTTTATCATAGTTATTTTCATAGTGTCATGTCATATGGTATTCTGGTTTGGGGCAAAGCAGCTGACATTCAGACTATATTTGTGCTACAAAAAAGAGCCATTCGTTCTATATATAACCTAAATTCTCGTGACTCCTTAAGAGACATTTTCAAAGATATAAACATCTTAACTGTAGCGTCCCAATATATTTATGAGAGTATTATGTATGTTATTAGAAACCTAGATTCATTTACAAAAAATTCCGATGTCCACAGTTTTAACACTAGAAATAAAAATAAAATTGCTATTAGAAAGTTTCGTGTTCGTAAAGTAAGTAAATCATTTTTAGGCCAATGTATTCATTTTTATAACAAGTTACCTGATCATGTTTTAAAATTAGCCTTTCCATCTCTCAAAAATTATTTAAAAAAATCTCTAATGTCAAAAGCATATTATACAGTAGAGGACTATCTGACAGACAAAAATGCATGGCCTGAACCAGAAACCGCGTAGCTGACTCCTTCTTAGATTGTACCTAACTAGTTTAAGGGACACAGTTCTAATAAGAAAGCATATCAAACGTACATAAATTGTGATAAACCGTCAGGCTTTCTTGTAGTTTCTATTTTATTCTTACACTTTTCCTCACTTATGTCTTAAAATACACTTTTAATATGTTTTCTTGTAGAACTACGTATAGTTAAGTTCATATCATTGTAATAGTTAAGTACTTAATGCTTTCTGAAAAAATGACTGACTGTTGAGTTTCTTTCGGCGTTTCTTCTCAACAGTGGTCTCCTCTTGTGAAATGCCGGTAGACTCAGACATGTAAAAGTGCCCTTGTGGCCTACTTGCAGAATAAAGTTCATTATTTCATTATTTCATTATTACTCCCTCCGTGTGGAAGGGGCTGTTGAAAAATTACGTCATCAATTTTTCACGATTTTTGACCCCCTATGTCATGTCATTTCTGAAAGATTTCATATTTGGCTTATTAACGCATCAAATAGTTACTGGGCTGCACAAATGCATGGCCCATTTATGAATGAATGAATTAAGATACAAACGTTTTATTATTAACAACTTTTAACCCCCGACGAAAAATAGGGTTGCTACCAGTTTAACATGTGTCTGTGAGTCTGTCTGTGGCATCGTAGCTCCCAAACGGATACGTTGAGATGGTTCTTAGCTATGTTTGGTGGAAATAGTACCAGTAGTTTCCGAGATATTCAGCTTTAATTGGGACAAGTGACGGGATCTCAGCCAATATTGATGCTAAAAATTCCAAATTTTGTAGTTATGTTCAGTTCTAGTAGCATTTTTGAATGATGACCACTACTTGTGTGGGAGCTGTTTTAAATGTTTAATTTAGATTATATAATAGTACTGATTTATGTTTTCTCCAGGGCATGGACATCATAGAAACCATGGACCCCCGTTCGTTCACGGAGTACCTCAACAAGTATGGCAACACCATCTGCGGCCGCCACCCCATCGGAGTGTTGCTGCAGGTAACTACAATACAATACAAGTACTCTTTATTGCACACCTCATAAGGATTAATGCAATGAAATAAATTACAATAAGAGGTAAATAACAGGCGGTCTAATCCACACGTGCCAGCTTGCGATGTCATCGCCTCACCGTGGAGAATATTCCCACACGCACCAAGAAGTTTGGCAATTCCTTCATCTGCCGAACTATTAAAGTATGGAACTCCTTCTTATAACTTGAAGCGTGAAGAAGCATCGCTCGGGCCAGCATGGCAGTGTCAACTGACTTACTACTGCACCGTTGGTTTGGTGGTTGGTTTCTCGTCAGTTGCCATTGCGACTTGGGCTCCCCTTTTGCTTACCATCACGCGAAGTGGAGCCACTATGTTGTGCCGTTATAAAAAAAAATCGCTGAAGAGGATCTCTTCCAGGCAACCTTTGGGTAGTGGAGAACTTGGAAAATTATTTTCTTACTAGGCGGTGCAAAAATCAGAAAAAAAGGAATAATATATACACCAAAAACAAATAAATAAATACACACATATTTATATACGTAATTAGGAGAGGGATAGATAATACTCATTTAGGTAACTAAAAATAAAATGCAGACATAAATTTAATTTTTGTAACAAGTTTTTATAGCCGATTATACTTTTCTTTGAACATCCATCAATTGCTCACTGAGACGGTTCTAAAAACCGCAAACTCAGAAGGATTGCTTGACAAACAATCCACAATTTAATTAATACTAGCGACCCGCCCCGGCTTCGCACGGGTGCAATGCTGATAAATTACGCATGTATTATACATATAAACCTTCCTCTTGAATCACTCTATCTATTAAAAAAAACGCATCAAAATCCGTTGCGTAGTTTTAAAGATTTAAGCATACAAAGGGACATAGGGACAGAGAAAGCGACTTTGTTTTATACTATGTAGTGATAGTGATATACTTCTCTATCCACAGGCGATATCAAAGCTCCAAAGCTCCTCAAACGCGCCAAGGATGTCGATGAAGTTTCTGAAATACGCACAATCCTCCCAATGTATGACTCCGCAGGATTCCTCCGTGTCGTATGCGAGCGCGTCGCTAGTGTTCGAATAAAGTGTACACAGGCATGGTACACGGGTACTCTGCATCAGTTAGCATGTCAATAGAGGTCATTGACGCCTCCTACCAAGAAACGCAATATCAATAACGATCCATTTATACAGAGGTATGGTATATTCTGCCCCAGTTACCATGTCAATAGAGGTCATTGATGCCTCCTACCAAGAAACGCGATGTCAATAACGACCCATTTATTTTATACAGAGGTATTATACTCTGCGCCAGTTAGCATGTCAATCGAGGTCATTGACGCCTCCTACCAAGAAACGTGATGTCAATAACGACCCATTTATTTTGTACAGAGGTATTTTACTCTGGGCCAGTTAGCATGTCAATAGAGGTCATTGACACCTCCTACCAAGAAACGTGATGTCAATAACGATCCATTTATTTTATAAAGAGTTATGGTATACGGGTATACTCTGCGTCAGTTAGCATGTTATTAGAGGTCATTGATGCCTCCTACCAAGAAACGTATTTTCAATAACGACCCTTTTTTTTTATACAGAGGTATGTTACACAGGTGTACTTTTGCGCCAGTTAATGTCAATAAAGGTCATTGACACCTCCTACCAAGAAACGTATTTTCCATAACGTCCCTTTTATTTTATACAGAGGTATGTTCCACAGGTGTACTTTTGCGCCAGTTAATGTCAATAAAGGTCATTGACGCCTCCTACCAAGAAACGTGATGAATGAGTTTTAGGTGGCGTCAATGAATGCTATTGACATGCTAACACAGGTACGTTACGGAAACGCGGGTACGAAATATGTGAATGTACGTATACGGGTAGAGTACCTCTGTACAGAGTAACACAGACCTATGCATTGAATAGAGTAATCGTGTCTAAGTACATTATTAAGATCCTCAAATAATAATGAATGGCCAAGTTCATTAAATAATTAAGGATATCACTGATAAATTACACTACTTATAAATACTAACATATTCGAGTGTATACTTGGTTTTTTAATGTACTTGACCATTTTTAAGTAAATAATGTAATAAATAAGAACCATGAATTTAGATATTATAAGGATAGTGTTATATAATAATGTAGTGTTAGTAATGTGCATATCTTTAAGTACTTTTTTATTTTATTTTTTAATCCAAGGCTGCTGCACTTACTGTAAAAGATTAAAATATATATCGCCCAGTTGACAAACCAAAACTCATTAAAATGTCTGTCACTGCTCTTCAAAAGCTCGTATCTACTTAATAAATTGAAACCGAGATACTAATCCTCCATAATCTCCTCTGTTGACAGTCACAACTCACTAAATGACAAATACCTACTTAAAACAAAGCTCGTATCTCCGTACCGATGTACAAACTAGATACGAGGTTTAGAAAGTGACAAAAAGTTTTGGTTGTTGGTCAGGCGATATCCACCTTGAACATTGTCACAAATACACAATATTATTCATAAAAGCATTTAGTGGGGGATATTTTCTAATAGACATACGCCAGTTTTAAAATAACTCGCCTATATTATTCTTAATAAACAAAATTCATGAAATCCTCAACAAAAATGAGTATAGGTCACGTGTACTCACTCTGTTGTGCATAAATACTGAGAATTAGTCCACTGATACAAAGTTCAAAGCTCAATGGAAAATTGAAATGCGTAACCTGGTGAAAGAGACCGTTCACATAAAGGTTGCTAACGTGTAACTGTAAAGCCTTTCAAACAAACAATGCAAAGATCGACACACAAAGCACAAGGATAATTCCGAAAGGTCGTTAGGGTGGTGGAATGGTTGACACGCTAGACCGATAATCCAGAGGTACTGGGTTCGATTCCCGGTCCCTTCCACCAGGTTACGCATTTCAATTTTTCTTTGAGCTTTGATCTTTGTAGCAATGGTTAAAGAGAAAAAATTCTTAGTGTTCCTTTTCAGACAGTTAGTCACATGAAGTTTCGTGAATTGTACTTATGTATTTGTACAAAATGAAAATAAAATGGCTTTTACCGAATTTATTTAAAGGCAGCTATTAGGCTATTGCACTCGAATTAACATATACATATATAAATTATGTAAACATCCGCAATAATAAAGTCATAATCTATTAAATTTAAAACACCCCGCCACAAGTAGCTGCTCTTCATGAGACTCATTCAATGAGTGATATAGAAAAATAGCTACTAAAACTGAACAAAACTACAATATTTGGAATTCTTAGCTTCAATATTGGCTGAGATTTTGTCATTTGTTCCAAATAAAGCTGAATATCTTGTAAACTACTGGTCCTATTTCCATCGAACATAGCTAAGAACCATCTCGACGGACAAGTCTTTCGATAAAAAACACTTAAATCGGTCCATTCGTTTGGGAGCTACGATGCCACAGACAGACTCACAGATACATGTTAAACTTATAACACCCCTCTTTTGACGACGGGGGTTAAAAATGAATGTCTATTAAAAAACATCTCTATTAAACGACCTTCGTTTTCTGTATCCATACGATGCATAATAAAGTAATGTATATCGTCGGGGATAGTGAAATACCGCGTAAATAACAGCTGTCAATAAAGTTCTCATTTCAATAAAATACTAAGCATTTGTTTGAATATTGAATCGTATCTACACTTGTTACTTACGCGGTATTGCATATCCCCGACGATATAGAGAATTACAAAACAAAACACACTAAAAGTAAAAAATAACAAAACGCACATGAAATAAAGGATTCTGCGACAGTTGTTGTAAGTAGAATTGTATTTTTATATATAATGTTGGGTTGGCTACTAGAAAATATAGTTTCAAGAACATTTCGCCTTTCAGCATAGAGTTTCGACTATTATAAAAGTGTAGAATTTATTTATATAAATATTACTTGCGACCCGTCCCGGCTTCGCACGGGTGCAATGCTGATACAAAATGAAACGTGTTTCTCTACTATATGCATGTATTGTACATAGGGACAGACAGACAGCAGGCAGCGACTTTGTTTTATACTATGTAGTGATGTATATCGTTGTCTGTACCTACCCTTAATACAAGTTTAGTCTAGTTTGGGACTAGGTTGATTTGTATAAAATGGTCCCTTAATATTTATTCATTTATAAAGTTGTTTTTCTAGTACTGCCATTTTGAAATTATGCTTTCTAGTAGCAAACCAGTAGGCCATAAAAGTAGGCCACCAAATCGAGTTGTGTTTATGTTTGTGAGTTAGCGTTTAGTCAAAATTGTATATCAGATGTGTATTCGGTCTCAGCAGCATTTATTTATCATCTGAACAACGTGTCTCAATTATATTTAGTTTGCTAATCGTTCTGTGTTTTATTTATGTAAAATTAGACGAATATCGTCAAACAGTTTCCTTTTCATACATTAGGTAAGTAGTAAGTAAAGAATACTTACTTTTTTCAGTTGGCTATTTGAATGGTAACAAATATTTTTTTAATTCGAATAAAAAAGTCGGCGAAATGTTCGCATTGTTGTGTTCCGGTGTGGGGGTAAGATAGCCGGTGAAATTACTAGCATAGAGGCATTCTATCTTCGTCCTCCGGGTAGGCAGGCACTTGTGACTCCTCTGGTGTTGCAGGTGTTTATGGGCGACGATAATCGCTTTCCATCAGGCGATACGTTTGCTCGTTTGCCCCCTATGACATAAAAAAAAAAAAAAAAAAAAATATGCGAAACTTAGTTGGGAAGTGATCGAATCGGCCATACGAATTTCGGCGATAAATTAGAGAACCGTACCTATATTTAATTGTACACTAGCTGCCCCGCGCGATGTTACCCGCTTATCCTACGGGAACACACAATATCTGTGTAAATTGTAGCCTATATGTTATTCTGATGTATAAGCTATATTATTATAAAGTTTCATTAAAATCCATTCAGTAGTTTTTATGTGAAAGAGTAACAAACATCCGTCCATACTTACAAACTTTCGCGTTTATAATATTAGTAGGGATTTTAGGGGTAAGTAATAGTAAATTACAAACCTAGGGCGATTGATTCGTGAATGTCCCAGATCGCAGGTGTTTGTTAACATAAATATGCGATCTAAGGCTTTACGAATTACCGCCCGTGGTTTGTAAAAAGTTTTACGTCTCGTCTTGACCAGGGAGCAAGATTTCTCCCAGCAGGAAATCCCATTTTAGGTCTACGGTGACGTACTAGTACATTACGTAACAAGGGTGGTAAACGAGGAATTACAAACGAGTGTCTATTAGAAGCCCGGAGCCGAAGGCGAGGGCTTTAATGACACGAGTTTGGAATTCCTTTACCACCAGAGTCACGTACGACGTTTTTCATCACACTTTGGAGGAAATAAAACAAAAGTAGTAGTAGTCAATACCGAAATTACTTACCGCCCTAGGGCGTAATATACGACTTACCGCCAGGGCGTAATATACGATTTACCGCCCAGCTTTTTAGCACGTAAACGCTTAGTGTGATAAAAATTACTTACCGCCCTAGGGCGTAATTTAAATGAAATGAAATGAATTTATTTGCTGATAATGGGTATAAGTACATACCTAGGTGGTATACAAAAAATAGGTCAACCATAACCTGCTTAACTAAGCATGCAAATATCACATCACTTTCGAGAACATGCCAAGAAATTAGATGTGGGAATCATGAATATCATGATGTCACATAATCACAAATTAAACATACCTATATAAATAGGTAAATTACAAATCTATCGTCGTCATTATCATTCATTACATAGTGTAAATAAATTGGAATAAAACAAATTAATGCAATGTCAAAGCAATACATATTTTACATCGATACACAATCCATACTATACTACTATTTAATATTATAAATGCGAAAGTGTGTCTGTCTGTCTGTCTGTCTGTCTGTCTGTCTGTCTGTCTGTTTTACCTCTTCACGCTTAAGCCGCTGAATCGATTTTGATGAAATTTGGCATGGAGATAGTTTAAGATCCGAGGAAGGACATAGGACAGTTTTCATCCTGGAAATTATCCCTAAAAAGATTGAAAAGTAAGTACCTAAGTAATTCATGATGACATTGATGACCCTGTCGGAAATGTTATGGTTAGACCAAAAGCACAATTGCTCTTACATTTGCTTAGGCGCTTTAAATAATCCCTTTTATTAATTAAGGTGATTAGGTGGATATCTATCGTGTTGTACGAGGTTGCTTCCATACTTCCAAGTTCCACGCGGACGTAGTCGCGGGCAAAAGCTAGTAATTAATAATTGGAACTATGTTGTCATGAAGTTCTTAAAATTAAAACAACTAAATTAGAATTACAAAATGCCAATAGGTGCATGGGTATTTATTGTGCAGAATTATAATTTAAGTATTCATTGATAGAGTAAAAGCACAGGTCACAAAGCCACACAAGTAATTCATTTTTACGACTTACCGCCCGCTTTTCTAGCATGTAAACCCTTGTTTACGAGCAACTGTGATGAAAATAAAAAAACCACTATATTAGGAAAGCATTTATTTTATTTATGTTATGAAAGTCAGTAGTCACAGAAAACGATGCAGTGCGTAACAGCTACGCATTATTGCTTTGGCCAGCAATTCATCCACCCGTACCGGCAGTCCGCATGACTCGGGTACCCATGGGCAACACTCGTCCTTTTCAGGAAAACTCCTGTTGCAAACCTCGTTGCACGCGTCCACGCGCACAGCAACTGCCACAGATAGCATCAGAGCGATTAAATACTAACTAACTAAATATTAACTACTTAAATACTTAATTTTTCCAAGCTACATACCACATATACCCGTAGTTAAGGAGAATTAGTACACAAAATGATAAAGATTCACTATTTAACTTATCAAAATATCAAACTGAATATAAATTGGATTCCATCGACTTTCTGTCACAATACACATTGACTCGAACAGAAGTTTGTTAATTAAGAACAATATTACGAATTCAATGTCTTTGGTGATTACAAAGTCAAAGTGAAACTTTGATTAGTATTTTTATTAATTAACTAGAGGGCCATCGTCCGGCTATCCCTGCACCAAACTTGGTTCAAATTAGTTCAGCCGTTTTAATGTCACAGATGGCGCAGCACAGGCCATCCTGCATCGCGCTATTTTTTTTTTCCGGAAATCATTACCGCTCTCCGGAGAAAACTGATTTCCAATACTAATCTAGTTTAATAAAAGAATAATAGATTTATTGTATCGTTTCTGGAGCTATATCTTGTAAAGTTTGCAGGCTACTATCATAACATTAAGGGAGATGCGACGAACTGTCTTAGCTGCGAGTGGTACGTATGTCTCGCTCACTCGTACAGCTGCGGTGCTCGGATCTCTCGCTCGACCGCTCGCCGGGCCGCTGGTCGCCCAAAGTAGCATCTCCGTAAAAGTAAGCGGGAGTAGATTTCACTTAGTATTTTTTCAAATGACTCGTAAATCGGTAAGGCTGTGGGATTCGAATCATAGCCGTCACGTCATTGAGTGTGTTGTTAATATTCGACCGATGATCAGTGCAAGACATGACATTGTTGACAAAGCGAGCGAAGCTGATAAGCTTGGGCAAGAATACTTGTGTTCGGATGTGGATAGTGAATTTTTTAAGAAGATCCGATAATTATAAGACTTATTTCGTCGATTTACCTTTCTGATTTCTATTTTATGGCGAAGATACATAATTATCTTTGTCTGAAACTAATATAAAATTACCACTCAAAACACACGTGCAGGGTTTACGAGTATATAGCTCACAAGAGTATCTAGTTTTATTGACACTTTTTGGCGGCAGGTATTATTGTACATAACAACCAGAGTCTTTTGTACCAAAGTGTTAAGCTACCATTAAGGTCAACTGTACTTAATAACTCTCTATAAGTATTTGATAAGCTGACAGACAGACCGCTTTTGCGTTATTGGGGTGACAGGCGCGAGGGGTTATTATGAAACCCGTAGACATGGTGTAGTGTGAGTGACGTTTTCATTCAGCGCTGTGTTCACTGAAATTATTACATTTTAACCGACTTCAAAGGAGGCAGGTTCAATGTTCGATTTGTATGTAGGTATTTTTATTATAACCTCGCAACGCAGTTTTCGTGTTATACTAAAACTAGCTGTGCCCCGCGGTGTTACCCGCTCATCCCACGGGAACACTAAATTTATTCCGGATGAAAAGTATCCTATGTCCTTCCCCGGGACTGAAACTATCTATATACCAAATTTCATCTAAATCGGTTCAGCGGTTTAAGCGTGAAGAGGTAACAGACAGACAGACAGACAGACAGACAGACAGACACACTTTCGCATTTATAATATTAGTATGGATAGTATGGATTAGATCATTACTGTCATTTTAAGAATGATTAAAATGACTTTGGCTTTGGAATTTGTACATTGTAGTGTACAGGTGCCATCAAATATATCGTAGCATATAATGCGTTCATAAATATCAGAGCACGACTCTTATGGACTGGGCGCTACAGTCCATGTTCAGATATTTATGAACGCCTTATATGCAGCGATATATCTGATGGCGACTGTACACTACATACTGTACAGACTGTACCCTAATCGGGTAAAAAATATATCTGTCATCTTTCAATGTCCCACCATCCTACCACAATGAAGAATTTTTTTTTAAATATTTCAAGTCTCTATTTATAGGCAGGAATAGGCCCCATTATGGACTGCATAGCCATGAAAAGTGTTGTTTCCCTACATAACCTTTGTATATTCTGTAAAAAACTGAAAATAGCTTTTAATAAGGACAACACTGACATAGATCTAGTGATGAGTAGCAAAAATAATAATCTGCTAATTTCTATACTTTATATTGACTTATTAAAAACTCTTCTGTCTATAAATAAATAAATAAATATCGGACAACTTCACACAAATCGATCTAGACCCAAATTAGGCTCACGAGGGCTTGTATTATGGGTATTAGACGACGATATACTGTATAGTATACAACACTTTTCATTGCTATGCACATGAAAAGTGTTGTTACCCTACATAACCTTTGTATATTCTGTAAAAAACTGAAAATACCTTTTAATAAGGACAACACTGACATCTAGTGACGAGTAGCAAAAATAATAATCTGCTTATTTCTATACTTTTTATTGACTTATTAAAAACTCTTCTGTCTTATAAATAAATAAATAAATATCGGACAACTTCACACAAATCGATCTAGACCCAAATTAGGCTCACGAAGGCTTGTGTTATGGGTACTAGACGACGATATACTGTATAATATATACTTATTAAATACATAGAACCTCATGACCCAAACACAAATATTCGAGTTCATCACACAAATATTTGCCCTGGCCGGGATTCGAACGCGGGACCGCCGGCTCAGTAGGCAGGTGTGTCTACAAACCGAGCCAAACGCATCGTCAAAACTTCGTCAACTTCGACATCTTACAAATATATTTATTTTAAAATTACTGGTAATTTAGACCTTTATTACATGAGATTTACCGTTTTTGATAAGATTTTTTTTGTAAAAGAAAAAATAACATCTAGTTTTTTGGGCAATTAACCATATTATTATTATAACATTGCCTTTCATTATCCTTGCGTATTTTTTCTTTTTCATCATAGTTTGCCACCATGTCATATATGGTCATATGAAAGTCAAAATAATTGTAAATCCATAATGCGCTACACCTCCGGACTTTTTGATTAGAAAAGTTTGTTGTCAATTCATTTGCTCGCAACTCCTAAACAAGCAGATACAATGTTTTACCGGAGTTTTACATGGAACGTTGGATTACGTTCTATAATTCTAGAGAAACAAATCGTGGACCTGTTTAGTTGATTCCAAGAAGCACAATGTAGCAGCTACGGTTCAGTCCTTATATTTATTATAAAGATAAAGATGTGTAATATTAATACAGGCATACATGGTAATATGATTTTAGTAGTATTGTTTATTTCAACACAAGAAAAAGGGAAAAACAAAGAAACAGTAAATAAATAACTTAAACACTTCTGACAACTATGTAAAAAAAAGCTAATATAAAAATAAACTAAAACAAATTCAAAAAATTGCTCCCCTCCGGCATGGTACCGAAAATGGTGGCAGCATTTCCTCGCTGAACAGCTTTGCTGATTCGTTGTGCGAGGAAGCAGCCAGCTCTTCGGTCCCCACTGGTATCTTTAAGCCTTTTGGAGAGCCTTTTGTGAAGTTTGTGGGCGCTGGGACCCCATGGACCTAGGGTCTCGACCACAAACGGTACAAAATTTTATTCGTGGCCGAGATCCTATATTGTTGTTAAAATAGTTAAGTAATTCGGTGAACATGTATAAATACAGGGGGGCACTTCGACAGGTACTGAATAAATTATCTGACTTGGTTTTATATTGTCGTTCACAACTTTTTGCGATAGAAGGAAGGTTGCGAGACTTGCAATTTTTTACATGTTACATTTTAGAGCTGTGTGTGCCGGATTGGTACGTGTGGCCGCGCCGCGCGCGCGCACCGGCCTGCTGCGCGCGGCGCCCTGGACCAGGGCCTTGCGTACGCTCAACCTGATTGCCACTAGAATTGATGTGTTCCATTGTTCAGTTAATGAATTCACAAAGATAACTTTATTTGTATTATGTTATTGCTCGTAAATATAATAATTGTAAATAATAATCTTATAATATTGTTGTGTTGCTACTCTATCGCATTGGGAAACTGTCATGATAGATGTAATGGTGATGTAAATAAATAAATAAATAAATTTTTGATGGGTAACTTTTATAAAATTGAAAATTAAAATTGTAAAAGTTTTATACAGTGGGGTTATGATTTCAAGTATCCGGGAGGGGTCACAGGACTCACATGGGACATGCAACACACCTCCGCACTTCATGATCACTTGGGATTTTTTCCACCTCCGGTATACTTGTTGAACAAGGTTTTAGTTTTAATATTCGCCACTAGGTGGCGCCAGTTGCACGCTGAATCGCGCTATCGTTACATCAACGTACACTGTATAAATGCTGTAGGTACACGACAACAGTTGGTATGCATGTCAGAAAACAAGCAGTGCAAAGGGTCCGTCGGACCCGCAAGCAAACAAAAAAAAAAAAAAAAAAAAAAAAAAAAAAAAATAACAGTTGGCCTATTTTCTATGGTAAATTTGTAGCTAATTTTTGTAAAGCATTGTCGTGAATTCCAGCGATGATGCTTCTGTTTAACCTGTGACGGAAAAAGGGCCGTTAAAAAGTAAGGAGGGCAATCTCTGTATCCAAACTAAAGTGTCCTTTAAAATTGGTGGCGCTACTGTGCGAAAGAAGTTATAAGGGTTAGGTTCGTAAGGACTAGATTGCATAACGACTCTATAAGCAAAACGTCTTAGTTGCATAAGGTCTTGGTAGCTAAATGTCTTATTAAAACGTCTTAATAGTAGAATGCCCGGGTTTAAGATTGGACTTAGTTCTATTACGTCTTGTTTGTATAACGCCCTAATATCAAAATGTTGTAATAGCAAAACGACTAGGTAGGCATATCGTCAATCATTAATAACGTCTAAATGGCATAACGACTAGATGGTCGAATGACAGAAAAAACTCAAACGTAGTTTGTGAAGGAACTCTTTGATAAAGAAACTTCAAAGTCAAGTTGTATTATTTAAACACTAGTTTCTGCCGGCGACTTCGTCCGAGACCTAGACAATAACTAGTCGTCCCTACAGAGATTAAATTAATCTAATATTACCTAGCCGGTATGCAATCATGACGTTTTGCTACCAAGACCATATGCTATCCAGACACTTTTCCTTATACGTCGTTTTACAATCAAGACTTATTAATAACTTGGACGTAAATTTTATTAGTCATTTTGCAACTTCGGGCGTTATGCTATAGTTGTCGATCGAACAACTAAGACATTCTACTCACTAGGGCATTCTGCAAAAAAGACATTGTGCTTACCAAGACCTTATGCAACTAAGACGTTTTGCTTATAGAGTCGTTATGCAATCTAGTCCTTACGAACCTAACCCGAGAAAACCTCTACAATTCAGAAGTACTAAATGAACAAACTCCCACATGGTGGACGAACTGATACTGAACAGTGCACGTAAGTACTATTGAAGTGTTGCAATATAATTATACACTATTTTAATTAACGAATTTCTATGTTTTTTATAAAGTAAACCTTATCCGTTATATGTTGAGTTAAATGCCGATAGCGTTTAATAATTTTTCTTCTGTTCCTGTGTCATGAAAAAAAAAACTAAGAAAGTTTAAAGGACAAAACAATTTTAAAGAAACGTTGTGTTCTTTGGTTAAATCCATAACGAGTTTTTTTTTACTTGAATGCGTAAGTCGGTACTCTTACCCGCATATAAAAAAACATACATTTGTAGTATTTTTTCCGCTAGAAATGTATTCGTTATATTATAGATATTGAAGAGTTAGTATGTTTATTAGTTAGTACATTAAAGTAGTCAAATATTATGATGAAAGTAATTTAAATATGATCTAAAATCTACCTTGTGTTAAGACAAAATTCTCCATATCATCAAATTATAAGGATTCAAGTAGTGTTAATTTTTTTTGGGTTCGAATGATAAGATAAATTATGTTGTTTGTTCAGATTTTCATTGTAGTCATTAGTAAATTAGCATGACTTCTTCGGATATATTATATTTGAGATATATATCTTATAAATAAATACAAATTATATTGGAATTGAGATGCAACATGTTTCTAAATAACCCTAGTAAGCGTCATAAAAGTAACTTGGTATGTATTGTTCTATTTACTTATTACATGGTGATAGTTTTTAAAGGACGTGACATGAGCATCGATTTATAAAGTTAATATTATGGAGTGAGAAAATGTCAGTTACATACATCGGGGTTTTCAGAGCGGGAACGTTTGACATTAGCCAAAGAGTAGGTATTGACTTAAAAAACAGAATGTACTCTAGCAGGTTTCTACGTCATGAATAATTAATTGAAAAATATAAAATAATAATCATTCATATAGGTACACATGTTATAATGGTCAGTCATTATCAAACTCTTCAGTTAAGTCCCTACTCATTTATAAGCAAATAATTCATAGATATC
The DNA here is from genome assembly GCA_905147355.2 of Apotomis turbidana. NCBI lineage: Eukaryota > Metazoa > Arthropoda > Insecta > Lepidoptera > Tortricidae > Apotomis > Apotomis turbidana. Next base: position 6,816,822 of record LR990305.1, on the reverse strand, counting down.
GGGTGTAAATATTGACATTATATTAGACACTTATTATCATACCGTACCCTTGTCTAGTAGATAAATTACAATGCAATTGCATTTCAAAAATACTATATAATTATCATACCTAGGATAACTCGGGGCACGTTCTAGGGATAGGATATCGATGAAAAAGATGTCGATATAATTAAATTAATATATGTGCTCATTGAACATTCTCGATTACTATAAAGAGGTTGGATGTCATATCTGATATCGAGCCTCTTAAATTAAGGTCATTAATAAAAGTATGAGGATGTCATTTCAATCAAAATGTCAATTTACGAATATTATGAAAATTATTTTAAAATAAACATGTAAATACACGTTTTAATATGTTTATTTGAATATGTGGAGAAATAAGTAGTATTTATTTATGTTGATGACATTTAGATGTTGACAGTAACATCGATATATTTTTTTGTCGATAAAATATTTTGCTACGTCACTTTCGTATAGGTGCCCCGAGTTATCCTAGGTATGATAATTATCAATACAAATATGCCTCCAAGAAAAAAAAATCGTTACGAGTTTGTGCGTTCGTGGATAAAAAATAAACCAGACAGAGGTTCGAGATTTTTTATTTTTTGCACCAAATGCAATGTTAGCTTCGCTCAAACGAATTTTGGTGTAACGCGACACGTTGCGTCCAATAAACATACAAGTATAAAATATGATTTCAATAGTGAGCTAGTGAATTTTTTTGTGGGCTGTAATATACCATGGACGCAGGTAAACAATCCAATATTAACCTAGACTGCGCAGTAGCCGATTTACGTACAAATGCGAATGATTTGTGTACAACTATACCGGTAAATTTGTAAAAACTGTAAAAGTTCTTCAGTTCATTTAAGTAAAGTTTACGATGAAAAAATGAATACAATCCGGAATGAGCTTAAAAATTAATATATTTATGGCAGTGTTGACGAAACCACGGATGGTGTCGGTCGGCAAATAGCTAATGTCATAGTAGCCATATTGGCTCAAAAAAGGTGTTGAATAAAAATTCTGGCTATAGCACGCTAAAAATTATAAATGAATTGTTAAAAGGCAAAGAAATGGAACTCCAATCGCAAACAGCTCGTGCATCAATTGATTCCTTTTTTAAATATGCACCGCACCTATTAGGCGGTTGTCACACTGCCGCCGCGTCTCGTTGCGAGACGCGGAGCTACGGACTCGCATGCGGAGACAACGCATCAACGTCCGAGTTTTCTCAGCATCTCCGTCCGGAGCTGCGCTGCACGACGTCCCGCGTCCGTCGTTCGTCGTTACTTCCGTCTCACGTTCATTTCACATTCGAACGTCAGAGTGAAAACAGTTCCTATATTTGGCGATAAAATGGAAACGGACCTTATTCAGAACGCTGCGATGATACTTTCAGTTTGGTTTTTATACAATCGAGTCATAAAACGCAGAAAACACTGGGTACATCCCTATTTACAAACCAGACCTATAAATGGGTCTTTTGCTAGAGATTACCAAGATTTAAGGCAACACGAAGTTTTTTTTTTTAATTTCACCCGTATGTCAACCGCGTCGCGTCGTTTGATTGTCTTGCTTTTTGCACACGGTCACTATATTCGTTGCATTTCATATTCCAAATTGCTGGACGACTTTCAATTTCAAAAATAAACTTATCGATGTCGATATCCATTGCGCCTACGTCCTTCTTGAACTAAAAACGGTCCGGCACTGCGGAGCTCAGTGTGACATACCCTGCGGCACGCACCGCGTCTCCGTCCCAGCGCGCGAGTCGTCGTGCGTCTCGCTCTTCCGTGCGTCGAGGCGGAGCCAGTGTGTCGTACCATGCGATTTTTCTATACAAAATCAAGATTCTACATACAAAGTTAAAAAACGCATCAACGGACGACGCTGCGAGATGCGGAGCAGTGTGACAACCGCCTTACAACTGTCGACGTGGAAATATCGTTCAGTTCATTGAAATGGATATTTACAGCAAGACGCCGCAGATTTACTGTTCCAATTATAGAAAACATATTAATAGTTTATTCAGAAAATCGTGTCAACTAACAAAATTTAGTGCAGGTAATTAAAGTAATTTTTATTGTTATCTAAAGAGGCTTAGTAATAAAGCTACAGTACTACATGAATTAAAATAAAACTGTCTCATAGAGTGTGTACAATTCGCAGAGAGGTAGTTATTCATTAGGCATAATATGATATTTTCTCAGACTAACGTATCTGTTTATCTCTACTCTTTTTCAAATCGTTCCCGCTCCGAAATCCCCGATGTATATATATAACTTATATTAGATTAATTATGTTCTGACGTAAGAGTGCGTTTGGACTCGGGAGTTAAGCTGATTTTGAAGTGAGCGTGCGTCTAGATTTATGTTGCCTGACGTGAGAGTGCGTCTAGGCTCTGGAGTTATGTTTGACGTAAGCGTGCGTCTGGATTTTGGTTTGATTGATGTGAGAGTGCATCTGGATTTTGGTTTGTCTGGCGTGAGCGTGCGTCTGGATTTTGGTTTGCTTGACGTGAGAGTGCGTCTTGATTCTGGTTTGTTTGACGTGAGAGTGCGTCTGGATTTTGGTTTGTTTGGCGTGAGCGTGCGTCTGGATTTTGGTTTGCTTGACGTGAGAGTGCGTCTTGATTCTGGTTTGTTTGACGTGAGAGTGCGTCTGGATTTTGGTTTGTTTGGCGTGAGCGTGCGTCTGGATTTTGATTTGTTTGGCGTGAGCGTGCGTCTGGATTTTGATTTGTTTGGCGTGAGCGTGCGTCTGGATTTTGATTTGTTTGGCGTGAGCGTGCGTCTGGATTTTGATTTGTTTGGCGTGAGCGTGCGTCTGGATTTTGATTTGTTTGGCGTGAGCGTGCGTCTGGATTTTAGTTTGTTTGACGTGAGCGTGCGTCTGGATTCTGGTTTGTTTGACGTAAGAGTGCGTCTGAATTTCGGTTTGTCTGACGTGAGTGTACGTCTGGAATTTACTTGGTTTGACGTGAGAGTGCGTCAAGATTTAATTTTGTTTTCGATGTGAGCGTGCGTTGTTTGATGATTTGAACGTACGCTTGGAACTTACGTTTTTGTATGAAATCGCGTAAACGGGCATTTAGTGATTATTTGCATTGTACGCGTTAGCTTGCGTCCTAGTTTAGTATGGTCATGTGAGCTGAATGCTCTAGATTTTTTTTAACGACGAAAGATTAAGTTTATAATTTTAACACGAACATAAGTTTGAATAATATTAAAAGTATGAACATGTATTTGGATATTGTAAAAATACGAGTCTTTGTTGAATTAAGAAAAGAGAGTTAAAGTTTACGAATTAATTCACAATAAAACTTAAATGTGCGCTCAAAGTTAAGGAAAATAATGAAAATAATAGTATAGAATAGAATAGAAGTAAAAGTTATTAACAGCTATCGTCTTAACCTCCTGACGACCAGCATTCATAATTTGTCAATTTAATTTTAGCCTTATGACAAATAGTTGACAGTTAACTATTCATTGTAGTTTATGTACTATGTGTAGGACGCTGGAAGTCAGGAGGATAGATCGGAATACAGATTTTTTTTAGATGATGTTAGACTCAACTACCTCCAGTGGCGAGCGCCTGCGTTTAGTCCTGAGAAAAAACCGGATAGTCAGTATGTCTAGTGAGAGTTCCGATGACGATATACCTCCTGTTATTACAAGAAGGAGACACCTATACAAATCTACTGATGAAGCAATTACTGATAGTGACAGACAGTTGAGTGGCAAGAAACGGAGACATGAAACTTCAAACAGTGATGAAAGGCAAGACAACTCTAAACGTCGTCGATCAGGTGGTTCAAGTAACAACGTAAATGCTGCTGATATAATAGAAGCATTAAAAAAAAAAAACTTTCTATTAGTTCACACCAGATGTTAAACGCTTTACCTGAGTTTGATCCAGATAGTAAAAATCAGAATATTGATATAATGTGATGATGTGCAACCATGCACAAGGTGAATGAGTACGCACGCATATATAATGGGATGACATTCAAACATCTCATTTTGCGACGCAGAAACTGACTGGCACAGCCAAGAAGTGGTTTTACTCCTTGCCAAGCTTAGACTTCACATGGCTTGACTGAGAAGTGAAATTACGCCGAGCTTTTCCGATTGATGAAAATTTTGCTATTATGTTAGAAGATATGTTCGCTAGGAAGAATAAAGCAAACGAGAACCTGCGTACATATTTTTATGATAAATTAATGCTTTTAAACCGTTGCGAAATCACCGGGAAAAAGCTGGTAGATTGCTTTATTCATGGCATGTCTGATGTATCGATGAGAAATAGTGCACAAGCACTTAAATGTTTAGAACCTGAGGATTTACTGCAGTACTTCGTAATTCAGCAACCAGAAGCCAAAGTATTTTCTGTCACGCAGAAGAAACGAGGATATACTGAAGGAATGGAACATAAGGTGTTTCATAAATAAGTGCTTCCAGAAGAAAGAAAAACAAAATAATTCATCTGTGTTGTGTTTTAATTGTAATGAGGAGAGACATGGATTTGGTAACTCTCCAAAGGTCGTAATAAAATGCACCATTTGCAAGAAAGTTGATCACAAAGACCAAAACTGTCGATTTTCCTCTTCAAATAACAAAGAGAATATGAAAAAAGTTCTGAATATTGATAGTTCTAGTACGAATCAGACATTTATTAAAAAAAATTGATGTTAACAATAAATCATTACAAGCTTATATTGACTTTGGTAGTGACTGCTCCCTTATCAAGCTTAGCGAAGCAGAAAAACTGAATCTAGACAAAATTCTATCTGATTTACCTTTGATTAGAGGATTTGGCAATTTTCATATAACACCTATTTGTAAATCTAAAGTAACTGTTCGCATTGATGAAATACAAGCTGATGTTTTAGTACATGTTGTCCCTGATAAATATTTACACGTACCTATATTAATAGGGCAAAATTTTACAAAGATGCGTAATGTCACAGTCTTCAAGGACAGTAATAGCTTGATATTTTTTTAAATAATCCCCTAGCTACGATGGATTCTGAGCTCGAAATGGAATCTGGAATTGTCAAACTGGTAGTAATGATATTGTTTTTACTGGAGTGCACTTTGTACCAGTCTATATTAATAATGAACCCTACAATGGAGATGTATATGTTGAAGCACAAATGCGACCAGTTAATGGTAAAGAGTATCGTATGCTACAAGGAGTGTATAATTTTAAGGATGGCAAAGGAAACATATTGGTATCCAGTCTGTCAGACACGCCTGTTACTTTAAAGAAGGACATTTTATTAAGTCGAGCTTTTCCGTTTAAGGAAGTCAATGTGGTCGACGTGAGACGAATAAGTACAGGAGTAGATACAACTCTATCACCTATAAATATAAACGAAATACAGATAGGTGCCAATATATCTAACGAGGTATTGATAAAATTACACGAATTATTACAAAAATACCGTGAATGTTTTGCTTGTTCGTTAGATGAAATAGGATGTGCCCCTAAAGAATTCGAAATGAAAATTGAATTAAAAGACAACAAACCGATTGTCTATCGACCATATAGACTTTCTCTTTCGGAAAGAACTAAGGTTAGAGAGATGATTTCTGACCTCTTAAATAATGAAATCTTCAGAGAATCAAGTTCGCATTATGCCAGCCCAATCTTGATGGTTAAAAAGAAAACAGGTGACCAACGATTATGCGTCGATTTTAGAGCTTTAAATAAAATACTGTTAAGGGTAGATACCCACTTCCGATCATTGAAGATCAAGTAGCGAACCTCAGTGGAAAAAAGTTTTTCACCACATTGGATATGGCATCAGGCTATTATCAAGTTCCACTAGCTGAAGAGAGCAAACACTTAACGGCCTTTGTTACTCCGGACGGCCATTACGAATTTAATTGCATGCCGTTCGGACTAGCCGCCGTGTTTCAGAAATTAGTAAGATGTTAGGTACCAGTCGATTTGAATCGGTACTTGCGTATATGGACGATCTGCTTATTCCGACTGTCCTTGGATGAGGGTCTTATAAAGCTTAAAAATGTGTTAAAGTTAGTGAAGGAATATGGCCTTACTCTGAAACTTTCAAAGTGTTGCTTCTTTTGCACGACAATTGATTATCTTGGATACGAAGTCTCAGAAGCAGGCAGGTAATTTTTTACTTACAGTCTTACAGTAAGTAAAGGATACTTACTTAATTTTTTTTTCAGTTGGCAATTTTAAATGGCAACAATTTTTTTTTTTTTTTTTTTTTAAATTGGAATTGAATAGTCGGCGAAATAAAATTATGCAAAACATTAGTTGGGAAGCGATCGAATCGGCCATACGATTTTCAGCAATAAATTAGAGAACCGTATATTGGACATTTTAGGGGTAAGAAATTAGTAAATTACAAACCTGGGGCGGTGAATTCGTGAATGTCCCAGGTCGCAGGCGTTTGTTAACATAAATATGCGATGTGGGACTTAACGAATTACCGCCCGTGGTTTATCAAAAGTTTACGTCTTGTCTTGACCAGGAAGCGAGATTTTCTCCCAGCAGGAAATCCCATTTTAGGTCTACGGTGACGTATATAGTACATTATGTATCAAGGGTGGTAAACGAGGAATTAATAAAAACCGGCCAAGTGCGAGTCGGACTCGCGCACCGAGGGTTCCGTACAAACACTTTCCATCCCTAAGTGGTTAATTATTAAAAAAATATATATTATGTGATGTAACTAAAAATTTATGGTTTTCGTAATTTTTCCTTTATCTATGCTATAAGACGTTGCTTCGTACCAAATTTCAAGATTCTGAGTTCACGGGAAGCAGCCTGTAGGTTTTGATTCCCTTGCAAGTGTCGAAAATTTGCGGCATAAACGGCTGTATCTTTTGATTGCGTTGGCTTAGAAGTTTGATTTTTTCACAGCTTCAAGGGACAGTAGACCTGAGTAATTGATATAAATTTCAGCTTCATACCTCCACGCGTTCCTGAGAAAAAGGGTCTTGACAGACGGACGGACGGACGGACAGACGGACAACAAAGTGATCCTATAAGGGTTCCGTTTTTTCCTTTTGAGGTACGGAACCCTAAAAACGAGTGTCTATTAGAAGCCTGGAGCCGAAGGCGAGGGCTTTAATGACACGAGTTTGGAATTCCTTTACCACCAGAGTCACGTACGACGTTTTTCATCACACTTTGGAGGAAATAAAACAAAAGTAGTAGTTATTGTATTAAGCAGTTTCCACTCACGTGAAATTGTCAGGAACCATCGGCGCGCGCGCTCAGAGCGGAACGTCGATCAAAGTATCAGCAGTGACGAGTTTACCGCGGCGGTGTACGGGCAGCCGTCCCTGATAAAGAGCTCCATACGAGTTCGAAACATGTCGGGCCGTTCCTGACAATTTCACGTGAGTGGAAACCGCTTAATACAATAATTAAATATGTCTCACGAAAGTTTTAATAAAATTAAAAGTAGTAGTAGTCAATACCAAAATTACATACCGCCCTAGGGCGTAATATACTATTTACCACCCGGCTTTCTAGCCCGTAAACGCTTAAAGTGTGATAAAAATTACTTACCACCCTAGGGCGTTATTTAAGACTTACCGCTCGCTTTTCTAGCATGTAAACCCTTGTTTACGAGCAAGTGTGATAAGATGAAAATAGAAAAACCGCTATATTAGGAAAGCATTTATTTTATTTATGTTATGAAAGTCAGTAGTCACAGAAAACGATGCAGTGCGTAACAGCTACGTTATTGTTTCGGCCAGCAGTTCATCCATCCGTACCGGCAGTCCGCATGATTCGGGTACCCATGGGCACGACAACACTCGTCCTTTTCAGGAAAACTCCTGTTGCACACCTCGTTACACGCGTCCACGCGCACAGCAACTGCCACAGATAGCATCAGAGCGAAGACGGCGAAAAGCAAGATGGCCGTTTTGGCTGTCATGTTGTATTTTTCTGGCTTTACAGTGACGAGCTGTCAAATTGATGTTGGTTCAGTGACAGTTGGAAATGGTATGAAGTTGAAAGGTTGAGTCTGTTTTTATAGTCAGGGTCTAAATTCGATGAAGCACTGCGATTGCTCTATGTTCCATATTTCACACATTTCTCAGGTCACGTTGCCAACATCAAGGGCTCGGCTTTCAGTACTACGTCTAGCACAACTGTGACACGCGACTTTTTGACGCGCGACAAATACTGTATGTCACTCTACTACTATGAAGGATTGAATTCACGGTATTCATTTTCGGGTTTTTCACTTATTGACCGACCGAGCGATGCGTCTCCGTTACAGCTTGGCCCATAATTTCCTAAGTCCGGATATTTGGATGTCCAAAACGCATTCCGGCTGTTCTCGCCCAGAGGTCGCACTCGTATTTCTCCGCCGCTCCAGGAGACCATCGCGTGTGCTGATTTCTGGCCGAAAGGTGTCGTGTTTCGTCGGTTCCGGGGCAACCTACCAAATACAACACCCGAGATGTCGGAACAACGGGGCAACGCCGTTTCGCCGTCAAAATAAACATTGTTCGGTTCATGACGCATTGGTGTAAACTGTAATGTTATGTAACCTGTTTTTCAATAAATAAATAAATAAATAATTTCTCATCCGATTCTCATCAAATTTTGTGAGTGTGTTCGATAAGTACCTACACTACGTACTGTGTAGATTTGTTGTCGATTCAGTTCTTCAATTTATTTCTAAAATGGGGTTGTTATTCAATATCAGCTAGTCACTTACCATCAGTGCCCTTACCACGAGTTTACAGTGACCGTACTCTCTACCGACTACGTAAACGGTTTGTATTATGGAGAATTGTAGTTCAACAAAGTAATCGCCAGCGGCGCTGTACTCTCCATACAAATTGTTTACGCTGTCGCTAGTGAGTACGGTCATGTTAACTCATGGTACAGGTGCTAGTGTTACTAATGGGTGAAGACTGGTGAAGACCAAAAAGTCTACCACCTTAACTCACTCAATTAATATCTGTATTAAAGTCTCCGTTGTGCGACGTGTTAGCAATGCATGAAATGAAATGAAATAATTTATTCAGTAAGTAGGCCACAGGGGCACTTTTACAAGTCAGATTGTGAATCTACCGGCATTTCGCAAGAGGAGACCGCTGTTGAGAAGAAAGCCGAAAGAAACTCAACAGTAAGTCATTTTTCGCATAGGGCGCAGATGGGCACGTGTAGGTACTCGTACCTAATGTGGCTGGAGCACAAATCAAAGTCTTTAGTCAAGATAATACATCAGCGTTTATTAATTAAACAATAGTAAGTACATATTATTGTCAGGGATTACATTATTGATTGAATAAATCAAATGATTAAAATTGGACAGACATCACAGACACAAACACTTACGACATTCTAGGCGGCTTTTGTGTAAATAGAAGAGAAAGCTAGTTGTTTTTTTTTTTCTATTTGTTTGCGAGAGAAAGCTAGTCTATATTCAGTCTTTATACGAGTATATACTAAAGGAGCACAGACTACAATAAAATTATAGACTTTTTAACACGACCACAGTTACCTAATTAACCTTTCAATAACGTACCGCAAGGTTCTATTTTAACCTTATTGTATCGTTAATTTTTGTCGCACAACGGAACTTATTCCAATCGCTTTTATTTCCTCGTTTTATATGGGTAACTACGCCTTAATTTCATCCAACTTTTTGGCCCTAACTCTAATAAGGTTATCAATCGCTGGTCAGTTTATGAATAGAAAAAGTAAACCGTAAAACTACCCAACTATAGTCCATAATCATCCAACTATGGTCCAAAACAAAACTTGTTTATTTTTATCAAAATCCATATTCTATCAGTGATTTTATAAGTTTTTATTTAAGTTTGTTTAATTATGTTGTTCACCTTAGAGTTTATTTGTAATAATTGTCATAATATTAACGAGTAATTTTCGAATTAAATTGGACCATAGTTGTAAGGACTGGACTATAGTTGGGTAGTTTTACGGAACGTGAAATTAGGAAGATTTAAATTTTAATGAATACCGGTAACGTTCTTGGGGACTAAAGTATATATTCATCTCAATGAAAAGTAAAATATCATAATCGTTACTTAGAATGAACCCCACCGCTAAACTAGATACATAATCAATCAGGCACCGGATATTCGGATCGATATTTACCTAAACTTTGGGGGCGGCTTTGTTATTCGGTCGCAGGTATAGGCAGGTGTTTGACGTATGAGTGAGCTAGCAATAGGATTTTGTCAACTTTATGTAAATATCGATCCGAATATCCGATGTCTGTACAGACGACATCTCGCAGACATGTAATCACAAACGACGAATTTAGCGCCAGGTAACTGGTCATCTTTGTAAACACCTATAGAATTAATAGAAATAAGGAATATCGACCTTGTTGGCGACCATGAAGGTTGATTATCGCATTGCATAACATATGCATGAATATGCATGTTGGTATTTCTTTTGAGGAAAACCTGGGTAAATAAAAGAGCTGTATTCTATTTTTTCCTGTATTTTCCTTATAGGGTAATTCTAAAACTAGGTACTTATTTCTATGAAAATTAAAAAGAAAACTTTCTCACGGCCATCTACGTTATCGCTGCAGATAGTCAAAAACCGGCCAAGTGCGAGTCGGACTCGCGCACCGAGGGTTCCGTACAAACACTAGCCATCTTGACTGGCCGGGTTAAGTTAAATTTGCACCTGGTAATCCTGGAATGTATGGCGCCGTATACAAATGAGGTTGCGTTAAGCAACCGATCACGTTTGTTGTATGGGATCCTCGCTTAAATATTTTTTTAGTTCTGTGTTTAGTATTTATTGTTATAGCGGCAACAGACATACATCATCTGTGAAAATGTACTACACTGTCTAGCTATCACGGTTCACGGTTCATGAAATAAACGAGTCTTAGTAACAAATAGGTAGAGATGTGCTGTTTTCGAACAGTTCACGGTCTTGTATTATTTACATGAAAAATAGAATAACCCTCAAATTATTTAATGCAAATGTCGACGGTAAACGATATCACACGCTAAGGCGTTTCACAAAGACATTGAAAAAAAGCCTCGATAAGATATTTAAATGAGGAAAAATATATAAAATAAGTACGTGCAAAAAAACAAGTATGTTTTGTTGCGCATGTATTTCATTTATTTTTCCTACTACTGTTTTAATAAAATAATATTGACAAGAACAACTCTGCCGTGCTAAGGTACTATAAGGACGTATCTTACTATGCCACTGGTATGAAGATACGATTTTTTACCGTAATACGGCAGAACTGAACGAGCTACTATAAAAACACCGAAATCATAAAACTTTATGTAAGTATGTTGTATTCCATATTTATGTATGTTTAGTTATTGGTTTAATTATATTATTGAGATATAATTAGTTTCTCTTTTGGTGTAATGTTGATAGTTGCACCATAAAAATGTTTCTGTCAAAAGTACCAAAACTGTTTAGTCCTAGTTTGTACAGCGATACTAGAGCTAGAATTTTAAAATTTCGCGGTCATTTTCAGTATAACGTTTTGACGGCCAGACTCTAACATATAGTACAGTGTGTTATGTTAACATGATTACATGACCGTACTCGCCAGCGACAGCGAAAACGTATTTGTATGGAGAATAGTACGCCCCTGGTGGTTACTTTGTAGAACTACAATTGGCAATACAAATACACTGAAAAAAAAGATATGTCAAATAGCCCAAATGTTAGCTGCTAGTTACATAAATCAGAGGACTGACGAACTAAAAAAGTTTTGGAAAATTAGCATAATTTTGGTTACTACTAAACACAATTTGGTTATTTCAAAGGTTGTTAAACTAGTTGAGCTATTTGTTTTTTTCAGTGTAGTTTACGCTGACGCGAGCGAGTACAGTCACTGTAAACTCATAGTAAGGGTACTGTACACTGTACAAGACAGATGTAACGAAACGGACAGCAGTATCTTCCGTTTCGTCACGTCTACGGTATCCAGCGATTCCGCTACGCCACGGTTTTCTCAATGCCATTGCCAGCGTCCATTGAAATCGGCAGAACAGAACAATAACTGATTTTGGACGGAGGATTCCTAATAAAATGTTTAAACCATTGACAAAGATCAAAGGCGCAAAGAAACATTGAAATGTGAAAACCTGGTGGAAGAGATAAATAAATAGTCACCTTTTCACAAAAAATTACCAACTTCAATGAGCGAAAGTATATATCATTTGTTTTTTGTCGATTATCATAAAAAGAGCCAAAATATCAGAATTATGTAGTCGAATTGAAAACTACCTCCTCTTTGAAGTCGGTAGAAAATATTTTTAAGGAAAACGTAGCGCTCGTACAATAATTACTACGATAATACCTACTCATCGTCATCTCTATCATACGTATGAATAATTCATATGTCTCATCAAGGAAAATACCGACAGATATTTTTCAACTTTTCCTTTACAAACGGTATAAATTACACCGTCGACGCATAACTAAACGCTTTTCAAGATGGCCGCTTTGAAATTGGCGCTTTTTCTGCTTCTTGCCGTCGCCATCGCAGCCAAGGCCGTTCACGTGAAAGAGTGCGATGCTGTGTGCCCCATAATCCACGCTGAAAGGGATGCGTGCTGCCGGGCCCATGGATATCCGAAGGGATCGCGTAGTTGTGCTGGTGGCAAACATTATTGCCAGGCTTAACCTCACTTGGTGAACAAATAAAACAATTCTAAATTTGAATGTCACCAGTTTTTTTTAAATGCTTGCTACCTTCCACGCTGACCTTTAAAAACAGAATCTACTTCAAAATAAACTGAAAAACCATGGTGCCCATGCGTGTTGTTCCGAGCATCTACAGCGAAGGCAGTTAATAAACGTGTAAATTTATATATAAATTAAATATAATTTGCCACAAAATTTGTCTACTCTTATTATTTAAAACATTTCTCGATTTGATACAGAATGAAAGTTTCTTAAAATATATGTGTATATGACTGTCATTTTTACAACTTTGTGTACACGGGACATTCTCAATTCGGGACATACAACTTCCACAAAAACAACGATAACTATTGTCCAACACAATATAAAATGGTCACGAAACGAACCACAATTTTTGTTTTGGGATATGCGCGACAGATGTCGCGTTGAAAGTCAATGATTATTTTATTACGCTCTACACGAGGAAACATCGGTGAATGTCGCCTTGCGCACTCAGTAATAGTCTCGACGTCTATGGTTTTCCGGGGCACCTCTCGAGTACAGGCCTCTTGACCTAGTGGTAAAGACGGAACTAGCTCTACAAACAATACAACTGTCCGTTTTCACACGTAGCATACGCCCGATAACCCTGTAGTCGGCAGCAGAAGTGTCTCTGGTCTTTAGGTCTCTTGCAGAATGAGTCGCAAGGTGGCTCCCTAGAGAACCGGGCTTCGGAGACGGTAATGATAACAGCCAGAATTAGTGCCATGGCGAATAGAATTAGGAAGGTTTTGCTGGCCATTTCGAAACTGTTTCGCTTTCCACTTAATATTTACATGTATTGTATAAAGAGATTTACTAAAGAAATATGTTTTTTTCACGTTGTGATTTAGACTACGAAAATGTTGCTGTCAATTTTTGAATTCGCTGACATAATGCAATTGACGGACAGAACAGAAGAGTACCACACAACTTTGAGATTACATATCTCTCTTTAAGATTTGAATATTACAAGCAATACATCTTTCCGTTGTCACAAGTCGCGAATAAAACGAACCCTCGAAGACGGCAACAAAACATTTTCACTGTTTTGGTTCGATTCTGGAGACAAAAAGCGTCGCAAGGACGCTCGCGCGTCCACAAACCCTCGGCGATGGTGACAATTATAAGAACTACCAGGATTAAGAAAGGTAAGCGTCTGCTAAGCATTTTTAAAATTTAACATGATCTATGCGTCATTTAATTGGCGTAGTTAAGATAATTTGTATACTTTATGAAAGTTACGTGATGGTTTGACTTTGACACATAGAGTAACTTATATATCCTTTGACAAATATTGTAGTTCAAAGACGTCATTTCCTTTTTTGTGTTTTCTTTTGGTAAGTATAATAAAATAACTATGAATCTAATATTACCATTTACCAAGGGTCACAGTCGAGCTAGCGAAGATAGCTGACCCGATCAGATCGTCAAATTTTTGATTTGATCGGTAGCCAATTTAGTTGACTTATAAATATTTGAACGCATCCTAAAAAAAAAAACGTCAAGCCACGCCGCCACCTACCGACAAAATGTAGTAACGCAACGCAACGCGCTACTGTGAAGTGTGAAGTGAATGAATACAATACAATCACATCACAATATGACAGTATTCATTTCAGTTTTCTCATAAATTTATACTTCAATAAGTGCCGAAAATGGGAAAATTTGGCGAAGCCAACTCTAATAAATACTGTTCCGTGCCGCAATGCAAATCACGGTGTACAACGGAAATTTCTCTTTTCCGTTTCCCCAAAGAATTATCGCTTAGGAAGCGATGGGCCGACGCTATCAAAATTGAGAAAGGAATTACTCAACACATGCAAGTTTGTAGCCGGCATTTCGTTAAAAGTGATTATGTTCTATCAGGTCAGTCACCCTACAATACTTATTCGTACAAACACTGTTCTAACTTGCGTGGGGGCTGGAGGAAGTGGTCCCGGAGATACTGCGTATTAATTTCAGTATTCATGGTAATTTAGACTTGCTAATTCTTATGCTCTAGAACACTAACACTAGCTTCTCTTGTTTGACCCGTATACAGAGGGGCAACATTCTTGGGTCGCAAGATTTCATTTAGTTTGGCAGTATCAGCATTTGTGTCTGTGATCTTGGAAGTCAAGTTTGACCCACTTATACCGCTGACTAGAAATTTGTGTACGTAAATTTGATGGCTCTGCAAATAAATAATTGTAGTGTTAAATATTGTATGCTCTAAACTGGTAGATTGTGACACTCCAACTGCAATCAAGCAATAAATGATTTCTGATAAAAGTACAAGTTTGTATTAAAAATTAATATTTTCGTTTGTTCTATTTAATTCATTGTAGCATGCAGATCTATTTTATTATTTGTTTCTGGCAATTTCGTTAATGAGTATAATTACATATATTGATTGCACTCATAACATGAAAGACAATAAATGACAATGCGGTTGGCTGTTGGCTGCGTGGTAGTGCAGATGCCTACCGAACTGTCCTAGTTTTGAACCCTGGCAAGGGCAAATATTTGCATGATGAATGTGATTATTAGTTCAAGTATGTATATGCACATAATTATAGTGCCCATAACACAAGCCTGCTAGAGATCACTATAGGACTAGATCGATTTGTGAGGTTGTCTGATATTAACTTTATTTCTAGATTACCCAGATGCGGCTAAAGTTAGGAGATTGAAGAAGACAGCTGTACCTACGCAAAACTTGCCATGGCAGTTCCCGAACAAGAGAGTCAGCCCAGCGCTGGCCAAGGCTAGGATGGAGAGGCTGAAGAATCGGAGTCTGCAAAAGTAAGCTTTACTCAATTAACCTCTCGTATGCCCTGTCAAAAATTTGCTAATCAACTTGAAACCTACTGATATTTTAACGTAAAGTTGAAATGTCCTGTGCGGATCCGCATTCCGGCATGCGAGGGGTTAAAGGCAGTATTAATACAAATAAACACTAAATATTTTAGTATATTTTGCTAACACTTCTAATTTAAACAGAAATTTTACTTAGGTGTCCGCTTCTTTCATAGAGAAACACTTCACCGAATGCTTCAGTTGATAGAATTTTCATTTCATAGACAATTTTTTCCTCGGAAGTCATAGATTTTTCAGAAATCTTGAAAATGTCAACCTATGGATTATGTTAGGTTAGGTTTGTGTTATAAAATTCCAAAATATTTTAAGGTTTCAGAGAAAATGCTTTTGATGAAATGAAAATTGGAGGAAACAAGGGTAAACCATTTCCTTAATATGACATCCTTTATTGCAGAACCGATTCCCCGGCTAAAACTGACAATGTGGCTATGAAAAATGAACCAGTTAATGAAAAAAACAAAACACCTAAACCAAAAATCCCGCTGACCCCAAACAAGAGTGAGACATCTGATACAGAGGATGACGTAACGTCAGTCGAAGACATATCTTTGGACCTAAAGATTGAGAGAGATGAGGACATTGAATTAAAGGAAGAAGATGAAGAAAATGGCGATAAAACTGTTTCGAGTGAAGCGTCAGAAGCAAAAAATAAGACCAATGTAAGTTGATCATTGTATAGGTTGCGCCACATAAAAAGAGCGCTGTCAAACTGCAGAGGTATTTGTGCTGCGCAGAAAGGTCGCCAGCGCTCTTTTTATGGGGCGCGCCCTTTTCCACAAACGCTACCCTGAAGAATGGAAACCAAACTTCCATTAATACCAAACCAAACTTTTTTTAATTTTTTTTATTTATAGCCTTTTCTCAGATACATGTTATTAGGTATAGTTCATTTATACAAATATTTTTATTTTATTGTGTATCTGTGTGCCATTTGGCAAAGGCCTCCTCCAACACTTTCCAATCTTCTCTTTTCCTTGCCAGTCTAGTCCAGGTTTTGCCAGCTGTCTTAGTCAAATCATCTTCTCATCTCCTGAAAGGTTTTCCTTTCTTTCTCTTGCCTTCTCTTGGATACCCTAGTGTTACTACTTTGTTCCACTTATCCCCTCCTCTAATCACATGGCCAGCCCATTTCCACTTTAGTGCTCTTTCTCTTAGCTTTAACACCACATCTTGGGTCTTTGTAGATTTTCTAATTATGTTATGATTGATTTTGGCTATTTTCCTTGTTCCCATCATACTTCGGTCCATGCTTCAAACCAAACTTAATGTACTCTAATTTATCATATACCATTCATATTATTAATTGACCATAGTTATGCAGAAAGCGACCAGTGTAGATTTTTTATCAAAGTGACTTAATAGTAGAGTTGTTAGTCCGCTGTTTTCTAACATAATTGTGCGCATCGGGTTACAAGCATGAAATTTCTACCACAGATAGAGTGTTCCACGGTGATTATTTTCAGATGTGGAGGGAAGTCAGATTCGTCCCCTGTGAGGAGGGAGAGCGGAGTGAATACGGCCAAGTATCCCTCTTTTCTTTCCTTATT
Organism: Apotomis turbidana; assembly: GCA_905147355.2. Lineage (NCBI taxonomy): Eukaryota > Metazoa > Arthropoda > Insecta > Lepidoptera > Tortricidae > Apotomis > Apotomis turbidana. Next base: position 6,799,717 of record LR990305.1, on the reverse strand, counting down.
GCTGGTCAGTTAAGTCTACCAGGACGTGTTTGGTATCGTTTCCGTGTAAAACAAATATCAGAAATTCATTTTTTATGTTATTTTTGTATAGTTCTGTATAAAAATATGGGTGTAATGGCCGAAAAGGTAAAAATCACAACAAGTTTTTTTATTCAGTGAGGTAAATTAGTTCAATTTCGTGAACATTTTCAAATTATTATTATTCTTTTAAAAAGTTCATTTAATCTGGTTTCTAAAAATATATGAATGTTGGGCACTTCTCATACAAACAGTAGCTTAAAATATATCTTTACGTCGGCGTAACCAACGTAAATCTCCGAACGCATCCTATTTCGCTTCATTAAATACATTAAATAATGATTATTAACATGCTTTTACATATAATATTTACTATATACGTCCTAGAAAAACAAATTAATGTAATTAAAACAATTTTTTTTTTTTGCTAATGTATCACGAGCACACGGGCTAATCTCAGCATCAACAATTTATTTAAGTTACTGTTTGTATGAAGAGTGCCCGATATTTATATATTTTTAGAAACAAGATTAAATTTGCTATTTTGCAATATTTTTCTTAGTTGTAAATATTCAGGAATTATAACTAATTTATCTCCCTGAATAAAAAAAACTTGTGATTTTTACAATTTCGGAAATACAACCATATTTTTATATGGTACTATGAATAAATAACATGAAAAATGAATTCCTGATATCTGTTATACACGAAAATGATACCACACAAGCCCTAGTAGCGTTAACTGATCAGTAATAAAAAAAGAAATAGAGGCCTCTTTTGTCTTATTCACCCCGCTTTCCCGCCGCACAGGGGACGAATCTGACTTCCCTCTACATCTGAAAAGAATCACCGCAGAATACTCTATCTGTGGTAGAAATTTCTTGGTTGTATCCCGATGTACACAATTTCGCGACTTAGCAAAATGTACTAGAACACGCAGGCTAAGCTCAACAACAACATTTTTTTCAAGGTACTTTTTGTATCAGATGTGCCCAATATGTATACATTTTTAAAAACATCATTAAATTTGCTGTTTAGTAATATTTTTTTAAATTGTATATATTCAGGATAGATAACTAATTTATCGTTCTGAATAAAAAAAACTTGTTGTGATTTTTACCTTTTCGGCAATAAACCCAAATTTTAATAGGAAACTATTCTTAAATAACATGAAAAATTAATAGCTGATATCTATTTTACACGAAAACGATGTCGTGCAAGCCCTAATAGCCTTAACTGATCAGTAATAAAAAAAAGAAAAAGAGCAGTACTTGGTCCTCTTCACCCCGCTCTCCCACCACACAGGGGACGAATCTGACTTCCCTCCACATCTGAAAATAATCACCGTAGAACGTTCTATGTGTGGTAGAAATTTCATGCTTGTAACCCGATGCGCACAATTTCGCGGCTTAGCAACTCTACTATAAGTCTTACTCAATGATTGAGTTTGGTGGCTTTTTGCATTATGGAAATAAGTCTTTGGTCGCTTTCTGCATAACTGGTCAATTTACCCTATAAATTGGGTATTTGTACCTTGTTTTTCTAAATATAAAATTATCCAACTTACGACTTGGCTGTATGCCGACATCCATTGCCTTAGTGCTATCTGTGCAACTAAAAAAAAAAAACAAACGTCAAAATCGAACTGTCAAAGTGCGTACCCCATAGCAATTCGCGTATTTTTAGCATATTCCAATCGGAATTCGTGATAATCGTGCCTAAATATCTATTATTAAATTAAATGTTTACTTCTAGATGCAGAGAAGCGGCCCAACGAGGCTCAGAAACCGGAAAGGAGTCTTGAAATGCGAGTTATGCGGTAGAAAGTGCCTTACGCCACAAGCGTTACAAACACATCAACAAATTGCTCATAAAAACGCTAGAAACAACCAATTTAATTCGAAAAAAGAATCCCCATCGATCAATAAGAACAAATCGTCACCCAGGCCAGTTCCTGTAGCGTTAATTTCTGTGAAAAAAGCCGAAAACACGCCGCCGAAACCTATTCAGAAACCGATCGCGAAAAAAGAAAAGACTGCTGAAAAATCGCTCAACGACAGCGATTTGGTTGAGAAAGTGCTTCAAGAAGACAGTGACTACTTAGCAACAGCCTCCGACTCCTCGGATACTAGTTATAAGGAAGATAAAGTGACAGTAGGCAAGCAGGGTCAGACACGGACAGAGTTTGAGTGCCCGAAGTGCAAACGCCGTTTTGCGGTATATTTCATGGCTAATAAGCACATCCAGAAGCATCACTCTGCACAGAACGGCAGTAAAATGTAAGTAGCGTTAGTAAAATAATATTATCCTACTGCTCCACCTGCGTTAGTATTAACATTAATGTTTGCGTCCCACTATGCAATAGTTAAAGCTTTAGAAGTTAAAAAATGACATGTTCGCAACATTAGGGTAGCAATTTTATTAAAAGCTGATGCCAAATTGCAGACTAAAATTGTAAGCTACTTTTACTGACTGGAAACAAGTTCCCTAAATGTTTTACGCGATCCTAGGCTGTAAGTGTGATTTTCTGCCCGCTACATGGGTAGGAAATTACAGTTCCTGACCAAGGTAGGACATAATACTTTGAGACAAACAAGGCGGGAATTCATTAAAGCCCCACATCGCATATTTATGGTACAAACACCTGTAAGTTATCTAGGACATTCAAAATTCACCGCACCAGGTATATAATTTACCTACTGCCATTTGTACATAACGTCTTGGTAACGTCTTTATTAACTTGTTACGATGCAGGTGAAGCAGTAGCATTACAAAATATACAATTTATGAATTCTAATAAGTTAAATAGGAAAGTGGAAGTAAATAACAGCTGATGTTTTAGGAAACAAAATAATCTCTTGTAAATCATGCATAAATCATATACTTTATTTATAATTTATAAGTAACCAGGTGTCTGTAATTTCATTTAGAATTTTTTCTTTTCATAATCGGTAAAAAGATCGGTTCGGTACGGTCGGATCGGTAACATAACCATCTTTGGATATCCAACTATCCATGACCCAAAATTGGTTAGAATCCATCCAGCATTTCCACATGTTGAGAGGACAATGGAAATCTACCAACACAGATGGTGTGGGCTGTATTTTGAAATTAATATCTGCTATATAGCTCTCTAAAGTAATACTGCTATCAGAAGTCAAATTCAAATTATTTATTACAAATCATGAAATCAATGATCCATAGATTGTGAGTAACATACGGAAAACATTTACAAAACAATTAAAAATTTCAAAATTAAGATACATACATTGCACGTAATAATAATGATTAATAACACATAATACTGAAAGAACTGGAAAGTGTTGGAGGAGGCCTTTGCCAAAGTGACGACGCGTTTGGCTCGGTTTGCAGACACCTGCCTACTGAGTCGGCGGTCCCGGGTTCGAATCCCGGCCGGGGCAAATATTTGTGCAAATATTTGTTCTTGGGTCATGGATGTTATCTATATATGTATTTATATATTATGTATATCGTCGTCTAGTACCCATAGTACAAGCTTTGCTTAGTTTGGGACTAGGTCGATTTGTGTAAGATTGTCCCTTAATATTTATTTATTTATTTTATTTAAAGTATGTATAAATTAACTATATATATCTGAGAAAAGGCTATAAATAAATAAATAATACAGGAAGAAAAACAAAATCAATTTGCTCAGTGACAATTAAATAGTATTTACCTATAGATATTCTAGATGCACCATTTCTCAACATCCGCTGCCACATAAAGGCTATTCCAGTGCTTGAACAATGGTGCATCTATCTTACCTGCCAAAATTCTCAGGACACTAAGTCTGATGCCAATACAATAGTAATCTAGACAGAGTTTTTGAAAATCAGCCATACAATGTATACACAAACCACTACTAGGCTATTTTAATTATATTTCGACTCTTTACTAAATTTTTTAACCAAGCTCAAACACTTTACTCACTCAGTTAATAAAAAAAACTTACACAATTTTCAGGTCATGCAGGCTGAAACCAAAATACATAGAGATCTGCACAATATGCAACACAACTCTAGATGGGAACGTGCACGTGTGCGATGGACCATTGAAGCTGTCCCTCGGGTTGACCTGCGCTGGCTGCGGGCAGGAGTACAAGACGTTGACACTCTTCGACATGCACAAGTCCAGTATGCACAGTGATGGAGTTCAGAGCATGTTCTTTTCTACGTTAGATGGTAAGTTAAGTTACTCAAAGAGCAAAAAAAGGCCAAGTGCGAGCCTGACAAATTACTTATCCCGTCTTAATTGGCCGGGTTAGGTTAAGTTTGCATCTTTTATGTATGGCGCCGGATCCAAATGTGGTGCAAAGTCAACGCGACCGATCACATTTGTTGTATGGGAGTCCCATTTAAATATTTATTTTATTCTGATTTTTGGTATTTGTTGTTATATTTATCATCTCTGAAAATTTTATCTGTCTAACTATCACGGTTCATGACACAGCCTGGTGACAGACGGACAGCTGAGTCTTAGTAATAGGGTCCTGTTTATTACCCTTCGGGTATGGAACCCTGAACACCTTAATCGAATGAGAAGTATTCTCTAAACGTACTTAATTCATTACAGAATTTGCGAACTGGAAGCAGAAGATGGAGACACAGACCAAAGTGAAGTATAGCGTCCTCGACCAGAACGACACCAAGAAGATCCACCGCTGCATGCACCGGACCGGTGTGGGCTCCGGCTCCAAAAGCAAGCAGAAAATGTGTCCGTCTTCAGTTGTTGTGCAGGAGTTCACTAAAGGCTTCCAGGTACGGTCTCATATTTAATATATCCTGGATTAGAAACAACATCACGAAGATCTCTTGGGGATGAGAACCAGCCTGATCTGCCCATCGTCAGTTGTGGTGAAGGACTTCACTTTCACTAAGGGATTCCAGGTACCTTTTATATCTAATACATCCTGTACCCGAACAACACCAAGATCTCTTGGGAATGAAAAGCAGGCAGATATGCCCGTTTCAGTGGTTGTTCAGGAATTCAAGCCCGCGTTTTATTAACGCACTGACGATTGGCGTTGCCTGGCGGCAACATCGCGTCTGAATCGCTACAAACGAGTTAAAATCGCGTCTGCATCGAGTGTGTGCAAAGGTCTGCAAGCTGCGTTTGACTTGCGTGCGAATCGCGTTTGTATCGATACACTTGCGCGTCAGCGGCACGTTAAAAAAAAGGTGTGTGCACAGGCCAAGGCTTAGTAATAAGGTCCCGTTTAGCATTCTTTGGCTAAGGATCCCTAAAATATGAAAAACCAAACATACGACACTACTCTAAAGTAAGTACAATACGAATTCTTTGCGAAAGAAGCCGAGGACAGAGCCAGTTCTGGGTGATTCGACAGGCTTTCCATCCGCCGTCAGACCACTGTCAAAAATATTGAAACAATGAGCTGCAAACTTTCATGCAATGATATACTGTAACCGTACTTCTTACCATAATTGATCTAATGTAAAGCAAACTGTAGAATCACCCCTCTATATCTGTTGTGGTAACTCATATTGTGAAAATATTGACACTTGAATTCGTCATTTTCAGGTACACTATTACCCAACACACTACGGCCACAACTTTGAGCCCTACAAACTCAGCGAAGAATTCAAGAAGTATTCCATATCGTCCCTCATGAACCTCACAGCGAACCAGCTACCAGACAGCGATGAAGAGATCCACCTAGACACTGACATCTATCTACAGTTCAAGAAAGTAACCGAAGTCCTCGTCAACGAAGCAGCGAAGATAAATGTGAACGGATTGAAGACACTCATGAGGAAAGCTTTAGATATGATTGCAATAGTGAACAGCTACGTTGAGGATGATGATGATGATATCACAACGTCAAGAGCTATCATCAAATTAGACCCGGAGGACGACTTACAAGATCAGGTCAAAAAGGCTCTGCAGAGCTTAAAAAGGAAACCTAGTGAGAAAATTGAAGAAACGTCAGCGAAAAAGAAAAAGAATGTGTTTCAAAGCACAGAAAACACCCCGAAAGGTATCGGAACGGTTAGGATATCCAACTCCATTGCGGTTTCTAATATGCAGAACGAAGAGATAGAAAATGTGAAGTGCGATAAAAGTAAACTAAGCCTAACTCCGAAATTACAGTCTCCGCAGAAACTTCAGTCGCCATCATTCTTAGGAACTTTCCAGGACTTTGTTGGGAAAACGTTAGAGAAGTCTACGGATAAGAAAAAGAAACCGGTTGAGGAGAAAAAGAAGAAGACGATCGTCAAAACTAAAATTGGTCAGTTCAAGCAGAGTCCTCCTAAAAAGTCTGTAGAGTCTCCAACTACAACGAAATCTCCGATCTCGCCTAGATTGAGTGTTGGCAGTGTTAAAGACATCCAATATGAAGTGAAAGAACAAGAAAACGATTGTAATATTTTGATTTTGAAGATTTAGTGTAAGGTTTTGTGGACTTGGTTCTTGTGAAAAGGCTATGATTTGAACAGAGACTTCTAAAAGTTTAGTGAGATTGCAAGTCAAATCATTTCTATGAAATGTTTTAAACAATTTCACATTTCTGGTTTATACTGTAAAATATTACCATGATGGTGATGTTATGTTCCTCGTATCACCTCATTAGGGACGTAGGGCTCTATATTATATTGATTTCTAGAATTAATTTTCATCGAATGTTGCAATTCGCCGAAAAGACATTTTATAGAAATTCTTTGCAACCGTATACTATTTGAGATTGTATTAAAACAAACCTAACCTAATCAATAGGCTGATATTTGCAAGAATTGTGAAAACTGTATGACGGAATAGAAATTCGTCGAATACTTTTTGGGCGAAAAGAAACATTCAATGCTACATTTACACGCTTGCCAAGCCTCGGCAAGCGTGCAGGATGTTAAAATGAGACGGAACTACATCGTGCTCACTCTAACATATGTATAACTGCGTCCTGTGGGCTTGCCGAGGCTTGGCAAGCGTGTAAACGTAGCACAACGAAATAAGTTTCTGAGAAACAAAGGGCTCCCCATCTTTGGATGTCCAGCCGTCTCTGTATCAAAATTGGTTGAAATCTCCCCAGCCGTTTCGGGGTAATGAGAGGACAAACGTTATCACCATAGATAACTGATTTTCAATTTTAGAATTTTAAAATACTGCCATGCTACGGTAAAAGGACGTATAGTACTAATTATCTAAGCTAAGCTAATCCACTTACCTGCATTCACAATAGCATTGTGTCTAATACAATCCTATCTGCTTTTGTTCTCTTAAGCGCCAACCTGGCGCCAACCAGTTACTTACAAAAAAAGGTTAGAACTACATTGCGTGGATATTGAATTTTCAACCTTATTCCTTGTTGAATAGGTTTAAAATGTTTGTTGACGAGAGATCATAGTCCTTTTTCAAGAGAATACGTTCTTGTGGAGAGTCGGACGGTTGTAAAATTCTAAAAAGTTATGATCACCATTATTCTGTTAGTGTATTTTGTAGTCTAATGTCCAAGGAAATAGAGTCGATAATCTATATTAACCTTCCAAGGTGGTTACAATCTGCTTTTACTACGAGCTCGTTATCTTAATTTGTGGTTTACCAGTTGTGGTTTGTTCAATGGTATTCAGTTATTAAGTGGATTAGCTTAGCTTAGATAATTAGTACTATATCTTACTACGAAATCCGAATAAAGATACGACCTTTTACCGTAACACAGCAGAATAGTATAGATAGACATCCTCAACCTTATTTATGAAGTGTTATTTTAACTTAATGAAATAGAGTTGTAACAAATTTTCCTTTCGACCCATCTACAATCACTAGCTCCAATACATCGCCGCCATTTTGTTTTTTTTTTTGACCAAACGTTTATTCCGAGACTGTAATTGAAATTATTATTATCGTCAAGATCCTTTGAGTATTTAGACAGGAGATGCCATGCACAGGCGACCCCCTCCGTGTAAATAATTGGTCAACTGGTCAAGCACGTTATATAAAACTACTTAAAGTCGCTTGCTTCACCGCCATTTTGCATCGATCCGTGTCGCGTGACGTCGAGATCCGATCAAGTTGGTCAGGATTGTGGTATAAGATTCCGAATATTTTAAAAAAACTCGGTCAAACCATAATATTTGGCGAAACTGATTTCTGAGCGAACGATATTTCTGATTTTTTGAACGGCTACTCCGATGTTCGAAACTCGAACTGCGTTTTGCGCCATTCCGCTCATTCAAATATTGTTTTACACGAGAGAGGGATCGAACTTCGGAGCAGCCCTTCTGGTTTTCGCCTTTTGGAGCAGAGCATTACATAAAATTGGAGATTTTTGCATGGGACTCTGAATTGTTTTTAGTATTAAGTGTGTACATATTATGAATAAAGAAGAATTGCTTTTAAAGTATTTTGGTTATTTTATTTTTCATTTTGATAAAGTATCCAACATCTGGATTTGAATTGAAATTGGCTTAGTGAAAGACGATTGTTTCGAGTATGGAGTGTAAAGGGGAGGAGCAGCATCTTTCATAGGAGATTTGAAAAAGTATCCAACGTTAACCAGTAAAGAATAGTTCTAAAAGGCTCCACAGGTGGCGCTGGTGTAGCTGGAGTAAGTGAAACTGTCTAAAGCCTGACCAGAAATATATGAGGATTGCCAGAGGAGCATTGCCATTGTAGGAAATTAGTTCCAGTGAAATTCAGCAATATGGCGCATCCTCATATATGTATTTCTGGTCAGGCTTTATGATTTTTTATTAGATTAATGTTTAAAATAGAAGGAAAATGCTAACCATTCCAGCGTTTTGACTTTCATAAAAAGTAGCCGATTTAATCTGTTAGGACTTAGGAACAGGAAACTAGCCTAGCTCTCTTGCAACACTAGCGCCACGAACATAAAACCCGCTCCAGACCTTCCGATCCGATCCGATTTATCGGAAGAAATCGGATAATGTGTAGTGTTTTAGGGCCTAACTATTGCACTACACATTATCCGATTTCCTAACAATTACGCTACATATTATCCGATAAGTAGGATCGGATCGGGTAGCATCGGAAGGTCTGGAACGGGTTTTACACCTTTCCCGCCCTTGAAAGGCGTTGAATTGGTGGCCCTACTGTAGCAAGAGCGTAAACCCCATTTAGCACTTGTCCACATTCCCATTTTGTTAACTGTCTGGCTCTTTGAATATCTCACTTCGTCCACGTCCCATTCCAAAATTGTCAACTTGTCTCGTCGTCATTAGCAAGTCGCAGACAGTCCCGACTCGACAGACTATAGGTGCCGGGATTATCTGTATGGGTACTCCATAGTCTGCCTACTGAAATATTACCTGATTTTTGGCGGGAGATTTAAAAAATCTTGGTCGGTCACGCTTTTTGTGTAGTGGGAATTATAGTTTCAAAACTATAATTCCCATTACGAGAAAATATTTTTAATTGTCTGTCCACACGTAAGTTAGTTACCTAAGGAAATAAGTTAAATATGTCAAATTAAGACTAACCATCACAAGATTTGTGAATTTCCCGCCGAGCATTTGAGTAGCCAGACCGTATAAAAAAAATACCGGGATTGAAAGCCCTAATAGCCCGACGACGCGGTTAGTGCAGTTTGCAAACACCTGCCTACTGAGCCGGCGGTCCCGGGCTCGAATCCCGGCCGGGGTAAATATTTGTGTGATGAACTCGAATAATATGTTCTTGGGTCATGGCTGTTACTATATATGTATTTATATATTATGTATAAGTACCTACCCATAGTACAAGCTTTACTTAGTTTGGGACTAGGTTGATTTGTGTATGATTGTCCCATAATATTTATTTATATAATAATATTTTATTTATTTATTTAATCCTCACGTTGAAAGTAAGGATTGTTATATTTATATGTATATCAATGCGATAAGTCGATTATTTACTTTTACCTAGCAATTAAATACCGGTAGCTATAAAATAGTATAAATAAAATTAGTTACAGATGGTTACAGAGTTGGAAATGGGTTTAGTGTCAAAATGCCTAAATCCCGGATTGCCTAAATTGTTTTCTCAAAATTTCGGATTCTTGATTTACATTAAAATGTGAGGCAATTCGGGAATAAGACGTTACCCTTTAGGACCGTAATGACCATAATAACAAAGTGGTCATACCTATTATGCAAGTTATCATCACGGGAAGTGGCTGTTTTAGGAAGTGGTCGTTCCGTGAAGTAATCTTTATGGACACTCCGGCAAGTGGTCGTTTTGGAAAGTGGTCATTATCATTATGGTCCGAATGGAGCGTTACAGGTTAAAATTATTACTTTTCTTAATTTATAAAATTTCATATTTTAGGTAAAGCCCTTTAAGAATTAGTCAAATTAATGAGTAAGGCCAGTGCCCCCCATCTGTACCGTGGGAACCCAGAACGATACCTACACGTCGCCTGTCGTGGCCGACACGCTTAGCCAGTAGCCGGGTCCACACAGGGCGAGCGGCCTCGCGAGGCAATTGCCGCGCGCGGCATTCGGCGCATGCCTCGGGCATTGGATGAAATTACGCTCACCGAATGCCGCGCGCGGCAAGCCCGAGCCGTCTTGTTCGCCCATTTGACAGATAAAACAATATGGCGCCGCCGCACGCAATCAGCTTTTGATTTTTGACTTGTTGCTACGTTCATACAAAGAATTTTCCAAAAAAAAGCTAATTCAATATTTTTTTATGTTTAAAACAAACAAATAGCACATAATATTTAGTTACGGTTATTCCGTTTCGCGTAATACGTAAGTGTCGCACGCCATTTTGTTTTATCTGTCATAATTTGACCGAAGCAAACACGTGTACGTCCACACTGCGCGCGGCAAACGACCGAGGCACCTTTGAGCACGGACAAAAACCGACAGCGCGCGGCTCGGCCGCGGCAGCGCTCGGCCGAGGCAAAGCGTGCGGGCGCCGCGGGCGAGGCGCGTACACACAGAGCGCGCCGCCGCGCGCGGCAATTGCCGCGCGAGGCGGCTCGCCCAGTGTGGACGCGGCTAGTCGGTTGCCACACGCGCTCACGGCCGGACGCCGCCGGTCGCGCTATAAAATCACCAAAAAAATGGCTTCGTCGCGAATGACTGACGGCGCTGCAGTGTTGCGGGGTGTAAAAACATAAAAGCAACATATATTTATCTTTTTTTTCTTTGCCGACAGACGATGAAATGTTATTAAAAATTCTTAGAACTTAATAAGCACCTACCTAGAAACGCATTGCATACACTGTTATAATAGATACATGTAATGTTGCATAAATAAACCTACCTACTTAATATACTTAAATTCCTACCTATATCAACCTACCTATATCAACAAGTGACAATAATTTACTCACTAACACTAAGATTTACCAAATCAGTTCAGTGTGGCGGGAGAGTGCATTGCACGGCCTAAAAAGGGCGTAAATGTCGGCGTTGTTCTTGACACTTAAGACCTTTTGCAAGGAATGCATTCGCAAAGATAAAACGTGTGATCAGATTATTATAAAACAACTTGTACCTAGTGACTGTTTCGAAGCTTGTAATGCTAGTATTATACAATATGTAACACATTATATATAGGCACCTACCAAACTTTATTTAGTACTTACTAACCGATGACAGTAGGTAAGGTACTTACCTTACCTACTGTCATCGGGATATATTTAGGTTACTTAGGTACCTGCACAGAGAGTTGTTTTTGGTTCAGGTTTCTGGTATGTTCAGATAGAATAGGTAGGTAAGATTCCGATATACCTACTCGGAAATTTAAACGATTTTGATGGTGTGCCGCAGCGCATGTGAATACCTATTTCTAGTAGGTACCTAATGATAATTAAATTTGACTAATAAATTTAAATAAATCGATCGTATTTTCATTAATCTTGACTTTTTATAAAATCGTTTCTAAGCGGTGTCAACCCTAGCCTCGTTTTGCCGGCACGTGCGGCCAACGACCGGCGCGTTCAAGGTCGCTCCATTGTTAAATTGAGTAGGCATGAAAAGCAGTAGGTATTTGCCTTTTTATTCAGACATGGGTATCTGTTCGAAGAACTATTATATTAATCTGTGGTAAGGCTTTATGCAAGTTGGTCGTAATTAACCCTATCAAATTGGGAATGTGGACAAACTGGGAATGAAGACAAGTTAGGACGCTGGCAAAACGGGATTGTGGACAAAGTGAAATTAATTAGTTATCATTCCTAATTTTGGGCTGTTATCAATAATATTAATATTGCAAGGTTAGAATTAAAACACAAATGCAGCAAACATTGTTTATTATGCAGAAAGCGTCAATAACACACTATTTCTGATTACGCGCATTGAGTTACTAACATATTCAGATTTTTAGATGTAATGAAAATTAATCAACTATACTTACTCAAAAAGCTACCTACTTGTCATATATTTATAAGAAAAAGTTGAGATGTGACATGTCAGGAATCTAATCTGCAATGAACGAGCAGCGTTTGAGCTGAGTTTTTGAACCAATTCCTACAACATTCTTTATTACTCAATGCACATAAATATAAAGAACTACCAAATGTGCTTATAAAATTAATACTATATCTAAAAGTATACACTTACATACAAAACTTAACGCTTGTCTCGACAGTTTTCTGAATGCTATGTCGTAAATCTTGACTTTAACCAGCAAGAGAAAAACGTGGCATAATATTATGTTCGTTATTATCATTTAGGTTTACATGGACTTTGTCCACATTCCCATTTTGTCCACGTTCCGTAAGAGCGTCGCGACGAACTAGGAAATGGACAGAATGGGAACGTGAACTATGTGATCCTAAACGCGTTTTACTTTCCGTTCCTAATTATCTCCTCTTCATCTTCATTTACAATTTCTTCGTATTTATTTTCAGTATTTCCACGCTCAGTTTTCTACAAGAATAGTAGTCAGACTCGCAAAACGACATGAAAAAATGTCCGCGTTGTACCCTCAGTGGATATTTTGTATCATCAGTCAGGATTTAAAAGCAGTTTTTGGATTTAAAATGCTTCGCACGGCTTGCCGCGACAAGTCCCTTTAACTCTTTTGTAGTAGTTTTTCAGGCACGTATCCACGCTTTTTACTGATTCTCTAAGCTTTTCTGCCCCAGTTGGGTTAATTTGGAAATAAGTTTCAAACTCTTCACTATGGCCGTTTATGTATTTTACTATATCATTAATACAGCTCATGACATCTGTCATAACAGTGTGGCAGGCAGCGCACACTCGACACATCTTTTCGTTAACTTTACAATGACAATTGCATGCCCTGTCTTTGTGAAAGTGTTTCTTTATTGATTTCCAATTAAAGAAGCGTTTTATTCTATTTGCTTGTTTCTGCAGTTTATCTTGTCTCTACAAATTACAATGAGATATAGCGGGTTTGGGCCGCTACGTCGACATCGCCGAATGTCTGATTCTGGGCACGTCTAATCGCTTATGTATATGTTTTGCAAACTAGGTATGTTTATGTATAGACCTTTATGGATCCTCAAGACCACCGAGAGACCCATAACTTAATTAGAAAGGCATCGACCCCATAACGAAATTATTGTTAATATTTTTTCTTATTAGATGGGCAAATTTTCATTTTGTTGTCGATTTTTTTTCTCAGATTTTAATCGAATTTGGCGAGTTGGTAAAGTTGCTTATTCAGAACAAGGTAAGCCCAATTTCACGCTATAGCCCGATACGGGAAGGGTATAATTACACCTTACACTAAAATAATTCGCATTGTACGTTTTTTTTCTTTTATCAGCAAAGTAATATGGAGTTCTAACGGGTATGAACATTGTCTAACGGATCGTGAGTGTGCGTTAGGTATAAAAAAAGTTTTTGTAAGCAACCTTTATAACTCTTAGAAAAGATTATCCAAGTTAATTTCTTCTGCACTAGGGCATAGCAGTTTATTGTTTTAACATTCGATATTATTTTCTAACAGACTTGTCAAGAAATTATGTCAGAACAATACGAAACGAGTGAAAAAAAATTCACTCCCTGAAAAGATTATACAAGTGACTTTTGGCAAATAAAATGTGTTTAAAACTATGGAAAGTAATGACAGTTTTAATTTATAACAGATTCATCAAAAGCTTTATTTTATATAAACAATGGAATTTTTAAATCGTTCTCTAGGCCACAAAATTTTACACAAAATTGTCAAGTCGGCGTAGTGAACTCATTTTCATGAAAGTAATCTATAAACATAGAATTCTAACCAATTCACCCACGGGAACAAATTATATTACTTCATTAGTTGTACGCGACATTTAAATTTGAGCGCGAACGCTTTGCATCAAGTTAAGGCTGCAGCGTTAGCGACTAACCCATAGAGAGCAAGGAATGCGTATTTAGATCGGCGCGCGGCCGCTATTGTAAAAGTGTATGGAGAATTAAAAGCACTTGTTATAAATCTGGACCTTTAATACCAAACAATAATTGAAATATTTGATGTGGACAGATTGTAATGTAAACATTCATCTTTCAGAAAGATAACCTTAATTAACAAAATGAATCGGTTCTTGAAAATATACATTTGACTTTAAGGTTGTTTACAAATATTATTCCATCATCTAAATAAATAGGTTTGAAAAGTTAGTTCTATTCATATTGCACCAATACATTCCCGAATGGTAAGTAATTCCGAACGTCATGTCATTCAAAATTTCAAAAAGAGCTGTATTACCTTAGGTTAAGGCGAGTAGATACATTAAATGGTTAATAATACATTTTAAGTCCTAAGGCTTGTAATCTAGCCAATGTAAAATTTTGATAAAAATATTTGTTACTTAACCTGGTATATACTATCCTACGGGAACGATGTTTTATTTTTTCCAAGATAATAAGTAGCCTATTTCTTAAGTTAGGGTATAAACTATCTCTGTTTCAAATTGCATACATATCCGTCCAGCTGTTTTAACGTGAAAAAGAAACAAACATAGACACATACTGTCGCTTTTATAATATTAATGGGAAATTTTACTCGCAGTACGGATACTGCTATCACAATATAGTTGTATCTTTTATATCTATAAATAGTATTTTACATTGAAAACTCCCGTGAGTCTCTATATGAAATGGGTTTCCTAATGTCATTATCATCAAAAAATAATTAAAAACCGGCGAAGAGCATTTCGGGTGACGCTCAGTGTAGGGTTCCGTAGTTGCTCATCCTTCACAATAGAAACGGCTCGACCGATTTTGTTCAATATAGTTTTCATTGAAAGTACTTATCAAAGTATTACGCGTTTAGGTTGCTGTTGGGGCTGCCGCGTTACTGCAGCCCATCAGGAATTTTC
Organism: Apotomis turbidana; assembly: GCA_905147355.2. Taxonomy (NCBI): domain Eukaryota; kingdom Metazoa; phylum Arthropoda; class Insecta; order Lepidoptera; family Tortricidae; genus Apotomis; species Apotomis turbidana. Next base: position 6,784,440 of record LR990305.1, on the reverse strand, counting down.
GCCGAGGCGCGCGTTGATGGCTTTCATGCTATTTTACGCAAGCGAGTAGCCTCAATGATGCGACGGTTGTGCGGCAGTGCCAACAGCATCCTAAAGATTGTGGCTGGCAGGCTGGACTGTCCCATACAGGCACATTGGATGCAACTCCATGTGCATGGAACGACTGACTTGTGAGCCACGCTCCCACTCTGTCTTGTGTCTTTGGTTTGTTTTAATTTATTTTTAGTTTTTGTATTTTTGTTTTTATATTGCTCTGTCTAACACTAGGGGTAAGTTCTATGTTACTAACACATTATACGGAGCCAAGCTCTGAAATAAATGATTTTTATTTATTTTATTTTATTATAAGGCCTTATTTTCATGAATTTACCATAATTTTTTGACCCGTGGTTGAAAAGTTAGAGGGGGGGACGCTATTTTTTATATTTTCGGAACTAATATTTACAAAACTGCTAACCTTATCAAAAAATAATGTTAAGAGACCCCTATCATTTTTAAAAGACCTATTTAGCGACACCACATACACTAGTGTTGAAACTAAAAAAATAATTCACCCCCACTTTAGGTGTTGGAGAGGTAACCGAAAAAAAATTTTTTTTTATTATACCGTTTTGTTGGCGTGATACATACACATACTCATGCCAAATTTCAGCTTTCTAGTACTAATGGTCACGGAGCTAAGCCGCGGACGGACAGACCGACGGACAGACGGACATGGCGAATCTATTTGACTACGGAACCCTAAAAAGAAAATAAAAGAAGTAAGAAACAAACAAAAAGAAAAACGATTGTATAGTCACTAATAAAGCATCGAGTGCTGTTTACTTTTACAAGTGTCACAAAATGTATGTCTTGATTTGGTAACGGATAAAAAAACTGGAAGAGATAAATAGTACATAACTGCAGAGGCCGCGAAAATTCAGTTCGTGTTTGAGTATGATTTTGAAGGAAGTCCGAGTCCTTCAATTAATACGAATCCACGAACTGACATTGACAGTAAAGCACTCGATGTTTATTGGTGACTTATTATAACATCGTTTATCTTTAATCTTTTTCTTTCTTACTTCTTTTATTTTACATTTCTAAAGCGACATATGTGTGCATATTTGTTTCTTCTTCACGATAAAACGGCTGGATTTATGCGTGCAGTTTAAAACAGAGATATTTTATACCCTAACTTAACAAATAGGCTACTTTTTATCCCAAAAAAAAATTGTTCCCGTAGGATAGGTTTTAACGGGAGCGAAGCCGCGAGCAAATGCTAGTAACATATATTTTTTACCAGAATTTTACATTAGCTAGAATACAAACCTTAGGACTTTAAAATGTATTATTCACCATTCCACGTATCTACTCGCCTTAACCTAAGGCAATAAGCTTTCGTTTGAAATTTTGAATGATATGACGTTCTGAATTACTTTCCCGAATATAATTCGAGATTTTATCAGTGCAATGCGAATAGAACTAACTTTTTAAACCTATTTATTAACATGATGGGATTATATTTGTAAACAACCTTAAAGTTTTATATTTCCAAGAACCGATTCATTTTGTTAATGAATCATTGATTTAGTAAGATCAATAAAAAGACGCACTGTTAACTCTTCTAAAAGTTGCTAAATAAAAGAAGGACAATAATACACAAAATGAACAATACAATATAAGATATCTTATTTAACCAAGATAAGATAGTAATAAAAGTCAAATTTTTGCATTGTATTTTATATAAAATCTGAAAAGGCTGTCCGGACTTGGTATCAGTAAGACTGCACCGAGCGAAATGTGAACAAATAAGTAGTTGCCGTTAAGGCGTTAAGTATATGTAGACAACGTCAACACTAGTCGTTGAATCCATTTCTAAACTACATATTTAGCACTTTGAAGAATGTGTTAACAAGTTCTCTGTGGAAAAATTATAAGATTATTAATATTTCACCCTAGACAACTAAGTAAAGTTGGACGTAAATTGTAAAATCGTAATCTGGCGTTAAGTGTTTTTTTGTACTTTAACAATTATTTCATAGTTAAAAAAAAGATGAATATTTAGATTACAATTTGTCCGCATCAAATATTTCAATTATTGTTTGGTATTAAGGGTCCAGATTTATCAAAAAGTGCTTTTAATTCTCCATACATTTTTACAATGGCGGCCGCGCGCCGATCTAAATGTGACCGTCCATGACTAAAGGGTCCTTATGGCAGGTATTGAGTCTATGTTCTAAATCTATGTTAAATAAGCTATTTAACACAGAAAGAATCATGTCCCTAAGTCTCATACTTTTTTTAAAAAAAAACATCATACACTTGCTAAAATTTCACTTTTGAGAAAACGTCAAAAGAAGTTTGAAACTAACTTTAAGTATGTTCCCATTGGAAGTTACATAGATTATGATTGATTTTGTATCTCAAGGGGTTTTTCTATTGAACTCAGTCATGGTTTCATCAATGTGACTTCCAGATCCTGAGAAAACAGCCTTTGATAACAGCAACACGCTATAAGAATGTAATTAATAAAAACATGTTTTTCAGCTTTGTCTTTAATTATGTTGTAATCTGAACTATTGTATATAGTAGGACATATTTAAACTTACATTTTAGGATATAGATAAAATCACATAGTTAACGAAATATCTTTATTTTAATGAAAACGTGATAATAATTATACTTTTCATCTTCCCCTATAACAATAACAAATTTAGTACAGTGAGTTCTAAAATATATTTATTCAGTCCACTGGAGTATCACAAAATTATCATTATTGTTCTACAAGTTTTATTTTTTTATTTATATACGATTAAAGTTACGTAAATTTGACTCATACATTTGGGAAAAGGGTCCTTATGACCAATCACAGACAAAACATATTAGTAATTCCAATATGGCACAATATTAACATTATTTATTTCCTAATCTTGTATTAACACAGAATACCGAAGAAAAAAGGTTATTATAAATTTACTCAAAATCTTTATCTGTAAGGAGTTATTCTCATTTAACGTCAACGAATAATTTACACAGTCGGTGACTACTAAGGAACTATTCATAAATCACGTAATAAAGATAACTTCACGCGATTTCTGATCTGACGCGATAAGGGCGAGGGGGGGGGGGGACACATTCCAATTATAATCATTTGCTAGTAAGTAATGCCCCCCAGGTCATTAATAATGTATACACTTTTTGGCCTTGTCGAATGCGTTTGCTTACAAATTGTAGGCGACCGCATTCGACTGGGTGAAAAAGTGTACACATATTAATGACCTTGACTATACATATTATTTTTGCATTAAATTTTAAATTAACTAACAACAATCAGATATAACATGTCGTTCGACGCGCGCCGAGAGATGTTTTGACGTCAGACGAAAAATGTAGTACCTAACTACATTTTACGTACATTTTACGTAAAATCTAAAATGACCATAGGTACTAAGCAAAGAAATAGTTGTAAGCAAGTTTATCTATTGACCTTTGTCATTCTTGTATGCAATTTCCCACAAAGACCCTTTTCTACTAAACTTAAAACTCCGTTTTAATAAAGAAAGAATTAACGTACACAACTGAAACCAAGGTACAAATACAGCTCTATCTTTGTATTTTACTATAATGCATAAAACAAAAAAATTATAATTTTGAAGGATTTTACAAAACAGCAAATATCTCCGTAACTAGAAACTGCCATAAGGACCCTTTTCTCATGGACGGCCACAAATACGCATTCCTCGCGCTCTATGGGTTAGTCGCTAACGCTCGGCGCAGTCATAACTTGATGCAAAGCGTTCGCGCTCAAATTTAAATGTCGCGTACAACTAATGAAGTAATATAATTTGTTCCCGTGGGTGAATTGGTTAGAATTCTATGTTAATAGATTACTTTTATGAAAATGAGTTCACTACGCCGACTTGACAATTTTGCGTAAAATTTTGTGGCCTAGAGAACGATTTAAAAATTCAATTGTTTATATAAAATGAAGCTATTGATGAATCTGTTATAAATTAAAACTGTCATTACATTTCATAGTTTTAAACACATTTTCGTTCCCAAAAGTCATTTGTATAATCTTTTCAGGGATTTATAATTTTTTCATTCGTTTCGTATTGCGCTGAAATAATCCCTCGACAAATCTGTTAGAAAACAATACGGAATGTTAAAACTGTAAAATGCGATGCCCTAGTGCAGAAGAAATTAACTTGATTTTTTTTTTCTTAGATTTACAGAGGTCACTTACAAAAACTTTTTTTATACCTAACGCACACTCAAAATCTGTTAGAAAATGTTGATACCCATTAGTACTCAATCTACTCTAACTGACTACAAAAAATCACGCACTTGTATTTTATTGAAGTTCAGAACTGTTCCCGTATCGGGCTACTATGTCTTACAAAATTTTCCATTGAGTTACAAATAATGTGTGGATTTTTTTAAACTAGATTTCGTATTTTGTACCTACTAAATTTTAGTACAAAATGAGGGCTCGAAAAGAAAAATAAATAAATCGACATCAAAATAAAAATCGGCTCATGGGCCAATTTCTGTAATACATTTTGTGTAACTCAATGGAGAAAAAATTGTAGGACATCGTGAAACTGGGCTTACCATGGTCAGAAGAAGCAACTCACCAAATTGTATTGCAATTGAGAAAAAAAATTAATCGAAAGAAGAAAAAAAAAATTGGCCCATATATCGCCTGGTGACCCAAAACTCACTACAATTTCTGTCACTGCGCTTCAAAACCTCGTATCTAGTATGTTGGTTGACACTGAGATACGAGCTTTGTTTTAAGAAGGTATTTGTTCCTTAGTGAGTTTTGGTTGTCAGCAGACGATATACCTATTTCACAAAACAAAAATAAGCAATTAGACATTCTTTCAATTAGACAGTTGGGATAGTAGACTAGACCCATTTTTTTTATTTGCGGCAAACGAGAGTTCACGGGGTGTCTCGTGTTAGTATAAGTAAGTAAAGCCTGACCAGAAATATATGAGGATTGTCAAGAGGGCGCTATTTATAAGATTTATATGGCAACAATTTTCCAACCAATCGCAACCCACTATAATGACATTAGTTTTAAATACCTGTCAGTTCCACTATGTTAACCTCGTAATATCATTTAGTGGAATGCACTCTTTTCCTGACTGTTTTTCGTGTAGTAAACACATGTACATTTTATTTATAATCTTACTTTCACGACTGTGAATGGTTTTCGACATTTTCTTTAAATAATTTTAAATATTTGTCTTTTTAAAGAAATCGCCACCAGTGACAGTTGACAAACGACCATAAAATCATTGTCAGTGTAAGAAATTAGTTCCAGTGAAATTCCGCAATATGGCGCATCCTCATATATTTCTGGTCAGGCTTTAGTTCAAATTGTTTTAAGATGTCCGAATTCTCATAAAGCGCTTATCTTTAGCAGCTGAGAATGAACGATATAGTATGTAAAAATATAACCCGCTGAAATAACTGCCTTCCGTTTTAAGCTAAGGCTCAAGTTGTAATTATGGCTCGCGGTTGTGACCATGTTTCGGTAGCCGTGTTACACGGCAACGGAGTACCGGACCGTTCGGCACGTGTAATTAGGATACGTAGCTCCGTGTTACACGGAGATCCGTTTCTTAAGTATTTTAATTACAAGCGGATCCGATCCATCCGTACGTTTAGTGAAGATTCTATGTGTGTTTTTGTATAGAAAACAGAATGATGCCAGTAATTACTTAAATAGTAACATCTGGAAGCCATGCAAAAATGTAACTCAAGTTTGATTCAAATACAAATAAATACAATCATAGGTACAATAAGGGTTGGTTCGACAAGCTTTCATTCAATGCCCGAGCTGAGCCGAGATCCGTCGCTCCGTCTGCTACGTATCTTTGGCGTGACCGTGTAGTTCGGGATCTTAGGACCGCCGCTGCTAAGAACACGGAGGTACGGTTCCGCGTGTAACACGGATATCAGAAGCCCTAGTTGTAATAGCCTGACATTGGACAGTAGCGGCCACACGCCTCGCCGCCCGTTTACCTGAGTTAGCTAGACCGCGACACATCGATACTTGACAATTCGCCGTCTTTTAAGTAGGTAATTATTACTGTTGAACATTACGAAATCACGTATACGCTAATCACCATACCAGTAAAATGCATGTAAAACATAATTGAGAGATTGCTATTGCAACTTGAACCTTATAGCTTAAAAGAGAAGGCAGATATTTGAGCGGGTTATTTTTTCACATATTTCGTTTCGTTCTCAGCTACTAACGATAAGTGCTTTATGTGTATACGGTATACGGACATACCTGTCTGTATACCCTGTATAAAAAAATAACTATAGCGATACTGTCGGGCCGGGCGTCTGCATCAATAAAGAAACGATGCTGAATCAAACAGCGGGTTTTTACGTGAGTCGCTCGCGTTTCAAATGCTACAAAGGGCCACATGTCGCGATGCTGTCTTGCTACTGCATAGCTACAAAAAGTCGCCGTACGCGACCTCACAGTACAGTCAGCTACACGAAATATGGCCCCATTGGCATACAATTAGTATGGCACGGCGACAACGTTTCTCTACAGACTGTACTCAAAATTTGTCGTTTCTCACGATTATAATTGTTTAGGTTCACTTCGTCCATATTTGCATTTTGTCAACATTCATATTTTGTCCACGTTCTCACCTGGTTCACAATCCCATCTCGTCTACATTCCCAACTCGTCCGTATTTCCATATCGTCCTTATTCCCATCTCGTCCACATTCCCCTATCTTCTTTATTCGATTTAGAAATTTGCCAGCCATTTATCAACACACTTCTTGTGACTTAATAAAAGGAGGTATATCGTTCTCAATTGTACGTTTTCAAAAAATATTTTTACCTCTATGGGAATATGGATAACTTCGGAATGTTGACGAGTTGGGAATGTGTTAGTAATGTAGAGGAGGATATGAAGTGGACGATTTGGGAATTGAATATGGACGAAATAGGTATGTTGACAAATTGGGAATATGAACGAAGTGAACCTAAACGATTGTAATTATCAGATAGGGATAGGAGCCAAATATGTAGAATTTGAAGTTCGGAGCGGGAATGTGGTGTTTTAGGATCGAACTACCAACAATAACAGAATAAAACCTTTTTTTATCTACTTCACCAACCTATTGTCTAATCTTGCCTTGATGTGACAATTCTACAAAAACAATTTTTTAATATAATAATAAACAGTATAAATATGCGATTTCGGTACTTCGTTCAGAACACGCGTTTCTCGCTCAGAACTGTTAAGAACACTAGATTGTTCGTCTAAATAATGGGTAAATTAATTAATACCTAATAATGAATAACAATAATAAATTCATTCGTACCTTCCTAATTGTCTTCTAAAATAATCCAAACCAACTTCTTCGATATTTTTGCCAACCAAAACATCATTACTAGCAATAGCAATAACATGGGTCACTGATTCATTTGGACATCCACCTTTTGTTGATTATGTCTAAATTTGAATTGTTGCTTCCTTATATTTTATAGTAGTTTCATATTTTATAAGTATCCTTACTTTCTTCCGATATTTTTGGTAAATTAGAAATATTACTTTGGTTCATAGTTGCTACATCATTAGTCAATGTAACTGCCTCGTAGGATTTTTTTATATCAGTTGTTGCTTGTGTGTTCAAAAAGTTATTGAGATTTTCAACCTTATTCGATCCAGTAGTAACTTCAGTATTTTGTTGTGTTTCATTATGTACAGACCTACTGTAAATTTTAATAAAATGTCCTAATAATTCTTTAAAACGTAATTTGCTTTTTATCTTCATCTTTTCATTATTGTTCTTCATGCTATGATCATTAAGTTCATATAATATTCTTGCGGTTGCAGTACTTATAAATTGACTAGATACAGTTCCGATAGTTGAAACCCAGTGAACATTGTCCCGGTCGCCTGCAGTAATTATTGTATTATCTACAGTTCCAGCAGATTTGATCTTTGATTTAGTACTTTTAGACATCTTGTCAAATTGTTTATGATGGTCCATATGTTTAGATTTTAAATTACGACTGCCATTGTTAAACAAATTATTAAAATAATCAAGAGTACTATTAACTCCATTTGACTGTAATTCAAATTCGATACTAGCTGTCGTGACAGCTTGTGTTTTAGGATCCCATGTCGTTAATAGATTGTGATACTTTTTTTCAGTTCCATACAGTTTGTTTATTTTAGATCGCACACGCTCTATTAGAGTAAGCTCCTTAATATGTCCAGCTAGATGTGTGTCTGTTGTTGGACGGTTGTCTGTTACAGGTTCCTGTGTTATATTATTTAAATGGCTAGTTTCTGTGTTCACTATTGCATCCGATTTTAGTAAATTATTTGTATTTGCATCATTAGTTATTGTATTGGTTGCTAGATACTCTCTATTGCTTATTGTACTTGTTTTTACCAAATTACTTGTGTTGGCAATGTTGGTTATTTCAAGATAAGTTTCGGTGATCATTGTTGCAACTGAACTGTTTATCTCATCTGTTGTATCTGATTCAAAATTGTCTTTTTTAAAAAATATATTCCAGAAATGACCACTATTGCCAGCAGTAGGCTTACTCATACATCCGACTTTTCTTTTTTCGAAATCATCTGTTATATTTTTACTTTCAAGTGTAATTACATTAACCTTAACTTCGGCAGGTGAGTGCAGGTTGATGGGTAATTTAAGGTTTTCATTCACTGAATTTGGTGACCGCTTTCTTGTTTCAGCACGTAATGCATATTCCTCTAAAACACCAGTTAAGTTATTATCTTCATCTTGTAATGTATCAGTAAGGTGTATTCGTAGTAGTGAGGGATAATTATCGATGATTTCGGCATTTTTAGGCCAAAGCTCTAAGTCGTTGGCATAATTTTTTAAGTCTTCATTATTACTATCCCTTGTAATTTTTTGGAATAAACTACATATACGGCTGTGTAGTTTCTTCTTTTTAGCTTTTCTAGAATAGTTGTCTAGCAACTTGTCGACCTTTTTGATTTTATCTCTAAGTTTTCTTCCGCCGCTGGGATTCATCCAGAAAAATGTCTGAACCTCAGTACAATGGTCGTGCATATATTGAACTAAATTGTTTATTTCTGATATAAGTTCCACGACTACTTTGTCGCTAAGATAAGTTTCATTAGTGGAGCACAGTCTCTTACGTCTACTATTGAATTCTTTACCTTTGCCTTCGCTAAAATATTTTTTTAAAATATCCCAGTTCAGTGCCTTTTCTATTCTTTCTACGTTTGTCATGTTTTTATTAAACTCAAACTCAGAATCATTTAGTTTTGATAAATTTTGGTTTCCAGCATTGACTAAATCAACACTCCTAGTTACTTGATTGTGTTGTGTAGAGTCATCCATTTTAGGGACGCGAGTAATTATCTCGTATAAATGCACTAGATGTTGATTTACAACAGAGACGAAATCTTTACTTAAAGTTACTTTGGGAAATATGTTCTTTGGTGTAGTTTGGTAAATTTCCACTTTTTTGGACTCTGCATTCTCAATAATTTGCTGCATGGCTTTTGGCAAATCGACGTTATTTGAAACAAGTTTCACCATTAAGCAGTTTTTTGGAATAGTAGCATTGCAGTTCTCTACTAATAGGTACATCCCAGGCGATAGGTGAGTTGCAGGTGCTTTGTGTTCCACGGTTTCATCGTTAGAATAAATGTGATATATCAAATCCACAGGCTTCTCCATTTTTGCTGAAAATATCTTCTTCATAGAGCTTCCTATAGCTCTTTTCATACTCTTTTCTTTCTTCGGCAATGCTATATGTATTTTAATAGCATTTGTGATATCTCGGAGATTAGGGGATTTTGGAGATTTTTCGTTAGTTTCAGAATCCCATATAATTTCTATAGCGGCTACATTTTTAACCAGGTGCGTGTTTTCTGTGTCTCTCTTTTCGATCCGTGCTTTCTCATCAGGTACTTCTGGAGCCGAGGTGACATTGGGGCTCACCTGTTTAATAAAGTACACCTTTACATATGTTTCATTAAAATTTGTTTTCTATCGGTTTAGTGAAGTCAGTATTCAATTAATTGAGAAAACATAAGTTAAAAGTGATGCTATGTAAATAAATTTGCTAGTGTCTGTATTTCTGATCAATAACATGGCACTTTTAATTAGTATTAGGGTATATCTTCTGATTGCTCCACCACATCGTTGGTTTCGTTCAACTTATTGTACAATACAAACAACGGGCAGTGACAAAATGGTTTTGGGTACTGTCTTGATTCTCACAAGTATATTTTCTCAAAAGTGTAAGTTTCTAGTCTACGATTAAAAATAAACAATAAAGTTGCTAAAACGCCACATTCCTACAGATGTGCAAGTTGTCGAAAAATAATAGAAACTTAGGAAAGTTCTCGATTTTTTGGACTGCGTTTTCACTTATTGTCCTGAACGTTTTTTTTTCACAGCTCAAAGGGGCTCAAAGGGTTTGTGTAGCGGTTTTTTGACCGACCGAGTGAAACTTCTCAGTTTCAACGTGGCCTAAAATTATTTTCTATGTCCGGATGTCCAGATGATTTCCCGCTGTTCTCACTTACGAGCTCGCATTCTTTAGTAGATTCGTAAGTAAGTATATAAATATATATATTTTTTTTCGATTATCTTTTCAAAATGTTTAGAGATATGGATGTAAAAAAAATACATTTCAGAACCACAAGTAACAAATAAGATACCACGTTCAAAACTGTCCAGAACACTAAATGAAAACGAACCTTAAGATAAGGCCGATCCTATTCTTAGTAATTATTTGTCGACAAATCAGTAAACATTTCCCGGTATAGGAGGCATATAAATAATATCCATAATTATCAAGAGCATGACTGTGGATGAATATAGAAGAATAGGAAGACCAAAGAAAAGATGGACAGATTGTAAAAGATGATATGAATAAAGAAGAAACAAGCGACGAAATTCGAGTGAAATGGAGAAATGGAGGAAGAAAACATGGTGCGGTGACCAAATAAATGGGATGGCCAGGGAATGATGATGAATTGTCTTGACTCACCGATTTGTAGTCTGATCTATGTTCATTCTGCGTAACTCGTATTTTGTCTCTCCGAATTAATTTGCCAAAATTAACCGACTCGGGAGTTGTGTCTGTCTGAAAAATATACAATGTAATCATACTTGTTTCTTCTGACTTTTAGTTTCAGTTACTTTTACAAAATTCCGTACTAGTGCATGGTTGAAGTAGCTGATTTGACTTGACATCAAGCAACTTCTTCGCCACATCAACTTCCCTTCTTTATCCACGCCCTATTCCCAAATTTAATAATATTTAATAATAATTTATTTATTTCAAAAAACAGTGGTTACAAACAAAACAAGGTTGAGGCTTCCCAATAGGTATATATATACCTGTGTCGGGATGTCTCGCTCTTCCAAAAATAGAACATTAAACGATCCACTAATCTGTTGATTACGGTTCTTTTTTTTTTCTAACTTAGTTATTATCCTAACTTAAGCTAAGTTTTTTAAGTGCTTATTGATTACATATCTAGTAGGTTTTGTTTTCCTTTGTTTTATTTTATGTTGTTGTGCGCGCGTTTGTGTATGTGTGTGTATGTGTGAATGTGTGAGCGCACGTGTGTGTGTATGTGCGTGTGAGTGTGAAGTGTGTGTGATAAGAGATACCGTGTGATGTTATAGACTACATAATTATATATTTAACCATTATTTATTCAATTGTCATGTTCTTTTCTCGTTCACATTCCCAAGTCACTCACATTCAACGGTAATCCCTGGACGAATCCATTTTGGGTCATTATTTAAGCGTTCCCACGATTGTAGACTATTGTTTGTGAAATGCCTTATATTGTACATTTCCCAACTTGTCCATATTCCCATTTCCTATTAAATCCACAGTACTACTTCGTCTACATTAGGAATATTAGGATATAAAGATGTGGACGAGCTGCGATGGTGACAATATAGGAATGTCATCAAATCAGGACAGTGGACAATACGTCAACGAGGACACGTTAAGGTGACGAAACCGGAATGTGGATACAGTCGCCCTGAGTCATTTGGCAAAAAATGTATTAGCATTAAAAGCAACGGGCATTTCTATAAAAGGTGTCCAACCTAAAGTATTACGGATCAAATGCTTGATACCCAACTTCGGACTAAAATTGACCAAGCGATTTGGCCAAAATACTTTCATATGTCCAGTTCAGATGCCTAGCTGTTCTGGTCTACAGATAGTATTTCTGAACTGATTCTCGTGAAATTCAGGTAGCAGGTAACTATATATTTTTTTGCTATTCAGTTTTTCGAAATTTATCAATATGTCGAGGATATGGGGACAGAAAACGTAAAAAACTCACACAGCCACTATTCTTAATTTACCCTGTTTACTATACGTGGCTTACTGTCTATTTCATTGGCTGTGCCAAATACTAATTGAAATATTACTATTTCGTCATTCTTCGATTTAAATTTCGGAGTCCTTGCCTTGAAAGATTTTGAAATTAAATAATGTTCTCTCCAAGGTGTGGTACTAGTAGAAGTTTCATCGGGAATATTGCTAAAGAGCAATTTGTTATGAATTGCAGTGTGTTTTTTATTATAAATTGTTTCTGTATCAGTGTTTTCTCGCCTATATCCATAAGCATTACCGAATGTGGTATCTGAAAGCACAGAATATAAAAGTCAAAAATTTATAGAAATGTTGTTTTCTTAAGCGAATTAAATGAGATTTATTCAATAAAGTGGATACAATACAAATAGGTAATAAATGGTCGTAAAAAAATAAAATTTATTTTCTTAATAAAATTTCATAAGTTTGGATATGGCACTAGTAATTGCTTTATGATCGATCACAGTTTTTCACACTGGCACGTGTCGTTATTATAAAACAATAAATTTCTTATTGTCATATTTTATTCCATTGTTATGGCCTAATGATATTCTCAGGTTGAATTGGGCCTTGGAATATGAAATGAACTATACGCGATGTGAAGATTTCAACCACTGTGATAAACACACGGTCCGTTTTTCACTGATACCACAAGGCCACGTTATTGGAACCTTGTAGCACTTGTCTCACCGCCGACGAGGAAGGATTAGAAGGAGGAAGCGGTTGGAAATCGACTATTTTCTCACACAAGAAACGAACTAAATATATATATCAATAAAAAAAACATTAACATTGATAGTCTACTGTTTATACAGCGTAAAATACTCGTTTATAGTCTAGCGATAATATTATTGGAACTACACACTCGCTTCTTGGTGCTCGCCAACTCATATCTTGTGCATTTCTAAAGTCCTGGTTTCCTAGGGCAGTGGTACCGTCAGCGGCAGAGCCGTCCATTATGCTAGGAAACCAGCGCACCGTCGACGGTAGGACAAGTGCCTTAGTACATTTAAATTTTAATGTAGTTTTTCACCTTCTGCCGTATCCGTGAACTGAGGAAATGGGGTCGTTTCCAAGAAGTTTTCAATCTTATTTGTGGCTAAAGAGAACGGGATGTTCAATGGAGTTGTTCTATCTTCGTTTACTAACACTCTTATATTGGCCGTTTCCTTCGGTATGGGTTGTTTGACAATTTTTGTATCCTCCGATTGACGGTCTGTAAAGCAACATTTTTTTTTAAGAATTCAATAATGGCGGCGATATATATAGGGGTTGAAATTAAAACATAAAAATATCATAACTGGTCATCATGAGACCCTTATTCAATGAGTGGATATAGAAAATGCTAATAAAACCGAACAGAAATGCAAAATTTGGAATTCTTAGATTCAATATTGGCTGAGATCTTATCAGTTGTAGGATCTTGGAAACTACGAACCTATCAACCACTAGGTATCCACAATAACTAAGAACCATCACAACGAACAAACCTTTTTTTTTATTTTGGCAACAAAAAAGACACGACCCAAGAGCATATTACGGTTGAAACTATTATTCTAAACTAGAAAGTACCCGCAACTTCGGACGAGTATTTATTTTTATACCGTAGACGGATAAAAAGTATCCTATAACCATCTTTGGATGTCCAGCTATCCCTGTACCAAAATTGGTTAAAATTTGTCCAGCCGTTTCGGCGCGATGAGAGGACAAGGGAAATTATGTCCACCAGATGGCGCCAGACTGGACGACGATATGATTACTAACCGAGTGGGCGAAGCATCTCCAGCAGTTTGGCCAAAATTGCTTTTGTATGTCCAGATATTATCGCCTGCAGATCTTATTTCTTAACCGATCCTCTTTAAATTTTTTGAACATGTTCGATAATTATTAAGATATTTTACGTAATTCTGTAGGTCATGATTCATGACCTACTGAGCCGAGACGTGGCCACTCACCATACGACTAGTCCACCAATTCAAAGTCGCTCAGCGAGCCATGGAAAGAGATCCGAAACGAATTAATTCGACAGAGAACCAAAGTTACCGACATAGCACAGCGAATAAACAAGCTGAAGTGGCAGTGGGCTGGTCATATCTGTCGTAGAACCGATGACCACTGGGGCAAACGAATTCTGGAGTGTAGGCCACGAATCGGTAAACGTAGTGTAGGGCGCCCTGTAACAAGGTGGAGCGACGACATTCATAGGACAGCGGGTGGTAACTCGAGGAGAGCTAAAAAACGAGCTCAGTGGCGTGCCATGGAAGAGGCCTATGTCCAGCAGTGGACTGATATAGGCTGATGATGACGTTATTCTTTGTTTCCGAAAAAAACCAAAATGCCGGAGATATGGGGGATGAAAATGTATCAAATATATACATGCGAGCTCTACAGTGTATTTAAGGTAAAGAGTGTCGAAATATACGTTTTGCGGCATAAACGGCCTTATTTTTTTAACGTTAACTTAGATGTTTAATTTTTACAGCTCCAAGGGACTGTATCTATTGAAGTGAAAACCTGAACCTGAATACTCAGGATATGGTTTACATTTCAACTCAATACCTCCACGCGTTCCCTCAATGGTTCTTAACACGTTCGCCGGCGGTACTACGGCGATGGCCGTACTGTCAAGACACAAGGTTCACAGTCCTACACCATTACGGCTATAGCCGTATACCGCCGGCGAACGTGTTAACAGAGACAGACGGACGGATGGATTGACAACAAGTAATCCTATAAGGGTTCCATTTTTTCCTTTTGAGGTACGGAATCATTAAAAACAATTTAGTTACCTAAATCCATGTACTCTTTCCATGGCATATTAATAGATCCGACTTTAGTCGATTCCATTTCACCCTCTTGAGTAGATTTGTTTTCAACCCAATATTTAGCATCCTCCTTGTTTTCAACCTTATATTTGACATCCTCCTTGCTTTCACTCTTATATTTGGCATCCTCCTTGCTTTCACCCTTGTATTTGGCATCTTCCTTGCTTTCACCCTTTTCTTTGACTTCGACCTTGCTTTCACCCTTATATTTGGCATCCTCCTTGCTTTCACCCTTATCTTTAGCATCCTCCTTGCTTTCACTCTTATATTTGGCATCCTCCTTGCTTCCACTCTTATATTTGGCGTCCTCCTTTCTTTCACTCTTATATTTGGCTTCCTCCTTGCTTTCACCCTTAACTTTGGCATCCTCCTTGCTTTCACTCTTATATTTGGCATCCTCCTTGCTTCCACCCTTATATTTGGCGTCCTCCTTGCTTTCACTCTTATATTTCGCATCCACCTTGACTTGAACCTTGCATCTGGCAACCTCCTTGCTTTCACCCTCATGTTTAACATGCTCCTTGTTTTGAACCTTGTGCCTGGCAATCCCCTTACTTTCAACCTTGTATATGCCATCGTCCTCGTTTTGTAATGGGTAGTATTCGTTAGCGGCATTGTCGAGCCGCCGCTGGAGTTTATTTAATTCCTTCTGCAAATTCCGATCGTTTATTTTATATGTTATGGTTTCGGTTTCTGATAGTTTAGAGTTCTTATCTGTAATAACAAGTAATTCTTTCATACGTTACTAGTCCCCATAGTTATGAATATTTCCAGTAAGCTCTCTGAACCATTAAGTCTAGTGTATCATAATTTCTAAAACATCATGTCTCCAAAGTGGAGCCAGAAAATGACAGGCATTAAAATTATGAAATAAATTAAAAAGAAATGGCGAAAAAGATTAAATTTTGAATACACCTTTCCAGAGGCTCGACTAAAGGCCTTCATATGTTGATCTGGCTCTACTGGGACAGGCAACGTGACCCAGGTCCCTCTACCCTTAGGTAGATAGGTATCTGGGTGGAAAGTGGGGTCCACCTCAGGCGATGGGCATAGGCAGTCGTCTACTTTCTCGTATGGATAATAAGGCCCAAGACGGGGCTGGTAAAACTGTGACTTACTAGAAAGCGTCGATTTGGTATTTGGCATCACTCTATAATCCTTCACGACAGGAACTTCGACTGAAGTTTGCGACGTCGCAGAAGTTTCCAAATTTCCATCGAAGTCACTCACATCAGTTGAAATATAATCTTTTAATGTAGGATAAGTCATTTTCAAGAATTCGTAATCGTGTGATTGCAAATAATATCTTTCAGTATTGCTTTCAGTAGAAGCGTGTTTGCAATTACAATTAAAGAGAAAATCTTTAATCTTTCTTAGAATACTGGAGTTTTCTGACCGCGCGACGCGTTTCATCTTATGACGGATGTTGAAATTCCTAAACCAACGTCTGTGGTTTGTCTTAGATGGTTGAGTAGATTGCACCAACACTACTTTAGCGATACCCATGTTTTTAGAAGTTTTTTGTGCTTTCCGAGGTTGGATAGCGTTATCATTCAATGTCTGCACAAAATGTCGTCTCCTTCGCGTCTTTGAATTATAAGCATTTATTTCACTTGGCCAAGAGAGTCCAAAGCTCTTAAGCTCTTCAAGATTAGTTTTGGTGTTTTCTCCGTAATTTCCCATTTTTATATCTGGAATCAACCACCAATTATTATTATTATTGACTATATTCTACCCGATATTTACCTATTTGTTATTGGTACAACGATTACAGGGGAGGCTATCTAAAAAATAATCACTGATTCACAAAAAAAAAAAACAATTTCAACAATAAAATGTCGCATTTCCAAGACAACTGAACAAGTTATTATAATAACACCAAAATTGTGACACCAGTTGTGCCCATGATGGTTTAGGAGTTCTTTGGATTCCTCGTTGATGTCGTCATCAAATCTGCATCAAAATTTTATGAAACTAATCGAGATACCCACTCTTGAACAAAAAAGAAAATTACCAAATCGATTCTTACGTCCCACATATAAAATAGAAAAACAAAACCTATAAATAAATATGTAGGTACTATACCTACTCTACATCAGATCTAAGCAGAACCGGTTAACAGCTAGTTTTGTATGATAAGTCAACTTATTTTAAAGATCTTAATTAAACCACATACCTGACTCGGAATTAGAAATATTTAACTGTTTTAGCTGATGATCAATTTTTTTCAAGAGTTCTAAATCTAAAATATGTTGTTTATCGTCGTTTCGGAAGTATGGGTCCCTGGCGACCCTAAGATAATTTGAAAACTTATCCCTGCGCTTCACAGGACGCATTGTGTTCTGCTTCAGAAAAAAATTACGTTTATCATGTCTAAAGTATCTCTTCCACCAGGGTATTTTCATTTTTGTAGTCATATCGACGTTATCACGTTGTGACCGAATTGATTCGTACAGCTGATTTTTATTACTCTCGTCCATCGGTATACGAGGTATTTTCTCCAATATAAACTTGCCGATATCGTCTACGCTGTGTTGTTTATGCGCTTCGTAACTAACGACGTCTGAAAAGTTGAATTTTGACATGGCTTTCTCGAAATCCAAATAATATTTGAATCCATCGACAAAGTCTTTGTATGCCAGTTTATCACTGAGTAATTCGTAAGTTGGGCTGCTGAGTTTACCCATATACATTTCTGATTTAGTAGGCCATTTTTTGTTGGGTACTGTTCTTGCGAACCTGGCCATCTTATGGTGGTGATTAGTAGCCTTGTCATGGTGTACTTTTGTTGCATTATTGTCTTTGTATGAGACAAGAACTCGTGCATGAGGCTTAACGTGATGGCTTTCGTTTCTCGAAAGTTTTCCCGATCCCGCTGGTTTTTTTGACGAATATTGACGATTATGTGCTGCAGTTGTAGTAGAAGCAGTCGGTTTCATTGACCTTTCCTCTTTAGATATATCGCCGATTTGCTTTTCCATATTTTGTTTCTCATTAATTTTATCCACAAACTGCCCTGCAGTTGTTTTCTTTTTTTTTGTTTTCTTTTCACATTTACATACTGCCTTGTGACACTTCTTACATTTACACTTGTTGCACTTCTCTTTCTGACTTTTCTTAATTTTCTTATTAGCGCGCGAGAATTTATTTTTCACATAATTATATGCATGTTTGACTTTATTTTCTATAGTACAAGTTGTTGCCTTGGCTTGATCGACGATGTCATCTAATGTATGACGTCTACTTTTTTTATAAATGTCTATTCCAGTACTTTGTAAGTAACTTAACTCGTTCAGTTCATTTCTTGGTGTCGCTTTATCCATTTCGTTTGTCAAGTCACTATCACAAGGTTGGGAGAGTATGTTAAACATGGATTTTGTCGCCGTTGTAACATACATGGAATTAATTGTTCTCGTCTTAGCGTTGTCAAGCACTGTCTCAAGAGCAGGCGTGATGTCTACCTTATCATTAAAAGGAATAGTCATGATCCAAGGTTTGTTGTGTTTCCTGAGATGAGATACTCTTCTATAAACACGGGAATGTGTTTCAGGAGCATTCTGCATATACTTCCAATGGGGTAACTTTTTAAACATGTGACGCCTATTTTTGTTTTCTGTTCTTGAAATAATGTTCGATGTTTCTGTTGCTCCGGTTTTAACATCTTCAGGTTTTATTAATGGCGTTGGTATATGGAGATCTTTCCGAGAATCAGTATCGGAGATCGCGTTTTCTGTAAAGTAGAATGGATTGATAATCACAGAGATACATTCACTTATTGACCGAGTGAGCGAAGCTGTCCGTTTCAGCTTGGCCCAAAATTCTTTCGTGTCCGGAACTCCGGATGTTTAGATGTCCAGATGCTTTCCCGCAGTTCATGCCCAGAGATCGCATTTTTCTACCGATTCTCATGAAATTTAGTTTTTGATTAAATATATAATTTTTGATTATAGGCAGCTTTTTCACAAGACAGAAGCTATGTGTACGTCATGCAGCTACACTGTATGCAGACTTTTGCCAAATGTTTTTTTTTGAGACACGCTTTTATTCTGAACGTATTTTGTTACACGAATGTTAATTGGTCATAAAGACACGATCTCACATCAAACAGGATGGGTTTGTCTTGTGCTGTTTAGGAGTTCTAACGGCCACTTTCCGTCTCCATTATAAGATCAGCTCCAAGATACCACGTGAACTAAGTACATATACATGCAGTTTCATTTCGATACAACAATTAGAAGTAGGTTAATGGTGGCTTCCAAGATTTGATTACATTGTTATAAACAAATAAACAAACAATCATATGAAACATAGTTACAAGTGAAGCTAATAAGAGCGCGAGCGTCTCAATAACACCGATCACTTCCACCCTCCCAACCTGTCCATATTGGGAATGTAGACAAAATGGGAATATGGACAAGTTGGGAATCTGGCCGAGATAGGAAGTACACAATTTTGGATTTCTATGTGGACAAGTTCCATAAGTCCATCTTGCAGACTCATTTAGGTGCATCTGAACGAAAACTTCGAATATGATAACTGAGGGTCTACTATTATTATTATTTTACTTTTTAATACAGCGAGGTAAATGCTGCCAGCGTCTTTGGTACAATACTACATTTTTAGACATTGTTACGTTTTAGATTTAGTTTAAATTGGTACAATATACAGGGTGTCCCACGGCTATGCTACATGGAGGATGTAATTCCCACATTAAATATTTTACACACGATATTTTGCTCAATAGAGATCCTTTTATTTTTAAAATTAAGTAATACTGCAATGATAGTTAAAAAAAACCGGCCAAGAGCATGTCGGGCCACGCTTAGTGTAGGGTTCCGTAGTTGCTCATCCTTCACAATAAACTGCTGTTTTAAGCCCGAGGTTTAAGTTAAGAAAGATTTTAAGCTCTATAAAAAGGTCGTAAACGCCCTAGAAACTGTAATCACTTATTACCTTCTGGAAGTAAACTTACGACCTTTTAAAGAAAAAATATGAAATTTGGCGATAACACAAAAACGGCTCGACGAATTTTGTTCAATATAGTTTTCATTGAAAGTACTTATAAGGCCTCATTAACATGAATTATCCCGATTTTTTTTGACCCGTGGTTGGAAAGTTAGAGGGGGGGGGACACTATTTTTTAGGGTTCCGTAGCCAAATGGCAAAAAACGGAACGGAATTATAGATTCGACATGTCTGTCTGTCCGTCCGTATGTCACTGCCATTTTTTTCCGAAACTATAAGAGCTATACTGTTGAAACTTGGTAGGTAGATGTATTCTGTGAACCGCATTAAGATTTTGATGCAAAAATAAAAAAATAATAATATATATTGGGGGCATAATAATTTGAATGTTACATTTCGGTGTTCCTTTCTTTAAACATATTATATTAACCTTTATTTTAACATAATATACTTAAGGAGAATTATTCTTTCTTATGTTACCTTTTTACTTTCAGTCGGTTCGATTCCCAGATGAGACAAGCATTTTTTTTTAATCTGTGATTGTAGTATTACTTAATTTTAAAAATAAAAGGTTGTATCAATGGAGCAAAATAGCCAATCTAAAATATTTAAGGTACTTCCCCTACATGTGACATAGCCGTGGCACATCCTGTATATTTAGATAGACTTTTATTATTAATGAGTAATTTCATCTGTTGTGTGGTGTTACTTTTTAATTCATTTGGGCGTAGCACATCGTTACTATCGATTCTCAACATAATTGGAGACGATGGTGCCAGAAAAGTTAGAATCTTTACGTTTAATGGCAACCATCCTAATTCCTAAGGTTCAGAAATTAAGAACTAGTTGTCAACTACCTAAACATCGAATTTCAACTAGTAGTTGAAATTCGATGTTTTGATACAATTTGTTACCACAATAACTATGACGGCACGTTCGAATGAAATAAATTAATCAGTAGATATGATTTACAAGTACATTTTATTCTTAATAACGGCTCCGTAGCTCTAGTACAGTCCAACCGAATTATATGAAAAGTCCTTATTCTAAGTTTCCTTTTTCGCAGTAATTATAAAATTATGTTCTCGAATAATTGTAATTACTTATTTTTAAGGTTATGACATGCCACCCATGTCCAAGTCTCGTTAAGGTTGAATAGAGCAAATGATTCTCGTTAGCAAAAAAAAATGGAAAAAGATCGTCAAAGAGTTTGTACATCCTGGTGTTCATTGCCAAATTAAGGGTTAAATGAAAGAGGTGTTTTATTATACATACCCTGAGCGTAGAAACCTATCTGCTGTAGACCATAATCGTTGAGCCTCTCAAACGGCTGTGTCTCAGCTACACTTTTAGATATAGTACGACACGATACAAGCACCATCAAATAAAATATACTGAAAATAAAATAATCCTTTGAAAATATGAAACGGGTTTACTCACGCCGCTTAAGTCGAATATTGCTCGACATGTTTCATCAGTTCGCGATTCATCATCAGGAGCTCCGATGAGTCGCCAATTGAAGAGCGTTGGCGCGAATTATTCTACCCAAACGATTTGAGTAAAGTATAAGTCTGCAAAATTACCCATTCGTAAGTCCTGTCTGCAAAATACGTGTATAAATACAAGGCAACTAGACATTGTCTCATTGGAAGTTGGACAGGTCACATGCACTTGACAATGTTCACTACAATAAAATTTGCAGTCGCCCTGTGCGAGTCATTTATATTTTTTCTAATTAAACTACATTTCCTCGCTATAAGGATCTAAATACTTCACCTCTTTAATTTTTTCTTACCATGGTTTTAATAAAATCATTTTTTTTTTCAGTGGCACGGTATCATGCTATCTCAAACTGAATTACCATCTCATAGTTCATTGCTTTAACAATTACCCTCGATAAAGAAGTTACAGTAAAATGGTCATGTACTTACCATATAAAGTTAATTAATAACATTAGGAATCTTATATAAATTATAAATTAAGTAAAGTATTTATGAAGGCTTTTCTTTACGTCAGTTTTGTTTTGCATTCTGTGTCAATCAGAAGAAGAAATATAATTGTTTATGGTCCTTCTATTCTATATCATCCTCTTCCGAGTTGAGGAGGGGTTTCAGATAAAATGAGATCCGAGTCCGGCACACTACCAGAAAGAATATTCAAGGACTTATGAATGGTTCGTGTTAGGCAGAGTACTCTGAGGTTCTCGTGCTTTTACAACATCGAATTATTATTTGACGACGCGTTTGGCTCGGTTTGTAGACACCTGCCTACTGTGCCGGCGGTCCTGGGTTCGAATCCCGGAAAGGGCAAATATTTGTGCGATAAACTCGAATATTTGTGCATGGGTCATGGATGTTATTTGGATTTAAGTATGTATTTATCTATATAAGTATGTTTATCATCGTCTAGTATCCATAACACAAGCCTAATAGAGCTTACTGTGGGACAAAGAATACAATACTCACAAGGAGCTGTGGGACTAGATTGATTTGTGTGAGGTTGTCCGATATTTATTTATTTATGCTATCCACCCGTTTCAATATAGATGTTAACAAAACAAAATTATGGCGTGACGGACTCACCTTTAAACTTACCGCCCTTTGACGCATAGTATCAAGATGTCGCCACGCCATATGTTGTAGTCTAACCGCATCGTGGCAATACATTCCGTAAAAGTCTACTTATAGTTTCATTTTTTGCGTAAACAAGCGAGATTCAAAAAAATATTATGAATATTAAATATATATTAAATAAGTAAAACTTGGTAAAACTTATAAAATTTGTTTAGTTTGTCAAGTTTGTCATTTAGTGCTTAATGTTGCCAGTAGTAAATTCAGAAAATACCTTCATAGTCTATGGAAAAAAATTATGTTTCATTAAAAATTATGAGCAATTAACGTCAAGCAACACTAAATTTGAAATGTCAAAAAATCAAAAAAGCCGCAAAGGCGATTGTAGTTTATTTAGTTTTTAGTGTTATTTGTTTAATTATTGTTAACATAAACTCCTGAAGAGTGCAACAACCATAATTTTATCTAGTCTTAGATGTATATACGGTGTTTTAGCTCGCAATTCCAAAGCAATGACCATGTTATCGTGCCATAAAACTGTTGATTGACGATCCTTTGTTTCCAACTTGCCTATTTCTTCGGCCGTGGACCAATCATTAAGTGTTTTATCGACTAGAATACCATTATTGCGTCCTGTTTTTACTTATACAGCTCTAAACGCAGGTATTTCGAGGTTTTTCGCGTTAAATCGACGACCATAAATTGGTAATCGTTGTAATATTTCGTAATAGTCTGCGTTGTGTTTTCTGCCAGAAACATGGCTGTGTTGCTCAATTTCTGCCGCGAAAGCGTCTTGGACAGCCTGAAACAGGGATTTGGTGGTAAACACATAAGATTCCAATAAGAAACACCAGGATGTCAGCAATTGAATCCACCCATGTGTGGCCCAACATTTCAAGGGACAACCTTGACAAGAAATATGAGAAATGTCGAAATATTACAGAAGAAATTTACAAGAGGATCAATATTACGTTTCAAATTAAAAAGCTGGAGACGGGGACACAAAGTGATGATTCGGACCAAAGGTATTTATATAATATTGTTACTATAATTTTTTCCTCAACCACTTTTTAAGTAAATTTGACTTATTTACTGCTGCCAGCTGGTTAG
Organism: Apotomis turbidana; assembly: GCA_905147355.2. Classification (NCBI taxonomy): domain Eukaryota; kingdom Metazoa; phylum Arthropoda; class Insecta; order Lepidoptera; family Tortricidae; genus Apotomis; species Apotomis turbidana. The sequence goes on along the minus strand of LR990305.1, from coordinate 6,760,576 downwards.
TTATGGGAGATTTACCACCATCAGTCCGCTGTCATAAATATCAAAGCAATGGGCCATAATATGCTTTAAATTAGATCAATTATGTTAAGTATGGTTACAGTGTATCACAGTGTATCAATATGAAAGTTTGTAGCTTGGTGTAGCTCATACTTTTAATATTTTTGACAGGAGACTGACGGTGGTTGAAATGCATGTAGAATCATCCTTATATTCAGATTTTTTTGGATATGTTATTAAATTGAATAAATCTTTATTTCGGATATGTTACATCCATAAAAGGTTAGTAAACTTAAAACTAATATTAGTATGACACATTAAACACTTTTAATAATAGTTATGATAATTATCATCCAATATTTTTTTTTTTTACTTAGATTGCTTTTCATAAAACAATGTATACTCAACCTGGGTCTTATTTGTAACTAATACAGAGACAAACCTCCAATGATGGTCATAGGATAGGTTTTGCCCGATTATGCTAAAGAAAAAAGTTTCATGCAGACAAAGTAGCTAACCTTGTAGTTGTTAATAAATGTGATTCCTTTCCTACTTTGAATAACTTTAGGGAAACAAATTGGTTTGATTCCCGATTTATTTCTTTAAAGTAGTCTCTTTTTTTCCCATAGTCAGGTAAAAAGTAACCTGTAACCATAAAAGGGCTTGTGGCTATAACTATATAGTTGTGGCTTTCCTGCTTGTTGTTCATCCAATATTTGAATTTATTATTTTCCTATTACTGTTATTAGGCATTTTTATTATATTTATTTATTTAGCTTTATTCTACACAATAATATATATTAATTCTTTTAGTTTGTAACATTTAATCTTCATTGTACGGGTAAAAGCCTCCTTTAGATTTTTCTATTCTTACCGGTTACCTACTGGCTATGGTTATCCAACTTTTTCCATCTGATGATGATATCATTGTTATTTGGCATCTTCTTCTTGTATTCCTCATTGCTGAGGGTTGTGACTTCTATTTATCAGTTGGACGATCAATCACCACTTGCTTTAATCGCCTGCAGACCACATGGCATCGGTAAAGGTGACCATTGGGTGTTGAATCCTATTACATTCTGATTGTTATAGTTAGCATATGATTAAGTAAATAGGTTAGGAACATAGATTTTCCAATTTGAAATTGGTCACTGAAACATTATTATCCATCGAAATTATCTTCCCTACCATGCTGTACCTATAGTGCTCATAAAAAAAAATTGTTTTTCCTTATATTTTAATAATAAACCCAATAAAAATATAACTAAAATGCCATATTCTCCCACATTCTGTAGTACTATTCATAGTAATTAAAATTCAAGGTTCTTTTCATCATCCCGCTCAAGGTTGTTTCTTGACTTAATGACGTGTGTTATGATGAATAAAAATTTGTTGATTGTTGACCTTGTACCCTGTTCATGGCAGACTTCTTCCACCTAAAAAAAAGTTATCAGATATTCATGGACCATGTTTTTTTTTTTAAAAGTGACTTGATTAAAAATGTAAAGGTCCTTGCACACCGCATTTTTTACCGCACTGTCGACGCGCGTTTTTCACTACACGAAGCAGTTTTTTTGGGTTTGTCGCGATACTATAACGCGCGTTTGCATCGATACACGCACGCGTGCCTTGCTTGTCTTTACGGCGCGCAAGGAAGCAAACGCGCCGGAAAAAGACGCCCAGGGCACGCGCGATAGTGTCGACTGTCGATGCAAACGCGCGTTGACGGCTCGTTTTGTCTTGGCTGCCGGAGTTTTCCTAAAGTCGAGTTTTTAATCAGGCGAACTAACTTGACAGCTGAAAGTGTTGTCAGAAATAGAAAAAAAAAATGTGATAGGTTTATGTCGATATAAATATGTCGATATAATCTTAACTATACACCCATAGACCTTAAAATGTTGCAATAAGGTTTATATTCGTTTACAAATGCACAGTTATCAGTGTATTCAATAGTACCATGGAACTGCCAAGAAAACAAAAAGACGGACAGCGTTTTTAGCGATGTCCTAAAATAAAGTTCGTTCGATGTAAGTATATTAATTCTTACCGTTTTTTCATTATTGATTCGTGTAATCAAATTATTAGTTTTATTTCTAACACAATAATGCAAAATTTATGAAACATTTAATGTCTACTTTTATTAACGCTGTATAACTAAACCTCTGGTATGAACTGTTTTTTTTTAATATCGGTATTAACAACACTAGCGAAACTGTGGCAACATTCGTGTGCAATGAACTGTCAAGTTAGTTCGCCTAATTAAAAACTCGACTTTACGCCATCGTGCTCCTTCAATAGTAGCATAATGGCGTGGGGAAACGCCGCTGAGAGAAGACTAAGAGCCGCATTAAAAAGGCATCAGCGTCTGTATCGATACAAACGCGCGTTGCAAGCGCATTAGCATCGCGTCTGTATCGCTATCAACGCGCGTTTAACATCGCCTCTGACTTGAACGTACTCACAGATTGATGGTATAAAGATGCAAATGCAAACATATTATTTGATTGAAAACTTACGCTTGTTAACCTACTTCAAAAAATCGGGCAAGTGCGAGTCCGACTCACGCATGAAGGGTTCCGTACCATAATCTATAACAAGTTTGTTGTATGGGAGCCCCCCATAAATATTTATTTTATTTTATTTTTAGTATTTGTTGTCTATGACCGTTCTTGAGATACAGCCTGGTGACAGACGGACGGACAGCGAAGTCTCAGTAATAGGGTCCCGTTTTTACCCTTTGGGTACGGAACCCTAAAAAAGGAGGTTCTCAGTTTGACCTGCATGTATGTAGGTGTAAATAAAAAAAAAAATAACATAAATTACTTACTCTCGCTAGCATGTACATAAAGCAGATAGCTATATTTGTTAAGCAGCACTCAAAATTTTTTGAGGTTAGTAAGTCACTACGACAGAGGCCAATACCTCAAAGAACAGACATCCGTTTACGTGTCCCTGCATATAAGTTAAAAATTGTAAGAAACAATGCATATTTTATGTCAATAGAAATATTTAATAAATTGCCGAATGATATTAAAATATTACCACTAAATTTATTTAAAACAAAAATTCATAAATGGCTAGTTGAAAAATGCTTCTACTCAGTTAGGGAGTACTTAAAGGATGAAGTTACTTTGTAATTATTAATTGGTGCCATAATTATTTTAAAATGTCAACTTGATGTAAGTAATTATTATTCTAAATCCAATTCATGACATTTATATTATAATTTTTAATTTTAAAAATAAAATTATAGGTAATTATTTATTACTTATAATTTAAAATACGAGTAGACATAAATAATATGGAATAACAGGTTATTGTTTAGTTGTAAGGAATTTGTGTAATTTAAGTAAATGATAATTTATTATTAGTTAAGATATTAAATGTTGCACGCCTATATGAGGCAGAATTCACATGTTTCATGATTCGATAAAATGTCACCTAATTGTACACACTTGAATTCTCGCAAATAAATGATTTTCATTCATTCACTCATTCAATATATGTGGGACTGGGACTGATGGCTGACTGGTGATGAATGACAGAGATTTGTATTTTGAATGAAGGTGTCACAGCGAGACGTATGTTTATATATTAGTTCATACTCACTGCTGAAAGACGAACGTGATTTAAGTGTTTTTCTGTTTGTTTCTAATATTTTTTACATAGTACTATCCCTAAAATATACTTTTTTTGCATATAGTCGGTGTTCGCCACCCAGCTATATGTATGTATTTTAATCCGCGATTATAAAATAGTTCATGAACAACTTTATAATCTTGAACTACTTTTTAATTTACGTCTTATAGTCATCATCTTTTTATGCTGAGCTGACGATGAAAGGTATAACTCCTTAATGGTTAGGAGTTAGGGGCTAATTCAAACGACATGCATGCAAACATGACCTTCCCGATATTATTAAAATACATATAGACATATTTAGTGGGGCGCTAAATGTCTATATGTATTTTAATATAATCACTATAAAGGAAAAAAAAAAAAAAAGAACCGACTTCAAAATCAACTGAAAAGCTATAAATAACCCGTTCATCTACAGATTACATTTGAATCACCTTTTGGTCTTGGCTTTTAGAATGTAAAAAAAAGCAAGAAAATAGTCTTGCTTTTTTTACATTCTAAATCTCTGGACAGTCTTCTTAGGAATTCAGTGAAACCAATCCATAACGGGGTTTAATGTAAAAATAGCTCCATTAAAATGCATTGACTATCAAACGGAATAATATTAGACCCATCCAGTTGGATTTAAAAATAGAAATCCTCGTAACATATTTCAAAAAGCAAGACTAACAATAAGTCTGATTCGTAATCAACCTTATGTCTGTCTGTAGAAGATTTAATTTCCTTTGTTTTTTTGCTTTATTTAAGTTTGCTGTTGAAGCATATATTAATATATTACTGTGACAATTGTGCTAACAAAGTTTCCATAGAGTAAGCAGTTTCTGTCCGTTAAAGAAATATTTCTGGATGATACTTTATAAAAGAGAGTTTTGCTAAGCTTGGTTTGTTGTTATGTTCTTTGTTTTTCGATTTTTAGCCTTGTCTTTGCTACACAAAGTGAATACAATTGAAACTTCGCTTCGTTTCCATAAGGTTTATTTTCCGTAGACACTATTTTACACTGGTATTTACATTGGTTCTCTTGGATTGATTTGACAATACATTCGACGAGTGCACAAATCACGCGAGGTTTTTTCGGCTACTTTTTGACCCCGCCCTCCCCCCTGGTGATATTTGGTGAGGTACATTTTTTTCTTAGAAAAATACACGTGAGGTCTCCTTATACCCCTCTCTCCCCTAACGTGATCTGTCGTAATTTTTTCTTGACCCTGTATCTAGTACATGTGGCATGTACTAGATACCTACAGGGTAATTGGTGGCATGATTTTAGGAAAAATCTTAATTGCGCAATGCATTTTGATGTCTATTTTGTATAGGCGCGCGGTGCCAGCCATGCGGCGCCATCTGTTGACGGAAATTTATTTCTGCGCTCACGATGAAACGGCTGGATGGATTTTCAAAATTCAAAAAATTCAAAATTCTAAAATTCAAAATTGTTTATTGTTTGAATGTGAGTGGTTATAAATGGTGGTAGGGTTAATATTTGGTTACATCACAATCAGCCAGAATTTGGCGTACAATACTTTGACTCTCAATATGCATGTCATTAAAACCAATGGAAAATAATCAAATTATAGCAAATAACAATGTCGGATTAAAAATACGTATTGAAAAGATTAAAAATGTATAAATAATAAATGAATGTCATGCATACAGTAAATAGCCAATTACAATAATTAATAATTCTAAAATGTCTAGACGATACCAAAACAAAAAAAAAAAAACATGTAAAACAATGATAATAACTATAATAAAATGGAATTAATTCATAGGGCGTCAATTGGTGGTTGCAAAGTGTTCATTGACAGAGTAGAACATTTTTTGTAGACACCACTTGAATAATTTGGTTTTGAAACCTTGGCAATCCAAGGATTTCAAGTAATTTGGCAAATGGTTAAATATTTTGATTGACATGAAAATTATACTTTTTTCAAAATGAGCAGATCTATGACATGGATAACATATATTGATTCCATGGTGTGTGGTTTTAATTATGTATCATAACTAGCTGCGCTGCGCGGTGTTACTCACTCATCCCACGGGGACACTACATTTTTCCGGATAAAATCGAACCTATGTGGTAATCTAGGGTGTCAGCTACCTTCATACAAAAAATTATCAAAATTGGTCCAGCCGTTTGAACGTGAAGAAGTAATAAAACAAATACACAAACTTTCGCATGTATAATTTTAGTGTGATGTTGGGTAATTTTGATAGAGATCTATAGATCGTTATAGGTTATATGATACTTCTTACCCAAGAAAAACGTGGGTTACATGGTCAATTCGAATAAAACTAAAATGACTCAAATGATGTACTAAACACTAAAGATACTTTACATAACTTTTTATTTAAGTTCATGTATCTTTGCGTCCTCGTCCCGCCATAACAACTAACCGTTCATTGTTATTGTTGAAGTGATGTAATCGTTCAACATTATTGTTGTAGTGATGTAATCGTTCAACATTATTGTTGTAGTGATGTAATCGTTCATTGATATTGTTGTAGTGAAGCGGATCAATCTACTTTTTCTGTTGCTTGTTGCCATGGTGATGTCCCCTGGGTTACTCTTTAAAACTACGATTTTCGGCGGCAATATTCAACAAAAGTGTTGTAATTGGAGCAGTTATAAGCCCATTCTTATTTAGAATATCTCTTGTAAATACCAATATTATTAATTATGAACACTTTTCTAAGAAGTTTAATTACCATTGTCCCCTGAGTGACGGGACAGAATAACAACAAGAAAATGTTGATCCACCCAAGTTCATTGTTATTCTTGTGGTGATGTAATAGACAGCAACGAACTAAGCAACGAGACGGACTTATTCGCGTGCGACACGAGCAGCATCTTTATCAAACCTTTTTATTTAAGTTCATGTATCTTAGCGCCCTCGACCCGCCATAACGACTTACCGTACATTGTTATTGTTGTAGTGATGTAATGTAATCGTTCAACATTATTGTTGTAGTGATGTTATCGTTGAACATTATTGTTGTAGTGATGTAATCGTTCAACATTATTGTTGTAGTGATGTAATTGTTCATTTTTATTGTTGTAGTGATGTAATCGACAGCAACGAACTAAGCAACGAGACAGACTTGTTCGCGTGCGACAAGAGCAGCATATCGAGCTCGTCCGAGCTGGAGCCCGAGCCCCCCGCGAGGCCTGTCCTCGTGAACATCAACAACAACGAGGAGAAGAAGAAAGCAGCGGTGGCCCGGCGGCCTCGCAAGAGGTTGGTAGTTCATTTTTCACGACACTTCTCGAAAATGTGGTTATAGATTACCTGAATCCAGTACACAAAACTGCCTATATTTGTAAACTGTATATCTATGTTAGCTCGCAACACGACAACAATGTAGTTCGTATCTATCTTTACATGGACTTCATAGTAAGATACGACTATTTAGAAAATATTTCAGAATAATTTCTCGGCCTGCTTAAAGGACAATTTAGCAAAATTGATTTTTGATGACCATTATTGCTAAATAGAAAATATTCTCAATGTTCTCAATTTATCTGCTTTGCTCGAAGGTTGACGGGTAGAGAATACTTCATGGCATTAAGTTCGCCTTTTTGTACGATAAGTTTTTCTTTTGTGCAATAAAGATTAAATAAATATTAAGGGACCATCATCTTACACAAATCGACGTAGCCCCAAACTAAGCAAAGCTTGTACTATGGGTACTAGACGACGACATACATAATATATAAATACATATATAGATAACATCCATGACCCAAGAACAAATATTCGAGTTCACCACACAAATATTTGCCCTGGCCGGGATTCGAACCCGGGACCGCCGGCTCAGTAGGCAGGTGACTGCAATCTGCGCTAAACGCGTCGTCGTATAAATGTTTATTTTTCACCAGGTTCCGTAAGCGCGTAAAGAAGCGGCCGGTGGCGGAGCGCTCGGACTCCGACGCCTCCAGCGACTCCGCCGCGCCGCTCAGCCGCATGCTGGGGGAGCGCGTGGTGCCCAACATCGTCATTATCACTAAAGGTTAGTGGGCTGAGTCACAAAAAAAAAGAAAAGAAAAAAAAAGTTTTTGAGTTTGTGCTCAGCCGCATGCTGGGGGAGCGCGTGGTGCCCAACATCGTCATTATCACTAAAGGTTAGTGGGCTGAGTCACAAAAAAAAAGAAAAGAAAAAAAAAGTTTTTGAGTTTGTGCTCAGCCGCATGCTGGGGGAGCGCGTGGTGCCCAACATCGTCATTATCACTAAAGGTTAGTGGGCTGAGTCACAAAAAAAAAGAAAAGAAAAAAAAAGTTTTTGAGTTTGTGCTCAGCCGCATGCTGGGGGAGCGCGTGGTGCCCAACATCGTCATTATCACTAAAGGTTAGTGGGCTGAGTCACAAAAAAAAAGAAAAGAAAAAAAAAGTTTTTGAGTTTGTGCTCAGCCGCATGCTGGGGGAGCGCGTGGTGCCCAACATCGTCATTATCACTAAAGGTTAGTGGGCTGAGTCACAAAAAAAAAGAAAAGAAAAAAAAAGTTTTTGAGTTTGTGCTCAGCCGCATGCTGGGGGAGCGCGTGGTGCCCAACATCGTCATTATCACTAAAGGTTAGTGGGCTGAGTCACAAAAAAAAAGAAAAGAAAAAAAAAGTTTTTGAGTTTGTGCTCAGCCGCATGCTGGGGGAGCGCGTGGTGCCCAACATCGTCATTATCACTAAAGGTTAGTGGGCTGAGTCACAAAAAAAAAGAAAAGAAAAAAAAAGTTTTTGAGTTTGTGCTCAGCCGCATGCTGGGGGAGCGCGTGGTGCCCAACATCGTCATTATCACTAAAGGTTAGTGGGCTGAGTCACAAAAAAAAAGAAAAGAAAAAAAAAGTTTTTGAGTTTGTGCTCAGCCGCATGCTGGGGAGCGCGTGGTGCCCAACATCGTCATTATCACTAAAGGTTAGTGGGCTGAGTCACAAAAAAAAAGAAAAGAAAAAAAAAGTTTTTGAGTTTGTGCTCAGCCGCATGCTGGGGGAGCGCGTGGTGCCCAACATCGTCATTATCACTAAAGGTTAGTGGCCTGAGTCACAAAAAAAAAAAACAAAGTTTTTGAGTTTGTGCTCAGCCGCATGCTGGGGAGCGCGTGGTGCCCAGCATCGTCATTATCACTAAAGGTTAGTGGCCTGAGTCACAAAAAAAAAAAAACAAAGTTTTTGAGTTTGTGCTCAGCCGCATGCTGGGGGAGCGCGTGGTGCCCAACATCGTCATTATCACTAAAGGTTAGTGGGCTGAGTCACAAAAAAAAAGAAAAGAAAAAAAAAGTTTTTGAGTTTGTGCTCAGCCGCATGCTGGGGGAGCGCGTGGTGCCCAACATCGTCACTAAAGGTTAGTGGGGTGGGTCCCAAAAAAAAATGAAAAAAAAGTTTTTGACTGTGCTCCGACGCCCTCAGCCGCATGCTGGGGAGCGCGTGGTGCCCAACATCGTCATTATCACTAAAGGTTAGTGGCCTGAGTCACAAAAAAAAAAACAAAGTTTTTGAGTTTGTGCTCAGCCGCATGCTGGGGAGCGCGTGGTGCCCAACATCGTCATTATCACTAAAGGTTAGTGGGCTGAGTCACAAAAAAAAAGAAAAGAAAAAAAAAGTTTTTGAGTTTGTGCTCAGCCGCATGCTGGGGGAGCGCGTGGTGCCCAACATCGTCATTATCACTAAAGGTTAGTGGGCTGAGTCACAAAAAAAAAGAAAAGAAAAAAAAAGTTTTTGAGTTTGTGCTCAGCCGCATGCTGGGGAGCGCGTGGTGCCCAACATCGTCATTATCACTAAAGGTTAGTGGGCTGAGTCACAAAAAAAAAGCAAAAAAAAAAAGTTTTTGAGTTTGTGCTCAGCCGCATGCTGGGGAGCGCGTGGTGCCCAACATCGTCATTATCACTAAAGGTTAGTGGGCTGAGTCACAAAAAAAAAGAAAAGAAAAAAAAAGTTTTTGAGTTTGTGCTCAGCCGCATGCTGGGGGAGCGCGTGGTGCCCAACATCGTCATTATCACTAAAGGTTAGTGGGCTGAGTCACAAAAAAAAAGAAAAGAAAAAAAAAGTTTTTGAGTTTGTGCTCAGCCGCATGCTGGGGGAGCGCGTGGTGCCCAACATCGTCATTATCACTAAAGGTTAGTGGGCTGAGTCACAAAAAAAAAGAAAAGAAAAAAAAAGTTTTTGAGTTTGTGCTCAGCCGCATGCTGGGGAGCGCGTGGTGCCCAACATCGTCATTATCACTAAAGGTTAGTGGGCTGTCACAAAAAAAAAGAAAAGAAAAAAAAAAGTTTTTGAGTTTGTGCTCAGCCGCATGCTGGGGAGCGCGTGGTGCCCAGCATCGTCATTATCACTAAAGGTTAGTGGCCTGAGTCACAAAAAAAAAAGAAAAGAAAAAAAAAGTTTTTGAGTTTGTGCTCAGCCGCATGCTGGGGAGCGCGTGGTGCCCAACATCGTCATTATCACTAAAGGTTAGTGGGCTGAGTCACAAAAAAAAAGAAAGGAAAAAAAAGGTTTTTGAGTTTGTGCTCAGCCGCATGCTGGGGAGCGCGTGGTGCCCAACATCGTCATTATCACTAAAGGTTAGTGGCCTGAGTCACAAAAAAAAAGAAAAGAAAATAAAGTTTTTGAGTTTGTGCTCAGCCGCATGCTGGGGGAGCGCGTGGTGCCCAACATCGTCATTATCACTAAAGGTTAGTGGGGTGCTCCCAAAAAAAAAATTAAAAAAAAAAGTTTTTGACTTTGTGCTCCGACGCCCTCAGCCGCATGCTGGGGGAGCGCGTGGTGCCCAACATCGTCATTATCACTAAAGGTTAGTGGGGTGCTCCCAAAAAAAAAATTAAAAAAAAAAGTTTTTGACTTTGTGCTCCGACGCCCTCAGCCGCATGCTGGGGGAGCGCGTGGTGCCCAACATCGTCATTATCACTAAAGGTTAGTGGGCTGAGTCACAAAAAAAAAGAAAAGAAAAAAAAAGTTTTTGAGTTTGTGCTCAGCCGCATGCTGGGGAAGCGCGTGGTGCCCAACATCGTCATTATCACTAAAGGTTAGTGGGCTGAGTCACAAAAAAAAAGAAAAGAAAAAAAAGTTTTTGAGTTTGTGCTCAGCCGCATGCTGGGGAGCGCGTGGTGCCCAACATCGTCATTATCACTAAAGGTTAGTGGGCTGAGTCACAAAAAAAAAGAAAAGAAAAAAAAGTTTTTGAGTTTGTGCTCAGCCGCATGCTGGGGAGCGCGTGGTGCCCAACATCGTCATTATCACTAAAGGTTAGTGGGCTGAGTCACAAAAAAAAAGAAAAGAAAAAAAAGTTTTTGAGTTTGTGCTCAGCCGCATGCTGGGGAGCGCGTGGTGCCCAACATCGTCATTATCACTAAAGGTTAGTGGGCTGAGTCACAAAAAAAAAGAAAAGAAAAAAAAAGTTTTTGAGTTTGTGCTCAGCCGCATGCTGGGGAGCGCGTGGTGCCCAACATCGTCATTATCACTAAAGGTTAGTGGGCTGAGTCACAAAAAAAAAGAAAAGAAAAAAAAAGTTTTTGAGTTTGTGCTCAGCCGCATGCTGGGGAGCGTGTGGTGCCCAACATCGTCATTATCACTAAAGGTTAGTGGCCTGAGTCACAAAAAAAAAGAAAAGAAAAAAAAAGTTTTTGAGTTTGTGCTCAGCCGCATGCTGGGGAGCGCGTGGTGCCCAACATCGTCATTATCACTAAAGGTTAGTGGGCTGAGTCACAAAAAAAAAGAAAAGAAAAAAAAAGTTTTTGAGTTTGTGCTCAGCCGCATGCTGGGGGATCGCGTGGTGCCCAACATCGTCATTATCACTAAAGGTTAGTGGGCTGAGTCACAAAAAAAAAGAAAAGAAAAAAAAAGTTTTTGAGTTTGTGCTCAGCCGCATGCTGGGGGAGCGCGTGGTGCCCAACATCGTCACTAAAGGTTAGTGGGGTGGGTCCCAAAAAAAAATGAAAAAAAAGTTTTTGACTGTGCTCCGACGCCCTCAGCCGCATGCTGGGGAGCGCGTGGTGCCCAACATCGTCATTATCACTAAAGGTTAGTGGCCTGAGTCACAAAAAAAAAAAACAAAGTTTTTGAGTTTGTGCTCAGCCGCATGCTGGGGGAGCGCGTGGTGCCCAACATCGTCATTATCACTAAAGGTTAGTGGGCTGAGTCACAAAAAAAAAGAAAAGAAAAAAAAAGTTTTTGAGTTTGTGCTCAGCCGCATGCTGGGGGAGCGCGTGGTGCCCAACATCGTCACTAAAGGTTAGTGGGGTGGGTCCCAAAAAAAAATGAAAAAAAAGTTTTTGACTGTGCTCCGACGCCCTCAGCCGCATGCTGGGGAGCGCGTGGTGCCCAACATCGTCATTATCACTAAAGGTTAGTGGCCTGAGTCACAAAAAAAAAAAACAAAGTTTTTGAGTTTGTGCTCAGCCGCATGCTGGGGAGCGCGTGGTGCCCAACATCGTCATTATCACTAAAGGTTAGTGGGCTGAGTCACAAAAAAAAAGAAAAGAAAAAAAAAGTTTTTGAGTTTGTGCTCAGCCGCATGCTGGGGGAGCGCGTGGTGCCCAACATCGTCACTAAAGGTTAGTGGGGTGGGTCCCAAAAAAAAATGAAAAAAAAGTTTTTGACTGTGCTCCGATGCCCTCAGCCGCATGCTGGGGAGCGCGTGGTGCCCAACATCGTCATTATCACTAAAGGTTAGTGGCCTGAGTCACAAAAAAAAAAAACAAAGTTTTTGAGTTTGTGCTCAGCCGCATGCTGGGGAGCGCGTGGTGCCCAACATCGTCATTATCACTAAAGGTTAGTGGCCTGAGTCACAAAAAAAAAAAACAAAGTTTTTGAGTTTGTGCTCAGCCGCATGCTGGGGAGCGCGTGGTGCCCAACATCGTCATTATCACTAAAGGTTAGTGGGCTGAGTCACAAAAAAAAAGAAAAGAAAAAAAAGTTTTTGAGTTTGTGCTCAGCCGCATGCTGGGGAGCGCGTGGTGCCCAACATCGTCATTATCACTAAAGGTTAGTGGGCTGAGTCACAAAAAAAAAGAAAAGAAAAAAAAGTTTTTGAGTTTGTGCTCAGCCGCATGCTGGGGAGCGCGTGGTGCCCAACATCGTCATTATCACTAAAGGTTAGTGGGCTGAGTCACAAAAAAAAAGAAAAGAAAAAAAAAGTTTTTGAGTTTGTGCTCAGCCGCATGCTGGGGAGCGCGTGGTGCCCAACATCGTCATTATCACTAAAGGTTAGTGGGCTGAGTCACAAAAAAAAAGAAAAGAAAAAAAAAGTTTTTGAGTTTGTGCTCAGCCGCATGCTGGGGAGCGCGTGGTGCCCAGCATCGTCATTATCACTAAAGGTTAGTGGCCTGAGTCACAAAAAAAAAAAACAAAGTTTTTGAGTTTGTGCTCAGCCGCATGCTGGGGGAGCGCGTGGTGCCCAACATCGTCATTATCACTAAAGGTTAGTGGGCTGAGTCACAAAAAAAAAAAACAAAGTTTTTGAGTTTGTGCTCAGCCGCATGCTGGGGAGCGCGTGGTGCCCAACATCGTCATTATCACTAAAGGTTAGTGGCCTGAGTCACAAAAAAAAAAAAACAAAGTTTTTGAGTTTGTGCTCAGCCGCATGCTGGGGAGCGCGTGGTGCCCAACATCGTCATTATCACTAAAGGTTAGTGGGCTGAGTCACAAAAAAAAAGAAAAGAAAAAAAAGTTTTTGAGTTTGTGCTCAGCCGCATGCTGGGGAGCGCGTGGTGCCCAACATCGTCATTATCACTAAAGGTTAGTGGGCTGAGTCACAAAAAAAAAGAAAAGAAAAAAAAAGTTTTTGAGTTTGTGCTCAGCCGCATGCTGGGGAGCGCGTGGTGCCCAACATCGTCATTATCACTAAAGGTTGTGGGTTGGGTCACAAAAAAAAAGTAAAAAAAAAAGTTTTTGGGTTTGTGCTCCGACGCCCTCAGCCGCATGCTGGGGGATCGCGTGGTGCCCAACATCGTCATTATCACTAAAGGTTAGTGGGCTGAGTCACAAAAAAAAAGAAAAGAAAAAAAAAGTTTTTGAGTTTGTGCTCAGCCGCATGCTGGGGAGCGCGTGGTGCCCAACATCGTCATTATCACTAAAGGTTAGTGGGCTGAGTCACAAAAAAAAAGAAAAGAAAAAAAAAGTTTTTGAGTTTGTGCTCCGACGCCCTCAGCCGCATGCTGGGGGATCGCGTGGTGCCCAACATCGTCATTATCACTAAAGGTTAGTGGGGTGGGTCCCAAAAAATAAATAGTTTTTGGGTTTGTGCTCCGACGCCCTCAGTATAGGAATCCATCAAGCAAACCATCCAGCACATCATCCACGACTGCCCCATAACGCGCTATGCCCGCAGCCCTGTTCTCTCTCAGCGACGAAGCCATTAACACTTTCAACACCGGGAACCCGCCTGGTAGGCACTCGTAATGTTTGCTCAGATGCCGGCTAAGCCCGCCAGGCGGGCAGTAGCTATAAACCTACACGCCACGCCGGTTTCTGGGGTTGGGTAAAAAAAATTGTCTGGTGTTGAAAGTGTTAAGTGGCTAACTAACCTTAATGTTGATTTGTAATATTAAGTACTCGAGTTGTCTGTTGTCACTGTATATGCCATACGATTAAATAAACTCCGACGCATGGATACAAATGAGGTGCAAAGATAACGCAACCGATCACGTTTGTTGTATGAGAGCATTGGGAGTCGGACTTAATTTTTTTTTTTTTTTTAGTACAGACTAGAAGATAAAAAGTATCGTATAACCATCTTTGGATGTCCAGCTGTCCCTGAACCAAAATTGGTGAAAATCCGTCCAGCCGTTTCGGCGTGATAAGAGGACAAATATTTTTTTACCGGTAGATGGCACTGTACGGCAAAAATAAATCCTGCATACGCTATTAAGATTTTTTCTGAAATAACGATTTTCAATATAATTTTAGAATTTTATCCATTTTTCTAATTTGTTGTAGACCACAAGCCAAGGATCAAGACACCGGAGCGGAAACTGTGGATCACCAAAGACAAGGCCGACCGGACCACAGACAAGATAGACAAGGAAGCCATAGACAAGGAGAAAGGCGGGAGTATGGAGTTGAGGAGTTGCACGATGTGTAGTCTGTGCTTCAGGGGCGAGCGAGGATTACGGTGAGTTGGTGTTAAATTAGCCACTCAATTGAATGACTAAGTATATCGTAAAATACATATTATAGAATCACTTGTAATCACTACATAGTATAAAACAAAGTCGCTCCCTGCTGTCTGTCTGTCTGTCTGTAACTAATTCCCTATGTATGCTTAGATCTTTAAAACTACGCAACGGATTTTGATGCGGTTTTTTAAGAGTGATTTAAGAGGAAGGTTTATGCTTGGTATATTTAGTATCAGCATTGCACCCGTGCGAAGCCGGAGCGGGTCGGTAGCAGTGCCCCCCATCTGTACCGTGGGAACCCAGAACGATACCTACACGTCGCCTGTCGTGGCCGACACGCTTAGCCAGTCGGTTGCCACGCGCGCTCACGGCCGGACGCCGCCGATCGCGCTATAAAATCACCAAAAAAATGGCTTCGTCGCGAATGAGACCAACGCGCTGGATTGTTGCGGGGTGTAAAAACATAAAAGCAACAGATATTTATCTTTTTTTCTTTGCCGACAGACGATGAAATGTTACTAAAAAATCTTAGAACTTAATAAGCACCTACCTAGAAACGCATTGCATACACTGTTATAATAGACACATGTAATGTTGAATAAATAAACTTACCTACTTAATATACTTAAATTCATAGAAAACATCCACTACCTATATCAACAAGTGACAATAATTTACTCACTAAGATTTGCCAAATCGGTTTAGTGTGGCGGGAGAGATCATTGCACGGCCTAAAAAGGGCGTAAACGTCGGCGTTGTTCTTGACACTTAAGACCTTTTGCAAGGAATGCATTCGCAAAGATGAAACGCGTGATCAGATTATTATAACACAACTTGTACAGTAGCCGGCAAACAACTTGAACCAAAATGGCGGATCTGCGCATGTAAATTTGTACGTAAATCGGCTACTGCGCAGTCAAGGTCACGCTCAAGTTGTTTGCCGGCTACTGTACCTAGTGACTGTTTCGAAGCTTGTAATGCTAGTATTATACAATATGTAACACATTATATATAGGCACCTACCAAACTTTATTTAGTAAGTACCTACTGTCATCGGGATATATTTAGGTTACTTAGGTTAGAACCTACACAGAGAGTTGTTTTTGTTTCAGGTTTCTGGTATGTTCAGATAGAATAGGTAGGTAAGATTCCGATATACCTACTCGGAAATTAAAATGATTTTGATGGTGTGCCGCAGCGCATGTGAATACCTATTTCTAGTAGGTACCTAATGATAATTAAATTTGATTAATAAATTTAAATAAATCGATCGTATTTTCATTTATCTTGACTTTTTATAAAATCGTTTCTAAGCGGTGTCAACCCTAGCCTCGTTTTGCCGGCACGTGCGGCCAACGACCCGCGCGTTCAAGGTCGCTCCATTGTTAAATTGAGTAGGCATGAAAAGCAGTAGGTATTTGCATTTTTATTCAGACATGGGTATCTGTTCGAAGAACTATTATATTAATCTGTGTCGGTAGTGTAATGATATATTTACGGTATTCGGACGTATTTACTTTAAATTGCTAAATTATCTTGCTTCTGGTAAAATCTCACGATTTTAGGTCACTGGGAAGCTACACTATAGGTATAATATAATTCATAAACATAATTTAACCATAAAATACCCTATAGGCTTTGATCCCCTTGCCAGCCTTAACAAATGCACTCGTATCTCTTAATTGCGTTTACTTAGAAGTTTTTTTATTTTCATGGCTGGAAGGGTTACTGAGTGTTCAATATTAATTTTAGCTTGATACCTCCACGCGTTTCTGAGAATAAGACGTTAGCATATGGACGGACAGACAGACGGACAATAAAGTGATCCTATCAGGGTTCTGTACTTGCTGATTGAGGTACGGAACCCTAAAAACATACAAAATGAGAAAGTTTGGAAATTTCAATTATTAATTTAGTGATATTTATCTAATATATATTTTTTTTATAACTAGATGAGGTTTTATTTACTTTTAATTGGTAGGAAAATGTCTGCAAAATATCTAACATATTGCTGTCTCAATATTAAAAAAAAATACTTTTTTTTTTCAGGCGCCACATGAACATGACTCACATCACACCGGACGAGTCTCGCAAGCATCGAGACTCCAGCCCCGCTTAACCAAGTACCGATTAAATAACTATTCAACGACTAAACACATAAAAACAGTTTAAAAAAAACGTTTTAATCGCCTTTAAAAACAATATAATTTATAAAATTATAATTGTTGTTTAGGAAACCAAAACGAAATTATATTTCGGCGATATTATAGTTAAAGTCGATTAAAATGAGAATAACTCAAGTACAAAAAGATTCAATCTTCTAAAAAATCTTACGATGTATTTTGGTCGAATGGATCTTTTTTACTCAAGTCAAATTAAATTATGTTTAAAAAAGTTAAAACACTGAATGCGTCTGTAACAGTTGTGCCGCCTCTTTCTACCATATCAGGAGGCCGTGTGTCAAAAAGGGATGGATGTCGTCCGCCAGATCCGTAGCGATTTTGTTTTCGGCGGGAAATTTGAATTTGGAACGAAAATCGAATCGCCGGATACAAATTTAAATGTGCAGTCGGCAGCGACATTGCTCGTTCAGTCGTCGTATGTTTAGTACGCGCTGGCGTTAGTTTTACATTTCGCCGGCCGCACATTTAAGTTTGTCATAGTTTTAAGAACGTTTTGTTTCCTAGTGTTAAGGATTTCGGTGTGATTTTTGGAAGTTTTAAAAATGATTGAAGTGATATGTTTGCGGGTGGCGATATGTGGGGGTTATTTTGTGCTGTTTCATTGCCATATTATTATATTACAGTATATTATATCCTGAAATCCTTGCATATTAAATGAGAAATAACCTAACGAATTACACTATATTACAGACTCCGCCTATTTTCTGAATGTCAAAATTGTATCAAATATCAACAAAATGACAAATTTTCGGTATTAGGGATTGACGTAGTAAGATAATAAAAAAAACCTGTTTATGTTTATGAATTATAATTGTTATAATTTATCTTTAAACAATCGCATTGAGTTTGGGCCTCATTTGTATGCGAAGTCATAAATATCAGCGCAAATGTATTTTTATCAACTTCACAAGAGCGACCTCTTTAGTGATAAGACCGCCTGTTTTGTAAATTAATGTTGTTTTAATTCTTTTGTAACTTAATTTCGTCGCCCATAACGGCCATTATAGAAGCCAACTTGAGCTAAGCTTAATTTTTTACTTTTAACTGAATATGAAATGAAATGAAATAATTTATTTAGTAAGGCCACAAGGGCACTTTAACATGTCAGATAGCGAATCTACCTGCATTTCCTAAAACGAGACTGCTGTTGAGAAGAAAGGCGAAAGAAACTCAACAGTACCTCAGTTGTTCGTAAATTATACTTAGCTACCTAATTACTAGCAATCAAATGTTTATAATGAATCGAAAAATTTAATGGTTCAGGCGGGATTCCAACCTGCGTCTCCAACGGCTTTCCGGGCCAACACGGGCGTCCTACCAACTGGACCACTGAACTTATGCGAGAGCCATTGAATTAGTAGACACCTGCCTACTGAGCCGGCGGTCCCGGGTTCGAATCCCGGCCAGAGCAAATATTTGTGATGAACTCGATAT
This sequence comes from Apotomis turbidana, assembly GCA_905147355.2. NCBI lineage: Eukaryota > Metazoa > Arthropoda > Insecta > Lepidoptera > Tortricidae > Apotomis > Apotomis turbidana. The sequence continues at coordinate 6,742,224 of LR990305.1, read as the reverse complement.
TTTTGCTTGGGTCATGGTTGTTCTATGTATTTAAGTATATATTTATCTATATAAGTATGTATATCGTCGTCTAGTACCCATAACACAAGCCTTCTTGAGCTTAATTTGGAACTAGATCGATTTGTGTGAGGTTGTCCGATATTTATTTATTATGCATGCGTTAGGATGGCATTTTAGCGCCATCTATAAAAAAATCTTTAATTAATTAACTTTTTTGGTAAATAAGACAGCACAAATGTAGCCCCGAGGCAGGGTCAAATATCTGTGATGAAGGCATAATGTGATCGTAGATTAGCGCGCTGACGGCGGCTGGCCATAGACAAGATTTTTTTATTCAGGACTTTGAGTTCCTAGAAGTTGATTAAATAGGCTGGTTTCTATATATATAAATAGTACGTCAGTTGGGTATACACTTTGGACAAGTATTTTTTATTTTGCCACTTAGACAAAAAATCGACTAAGATATCCCATGTCAAAACTTTGCTAATCAAATTGAAATTAACTGATATTTTACATGAGGTTCAAATGACGCGTACGGATCTGTGCCGAAATGCATCATCATCCCGAATTTTCACAATTCCGAAAACAATGTTGTGATGAAAATTTTGTATTTTTTTGGGATATCGTATAACCCTAACCTAATCTACGTCGAAAATTACCGTTTCGCGTTATTTCACTTTCGGAATTTTGAAAAATTGGATTGTTGATAGTTCCGGATAATATGCCTGAGCATACAATGGGTTACGGTTCCGAATGACGTCACGCCGTGCTAAATTTTTTAACAAGCCGTGACGTCACAACTAACTTTGATGATCATTATCTTTGTTATTATTTGTTTGATTAACAAAATGATCCAAGAGTTTTTGTTAATCCAACTGGAGGGCTATTTATAATAAAATGACATTTATTTATCCTAGGAAAGTACCCAATTCGCGGGCGTTTTAGGTAGATAGACAAACAAATATTCAACGAGTATGATAGTGGTGCTTCACTGGAGGCAAAAAACCAGGTATCCGCACTATTAATTCGAAATTTGATGGTGGAATTGCTTGTGATAGCTAAAAGTAAGTTCTTTAGGTATTTGAGGGTTAGGTATATGAACAAAAGGCAAGATGATATTAGTATGTGATACTTTTGCCTGCAGACGCTGCGTAATGTCATCAAAAATGTGTTAAGAGGCCTTATTCCTTTTAAAATGCCGATTGTTTAGACACTTTTCTCGATGATCAAACATGTTTCTTAACATATTATTGATGTTACTACCTAGAACAGGGCTATTGGGATTTATTGGTATATATTTGGAACCTAGAGTTTGAATTTTTCATTGATAATTTTTGTTCGAAAAACTACTCGAAATTGACAAAATTCACGTGGAAAATTCGACTGCACGCAATGAAAGCATGAAATAGCTACGTTACTACCTAGAACTCGGGAAAAAGTATTATTCACTTCAAAAAGTTGGTTGAAATTATCAATATATTCGTCATAATATGAAAAAAATAAATTTTAAAAGGAATAAGGCCTCTTAACTTTTCGCTGTATTTCATTGCATAGCCGGATAAAATGTATTATTACATTGTCGCTGACTATACAATGACAATGTTACCTACACTCCGTTAGTCTTCGGATTCAGGTGAAAATAGAGAGCGAAGAGCAAGCGAGATAGGTGTATGTATGCCTCTCTACCCGAAGGCTATTTTGACAGCTCCCTGACAGTACTTACTTTCTATAGTCTATTACCTATAGCTGTGAGCGTGAGACATCTGTCGTCTCCACAGAAATATATCAAGATAGAAGGAAAGAGTGGACGTACCTCGCGTGGCGAAATGTTGACACGGTGTCAACTTTGCTCGCCGCGAACATTAGTCAGCTCCCGACCGCGGTCTGTGTGCGACGTCAGGTCTTAAAAACAAAATGGCTTGTTGCGCAATAATTAATGGTTCAAACACTTCCAATAAAATTGGAGCTGTTAATCGAGATATTTCCTTTCATTGGTATGTACAATTTGTCCTTAAATATCTGTTATTAATTACAAAACTATTTATTTTATTATTTTCATCAAAGCAGAGGCGGGCGATTGTGTCCAACGCTAGCTTTCCATTGCGGCTTTAATTTGACGAGCCAACCTTGGCGTGCATTCAAAGCCAGCGATGTAAAAATAAGCTATTCAAACTGTCGAGTCACGTTCAAGGTCGATTTCTCATTTTTTCTGTCACAAGTAAGAATAGTGCTGCCATGTGCTGCTGTACACTGCGATTTTCTTATTCGGTTAAAATCGATTTTGAGAACAGAGGAAATGATAATAACGTTCTTATTTATTATGCAGCTATATAATGTAAGTACATAGTGCTAAGCAAATATTATTGTGACTGTGTTTGTTTGTGACGGCGGCTGGGCCGCGGCGCGGTGCGGTGTGGGTGGCGATGCATAGAATCGGTGCCGTGTTCGAATCGATCTGTGAATCGATGTTTCTGAATCGTTTTCGCGCGGCTTATGTTTCCCATCACTAAATTACGCTCGTGACGTCAAAGTACCTACGCAAAATGTTACACGCTCGGTCTCCCTACAAATTGCTTAACTCTTTCCTTCTATCTTGATATATTTCTGTGGTCGTCTCAGTACATTTTAAAAACTAAATTCGATTAAAATGTACTGTGATGACAATGTCACACGTACAAAACCAATTGAAATAGACTATAGTTTGGTGTGTCTTCTTTCTCTTTCTACTTACGACTTCAAGATAGAAGTCGTTCAAATTTGTTTGTTCATTTAAAAAAAGAATGGCAAAGCTATTGAGACGCTTTGTAAAGAATATTTTTTCGTCGTGGGTATGTGGACCAGCAGGTTTAGTCTGATTTTGCGTTAAAAAAATGGATAGTAAAGGAAATCGAAATCTCATATCGGAATGTACGATTCCAAGTTTAGGAAACATTTTAGTAAGAAAATATGGATGTAAATGTAAGAGTCAAACTCACTCTTGACCGCCTTTCAAAAAGGCTATAAATGAAAGAATATTGTCTATGGCAAGCCTGTCGAGGAGTATAGAATTGGCCGTTTTTCAGTACAAAAAATTCTATTAAAAAATTAGTGTTTTTAAAATTCGTCAGAAAAATGTCTATCTCTTTCTAGTTAGGATAATAAGGTGAGATGAAGTGAACATTGATTTATTTGGGCTGGTAATGATGGTTCATAGAGCAACTTTGTATAAGTGAAGCAGTTATATCTAAATGCTCCCGCTAAACATTCTGATTTTTCATAGCACAGTAGGGCGTTAGAGAGCCATTATGGAGTCTACACGTGACGTGAGTATGAATTACATTTAATGTTAATGTCGGCTCCATAGCTCTGTAACGTCCTACCGTGCTATAAAAAGCGCCAAGCCTGTGTATAAAAATACTGGGTTTTCTTTCACTCGATCGCTGTGCGAAAGAGAATAAGAGACCCCTGGTAACGGCACCAAAACAGGTAAATAAAAAAGGGAGTCCCCCTGGTAACGGCACCAAACCAGATAAATAAAAAAGGGAGTCCCCCTGGTAACGGCACCAAACCAGATAAATAAAAAAGGGAGTCCCCCTGGTAACGGCACCAAACCAGGTAAATAAAAAAGGGAGTCCCCCTGGTAACGGCACCAAACCAGGTAAATAAAAAAGGGAGTCCCCCTGGTAACGGCACCAAACCAGGTAAATAAAAAAGGGAGTCCCCCTGGTAACGGCACCAAACCAGGTAAATAAAAAAGGGAGTCCCCCTGGTAACGGCACCAAACCAGGTAAATAAAAAAGGGAGTCCCCCTGGTAACGGCACCAAACCAGGTAAATAAAAAAGGGAGTCCCCCTGGTAACGGCACCAAACCAGATAAATCAATGTTGTAGGTAGAACTTTTGGTACGGCGGTGTTTTTCGAATGTTAAAAATGTTGCGGTTTAAAAGTGGTTTTTGTTGTCTATGCTAAGGTGTTGCTAGTAAGAAAAATAATAAGTTTCAATTAAGTTTCCCATACTTTATGTATGTTCTTTTTTAAATTATTGGTGCTAAGTAATTATTAATTTTATTGATGAAAATATTGTATAATTATTTTGCTCTGCTTAACAGTACAGTAACGACTCAGAGGTATATGAAATAAGAAGTTCCGCCTTTCCATGCCTATAATGGCCTAGCCACGAATTTGACGGAAAGCAGCATCAGAGTGAACGAGACAGCGGGCTTGGACCTTCCGCTCCCGCCTATGGGCGCCGCTAGCCGCTGCCGCTTGCTGTCGAAGTTGTGGCATGTCCATAAGTGAATAATCAGTGACCTAAATGTTGGGCATTTTCCAAGAGAGTGACTACTATTTGTGGACTTTGATTATTTTCTGTAATTTCTACTAAGTATAGTAAGTATCTTAATACAGTCAATGTCGAAATACCATATCGCAGTAAAGAATAATATTAGTGAAGACAGTTTGAACGTGAAGTGGCTGAAGTTTAAAGGTACTGAAAGGTTGTCAATTACTTTACCATTTTATAGGTTTAGAGAATATCAATGTTGTCATACTATTTTCTAAAATTGTGTATAAAAAATAAAGGGAATGGAGATTAAAAAAAAACTGCTGTGTTCATGATTGGAGTAACAATCTAAAATGTTAAAAGTCCATAAATGGTGCCCGACTTAATTGGAAAATACCACTGCATTAATTTTGAACCTAAGCATAGAGATTCGAGAGGTCTCCTGGCGTTGGGGTGGTGGAGTGGTTGACACGTTACCCGGTTTCTTCCGCCAGGTTACGCATTTAATTTTTTCTTTATGCTTTAAATAATTGTGGTGTTTAATAATAATAAATAATGAAACATGTTTCACAAGAAGAAAACCTCTGGGTCGCTCTGTACATTTGGTTTTAGCTAGTCAAAAGATTTATTGTGAAATGGAAAGGTTAATAGTTATTAAAAGTAGATATTTGAAGATATTCGCTGTGCATTAATATAATAAACATTGTCTGCTGTATGGGTGCAAGTTACGTTTATAATAATTAATGATAATGAGGTTGAAATTAAAAATTTCACAACATACAGATTTTTGCAGTGTTCCGCTTTTCAGTTGACATTCGGACTTGGCATTTAAATATTTAAAACTCCAATTGTTTTGCTGTAAGCCATTTTCTGCGAAAAATCTGTATCGTAAACATTTAGTTACATGTACAGTCAAGAAATTGGTGTACCACTATTGGACCTTAATACTGAGAGTAGAAAAGTGGTACAGTCGCCATCAAATATATCGCAGCATATAAGGCGTTCATAAATATCTGAACACGACTCTTATTTACTGGGCGTTACAGTACATGTTCAGATATTTATGGACGCCTTATATGCTGCGATATATCTGGTGGCGACGACTGTACACAATTTTTTGACCCAAGCTTACCCGATTGTTTTGTTTGCAATATTGACGCTGATGAAACTATGAAATCTGTATTGTGATTTTATTGAGAGATCCTCCTATTTTGTATTAAAACACGTCCTGAAAATTCGCTGAAATGTTTGTCACTATTGGTTTAAACTTACACGAATTTCACACATTATTATAACAAATCTGGTTTTAGTGTTTATTTATTTTCCTCTAAGTTTCGGACGTGATGAAATAATCGCATTTTTGAACGCGATTGAGTTTCGTTTTGTTATAATAATGTACAATCCAAGATAGTATAGAAATTAAAAATTGGCCACATTGTAGTGTCTTCCTGTTTTTTTAGATTGAATCGTAAGGGACGACACTACAGTATTGCCACTTTAATTTCTACTCTTTTTACTATAATGGTTTCATACAAGTACTGTCAAGTTGTTAATGAATTTTTTGTATGTTCTCGTACAGCGTCTTGGTTGTTTTTTAATTTTTTAACCTCATTAGACTTGATGAAAAGTATGCGTCATAATCATAATGAACTTGTACCCGTTGTCATTTAACTGTTCACCGCCTATATTATGTTATAGCCTGCGCCATATTGCGGATTTTTTATCGTACTAATTTATTTTACTGGCAACAAAGGAAATATATAATTTACATTAGGGTGCTAATATGAAAGGCGGGATCATTAAAATAATCTGATAATTCCATATTAAAGGCCATTATACCTACTCCCGCCATTTTATTTGTTTTTAATGGCACTAGCTTTTTTATTCTTTGTTTTGGAATAACATTTTAACCCATAGAACATAAGGGTCTCACCACGAGTATTCGCCTTTAATATAACGAAAAAATCAATATGTGTACAAATAATATATTTATGGTTGACTGGTAGAGAATGCCTTGTGGCATGAAGTCCGCAATTTTTTCTAGTTTGATCTGTGCAATAAAGTTTAAATAAATATCAAATTTGGCTCCGCCCACCTCCGTACCAGTGAGAATACAATACACCATTAATGAATCGCGAAAACAAAAAGCCCATGGAGTGAACTGGAGTGAGAAAAGGAAATAATAATAACGGATTCAGCCGACCTGTTCACTGGAGCGGAGCTGATCGTAGCGCAGCTATCTAAAGTGGTGAGCGTCAGGATGACTGGACCAAGAGAGAGTTGGGAAGTTTAGATATCCTATGTTTTTGTACCTGATATGAAATAATTTGTACCTCGCTAATAAGGGAAAAATATTAAAAATAAAGTGGCCAGCCATTCTGACGTCAGGATGACTGGACCAAGCTGGTTTAACCTAGTTGCAAGCGTTATAACTAGTTAATTTATTTGTAAAGATTGAGTACCTAATTTGTACCTTTAAATTAGATTTACGATTACTTCTTATAGACTCACCAAAAAAAAAAAATAGCTAGAATAAGATTTGCATGTGAGTATTATAAAGCGAGTCACACACGGAACCTAGGGAACATTTAATATGATATAGCATGTTCATTCTGACGTCAGTGGCTGGCCAATAATTTTAATATTTTTCCCTTATTAGCGAGGTACAAATTATTTCATATCAGGTACAAAAACATAGGATATCTAAACTTCCAAAATGTTCTCTTGGTCCAGTCATCCTGACGCTCACCGAAAGAGGACCAATAACGGCAGATTCAAATGCCCTTCTAGGCTTCACGAAGGCCCCTGATTGCTTAATTTTTCCGCTCCGTTTCACTGGACAAGTAGCCTCAAAAAGGCCAACGTTTATCGTTTCGATGGCCGCTGTATGCAAGGAGCAGGCCTCTTTCCCACTCCACTGGGCACGTGCCCAGGGCCCACAATCCCACGTGGGAAGTCCAGACAACTTAGATAACGTTTTTTGACGCCCCTAATTGACAGCGCAATCAAGCGCTACTCTTTATGAAATGTCGAAAACTATCTGCTGCTAGTATGAAATTTTTAATGATGATTGTGACATCATAAAAATCAGTAGTTTAAACACGTCTTCTGTTTAGTTTTTGTCCAATTAAAAATAGGATAATGCCCAAAACTTAGTGGTGGTTTATTTGGTTCCGCGTATTTTTGAATATATGTTTAGTGGTTTCAATGACATAATTTATTTTCACTATAATCAATTACCGTATTATGGAGGGCCCCCGGCATGCTTATAACCAAAGGGCGGACAAGGATATATAATATCGTCGGGGATAGTGCTCACAACTGACATTGGCAAAAGCCTCGAGCTGCCATTCTCGGCTTAATAATAATAATACCGCGTAAATAACAGTTGTCGATAAAATTCTCATTTCACAAAATGCTTAGCATTTGTTTGAATATTGATTTGTATCTACACTTGTTACTTAGATACGCGGTATTGCACTATCCCCGACGATATGGATATGACTACAAAAACTGCATACATAAATGTTACTCGAAATGTAATAAGTCTTATCCATGTTATGCTTTTCACCATATTGCGTGCACTGTCCGCCCTTTGCTTATGACGGCCTTGCAAAAAGCACTGTTCAAAATAGTAATAGGCAATGAAAATAAGGCGGCGAACGGTGTAAAAGTATTGTCTATGTTATTCTTTGCTTTTTAATTGATCTCTATCCGTGTCATCAGATCTTTGCGTGCAATCGTAGTGTTGCCATATTATTGTAAAGTGCTATTATTAATTTAATTTGCTTAAGAAAAAGAATCTATTTTTATTTGTCATAAAATTATATGCTCTTGCTAAGTATATTATATTAGTAAATGTTCCTTTGATGTTTGATTTTATTTCTGCTTTTATTTCTAGAAACCCCTCAACCGATGGTAAACCTAAACTAATAACTAAAAAAAAATGAAAACACCCCCGACACAAGTAGCTGGTCATCATAAAACCCTCATTCAACGAGTGAAATAGAAAATGCTACTAAAATTGAACATAACTACAAAATTCGGAATAGACATGTTGACTGATGTTGAATTCTACAGCGTAATGTAGTTATATGAATAAAATTAGCTAAATATATCACGAAACAAAGAAAAATAAACCCAGAAAAATAAGTCTTTTTGGAAATATGTGACTTCAAAGGTACGCAAATTTTATGATATATTTTTTAATCCAAATAAATTTTGAAAATGTTTTTAGAATCCTCGTAATTTTACAAAACAATAATTGTATGACAACCATGAACTTAACCCATTCATTGCCGAGGACGCGAATTCGCGTCCCATATATGTGCAATCGTAATGCCGAGGACGCGATTTCGCGTCCTCGAGTTATTTGTTTTTTTTTTGCTAGAAAACAAGTGTACTTAAATGCTGATACCAAAATGTTACTTTATTTATGAAGGATAATATTATACTGTTGCTGGTTTTTGGATTCCATGCATTTGTAATTTTCATAGTTCTTATCTCGGATGCCGAAGACGCGAATTCGCGTCCCATGTATGTGTAATCGTAATGCCGAAAACGCGACATTGCGTCCTTGACAACGTAATGCCGCGGACGCAAATTCGCGTCCTTGACAACCTAATGCCGCGGACGCCAATTCGCGTCCTTGAAATGGGTTAACCTAATGCCGCGGACGCGAATTCGCGTCGTCGCTTGGAAGGCGGCACTGCGTGATGAGTAAAAATATGAGGCGTGGGCAATGAATGGGAACCCATTCATTGCCGAGGACGCGAATTCGCGTCCTCGAGATATTTGTTTTTTTTTGCTAGAAAACAACTGTACTTAAATGCTGATACCAAAATGTTACTTTATTTATGAAGGATAATATTATACTGTTGCTGGTTTTTGGATTCCATGCATTTGTAATTTTCACAATTCTTATCACGCATGCCGAAGACGCGAATTCGCGTCCCATGTATGTGTAATCATAATGCCGAAAACGCGAAATTGCGTCCTTGACAACGTAATGCCACGGACGCGAATTCGCGTCCTTGAAATGGGTTAACCTAATGCCGCTGACGCGAATTCGCGTCGTCGCTTGGAAGGCGGCACTGCGTGATGAGTAAAAATATGAGGCGTCGGCAATGAATGGGTTAAACGCACTTTTTCACGGAGAAAATGGCAAGTTTCTTAATATCTCCATACAATTATTGGTACCTATACCGGCCTGTGACGTCACTAGCCTGGACACCAATAGTATGGAGCGTTTTTAGCTCTACGAGGAATTTCAGACTTCTAGAGCAGTTTAAGTGTAGTCAATCCCATATAGACATTTGATCACAATAATAAAAAAGAATCGATCGACATCCTCAAAAAAAATTGGTCAACATGTCTATTCAATATTGGCTGAGATCTTGTCACATGTTCCAATTAAAGTGTGATACCTTGAAAACTACTGGTTTTATCTCCGCCGAACATAGCTAACCATCTCGACGGACAAGACATTCGATAAAAAAACGCACTTAAATTGGTCCATCCGTTTGGGAGCTACGATGCCACAGACACACATACATATGTTAAACTTATAAGCTGAGTAAGGGGTGTTATAACACCCCCTCTTTTTTCGACCGGGGATTATAAATACAACGGCGCTTCAAAATAGCGCAATAAGAAGGCATTATTTGTTGCTATCCCCACTGCAGTCGTAGCTCGGTGGTAAGAGCACTACTCCGGTAAAACAGAGGTCGTGTGTTCGATTCACATTGTGGTGTTACATTATTTTCTATTGAAGCATTGATACAAAAGTGAATTGGTGTTAAGAGGCCTTATTCCTTTTAAAATGCTGATTGTTGTAGATATTTTTCTCTATGATCTAACATATTATTGATGCTACAAAATTCACGCGGAAAATTAGTTTCTTCAACTTGTTTTTGACTGCACACAATGAAAGCATGAAATAGCTATGTGACACCTAGGGGAAAAGTATTCACTTCAGTAAGTTGGTTGAAATTATCAATACATTGTCAGATGAAAAAAATTTTTTTTTGATAGGAACAAGTTGTATGAAAACCTTTCAATAAAAAATGGTTGCCTGTAAAGTCGGTTTTACGGGCGAAGGAAGATTTTACGTGACAACGTCTTATTCTCGGTAGAATATTTATTGATATGAATATTATTAAATTGCACAATAGGAACAAGGAATTGAATGAAAATAAGAATTGCACAAATTTTAACTATAGAAATATATTTTGTTCCCTCTTCCCTCTTGTTACAGTAATGCTCGATGAATGAAAATAAGAATTGCACAAATTTTAACTATAGAAATATATTTTGTTCCCTCTTCCGTCTTGTTACAGTAATGCTCGATGAATGAAAATAAGAATTGCACAAATTTTAACTATAGAAATATATTTTGTCTCTCTCTCTCATCAGACGTGAGCGGGCGTTACACTTTTTCATGAGCGACTCCGAGCGCAACCTAATTTAAGACGTTGTCACGTCAAAACTAGATAACATACAAATAAATATTTTGCACACATATTTGCAAAATTAATATTGAGGGTTTAGGAATTGACCGATCGAGCGAAGCTTCTCTGTTACAGCTTCGACGGACAGACGGACAGCGGAGTCTTAGTAATAGGGTCCCGTTTGTTACCCTTTGGGTACGGAACCCTAAAAAAGTGTGAACCCGTCTCCGAGGTCGGCCGTACAGCATCGATTTATTTTAAACCAGCTGTTTTCTTTATGCCTCAGGGTGGCAATGTCATCATCATAGCATTGGATGGTTTGTTATAGAAGAGTCTCCTTCGAAATCCCTACCGTTTGTCCTAAAATCCTTTGCCCTAACTTCTTTGTCCTAAACACTTGTTTATTTGCCATAATGCTCTAATTTGATCGTTTGGACAAATCAGTATTAGTATATCAAATATTAGGGCAAATAATTATTAGGACACGTAACGTTAGGGCAAAAGATATCTGGGAAAGCAAAAATAGGACAGATAGATATACTTAATTCCGATATGGATCCGTTATAGAATAAAACACAAAAGTAAGTCTCAACTTTTATTCTCTCATTGATTCGAGATTTCAGATATTTTTTTACGCTTCATGATTGTACCATAAAACTGACACTCATGCATACACAGATGTTAACTCACGACTTAAACCCACTCCGGACTACGCAACGGAAATGCAAGGAATTTCAACTTATTTATTCCATTTAATTTGACATCTGTCATCTCAGTACATTTTATAACCTAAATCGATTAAAATGTACTGAATTGACATGTGAATTAGGCTATAGTTTTAAAAGCAGTTGTTTTGAGCATAGTCTGTGAGAGTGTGATCCAAGTAGTCGAATTATGGGCAGCGTATCTGCCACATTCACACAAAATGCCACTTAAACTATCACATTCAGAAGAATGACAGACAGAAAATATTTAATAACTTGTAAAAACATGTTTGAAATGAAATGGCAATCAAATCTAAATTTAGTCTTCCTTAAGTGCGAAGTTACGCGATATTAATTATTATAACGCATGTTTTTACAAATTATTACAAGAAAGATACATTTGTCTCTCTTTAATTCTTATTAATATTTATTCCGCAGTGTTTCTGCATCAATAAAAATGCTCATAAGTGAAACATTATTGATAAGACTTAATCACAGAGTTCACTAGCTACTAAGATTTTTTGGACATTTTTTTTACATTTTTTTAAGACACATCATCACCTCACTCTCTACACACGATACATGACTCTGTTTAAGGCTAACTTTATAAAATCTTAAAAAGATTTCTTTTTTAAAACGCGAGCAGCGTGCGTCGTTTAAAAAGCGGGAAAATGCAAACCATAGACACGCCGCTCACGCTTTTTACATTTGATTTTTTTTTATTATTATTTTCGTAATATTTCGTGACAGACTATGAAAACATTACCTGAGATCATTTTTTTTATTTTTTCAAAGATTTGTATTTTTTTTGTCATTTATTAGTTTATAGCTAGACATAATTATGAAATAATCGAAATATAAGAATTATTATTAAGCTATAAAATTAAGTAAATAAATGAAAATAATAATGCCAACGTTTAGATTAAATGTTACGAAATTTAGAAACTCGATTAGAGTTAGTCAGTAGTTTTTAACGAGAAAAAATATATTAATTATTATATAATATTAAATAATTTACTGCACACATGTACACTTCATTTCGGTGGATGTCGTTACTGCATACATGCGTTTGACCTCAGACATGGGTATCCTTAAAACTACGTAATATGGAATCTTTTTTCAACATTTTCTTATAAAATCATCACAGTAAGAAAGCTATGGGCAGCTCGGCCGCCGCTTACCCGAAAATAAAAAAAACTATTAATTACAATTAAATTTAATAAAGCTTACAAAGACTGATATTAGTATTAATAGAACGGCTTAGCCGTACAAACGCGGTTGCCGAAAATAATTATAGAAAAAAAAGCATATATATTTTTCTCAAACATGTAATGAAATATCGTCATAACGTACGTTATATCACGTTTCGGGCTCAACTCGAGAGAATGTAAAGGAATTCCATACAGAATTGAAGGCCTAAGCCGGAAAGTACCGATTTTTTTTTAAAACATGGCTTCTGTTCTTGAACAGGCTAAACAGCGGTTTATTTATGGGTGGTGCACTTTTTTATATCATTGCATATGTTTGAGAAAAGCACTACACGTGCCTAGCAGTCAAAAGGGCTTGCCGGCTTCGTATCACTATTACTCAGCCGGCCTGCCCTTCTTCCCGGCGTCTGCACTAATGTACTATTAACTTAACCAACTATTTAAGAGTAAAACCGCGCTTGAACGGTTTAGTCTGGAATAAGCGACGCCCGCGCGGCATGCGATAAACCAAATTCAATAATACTCCAAAAATGTCAAGACAAATTTCAACTTGAATTGCACTATTTATTCTTAAAACTGTATATTTGTAGAAAAATTACCTATTCTCGTTTGTAAACGTTAAAATACGCTTCTTCTTCGCCACCATGTTGAAAATAATACTGCTGTCTGTTACAATACCTCACGGTTTTACGAACCGAAGTAATTATATATTGTAATAGACAGCTACCAATTAAAATACTTATACCGAAACACTCATAACCAATCAGGATCACGTACTTTTGACTATTCAAAAATGGGATCACATTCTTCCATCCTGCTGTCAACAAAGCTGCCTTATCGAGGAAACATCTAGGCACTAGAAATTGCACCGAACTAGTTTTCCGAAAATAACAAATTAACACTAGTTCCTATAGTCGAGGTAGCCATCCTTTTTCAATGAAGAGTTAGGAGATTTTTACATAAAGACTTCGTATTTTGCAGTTTTTTTTTATTTTAACTAAAACAGTGCAATCTCCAGGTAAACAAGAAGATCATATACTACAGTTATTTGGAGACAAAAATTTCAGCCTTTTAAAGCTATTTCTAACTATTTTTTCGGTGTATGTGTCGCGGTAGCTCGGGCACAGCATTACTCAGGGTAAGTAAAGGTTCGGTACTCTACAGTGTATCGCGTCAAATTTTATATTCGTATTTAACCTCAAAAATCATAAAAGATGTCTTCTTGTAACTTGTACTATATAAACTTCTTGTTCCAACTGAATAAGCCGTGTTGGGCTAAAGCACCTGCTGTGGGGCCAGTTCTGTTCAGCGAGGGACATTCATTTCTAAATACAACATATTCGGGTATAATGCCACTCTAACTGTATCATCTTAAGCAAGAGGTCATTGTCTAGATACGCGCCTATGGAAAGCTGTGCCAATACTGTCTTTCATTACTATCGTTCCTTAATGTACAAATAGTTTAACTGAAGCTACAGACAGATTGCGTCATTGATAGATGTATTATTAACAATAACAGTTCCGTAAATATCGTTTGTTGACAAGCAAAACACATTGACAAATACCTAGTTAAAACGGCTCGTATCTCATTAGCAATGTACTGAGAGGTTTCGAAGAGCAGGGACAGAAATTTAAGCGAGTTTTGATTGTCACCGGGCGATATTATAACCGATTGTAATTATAAAAATCTCATTATGGATCATTGAACTTAGTAACCCTTTATGAAATGAACGATAGTAACGCCATCTACCGACAGTTTCCACCGGCACGTATCTCAGACATCGGTTACACGCACTGGCAGTTCAGTCCATCATTCTAGACTGTCAGTTTACAATCATTAATTTCGGCCAGTCTAATGATGTGCCGACCGAAAGTTTCCAAAATTACAATATTTTCCACAAAGTGAAATTTTTCAAAATTCCTGTAAAAGTTACCAGAACATTCTCAGCAATTTGGAAACTTTCCGTAAGCTGCCCAGTAGACCAGTCCGGAGCATCAGTCCAAACGTCATTCTTAGCACCTCTAGCACAACTGTGACACGTTTCTCTCTTGTGCGAGACATATTATCTATCTCTGTCTATGCAGTACCCTGACAAAGTGACGGGTGACGCGAAGCATAGTTGTGCTAGACGGAACTGAGACCGGCCTGAGCGTGTGCCGCTGTTCACAGTGTCCCCCTTTCTCTGCGCGGAGTGTAGTGATGTCCCCGTTCCTCTGCGCGGAGTGTAGTGATGTCCCCCTCCCGCTGTGCGGAGTGTAGCGGATCAGTGGTCGCAGTAGACGGGGAGCACGGGGCTGCGCGGCCAGTCTGACGTCTCCTCGTTCTCGCTGCTTTCGCTGCCCGATCTGTTGATGACAATAAATTAAACCATTGATACAGAGATCAAAGCTCAAAGAAAAATTGAAATGAGTTAGTGGTGGAAGAGACCGGGTATCGAACTCGGTACCTCTGGATTACCGGTCCAGCGCGTTAACCACTTAACCACCTCAACTGCCAAGCAATCTATCGAGTTTTTCCTTATGCTTTGTGTGTCGATCTTTGTATTATTTGAAAGGATTTACACCTTAGCGACCTCCATGTGAATACGTTAATATTCACATCTTACCGCACTCCTTTACAACAGTGAACGAGCAAGCGAGAGAGTTGTTAGACAACGGATTAAATATGAATCTCACTTGTATATTTTCGGCGATCGCACGTAGCGAGAGCGCTAATAATTCGAGAGTGAAATTGGTTTATTCAGAGTTGAACATTATGAGTACGAGGAAAATAGTCAAACGTTAATTTGTCTTACATACACTCCATCAATTGTTGAATCATTCTTTCGGATTAAAAGAAGCGACGCTACCATATTCTCTACGATAACAAAAACATACCTTATTTTTAAAATGTTCTATACCGGGTGATCAATCCAAATGGGTAAGTAGGGAGAAGTCACAAAATATAAGAGATGGGGAAATCTGTTCTTAGGAACCATGGCATCGATTTTAGATTTAATGAAAACTCCATTTTGTTTTTATAAATCCCATACATAACTTCACACACAACCCGATCAAAACCGCTGAAAAGAATGTTACAATACGACAGTTATCAGTTTATTTATGACATGCGATTACTTACAGAATTTTAACCAGGTTCAATTCCCGGTTATGTAAGAGATTTATAAAAATAATAATAATGGAGTTCTGATTCAATCTAAAATCCACGTCATGGTTCCTAAGAACAGATTTCACTATCTCTTATAGTTTTCGTTTCCCCCCTACTGACCAATTTGGATTGATCACCCGGTATACACTATAATCAGTTCTTAGGTTCGTTAATTGTGTTTTCATAATATTAATAATGCCTTTATTTAGAGCGAGCGAAGCGCCTCCCTTTCAGCTTGGCCCTGAATTCTTTCGTATGTCCAGATGTTAGGATGTACGTGTAGAACGATTTCCCGCTGTTCGCATTTCTCAAGCAACAGAATTTTTTAAGTAGGTTCCTTAATTATACACAATATTTTTTGTCGATCTGTTTTTCAAAATTTTTCATAATAGCGTAAATATCGGGATTGTATTGAAGAGGCCTTATTCCTTTTAAACTGCTGATTGTTTTAGACATTTTTCTCTATAATCATTAATCAAATATGTTTCTTAACATATTATTGATGTTACTACCTAGAACAGGGCTATTGGGATTTATCGGTATATATTTGAAACCTTTTTCATTGATAATTTTTGCTTCAAAAACTACTCGAAATTTACACAATTCACGCAAAAAAATAGTTTTTTAACTTATTTTCGACTGTAAAAAAGCTATGTTACTACCTAGAACTCAGCGTAAAGTATTATTCGCTTCAAAACATTGGTTGAAATTATCAATATATTTGTCATAATATAAAAAAAGGTATAAGGCCTCTTTAAAGTATAAAACAAACAGTATGGACGGTCGTACCTATTTCTGGTGGGCGTGGCTTCGACAGCAAAGTGCTGCTCCTCAATGGTGGGCAGCAGCGACGTGAGCCGGTCGGTCGGCCGCAGCACCTGATAACATACACTCGGTCAAAACACGCACGTAATGGTCTACGTGTGGAATTGTCGGTAACAAGTTCTACGTTAATATTACATTGCAAACCTAAGGCGGGGAATTCGTGAATGTCCCTCACCTTACGGGTTGGGACCTAGCGAATTACCGCCCGTGGTTTGCGTAAAGTTTTACGACTAGCCTTGGCCAGGGAGTGAGATCTTTGAAACTACGCAACGGATTTTGATGCGGTTTCTTTTAATAGATAGAGTGATTCCGGAGGAAGGTCTACATGTGTAATACATGCATTGCACGGGTGCGAAGCCGGGGCGGGTCGCTAGTAATGTATACACACCTAGGATAACTCGGGGCACCTATACGAAAGTGACGTAGCAAAATATTATATCGACAAAAAACTATATCGATGTTACTGTCAACATCTAAATGTCATCGGCATAAATAAATATTACTTATTTCTCCACATATTCAAATAAACATATTAAAACGTGTATTTACATGTTTATTTTAAAATAATTTTCATAATACACGTAAATTGTCATTTTGATTGAAATGACATCCTCATACTTTTATTAATGACCTTAATTTAAGAGGCTCGATATCAGATGTGACATCGAACCTCTATATAGTAATCGAGAATGTTCAATGAGCACATATATTAATTTAATTACCTATATTTATATAATTTTCTTTTTTAATTAAATGTATGATAATGTATGTTATTGTTAAGTTATAAATTTAGTTTTTAAGCCCTTTGTAATGGTGGTGCGTCTTCATCGCTGCAATAAATGTGTTTTCTTTCTTCTTTCTTTCTAATTATATCGACATGTTTTTTATCGATATCCTATCCGAATCCTATCCTATAACGAAGCGTGAAGAAGCACCTCTCGGGCCAGCATGGCAGTGTCAACTGACTTGGCACCGTTGGTTTCTCGTCAGTTGCCCTTGCGACTTGGGCTCCCCTTTTTGCTTACCATCAGGCGAAGTGGAGCCACTATGTTGTGCCGTTATATATAAAAAAAAAAAAAAAAAAAAAAAAAAAAAAAACCCCTAGAACGTGCCCCGAGTTATCCTATGTATGGTAATGTGTATATACCTTGAGCGTGCGCTCGGAGAGCCGCCACACGAGCCGCTGCCGCTGCGGCGCGGCCGCGCGCGCCTCGTAGCGCGCCAGCGCGTGCAGCGCGCGCGCGCGCGTCGCCACCAGCGTCGCGTCCGACATCTATGTATGGTAATGTGTATATACCTTGAGCGTGCGCTCGGAGAGCCGCCACACGAGCCGCTGCCGCTGCGGCGCGGCCGCGCGCGCCTCGTAGCGCGCCAGCGCGTGCAGCGCGCGCGCGCGCGTCGCCACCAGCGTCGCGTCCGACATCTATGTATGGTAATGTGTATATACCTTGAGCGTGCGCTCGGAGAGCCGCCACACGAGCCGCTGCCGCTGCGGCGCGGCCGCGCGCGCCTCGTAGCGCGCCAGCGCGTGCAGCGCGCGCGCGCGCGTCGCCACCAGCGTCGCGTCTGACATCTATGTATGGTAATGTGTATATACCTTGAGCGTGCGCTCGGAGAGCCGCCACACGAGCCGCTGCCGCTGCGGCGCGGCCGCGCGCGCCTCGTAGCGCGCCAGCGCGTGCAGCGCGCGCGCGCGCGTCGCCACCAGCGTCGCGTCCGACATCTGTGTATGGTAATGTGTATATACCTTGAGCGTGCGCTCGGAGAGCCGCCACACGAGCCGCTGCCGCTGCGGCGCGGCCGCGCGCGCCTCGTAGCGCGCCAGCGCGTGCAGCGCGCGCGCGCGCGTCGCCACCAGCGTCGCGTCCGACATCTATGTATGGTAATGTGTATATACCTTGAGCGTGCGCTCGGAGAGCCGCCACACGAGCCGCTGCCGCTGCGGCGCGGCCGCGCGCGCCTCGTAGCGCGCCAGCGCGTGCAGCGCGCGCGCGCGCGTCGCCACCAGCGTCGCGTCCGACATCTGTGTATGGTAATGTGTATATACCTTGAGCGTGCGCTCGGAGAGCCGCCACACGAGCCGCTGCCGCTGCGGCGCGGCCGCGCGCGCCTCGTAGCGCGCCAGCGCGTGCAGCGCGCGCGCGCGCGTCGCCACCAGCGTCGCGTCCGACATCTATGTATGGTAATGTGTATATACCTTGAGCGTGCGCTCGGAGAGCCGCCACACGAGCCGCTGCCGCTGCGGCGCGGCCGCGCGCGCCTCGTAGCGCGCCAGCGCGTGCAGCGCGCGCGCGCGCGTCGCCACCAGCGTCGCGTCCGACATCTGTGTATGGTAATGTGTATATACCTTGAGCGTGCGCTCGGAGAGCCGCCACACGAGCCGCTGCCGCTGCGGCGCGGCCGCGCGCGCCTCGTAGCGCGCCAGCGCGTGCAGCGCGCGCGCGCGCGTCGCCACCAGCGTCGCGTCCGACATCTGTGTATGGTAATGTGTATATACCTTGAGCGTGCGCTCGGAGAGCCGCCACACGAGCCGCTGCCGCTGCGGCGCGGCCGCGCGCGCCTCGTAGCGCGCCAGCGCGTGCAGCGCGCGCGCGCGCGTCGCCACCAGCGTCGCGTCCGACATCTGTGTATGGTAATGTGTATATACCTTGAGCGTGCGCTCGGAGAGCCGCCACACGAGCCGCTGCCGCTGCGGCGCGGCCGCGCGCGCCTCGTAGCGCGCCAGCGCGTGCAGCGCGCGCGCGCGCGTCGCCACCAGCGTCGCGTCCGACATCTGTGTATGGTAATGTGTATATACCTTGAGCGTGCGCTCGGAGAGCCGCCACACGAGCCGCTGCCGCTGCGGCGCGGCCGCGCGCGCCTCGTAGCGCGCCAGCGCGTGCAGCGCGCGCGCGCGCGTCGCCACCAGCGTCGCGTCCGACATCTATGTATGGTAATGTGTATATACCTTGAGCGTGCGCTCGGAGAGCCGCCACACGAGCCGCTGCCGCTGCGGCGCGGCCGCGCGCGCCTCGTAGCGCGCCAGCGCGTGCAGCGCGCGCGCGCGCGTCGCCACCAGCGTCGCGTCCGACATCTATGTATGGTAATGTGTATATACCTTGAGCGTGCGCTCGGAGAGCCGCCACACGAGCCGCTGCCGCTGCGGCGCGGCCGCGCGCGCCTCGTAGCGCGCCAGCGCGTGCAGCGCGCGCGCGCGCGTCGCCACCAGCGTCGCGTCCGACATCTATGTATGGTAATGTGTATATACCTTGAGCGTGCGCTCGGAGAGCCGCCACACGAGCCGCTGCCGCTGCGGCGCGGCCGCGCGCGCCTCGTAGCGCGCCAGCGCGTGCAGCGCGCGCGCGCGCGTCGCCACCAGCGTCGCGTCCGACATCTATGTATGGTAATGTGTATATACCTTGAGCGTGCGCTCGGAGAGCCGCCACACGAGCCGCTGCCGCTGCGGCGCGGCCGCGCGCGCCTCGTAGCGCGCCAGCGCGTGCAGCGCGCGCGCGCGCGTCGCCACCAGCGTCGCGTCCGACATCTATGTATGGTAATGTGTATATACCTTGAGCGTGCGCTCGGAGAGCCGCCACACGAGCCGCTGCCGCTGCGGCGCGGCCGCGCGCGCCTCGTAGCGCGCCAGCGCGTGCAGCGCGCGCGCGCGCGTCGCCACCAGCGTCGCGTCCGACATCTGCCGACACACACACAGTTAGTTACTTCCGGATCATATCCACACATTTAACCACTCAATTGCTTCGAATTTTGAGTTTGACTCTATTTATATAACAAAATAAGAGCGGTGACAGGTAGCCGTAGTTACCAAAAGCGAACTAGTGGTTATATATCTTTATATGTCTTTGGTTGTACGCAGTGTTAGTTTGCCTATTTTCTTCGAATACCCATTCCTTCAATTGCTCAAAGGTTAACTGGAAGAGATCCCTAATAGGGATAAGTTCACCTATGTACATATTTCATTTGTTATCAATGTATTTATAACCAGTTGTTGTGTACAATAAAGCGTTTACAAACATACATACATACATTTAAAAAAATTGGGCAAGTGCGAGCCCGACTCGCGCATGAGGGGTTCCGTACCTATACATATATATATATATATATATATATATATATATATATATATATATATATATATAATCTATAAGAGTTTGTTGTATGGGAACCCCCCTTAAATATTTATTTTATTTTATTTTTAGTATTTGTTGTTATAGCGGCAATAGAAATACATCATCTGTGAAAATTTCAACTGTCTAGCTATCACCGTTGTAGAGATACAGCCTGGTGACAGACGGACGAACGGACGGACAGCGAAGTCTCGGTAATAGGGTCCCGTTTTTACCCTTTGAATACGGAACCCTAAAAAGGAACAGAAGATGCTCCAAATGCTAGCTCAGCTGCATTATAGTAGGTAGAACACTGAGAAACTAGAATCATGGATTCAAGTCTCAGTTGCAGTGGTTTCCACAGAGGCACCATCGCCAGCTCGCTGCGAGTCGCTCCAGCATACAGTGCGTGTACTCACGTGGCAGTACTGCTGCAGCTGCGCTCCCACTTCGAACAGCTGGTAGGCCTCTTCGGGCAGCTGCTCGCCAGCTCGGCGCGCCATGCCGACCAGCTGGCTCTCCAGGTGGTGGTACAGCAGCACCATCGCCAGCTCGCTGCGAGTCGCTCCAGCATACAGTGCGTGTACTCACGTGGCAGTACTGCTGCAGCTGCGCTCCCACTTCGAACAGCTGGTAGGCCTCTTCGGGCAGCTGCTCGCCAGCTCGGCGCGCCATGCCGACCAGCTGGCTCTCCAGGTGGTGGTACAGCAGCACCATCGCCAGCTCGCTGCGAGTCGCTCCAGCATACAGTGCGTGTACTCACGTGGCAGTACTGCTGCAGCTGCGCTCCCACTTCGAACAGCTGGTAGGCCTCTTCGGGCAGCTGCTCGCCAGCTCGGCGCGCCATGCCGACCAGCTGGCTCTCCAGGTGGTGGTACAGCAGCACCATCGCCAGCTCGCTGCGAGTCGCTCCAGCATACAGTGCGTGTACTCACGTGGCAGTACTGCTGCAGCTGCGCTCCCACTTCGAACAGCTGGTAGGCCTCTTCGGGCAGCTGCTCGCCAGCTCGGCGCGCCATGCCGACCAGCTGGCTCTCCAGGTGGTGGTACAGCAGCACCATCGCCAGCTCGCTGCGAGTCGCTCCAGCATACAGTGCGTGTACTCACGTGGCAGTACTGCTGCAGCTGCGCTCCCACTTCGAACAGCTGGTAGGCCTCTTCGGGCAGCTGCTCGCCAGCTCGGCGCGCCATGCCGACCAGCTGGCTCTCCAGGTGGTGGTACAGCAGCACCATCGCCAGCTCGCTGCGAGTCGCTCCAGCATACAGTGCGTGTACTCACGTGGCAGTACTGCTGCAGCTGCGCTCCCACTTCGAACAGCTGGTAGGCCTCTTCGGGCAGCTGCTCGCCAGCTCGGCGCGCCATGCCGACCAGCTGGCTCTCCAGGTGGTGGTACAGCAGCACCATCGCCAGCTCGCTGCGAGTCGCTCCAGCATACAGTGCGTGTACTCACGTGGCAGTACTGCTGCAGCTGCGCTCCCACTTCGAACAGCTGGTAGGCCTCTTCGGGCAGCTGCTCGCCAGCTCGGCGCGCCATGCCGACCAGCTGGCTCTCCAGGTGGTGGTACAGCAGCACCATCGCCAGCTCGCTGCGAGTCGCTCCAGCATACAGTGCGTGTACTCACGTGGCAGTACTGCTGCAGCTGCGCTCCCACTTCGAACAGCTGGTAGGCCTCTTCGGGCAGCTGCTCGCCAGCTCGGCGCGCCATGCCGACCAGCTGGCTCTCCAGGTGGTGGTACAGCAGCACCATCGCCAGCTCGCTGCGAGTCGCTCCAGCATACAGTGCGTGTACTCACGTGGCAGTACTGCTGCAGCTGCGCTCCCACTTCGAACAGCTGGTAGGCCTCTTCGGGCAGCTGCTCGCCAGCTCGGCGCGCCATGCCGACCAGCTGGCTCTCCAGGTGGTGGTACAGCAGCACCATCGCCAGCTCGCTGCGAGTCGCTCCAGCATACAGTGCGTGTACTCACGTGGCAGTACTGCTGCAGCTGCGCTCCCACTTCGAACAGCTGGTAGGCCTCTTCGGGCAGCTGCTCGCCAGCTCGGCGCGCCATGCCGACCAGCTGGCTCTCCAGGTGGTGGTACAGCAGCACCATCGCCAGCTCGCTGCGAGTCGCTCCAGCATACAGTGCGTGTACTCACGTGGCAGTACTGCTGCAGCTGCGCTCCCACTTCGAACAGCTGGTAGGCCTCTTCGGGCAGCTGCTCGCCAGCTCGGCGCGCCATGCCGACCAGCTGGCTCTCCAGGTGGTGGTACAGCAGCACCATCGCCAGCTCGCTCGTGCGCCCGTTGACGCAGGCCGCGTCGCAGACGACGATCTCCAGCAGCTTTATCAGCTCGCTGTCCTGTAATCATAACATTTTATACCTCAGTTTTGGCCTGAAATCTTTGGTCTCTGGATTTTTGAAGGTTCAGTCGAAAATGACATTTTTGTGACAAACTTGGTGGTTGTAAGGAATATCCGGAATACCGGAACCCAAATCGGATCTAATTATAAACCCTAAAAAATCCTTCCTACATACATTTTTATTATTTACGGACTAGGAAACGGGAAGGAGCAGCATCTTTCATAGGAGAATATTCGAAAATGTCCAGCGATACGCAGTAAAAGAACAGTTCCAAAAGGCTCCACAAGCGCTGGAGTAGCTGGAGCAAGTGAAACTGTCTACCGTCCATAAACTGCAGGATATTAAACCTCAACTTAGGGAGGGTGACCGTGGTTTTCGGTGCCCGTATGAGCTTGTATCAGCTTGTCCACCACACGGCGACCGGGAGATGTACACTGACGACACATACCTCTACTGGCACGGGGCTGTGCGGACGCAGCAGCGCGGCCAGCAGCCGCAGCCAGTCGTGCGCGGTGACGGGCCGCGTGCCCGGCGCCAGCGCCAGCTTGTCCACCACACGGCGACCGGGAGATGTACACTGACGACACATACCTCTACTGGCACGGGGCTGTGCGGACGCAGCAGCGCGGCCAGCAGCCGCAGCCAGTCGTGCGCGGTGACGGGCCGCGTGCCCGGCGCCAGCGCCAGCTTGTCCACCACCAGCCGACCGGGAGATGTACACTGACGACACATACCTCTACTGGCACGGGGCTGTGCGGACGCAGCAGCGCGGCCAGCAGCCGCAGCCAGTCGTGCGCGGTGACGGGCCGCGTGCCCGGCGCCAGCGCCAGCTTGTCCACCACCAGCCGACCGGGAGATGTACACTGACGACACATACCTCTACTGGCACGGGGCTGTGCGGACGCAGCAGCGCGGCCAGCAGCCGCAGCCAGTCGTGCGCGGTGACGGGCCGCGTGCCCGGCGCCAGCGCCAGCTTGTCCACCACCAGCCGACCGGGAGATGTACACTGACGACACATACCTCTACTGGCACGGGGCTGTGCGGACGCAGCAGCGCGGCCAGCAGCCGCAGCCAGTCGTGCGCGGTGACGGGCCGCGTGCCCGGCGCCAGCGCCAGCTTGTCCACCACACGGCGACCGGGAGATGTACACTGACGACACATACCTCTACTGGCACGGGGCTGTGCGGACGCAGCAGCGCGGCCAGCAGCCGCAGCCAGTCGTGCGCGGTGACGGGCCGCGTGCCCGGCGCCAGCGCCAGCTTGTCCACCACCAGCCGACCGGGAGATGTACACTGACGACACATACCTCTACTGGCACGGGGCTGTGCGGACGCAGCAGCGCGGCCAGCAGCCGCAGCCAGTCGTGCGCGGTGACGGGCCGCGTGCCCGGCGCCAGCGCCAGCTTGTCCACCACCAGCCGACCGGGAGATGTACACTGACGACACATACCTCTACTGGCACGGGGCTGTGCGGACGCAGCAGCGCGGCCAGCAGCCGCAGCCAGTCGTGCGCGGTGACGGGCCGCGTGCCCGGCGCCAGCGCCAGCTTGTCCACCACACGGCGACCGGGAGATGTACACTGACGACACATACCTCTACTGGCACGGGGCTGTGCGGACGCAGCAGCGCGGCCAGCAGCCGCAGCCAGTCGTGCGCGGTGACGGGCCGCGTGCCCGGCGCCAGCGCCAGCTTGTCCACCACCAGCCGACCGGGAGATGTACACTGACGACACATACCTCTACTGGCACGGGGCTGTGCGGACGCAGCAGCGCGGCCAGCAGCCGCAGCCAGTCGTGCGCGGTGACGGGCCGCGTGCCCGGCGCCAGCGCCAGCTTGTCCACCACACGGCGACCGGGAGATGTACACTGACGACACATACCTCTACTGGCACGGGGCTGTGCGGACGCAGCAGCGCGGCCAGCAGCCGCAGCCAGTCGTGCGCGGTGACGGGCCGCGTGCCCGGCGCCAGCGCCAGCTTGTCCACCACACGGCGACCGGGAGATGTACACTGACGACACATACCTCTACTGGCACGGGGCTGTGCGGACGCAGCAGCGCGGCCAGCAGCCGCAGCCAGTCGTGCGCGGTGACGGGCCGCGTGCCCGGCGCCAGCGCCAGCTTGTCCACCACACGGCGACCGGGAGATGTACACTGACGACACATACCTCTACTGGCACGGGGCTGTGCGGACGCAGCAGCGCGGCCAGCAGCCGCAGCCAGTCGTGCGCGGTGACGGGCCGCGTGCCCGGCGCCAGCGCCAGCTTGTCCACCACACGGCGACCGGGAGATGTACACTGACGACACATACCTCTACTGGCACGGGGCTGTGCGGACGCAGCAGCGCGGCCAGCAGCCGCAGCCAGTCGTGCGCGGTGACGGGCCGCGTGCCCGGCGCCAGCGCCAGCTTGTCCACCACCAGCCGACCGGGAGATGTACACTGACGACACATACCTCTACTGGCACGGGGCTGTGCGGACGCAGCAGCGCGGCCAGCAGCCGCAGCCAGTCGTGCGCGGTGACGGGCCGCGTGCCCGGCGCCAGCGCCAGCTTGTCCACCACCAGCCGACCGGGAGATGTACACTGACGACACATACCTCTACTGGCACGGGGCTGTGCGGACGCAGCAGCGCGGCCAGCAGCCGCAGCCAGTCGTGCGCGGTGACGGGCCGCGTGCCCGGCGCCAGCGCCAGCTTGTCCACCACGACACGTGACATGCGCGCCACGTCGCCCGCCGTACACGCCGACTGGGAGATGGACACTGGAACGTAATAACCTAAATTAGTCATTTAAAAACACCCCCGACACGAGCTGGTCATCATGAGACCCTCATTCAATGAATGATATACACTCGGATGCAAAGAAATCGAACCACCCCAACATTTTTTACATTTTTTAAATTTCTGTAAAAACTGTAAGGGTGACCATAACATATAATATACCATATGAATGGTAAGCTTTTCCTCTATAAATTCATGTACTTTTTGTAGATGTACGGTCAATACTTACAGATTTTCAGGGCTTAGAACGTTACCGCCCTAAAAATGCGTACTCTCTAGTACAAACTTTTACCCAATGGGAAAACTGTGGTTCTAAGGAAATCGAGGAAAAATTAAAACAGTTTTCAGCGACTTAATATCGTGTATTGCCTCCTCTAGTTTTACGACAGGCAGCCATGCGGTATTTCATCGACCATATTTGCAACCACATGATCCATCAGGATTTCCACGCCCACATTTTGCACAATATCGATATCCACCTTTGAATATTGGTGTCATTTGATAGGGCAGAAGCCACAAGGGCACTTTTACAAGTCAGATTATGAATCTACCGGCATTTCGCAAGAGGAGACCGCTGTTGAGAAGAAGTGTGACTTACCCAGCTCTTCCATGGAGACCTTGCGGGCCTCCTTGGAGTGCGCGGCGTGCTGGTCGATGGCGATGTTCATGCAGGCCACCGTGATGCACGGCACGTGGCACGGACGCACCTTCATCCTCGTCAGGAATCTGGGGGCAAGGGGATTGATAAGCGAATGATAACACAGGCAGTTACAGTCCGACAAGAAATTTAAAACCTACGGAATTTCTCATTGGTAAGTTTTGTTTCACATACTATTCGAAATTGACAAAATTCACGAAGAAAACTGTTTTTCACGCAATTTTAAAGCATGAACTATTTCTATCTAGAACTCAGGGAAAAGTATTGTCACTTTAAAAAGTTGGTTAAAATTATCAATAAATAAAAATAAATATTAAGGGAAAATCTTACACAAATCGACCTAGTCCCAAACTAAGCAAAGCTTGTACTATGGGTATAGTGGCCGGCAAAATTTAAAAACAAAAATGGCGGATCTGCGCATGTACATTTGTACGTAAATCGGCTACTGCGCAGTCAAGGTTATGCTCTAAAAGTTTGGCGGCAGCTGTACAAGACGACGATATACATATTATGTAAATACATGTATAGATAACATCCATGACCCAGGAACAAATATTCGAGTACATCACACAAATATTGCCCCGGCCGGGATTCGAACCCAGGACCGCCGGCTCAG
Organism: Apotomis turbidana; assembly: GCA_905147355.2. Taxonomy (NCBI): domain Eukaryota; kingdom Metazoa; phylum Arthropoda; class Insecta; order Lepidoptera; family Tortricidae; genus Apotomis; species Apotomis turbidana. The sequence goes on along the minus strand of LR990305.1, from coordinate 6,715,130 downwards.
AAGGCAGGGGCACTACAAACTGCGCCAACCTCGTCAAATATTTATCATAATATAAAGAAGAAAAAAATACATTTTAAAATCCTTAATCTCGGTCTTACCTGTCGAAGAGGCTGATGGCGTCGATGAGCACGTTCGCGGGAAGGTCGTACCACACCTTGAGGCAGCGCATCACGTGCGCGGCGCCGTCGCGCGCGCCCGTCGTCACCTCGCCGTTCTGCAAGAGGGTACACGTTCAATCCGGGCTCGAAGGACCAACATGACGCAATGGCCAAATAAGTGGACTTTGAAAATAGTGGACCAGGAGTATGGAAGTAGTAACTGACTTGAATTAAGAATTCAAGACTGAAATAACTCTTACCTGGAAATTAAATTCCAGTATATCCGTCTATTTATACGTCCCTTCAAGAATTAAATAAATGATTTATCATATGTTCGGGTTCCGAGTGAAAGTTTTCAGAGATTCTTTTAGTGGATAAGTATAATTGGACATACAAGATATCTCTCTCAAAATACATAAAACAAAACCATATTTTTACACTAGAGTATTACACTAGAGTGAGGTAATAAACATTTCAAAAATACAATCGCATCGAGACCGTCTTTTTGGAAATCGGTTAAATATAGTAGATTGGGCTGGCTTAGAGTCGTATCTAAGCGCCATCGGCGTGACCTTCATAATAAAATCCAACATTTCGCGAACACTTCTAAATCATAAAAACATCGAAATGCACACTCAACAGGTTTTCGTCGACCAAATACGTAAACATTTGTCGCCGAGCTCCAAAACGCGTTAAGAACCATACGCATTGTTAGGACTAAATCCTTTTCAGATTTGTTGTAATGGCGTCTTCAAAAGACCTCGGTTTAATGCAAATTGGTGAATGTTTAAGGCCAACAAAACTTGCCCTTCTTAGTAAGTTGTTGCCGCTTGATTTTGAACTTAGTCTTCGAGGAACGGAGTAGATTTTCGGATTTAGTTTTGAAAAATGGAAGTGTTTCGTGTTTGCGGATTAGATTTGGGCACATTTGATTGCGATTCGAGGTCTTATTCACCATGTTTGTTCTTTACTGAGGTCAAATTAGTCCAGATAGGCTCTTGAGTACTGTCCTCTAGGGGCCAAACTTAGACACTAGTGGCTCTATTGCAGATATTTGTGATTCTTTTCGTTTTCTTTGGGCACATTTCCAGAAGAGAAGACGGTAATCTGGCAAAACTATTGGTCACTGGAAAGATCCAGGGGAAGAAGCCGCCGAGGATCGTGGAAAGCGGCGCAACATCATCCGGAGAAAGCTAATCCATGGTGGATGTCACGACCCTCAGCAATGAGGATAACGATGCCGGGAGGACGTTTTCAACCCCATATATCCCGTATTTTAAAAATATTCGAAAAATTTAATCGACAAAGAACCTCCTTTTACTCGGTTAAAAAATATGTATATACACCGTGACAATAACCCGAAAGATTTAAGCTAACGATACTAAAGTATATAAACTTATGTAACATATAGTCCAAAAACTCATAATTAAGGAGATATAAATTATTTAAAACAAATCAAATATTAAAAACCTCAAGTCTAACACACCCTAATTCATGTCATTATGCCAATGTTCAAATTTGAACTCGTCAAAAGTGAAACATAGAACCCTGTAATATTGAAACAGCGATAACTTGACACTTCTTGTCATAGAACACAAGTCACGGCATTCGCCGTTCGTCGTATGATTTCGGAGCGATTCGTGAAGTTTCATGCTCGCTCACTCTTTTTCAACTAAAGACTTGTTCACAAAGAAGCGGGCAATTAATATGATTTAATTTGTACTGAAATAGTAATTTAATTAAGACACATAATTAGACCCATGTTGATATAACATTATTTACTCGTATTGTCGTCAAAAATACGTGGTTTAAATCTTTCGGGTTATTAATGGCCACGGTGTATATATACTTAACGAACCTACCCTCTTTAAATTTGAGAATCGGTCGAGAAATGCAACCTGTGGACCAATTCAGCCATCCAAATTGAATTTTTGGCCAAGCTGAAACGGAGACTCGGACAATAAGGAGTACATACCTCAGAATCATTAGGCAGACACAGTCTGGGCTGGAACTTGTGTTCCATTTGCAGGTACTCGTTGAGCGTAGCGTAGATCTGTTCCAGCTCCATGGTGGTATCGCTCGTCGAGGGGCTAGCATCCGGGTGCCTCGCGCCCGCTCTCTGCATCGTCGGGCTTTTAGCGAGCGGAGGGTGAATCGGCACCTGTTGACAGAAACTAATAAATAATAGCACAAATGCAAGGTTCTGTGGTGATCTTTGTGAAAGACGCGCTTTATAAAGGCCTTGGTCTCCTATTAGATGTTATAGGGAGCGTACGGTGTATTCCCATGGTATAACATAAATCGTTTAATGCTATTACATTAACTGTCTTCTCTTCGTTTGTGCCTGCACAGAACTAGAATAGCATAAAACCTTAATGCTATTACTCTGGAAAGACGCTGTGCGCTGCCTGTAGCATCGAATAGGAGACCAAGGCCTTACCGTTGTATCGCCAAGCGGTGGAGCAATTCAATGTGCCCCTAACGCGACAGCATAAATAAAGAAGTGCTCCAAAATCAACAGGGATTGAAAAATTATTACAGTTTTTGATTATTGTAAGTTGTATGTCATCTGGCAACTTTGGCGTCAGTGGCACATGTGACTTGCCGTCTTTGAATCTCAAGAGGTTTAATAAGATTAGAAGTACGGAAGGTACTCTTATTTAATGTTAAAACGCGGGCGACACTGAGAGTAGTGTCTTGATTCTGCAAATTGCACAACAGTTACCAATATTTGGTAATTCATTTATCTTTGGATCTTAGTCGGTGTGATGTACGTGATAGATGCGGTTTTATGTGAACAAGACACCTAAATCTAGCTGTCGTTGCTTATATTTAGGCACGAATTCGATGTACGTGACAATTTAGGATCATCTAATACTAATCGCATAGACAAAGGCACAAATTGATAACTTAATCATATATCGTTTCAGCGGGATAAAAATAATAAATTCCAATTACAATTATAGTTATTGAAGTTATATTTAGAGACGCGTTTGGCGTCTTAACAAATATCTAGGCGCCTTTATAGCTCGCATATAGATTACACCTTGACCATGTACATAAAATAAACATATCAACACAGCATGACGCATCATGGCATAAGCTCAAGGTATCAGCTGAGTTTCAATCAGCGAATCATTTGAAAAACTTACGAAATAGGTTAAGGTCCCACACTTAAACTACAATCCTGCGTGAGACATAAGAATTATGCAGAACTCACCTAAACTTTGTGCAGTGGGCAGCAGCGGCGTGAAGTCGTATGTGCCTGCACCGATTCCCCCTTCGTCCGTCCCGAGTTGCGCGACCGGGCGCGGCGGCCCTAGTACCTGACGAGAGAGAGCGGTCAACTCAGAGCGGCCGCGGCCACTGAGCGATGACTGGGGGGACAGGTTGGAGATGAGAGCGGATTGAAGGAGCTTTGTGGGATCTTTCGAGTACAACGGTATGTTGTTCGGGTTGTATAACGCGCCGGCAGCTTTTCAGGAGACGTTTCAAAACTGAGGATTTTGGGGTATTGGGGTAAGCAGTGGTGCTTTAGGATAGGACTAGATTAGGATTAGCTCAGTAAGGTTACTAAGTCAATGTCTTGTTGAAAAACAATTGCTTAGCCGCCTTAGCTCTCTAAGTGTCAGATACGGTACAGCAGCGGTTGAGCGCTGGTGTAGGGCGAGCACTGAACTCTGGCGAGACACAGTGCAACTCTTACGAGTATAAGCTGTAAACTTAAGGCCCGGTCAATCCCTTGACCCACTAGTATACACCGGGTTACAGGTAACCCTTAATACTATTTTTAAACGAACGTAGTTCGTAACGGGTCGCTTGACAGGGATTAAATGTACAATTGTTTGTAACTTTGTATGAATATCTGTAAATATTTAATACATGAATATTGCGATGTGCGATACATGAAGGGCCAGTCAACCAGAGTCTTTGTCAGTTATATTTTTTATATATTTTAACTTGTTGAAGGTTTCTTCGATTGCTTTGTTTTCGGTTTATAATTGCCATCTTGTTTTTTAAGTGCATGCAACAAGGCAATGGCCTTTTACAGTGCAAGGCGCCAATAACCTTACAATCTACCTATTCATTTGTTAATATGTAGTAACAAAGATACTGTTTATGTTTAGGTTCATACACGATAAATGCTTGACGGTTATGTTAGTTATGTATGTCAGAGTTCAGATATCCTAACAGGCAAGCGAACACTTCCACAGAATATATGATGCAGCAATTTTGCGTTATTTTAGTAATTTATGAAGTAAAAACTGAATGTTATTTCAGTAAAGATAGAATCAAGTAGCCAAATAGACCAAGGAAAAGTGCCAAAACTTGAACCAAATTGTAAACATACGGGTGAAGACCAAAAAGTTTGCTACCTTAACTCATTCAATTAAAATTTGTATCAATTTTTCCATTGCACGACGATAAATTAACCATCGAATAATGTACCTTAAGGTACTGTTTTGAGGTTCATTATTGTGTCGTAATTTTTTGTCGCACAACGGAACATTTTTGTTAGCCTTAAAAAAAGCGATAGGATTCGGTTAATTAGTCGTCGTACAATGGAAAAATTGCTACAAATTTTAATTAAATGAGTTAATGTAGTAAACTTTTTGTCTTCGCCCATATGCCAAATGATAGATTTCTAGAATTGTATTATTAGCTGCCATTGACTCTTAATATAATCAGCTATTAACAATCCGACTAACATTGTAAACACGGAGGTCGTTTAGATTGTAAAATTAAAAAAAAACAATCTCGTAAAAACAAGAAATAATCGTTATATTTGTTATTTACATCATCATAAGATTCATAAGCGATGCGTAACATACCGTGTCACGTACATAAGACAGCTCAATTCAGTATAACAAGAACACTTGCATCATCAAGTCATCATTCTAAAATAAAAACTAGAAGTAAATATGTTCTCTTAAATTAGACTTCAGAATCTGGATTCCTAGCCTAGACACGGTAAAGAGAATTTGCTAGATGCAATTTTAGTTTTTTTACGACCCAAATGATACTCGTCTTATGTATATCGTCGTCTAGTACCTATCCATAGTACCTAAAAAAGCGTTGTTTAGTTTGTGGCTAGGTCGATTTGTGTAAGATTGTCCCTTAATATTTATGTATTTTATAACTCAAATGGTATCAATGATGTTATTGTATGCATTTTTATAAAACCAGGGTAGTAGCAAAAAATCAAGCAAGCAGTTACCGCAGCCCATGGACGCTTGAAGTTCCAGGGAATTCACATTTTGAAGAACTCCATTCAGTAATATTATGCCGAAAAAGTCATTTAAAGCTATACCCTAACAGCTATATACATTTACTAAATGCGAGGTTGTCATATTATTGTTTTCAAATATGATACGATATTTATAACGATATGACGTAGATGATAATATTGATAATGATTAATGATGCAGAAGTGCAAATGGAGATAAAACAAGTAAGCATGTTCAAACACGTGCCTACATAGAACGCAATTTCAATAAAAAAGATAATGATTGTACAAATAACTTGCTGTAGTGCGCATTTAAATGCGTTAACTTCTGACCCTATCTTATCGTAGTACTAATCTTACAGTGCGATATAAAATTGTCAGCCGTAGAGCGCCATCTGTTCGTAAGCATTTCTTTGTCCGCTCATAACACACAAACAAACAAAAACCTGTCTAGTATTTTTATCAATTTTGGTACGGAGATAGATAATCGAAAGATGGTTATGTTATAGGATACTTTTTAACCGACAAGAGCAAACAAGTTTTACACCGAAGTTGCACCAGTTTTAAATGAATTAATAATGGCTTTTTATTATATGTGTTATCTTGCCGTTGAATAAATTTGCTTTGTCTGTACCGACTTAACGTAAGTCGCTCCGAAATCGCTTGTTACATTGTCTAACCTATGACGTAAAGGCGTGTTATGGTTATGCGCAAAGTCTATTGACGCTGTTGACTACCGATGACCTGATGTTTTGATATCGTTCGATGACTTCACAGTACACAGCTGTCAACAAACTACTTAATGTAAGAAAATTATGATGAAAGAAAGTGGAAATATTATTAAACTAGTGGCTCTGAACTTTGAAATCGCTGAAATTTATAATTTCTTATGTTCTCCGCCTTAAAAAATATAACGAGAAAAAAAAAATACCTTTATGAGAATCAGTTGAGAAATGCGACCCCCATGCGAGAACATTCGGTAAGCATCTGGATACCCTAACATCCAAACATTCGGGTATACGAAATTATTTTGGGCCAAGCTGAAAAGGAGACTCTTCGCTCGGTCGGTCAAAAACTAATTGATTTAAAAAAAAAGTGAAAATATGATTGAAATATTATGCTTTTTATCCAAATTTCGGTGGGACTAACATGATATACCAAATTATTGACATAATTCATTTGTCAATTAAATAGAATAAGCCTACTTTTGTTTATATCGCTGATAAATCTTAAAGCCGAAACCGCGTGCTGAAACTATGATTTCCTCGTGCAAAATAACCTCATTATCATTGTTCTGTCGGTGTACCATTATCAGTTATAACAATTGGCGGGCAATAGGTGATTATCACGGATTTACGCAACGAGGTTACCGACCGAGGTGCTTAATAGAAATGCTCCAATTCTTATGGTAATTCTGTAACTTATACAAGCTAATTTATAATTTTGACGCTTTCAAATAAAAGGTAACACTATTGACTGCGTGAGTGAAGCATCTGTTTGAGCTTCGCCAAAATGTATTTCGTATGTCCGGGTGTAGGTTTTTTATCTGCTGTTCTCTGATCTGATTCTGATGATTTTGCTGAGTAGGTATCGAAAGTAATGTTTTCTGTCGATTCAGTTTTTCGTTTTTTTTTTTTGGGTTGGAACCTTAAAAAAAATATATAATTCGCCAATTTCGAAACAACCTAGCTAGGACTACTGCCTCACAGCCACTAGTTTTTCTGGGAGTTCGTCAATTAAGCGAATAGGACTTATCGTACATTGTACGGAGATGCGAAATCGTAGTTTTTAACAACTGTTATATGTGACGACACCTAGCGTGCAGTTGAGAAATAATTGGGATTCTCGACGCGTCGGAACAGCGTAACTAAGCGGAGATTTGGCAACCTTTCGATATGGTTAGTTTAGGCTGTGGTGTGGGCCACAGCTTGATGAATGTAGAAATAGCCACTGCCTGAGGCTATTTCTACATTCATTAAACTCTATTGAAGAAGCGTCGAGTCCGAGGTTTGAGCCTGAGGCGAAAGGTAGAGACCAATTGCCGACATTTAATTATTTTAACCTGGCCTTTTTTTGATATAATCAAATAAAGGATAAAATATTAAATATAAATGGATAAAATAAAGAGTTTCTTTCGGCGTTCCTTCTCAACAGTCTCCTCTTGTGAAATGCCGGTAGACTCAGACATGTAAAAGTGCCCTTATGGCCTACTTGCAGAATAAAGTTCATTTATTTCATTAACCTCCTGACGACCAGCATTCATAATTTGTCAATTTAATTTTAGCCTTATGACAATTTATGATTTAAAAAATCCGTTTGAAAAGTTCCTTGTTCTAAAAGAGCGTAAGCGACAAGCCACGGCGCCGAAAATCTTAGTCGGACTATTACTAAGACGGAAATTGTACCACTGTTATTTCTGTAGTTTGCGACTGTCATTTCTCCACAAGTTGACGTCATTTGAGTGCTGATTCTTGGACGACGCTGCTTTCACCTTTTTTCTTATATTTTCAAAACTAGTCCGTATAATCAAATAAACATATTGGATTCTGTGATAATAAAGTAATTAAATTAGTTTAAACTTAACACTATTTGAAATGCAGTCGATTGATTCCTTGGTCGGTTATTTAATTAACATTTCAGGAGGATACATTCACATAAAGATGTGCCAAATTTTTGTGGCTAAAACGCGGGTACGCGAGCTCTTACTATCATGGACGTATGATCAAGCTGAAGAAGCGTTGAGTTAAAGCACTACTCACGTTCTTCTCGCTCCTTGCTCACACTCACAGACACTCACACTCATTGGCGTATATAGGGGGGGGGGGCCGAGCCCACCCCAGTATGGTCTAGTGCCCACCCCAGGATTTTGGGTTACCCATAGAAATTCATGGCTTCATCTCAAAAGCCATGGCCAGGCCCCCCCCAGGCCCCCCCCAGGCCCCGTCTGGAAAATAATCTTAGTTACGCCAATGCTCACACTCACACACAATCAAACAAATTTTAATGAACATTATTTTATTTATTATTACGCCCTAAATGTATTTATTATAGCATTGTTCATTTGTTAGTTTCTTCTTTAAGGCATGTCTATAGCCGCTTTGTTATCGAACCTGCACGGCTAGCATAACTTTGACACGCGACTATTTCTCGCGCGAGATATACTACCTGTCTCTATCTGTACAGTACTATGAGATAGTGACGGATGATGCTATCTCGCGCGACATGAGTAGCGTGTCAAAGTTATGCTAGACGTGCTGACGTGTATGATCCGACTTCCACGATACAGACTATGCCTAGTGTGGAAGTCGTCACTGTTAAATTATATTAAATGTAGAAACGTTTAGTTTGGTAAAATAAAAATTATTCTATTCTATTTATGTATTAAGTATGTATATCGTCGTCTAGTACCCATAACACAAGCCTTCTTGAGTTTAATTTGGGACTAGATAGATTTGTGTGAGGTTTCTGATATCTATTTATTTATGTCTGATATTTTAGACACGTTAAGAATCTTTCAAGCACCATTAAGCACTCCCGCGCACCAAACTGACAGCTAACCGGTATGTTATGATTTACGCACATACTTGGAATCGCACGCGCTATAGCAGTGAAAGTGAAATTTTGTAAGTTCAATAAGAATCATTTTTATTTATGTCGATTCAGTTTACCGAAATTTTTCTAAACGCTATTTTATAAAATGGCTATAAATTGGTTATAAAATGGCGTTTAGAAAAATTTAACTATAATAGTTGGCAAGAGTAAGATAGGGTTGGTAGTCTAACATCCACAACAACACTTTTATATATTTCGAACTTGTCCCGCTTATTACGCACTTGCCCCGACTGATCGTATGTCATAATTATCTCACAAACACACACACAACGATTGTATTTACGTAAGATTTCCCAAGTTTTCCTCGGGCATACGCCAATGCAAATAAACTTTCCAATTTGGCACAGATTCTTAATTTACATACTAATTTTACAACGAAGGTTTCTATTCTACTAAATTCCCAGTCGAGATTTGGAATAATCACTTTGGCGATTAGACCTAGTCAAGAACCATCTAGAGGGAACATGAAGGCTGTACTGTTGTTTTAACCCTTAAATGCATATGGTATCAAAAATATGATATATGTAACTATTGACAGTAGTTTAGATACAATTTTATAGGCAATTTACACTTTTAATCACCCATACAAATTGTTTGTATGACTCTGTAATGTGTGTACTCGAGCGTTGGCATGGGTTTCTTTAAATAACTATTGTAAACTTTCTTTTCACTTTTTAATGCGTACATGGTAACACATTAATATTCATGTAACATAAAATTGTGTTAGTTTTGATGTGGTAATGTTTTAATTTTAGTCTTGCATCTAATTGTGAGTGACAAGTTCATATACTACAGTACAATCGAGTTCATTTACATCTACACACTTACGAAAACAAAAATATCTGAACACAACCCTATTGTCAGGAGCATAAAATCGTGTTCAGATTTTGCGACGGAGGCGGGGCATGGAGGAGCAAAATCAGTGATGTGCTAAACCACATTCGTGTTTTAAGACCTCTCATTATATAACAGTTGTATAAACTACTACATCCATACTTTTGCCGTCGTTTGGGGCAGTAGAAATGCAAAACAGTTCTGATTTTGAATCATCATCATTATCATTAAGTGAAAATTTCCATAATTAAAGACCAATAATTAGAGCAATTTTGCTTTGTATTTTCAACATTGATTTAACAGCTTCTCATGCTTTCATTGACGTAAAAACATGAAAATCTTGAAAAATATGCAAAACAGAATGTAGATTTAAACCGCAAAGTGTGACAAACGCGAACCCAGAATCCACCGTTATCCCAAATTACCATACGACACGAGAATTATGACAAAAAGACCGTTACAAAAACAAAATGGCGACGGATCGCCGTTCTAATTTCGAATGCTTCTATTTCTGGCCTTTATTGGCCGCGAAGTGGGACGAGAAGGCATGTTATAACGAAGTTTTTGAACCGAACATCCGGTGAGGAACTCAATATTGAGCATAGATACGGAATAAGTTTTTTTTGTTTATACGCACGCGTTTTTTAGGGTTGCGTACCCAAAGGGTAAAAACGGGACCCTATTACTGAGACTTCGCTGTCCGTCCGTCCGTCTGTCACCAGGCTGTATCTCAAGAACGGTGATAGCTAGACAGTTGAGATTTTCACAGATGATGTATTTCTATTGCCGCTATAACAACAAATAGTAAAAATAAAATAAAATAAATATTTAAGGGGGGCTCCCATACAACAAACTTGTTATACCTAGATTATGGTACGGAACCCTTCATGCGCGAGTTGGACTCTCACTTGCCCAATTTTTTATTGTTGATTGGATTAGGTAAACCGAGCAGGTCACCTGTTGAGATTTAAATTTTAGGAAGTCTCCCTTTTTTATGGTAGCCCTTTGAACGCCACAGTCGTAAAATTGCTGACCCCGAAAAACATCGTCAAACGACGTCTAAATTTCAATGATCAAAATTATCAAGAAATGTATCTATCTCTTTCAGTGCAGTACTGTTAGAGAGTGACAGGTAACGCTATGCCGCGCGAAAAGAGTCGCGAAACGCGAAACATGGTTGTGCTAGACGGGCACCACCTCTAGCCCATCTGTGATCTATCTCTTTCAGTGCAGTACTGTGAGACAGTGACAGGTAACGCTATGCCGCAATTGTGCTAGACAGCCTGTTGATTTAGGCGCACTTTTATTCTTTGCTGCACCGTGAATAGCTCCATCGCTTGGAGTTCAAAATGTGACCAAAAAAGTGTCCAAAAGCGACTAAAAGTGCCAATTTAGTTCCGCAAATAACTATAGGGCCTTTGCCCACTAAATTATTAAACGAATTGAAGACTCGCGTTTGCTATAGGCACGTGTGCGCGCATGTGATGCGCAAAGACCCTTAGTATTGCGTAATTCAATACCGTATCTAGTTCTGGGATCCATTTAGTATAATACCTTCCATGTGTATCAAAGCGGTATAAATGTAAAACGTAAAACGCGCGTGGAATAGTTTCCGACGTTGCGTGATAGATTAGATATATATAAATAAATGTTGTTGTTGTCTGGACGAGATTGCTCTTTAGCGATAATACCGCCGATTGTTTACCATTTTCAAATTAAGGTTTTAACTGTAACATTTTTCTTGCTCGTGTGCAATAGAGAATTTTTGTATTGTATTGTATAAATTTCTAAATAGCTCTACTTTGGATTTATATACAAAACAATATCGATTTTATCTATAATACTTTTTCACAACAAAATACCGACTTAAACGAAAATTGATGGATCTTCTACAAAAGCTTGTCACAAAATGAATTTTCTGGCACAAACTTATTTACAGTAACTCGTTCAGTTGATCTCGAAATACAATTTAATTGTTCCTCGTTGAAGTCGGTTATGTTTTGTGATAAAGTGATATATATAGGTTGCAAGTTACAACCATATGTGGTAAGATAAAGCAAACAAGCGAGGTCACAACCTTAAGTACTGTCCTCGTTTTAAACCAATACCAAACCGTCCAGTTCCATAAGTTCTAATTCTAACCATGATCACATTCATTAGCATAACCACAAAGTGATTATGGTAATCAGTAATCACACTTTCATTCGCAAATATTAAAATAAATAATATAATAACTACAACATAATGTAGACGTGAACGAAGAAGCAAAATAACCAGGGGTCGGACTTTCGTTCGCACGGTAGGACTAATGGAGAGCTATGGAGCCGATATTCACATTAAAATACTATTCATACTCATACTCATTTAAGTGTATTTCATTCGCAATTTAAATTTTATAGTCAAGGACAAAGGCAGAAGAATATACAAAGACCTGATTTGTGTAGGCATTGTTTTTTTCGCCACCATAAAATACGTAAATATTTGCAACTTTATCCATGTTTTCTGGAGTAAATTGAGTTCTATATTGATCGAATATCCATTTATGACTAGAAAGTTCATGATATTGACAATAAATTGAGTTAAATTAGGAGTTTGAAATATTGTAAAAAAATATATTTTATTCATAATTTTAGTCATTTAATGCTTGGGAATGTTAACCATAATAACCACAAAGGCAGTTTGGAATGAAATAGATGAATGAGTATGAGTATGAATTGTATTTTTATGTTAATAACGGCTCCATAGTTCTCCATTAGTCCTACCGTGCGAAAGAAAGTCCGACCCCTGAAAATAACGCTATTTTATGAAAATCGGTTACGAAATGCAAGTCTAGGCTCTGAACAGCCAGAAAGCACCTGGACATCCAAACATACGATAAACTTAGCTCGCTAGGACAAAAAATGCCGATGAATTGTTTTTGAAGTCACTTTAACAGTTGTGTATCTTGAAATCAATATGAGATACGAGATAACATACATGTCATGTATTGTTCTAGACAATGTGCGAGAGAAAAGGTGAAATTATTCTGAAACTGCGTAGATATTATCCGTAAGTTTCTCTTCAGTCATGCTTCGTTATTCGCGCCGCCATTTTTAGGGTTCCGTAGTCAACTAGTTTAATCAAGTGTTGATGCTGTTGGTATTGTATTGTGTGAGACTTAATTTTTCATTTATGTTCTTATTTTAGGAAAAAATTGCCTATTTTCCAAATAGTATAAACTCTGTAGGATTGATTTATCGATTACATCGTTTCTAGAGCCGCCTTCCGGCTCCATCATCAGACCATATTATTATATTGTCATCAAAGATAAGCAGGTATGCAAAATTTCAGCTCAATCGGAAGATATCTGCTTCAAAATTGAGTTGACTTCAGAAAGTTAAATAAAAGCTTGTAAAAATAACCGCATTGGCATTGTTAAAAAATAAATAAATACTTTATGATAATAACTAAAAAAATTCTCGATGAATTCAAATATAATTCGATATGGTATTCCGATAAGCCAATGTAGGTCACCGCCACTAACCTTGTATCAGCGAAACACACTTTATCCTGTTAAGTATAATTCACACGTATTTCAATTGAAATTAACGAACACACTGATACTTTTTTAAACGACTACAAAAAAGGAGGAAGTTCTCAATTTGACAATATGCTTTTTTTTTTTGTAAACACTTATGTTACGTGATTATGGATCGATTTTCATGTTTTTGTTTGGTAGATAATTTGGTACTTCAGAAGTGGTCCCATATATATACATTTTATCGAAATTGATTTAGCGCATTTTAGGAAAATCAACAAATGACAAAATATATACCAATTGCAGTTATTGAAGGCATTTATTTTTTGTGAAAAAAATAAAATACGTTAAGATCATTTTACGTTCATTCGGAGTAGACAGTTCTGTTTGATCGAAGCGATTTGTTCAGCAACTATTAACAATCATATCTGTTTTTATGGTAACTATTAGGTAACTATTATAATAAATATTAATAGTGGTGGCATCCTAGGTTAGGTTTCATCATCATCATCATCATCTCAGCCATAGGACGTCCACTGCTGAACATAGGCCTCCCCTTTGGACTTCCATATATATAGGTTAGGTTTATTATAATGTATTTATATTTTGCAAATTCTGTTTTGCATTTAACTTTTGTATAGATATATTGTGAAATCACTCATTTATTTATTTTCTCAGGATAGGTTTCCTGAGCAAATAAATAAATGAGTGATTAAGAATTATATGAGACTCGAGGGAATTTTCTACATAAAACAATTATATCCTTCAAAGTTACCGAAGTACATAAAAGGCGTCACAGAATTTCCTTCTGCCATTTTGAATCATATATTAGTCACTCAGTCACTCACACGCTCACAGCCAATTTAAGCTTAATTTGTTCGTGTTAGTTAAGATCCAATTTGGATCAATACAATTACTGTTCAATACAATATAGTTTCAAAAGGCATCGAATGCGTCACGGAGCCGTGATGAAGGTCGAGTCGTTCGTTACAAAAGGATGATGTCAGAGTATTTGTGACTTTTCTGGCATTTAGTCAAAGAGTTTAAAAGTATTTTCGTCACTGGCAATTACAATTAATTTGTATCACGAACTACGAGGAAAACTAAATTAAACGCTGCGTGACGGCATAAAAATAACAGGTAAAAAAATTACATAAATGTTAGTTTATCTGTTTAGGTTATTATTCGTAGCTTAGCATAGCTGGTGTTTTGTTTTATTTAATCTGAGATAAAAACATTTTTTCTTCAATCACTCATCACGGATATGGAGTGTCGTCACCTCATTCGAATAATAACCCTTTTTAACCGACTTCATAAAAGAGGAGGTTCTCGATTCGCTTGTATTTATTTTTTTATTTCGCTTGTATTTGTTATCTTAGAACATTAATCCGTTACTTATGAACCGATTTGCTAAATACTATTTTCGTTCAAATTTCGACTCTTCCAAATTTTTCCCATAATGGTGAAATCTGATGACGATATCCACGAGGAATCGAAGGAACTGCTCGAATATTAAAGCCTATGACGATTTCGTTGTTTCATAGTAACTCGTTTACTTGTGCTTGGAAATACAACTCCTTCCGTTGAAGTCGGTTCGTTTTAAGTGATTATTTTCGAAATAAGAAATGGAAATTGCTACCATCGTATTTTCTGAATTATAACTATGGTTTCCTGTACAGTATAAACGAAGGACGTAATATCTCGACACCTGTCCGTTTGACCGTCCGTCCGTCCGGCCAGTTAGAAGACGGTTATTTTTAACCAGCACCAACCCAATTGAACTTGGTGGGCCTCGCAAGGTCTGTGTCTTGTGTGATGTAATCAATTATTGTTTTAAGGTGATAAAAACTATCGAACATGTTGTAGCAAACATGACTGGCATTATTGTAAACGGACAGACGGACTGACATTATAGTTTGGTATCATGATTAGGTATGGATATTAGAACGATTGCTCGAAAATATCAAGGTACTTTTAGTTTTTGCAGATTTTTCTTGCTATGCTGTTATATAACAACAAGATCGATTTTACTAGCTTTTATTTAACTTGCAATGTCGATTTTACAAGCTTTTATTTAACTTGCAATGTATGTAACTATGCTTGTTCGGGTGGAATCTCGGGACTCAATTTTGCAGCAGATACCTTCAACTGATTGAGATGAAATTTTGCATTACCTACTTAATTTTGATGACAATACAATAATATAATGAATATGGTACCACGGGGCTGGTCTGATGACAGGACCCGAAGGTGGCCCTAGGAACTGTAATATAAAGCAATCCTATCGAGTTATGGGTTTTTAGAATCGTCTCAGTGAGGAATTGATGAATGTTCAAAAGGTACAGTCGGCTATAAAATCTAAAAATCAATTTTGGACAGAAACATAAAACCTGAAACGGAGACGCTTCGCTCGCTCGGTCAGTTACAATCTTGTCTAACGACATTCGCCAGTTTTCAAATATTTTTTGAAGCCAAAGGAAACTTCTAAATCAGTGGACTGTTTGTCTCGTCTATAAAAAGTTAGACTCGGCTATTTAAAAAGAAAACAATCTTTAGACACACATAAGTGGTCGCCAACCAATTTGAAGACAATTGCTTCGAGTTCATTACACTAAATACTTGTTGACAACTCTATTTAGTATTTTCATCGGTTTCCGCGACTGTCACACATTTAAATAAAACAATTTAAACTCTATTTAGGTTAATATATAACCGTAGCGCATATGGAAACAAACTTGACACTAATTATTATGCGTTTAGTTAATGAGTATGTTATCCACAACATATTGTAAGGAAGAAGTTTTAGGACAATTTCAGCGTTATTTTATTACTCGCGCATGAGTAAAAAGGACTTATTTTCATATTATGCTACTATAATATAACCTAAATAAAAAAATTTAAACACCCGACACAAGCAGCTGGTCATCATGAGACCCTCATTCAATGAGTGATATAGAAAATGCTACTAAAACTGAATAGAAAACTTCACAATTTGAAATTCTTAGCTTCAAAATTAGCCGAGATCTTGTTACTTGTTCCAATTAAAGCTGAATATCTTGAAAACTACTGGTCCTATTTCCACCAAACTTAGCTAAGAACTATCTCGACGGACAAGTCTTTCGATTAAAAAAAAACGCATTCAAATTGGTCCATCATGCCACAGACAGATACACATGTTAAACATATAACACCCCTTCTTTTCGTCGGGGGTTCAAAAAGATGTTAGCGAGGGACTGACATCCAAATGAATTAATATCATTAGGATGCTAATTATCTCGTTTTTGATGTCTGTAAGATTTCGATAACTGCGCTAATATATTATGCAGCCACAAAATAAATCTTACACCTGCTCCAACGTACGCACATTATTGCCACATGAAAGCTGTTTGTAGCGCCGTTACTCTTGGCGGGACCGATACTTTGTTAGGGTATGCTTATCTATAATATTGTGTTGAGCATCGAATAAAATTACGAGAAAACATTCGTTAAATTAATCTTCCAAATTGTCATAAAAATTTAAGATTAATGAATCGTAATATTACACCAAAAAGTCGTATGAATCTTACCAATCGACGTAAGTAGTTAACCACCCAATTGCTTTTGGTATACCTATCTACGGCTACCTGTTCCCGCTTTTATCTATACTATTATAAAATTCTAGATTCGTATTGAAAATCAGTTTTCTATAGGTCATTGGGCGATATTGTCCGGCCGTGGTCGCGCGGAACTAATCGACGCTCTTCAATCGCTGACGCGCGACGATTTTTAGCAGGTTTTTAGTTCTAGTGATTAAATAAATAATTGTATCGAGACAATCCTAGCGAATTTACCTAGATAATGTTAGTATACATACATTTAAGCAAAAAACGGGTAAAAAAACTTCGTATTTTAGCCTTGCCACTGAAAAAATATTACAAATAGAGGTAACTTTGAGATTATATTCTATCGAGCGAAATTTATCGAATCATGTAGCTGAAAACGATTTTATAATCGCAAGATCCTTAAGTATTGTATATATGTTTTTCGTAATCTTCAAACACTGCTTAATATGTTTACGACTCATTCCAAAATGAGTGAGTTCGGCGTCTACTGGGAAAAGAGCGCCTTAATAGCGTGATGCAGTCGTCGTTTGTTTTGTATGTGCGCGCGGCGCCATGCAAGTCTGGGGTCATCTGTTGCAACATAATTTCCATTGTCCTCTCGATACAGCGAAACGGCTGGGCGAATTTTAACCAATTTTGGTACAGGGATAGCTGGTCATCCAAATATACTTTGTTTTTTTAGGGTTCCGTACCTCAAAAGGAAAAAACGGAACCCTTATAGGATCACTTTGTTGTCCGTCTGTCCGTCCGTCCGTCCGTCTGTCAAGACCCTTTTTCTCAGGAACGCGTGGAGGTATGAAGCTGAAATTTATATCAATTACTCAGGTCTACTGTCCCTTGAAGCTGTGAAAAAATCAAACTTCTAAGCCAACGCAATCAAAAGATACAGCCGTTTATGCCGCAAATTTTCGACACTTGCAAGGGAATCAAAACCTACAGGGTGCTTCCCGTGAACTCAGAATCTTGAAATTTGGTACGAAGCAACGTCTTATAGCATAGATAAAGGAAAAATTACGAAAACCATATTTTTTTTTTTAATACCTAACTTTGCACCTAATTTATATGGGGCGCTATACATACCAGGTGCAAACTTAACTTAACCACTTAGGGATGGAAAGTGTTTGTACGGAACCCTCGGTGCGCGAGTCCGACTCGCACTTGGCCGGTTTTTTTCCTTTGAAAGAAAAAAAATACGCAGACGAGGTTGTGGGCGCCTCCTAGTTCTATAATATAAATAGTCCAGCTCAAAATTTGAACAAATTAGTGGTTATTTCTTCTCAAATTTATATTAACGCGGTTATCCGCGTTTGTTTTTACCAATAACAAAACGCGATTGTAATAGAGAGTCAAAGCCATGGACTCGTGCCCAGGCATTTTTATTTTCACATCTGGTCAAGGCGTGTCGAGGACCGGAGAATGTTTCAGAACGTACACCGTGGGCGGCACAGGGTTAACGGCGTTGTTTACGCCAAAGAAACTAATATTATGTAAAGTATTAGGAGTAAAATAAATTGGCAATAGCGTTTAACCGCTAAGACTTATTTCTAGTTGTATAAATATTATAAATAACTAACGAACTAAAAAGGTTAGTTATTTATACATTTATATTTGCATTATTATACGTCTGCAGCGATTTGTCAAAGATTTGTCATCAATCAAATTAAAAACATTGTTTACCGGAATGAAGGCCTAATCCTTCGTTAGTCTTGGGAAGTAAATACTGAAACCTATTGAAAAAAAAAAAAAGAAAACTTGCTACTAGTAGTAAATATCTCCTTGACGACATATTAAGGTTTTCGACGAGTAATAATTTAACATGTTGACGAAGAACCGGTTAACAATGAGCATTTCTAAAATCCCGTAACTCTGAATTTGGATGTCTTGCGTCAATAAAGATGGCGACGCAAGATTGCTAATTAGACGTTTACGTAACCAGTGTCTTCAATTGTGCTTATTCATATGTTTCCGATACCGATTTTTTGCAATGTTTGCATGCGGATTTAGCTTCGTTTATATACATGTCACTATTTTGATTATTGACTTCATGTTAAGTGACACAAGGTTATTCGTTTTTACTAGTAAATATTTACGTATACAATAGTTTCATAAGAAAACATTTCGCTGTAATATTCTGTGTTTTCACTTGTACGAGTTCGACTTTGAATATTATCATAAAGACATTAAGTCTAAAATATAACATAGAACCCTGTAATATTGGGCCAGCGAATTTACAAGACTGTGGATCTACTTAAAATTAAACAATGTGATATCATTGCGCGTTGAAAAATAACATATCGACTTATCTTAAAGTTTCCTTTACTAATAAAAACAGTGTCAATAGAACTTTCTCGATTCGATCGGCGAACGTGCCGCGAGATGCGCAGCCTCCACACAAGGTTGCAGCGTACGTGAGCAACGCGTAAGGACCGTGAATTGGGTCGCGATGCGTTGTGAAACGAGTGACCTGACCCGATCGAGCGTCCATTGTTTTATTTTGGCGACGAGAATAATTAATCCGGGTTCGAAGGACCATTTTTGGGTTGCTAATGCAGTTCAAAGGTCCATATTTGGGATATCATTGCCCACCTGTTATTAAGTTATTATTAGGTTAAGAGAAGTTAAGATAACGACAATGGACGATTCAATATTCAACAAATCGAGAGCCGGACAGAATTGATATGATTTCGTGAATGTTCGACCAAAAAACATACGTAACGCGAATCACAGTTGAGTCAACATGATTTTGCATGCACCTTCACGATCTTGTAGGACGAATGACTGATAAAGAAACGGCGATTAAAATCAAAGATTACGTTTGCACGATGCTTCTTACGATTACAATAACTAGGTATTTGTTTGACAATACACCCCGCCCAAATTCTTGAATTGTCACGTCATTTTAACAGCACAACTTTGTTTAATATTAATACTCGGATTTCTTATGCCTATGACTTAAGCCCGAATCATACCACTTCGTTACTACCTAGACATTTCCTCATAGATATTTTTACAGCGTACGAAAACCAAACACGCGTGCGTAGCGTGATGGACAGACGTAAGAGCGTACGTCATAATATACTATATGTATATACCTTTGTCTACAGGGAATATTTGGGGCTTGGTACTAGATTACGCTTACACCAAACTAGACTTGTTTTGTGAGTTATCTGTCACCTTGAACTTGATTCGTTTGCGCGCAAAAAGTAGAATGAAACATGTTGGGGCCCGCTGGGATTATTAACATACGGGCCGTATCATTATCGCCGTTTAATTCAACGTCGATTTTATTGAAACTAAAACCTTTAGTATGAAGATATTTCAGTAGCTTTTTTTTTTATTGATTACTAGTAAGTGCCCGCGAACTTCGCGTAGACGTATATAAAGTATCCCATAACCATCTTTGGGTGCTCAGCAATCTCTGTACTAAAACTGGTAAAAATTGGCCAGCCGTTCTTGTCAGGTAGATGTAGAAAAATCACTGTTCAAGATAATAAATAACTAAATAAGCCACACGATAAGTTTCATAAAGCATAGTTTTTAACGTATTTACTTAAAAAAATGAGGTGCCAGTTCGTTCGTAATTTTTAAATTCATTTGAATGTTTGTCACCTCACAACTCCGTCATTTGTTTTTTTTTCTTGTACATGTTTTGTTTGGCCTTCAAATTGAATCCAATTAATTAAGTAAAGTAAGTTTTGTCCATTGCTTTCATAATTACATGAAACTTAAATGGATCAATTCAGTCAAAACACCTTGTTTACTCCGTGGGTACGTATCGGTCTATATACGGGCAAACCAATAAGTATTCTGATAGTGTTTTTGCGCATTATCCTTGGCAGCGTGACATTGGTGTTTACGCAGATGTGGGATTAAAGTAAAAATTCGCATAAAACCAACGGTTAAGTTAACAGCAATGTTATAAATATAGTCTGACAAAAATAGTAGAAATTTGCGGGCACCGTCCAGTAGTTATATACATCTGCCGAATGCAGTATAATGCACTTTCTCGTGATCATGCCCGACAGGAAGCGGTCGAGGCACGAAGGCAGATGCGCTAAAAAGGTTTCGATAATCGATGCCCCAAACGGGTTATCGCCAATTGGGACATGACTCACGCCAGACCCAAGGGCATTCGAAACATTCGAAAGTCCTTAATCAGACACAACAATACTTGTATAATACTGCCGTGCTAGACATAACTGCAGTAACTCATTGAATGTTCCAACAAAAAGGTTTTATCTTAGTTTACGAGTCTTAATTACGATACGAGCTTTTTTGGTCACTGGCACGACAGAATAGGAATGATTATCAAGTTCAAATTTCGAACTTAAGCTATACCGGAGACGGAATGAACAAATCGATTAAGAAAACAGAACACTCATGCATACCTAGTTAATTTCACATTTAATTTATGTACCTACGGCATAGTATTTGTTTATTATCCGTTATAACAAGCAATCAATCGAAAGGAGGTCCTTTGAAGTTGATTATAAATTATATGAATTGTATTGACTTTAAGACAGCAAACACTATTTGAATATTCTATAATATTTGGTATAATTTAATTTTCTAAGTGACAGTTTTATATAAAGGAGAGTCTCAATGCAAGCATTACAGACAAATGCTCGCGGTAAGACCTCCCTTAGAATTTAAGAATCATAGTTTAGTTTCATATATAAATACTAACCGTTAAAAAGACAACAAATAACAACAGGTAGGTACTTCAACTCGATAAACCTGACTTCACGAGATAACGAGGAACGTGACAAAGAAACAGACTTGCACAAAAACGCTTTCGCACATATAATAAAACCTATTCACACATAAGATTGGCGAGATTTCTAGTCCAACCATACCGTGAGAAAACATCCAAATAACTTTATAGCAACGTTACATAAACCTAGAGAAAAAACTATCTAAAGTCGACCTTAAAACTGTTGTACAAGGTCTTGTATTGAATGGATCCTTTTGCAGTTAATTCTTTTAGTTCTGTAACGAGTTTTAATAACTAGGGGGGGACTGAAAATAACTTCAATGTTACTGCACTTGTGCAGTAAAGAGCATAATCGTGTAGCAGCGTAATGAGCAAGTTTCGATGCGGTTGCACTTTGTTTTTTATGCAAGAAGGTTTCAAATAGGGTGGAGTAGCAACAGCTGTGTTAGCATCATAGGGTGTTGCCCTTGAATGAATCCCTAACCTCTGTTTGAGGCCAGTATCGGATGATTAGTGGAAAAGAACTGGATTTGTCTTGATTATGATATGACACATATGCTGGGTTTGTGGGTATCACAAAAATAACGATGGGGGATATCGACAGCGACACGAATTGAAATGCTCAAATGACTTTAGGAATGCTTCGTCAATAAAATTACTTGAGTCTAAAAACATAACAAAATACCTAATACACTTTTTATCACACTTTAGTAGGTACTTATTTTACGGCCGCTTTCCATCATCTGATCTGCCAAAGATACCAGATTATTGTATTCTCATTTCGATACGACATTTACGAGTTAAATTGACGTTGTTTTAATATCGTAATGAAACATGGACGGATGATGTGAGGTTTGCCTAGGATCAGACTAGCTGGCAATGACCTGGGGAGGGGCATGGGGGTCATGACCTCCCCACAACTGTGCTGTGCGGAGGTCGCCCTAACACTGTAAACTTGCAATTTTATAGGAGGCCAACGAGTAATCTGATCGCCTGATGAAAAGCTATTACCGTCACCCCTGCATCACCAGAGGAGTTATAAGTCGATTGCATCGGTCTGAAAAACCCCGAACGACAGTTCATTCCACAGTTTAGCTAAGTCGCCGTCACCAGCGTCAGACAAACAGAGATTGGTGATTGCGCGGGCGTTACTATTGCCGTCAGTGCGCTGTCATAAATATTGAAATAAAATAAAAAAAAGAATCATCAGAATCGGTTCACCCTGCCGAAACTTCTGAGGTAAAAAACATATATAAAAAAAAACAGTCAAATTGAGAACCTCCTACTTTTTGAAGTCTGTTAAAAATGAGCTATGCTAAGCAGTAATCTTTTCATACAGTGATATACTGTAACGGTACTTCTTATTATAATTAATCGAATTGAAAGCATACCATTATGGGCTGATGACGATTAAAGCCTCGTTAAATCGCCCATATCGCCAGGTCGGTTACCTATCTGAAACACTAAAAACGTTAGTCCGAATTTCATTTCGACAAAAACTATTCGACAAATATCATTTTAACTTTTTTTCATTTGGCCGAAAATTCAATTCGATAATTTACGATTGGGCATTAATTGTTTAGGATTTTTATTCACTCGACTAATGACACGTTTCCCTAAATCTCATTTGTCCGTAATATCAGTTTTCCGATGTAACGTTTTGGTTTATTAACTAGTCGACTTTTTTTGTATGACTTTGATTTCATTTAACCGATGTAACGATTCGATTTATTAACTACTCGACTTTTTTTGTATGACTTTGATTTCATTTGTCCGATGTAACGATTCGGTTTATTAACTACTCGACTGTTCTCAAGTGGACTTTTTAATTTTAGTCATATTATTGTATCCTTTTTCAACAATTTGTCAAATTCTAATCCAAAAGTTCTAATCTAACCTAACCCAACCAGGTCAGTTTTGGCGGTTTGTCAGCTGCTGCCGCAGCACAGTAGCTTCGCTCGCTCGGCTCGCGGGCTGTTTTGGTCGCAGTTCTAACCTAACCTAACCCAACCAGGTCGGTTTTGGCGGTTTGTCGGCTGCTGCCGCAGCACGGTAGCTTCGCTCGCTCGGCTCGTGCGCTGTTGTGGTCACAGCTCTAACCTAATCTAACCCAACCAGGTCGGTTTTAGCGGTTTGTCGGCTGCTGCCGCAGCACGGTAGCTTCGCTCGCTCAGCTCGCGGGCTGTTGTGGTCACAGTTCTAACCTAACCTAACCCAACCAGGTCGGTTTTGGCGGTTTGTCGGCTGCTGCCGCAGCACGGTAGCTTCGCTCGCTCGGCTCGCGCGCTGTTGTGGTCACAGTTCTAACCTAACCTAACCCAACCAGGTCGGTTTTGGCGGTTTGTCGGCTGCTGCCGCAGCACGGTAGCTTCGCTCGCTCGGCTCGGGCGCTGTTGTGGTCGCAGTTCTAACCTAACCTAACCCAACCAGGTCGGTTTTGGCGGTTTGTCGGCTGCTGCCGCAGCACAGTAGCTTCGCTCGCTCGGCTCGCGCGCTGTTGTGGTCACAGTTCTAACCTAACCTAACCCAACCAGGTAGGTTTTGGCGGTTTGTCGGCTGCTGCCGCAGCATGGTAGCTTCTCTCGCGGGCTGTTGTGGTCACAGTTCTAACCTAACCTAACCCAACCAGGTCGGTTTTGGCGGTTTGTCGGCTGCTGCCGCAGCACGGTAGCTTCGCTCGCTCAGCTCGCGGGCTGTTGTGGTCGCAGTTCTAACCTAACCTAACCCAACCAGGTCGGTTTTGGCGGTTTGTCGGCTGCTGCCGCAGCACGGTAGCTTCGCTCGCTCGGCTCGCGCGCTGTTGTGGTCACAGTTCTAACCTAACCCAACCAGGTCGGTTTTGGCGGTTTGTCGGCTGCTGCCTCAGCACGGTAGCTTCGCTCGCTCGGCTCGCGCGCTGTTGTGGTCACAGTTCTAACCTAACCTAACCCAACCAGGTCGGTTTTGGCGGTTTGTCGGCTGCTGCCGCAGCACGGTAGCTTCGCTCGTCCGGCTCGCGGGCCGTTGTTGTGGTCGCAGTTCTTATGTAATGCCGAAATTATAAAAAAAATGGGTATTAAACAAAAGACGTCTCAATTCAGATGGCAAGTGAATGGGGCGGGAAAAGTTAAAAGGTGAACTGAAAATTTGGCTAAATGAAAAAATGGGTATTAAACAAAAGACGTCTCAATTCAGATGGCAAGTGAATGGGGCGGGAAAAGTTAAAAGGTGAACTGAAAATTTGTTCAAATGTATGCAGTGCCAAAAGTATCATAGGGTAAATGAAAAATTGGCTACGAAAAAAAATACGTAACAACTCATAGGGCAAGTGAATGTGACGGGAAAAGTTTTTCGGACAAACGATACTTTTACTAAATGTAAAATGGTGAAAAGAAAAATGTACGAATCCTGTCATCGGAGAAACGATAATAATTCGAATAGTTTTCGGGCAAATGAAATTCGGTCAATGGTTTTTAGTGTTTGAGATAGGTTACCCGCCAGGTCACAAGCAAAACTTACTAAAATTCCATAAATCATTTATTGTCATATTGTGCATTCACATTCAAAAGATGGTACAGTAAAACATCAGAGAGCATCACAATAAACCGTTTTACGGTATACAATAGTATTATAGTACACTTCTTTAAAAAGCTGCTCTATTCTTCAAAATCTCGTATCTAATTTGTAGCTTGATACTGAGATAAGAGTTTTGTTTTAAATAGGTATTTGTTACTTAGTCGTTGTCAACAGACGATATGGCGTCGTTACAACACGGAACCCGAAATGTATGCCTTTAGCAAATAGCTGAAACTGCGTATTAACGGCAGCTGAACAAACAGGCTTCCTAGCGCATGCGCCTTACACGCGCGTCGCTTACTGCTGTTAGTATACTACTGTTTTCAAGTTAAAATAACCATTAAAAAAAAATGCCATCACCATTACCGTTTTTACGCGTCGCCGTTTAGTGCCAGACTAAATGACACCATTTTCAGTGAAAAGAGAATAAGTTTCTATCAACATTTTCATTTTTGTGACAAGATTTTATAGCTGACTGTACTTTTCTATGAACGTCCATCAATTGCTCAATAAGACGATTCTAAAGACTCCACACTCGGTAGAATTGCTTTATTTTACAGTTTCTAGGGTCACGTTCCGGCTCCAACATAAGACCAGCCCCATGTTACCATATTATTGTTGTTTACCTCTGCCTGTTATATGAATGTATCTCATGTTGTGTTGTATATTCCTTGATGTTGGAGGTGTGCAATAAAGAGTATTTGTATTTGTATTATTATATTGTTATCAAAGATGAGTAAGTATGCAAAATATCGGCTCAATCGGTTGAAGATATCTGCTTCAAAATTAAGTTGCAAGATTCTACCCAAAGAAACATAGTTACATACATACATTGAAAGTTACATAAAAGCTTGTAAAAAAGAGGCCTCTAAATACAATGTGTGTGTAAACGAAATGGGGGCAGATAAAGTAGTCCTACACCTCAACGTGCTTTGTCTAAACAGTATTATGTAGTATGGGAAACATAGAATGTTGTGACGTTTTTCTTCTGGGCAATGTTATCACCGTCCCAAATGTGTTATCAATGGTTCAGCCGGATTATTGAAAACTGTTCAAATACTGGCTTCTCGGTATTTTGTGGACTTATTGATTGAATACATAAAACCTAACTATGTCTTATAAGGGGATTTATTTAGAATCAGAACAGAAAACAAAGCCTTATAAGCATAGGTACTCGGGGTTTTAGGTGCACAAATGATTTAATACTAGACTGACAGTCATCAAATCATTTTACACCAAAAACCCCAGGGGATGTTTATAAGCCCGAGTGGATTATACACAAAAGAAAGGTTTAATGTTCTAAAAGTACAAGAAAAAGTAGTAAATGTATCCAGAACCTCAAAAACTCGGAAAGAGCGAGTGAAGTGTCTCAGATTTAGTCACATTTCTCTACCCATTATCATTTACTTTTCTGAGCAGGTTCAATAATTATATATTAATTTGTCAAGTTTGTTCTTTTTAATTTCATATTGGCAGAGATATTGAGATGTTTGAAAATTTAAAAAAGATAATTTTCAGGCATTACAATTCAAGAACCACCAACACATAAATGTTTCACAGAGATCTATGCCTAAGCATACAGTAGAGTTCATTTACATCTACACACTTTTACGAGAACAAAAATATCTGAACACAACCCTATTGTCAGGAGCATAAAATCGTGTTCAGATATTTTTGTTCTATTAAGTGTGTAGATGTAAATGAACTCGACTGTACAATTGGTTAACAAGACCCATGCAAAGAATACTACATTAACAATATTAACTATCAACATTAATAATGAAGATTATCTCCATATGGCTACTTGCTGTCTGCCCTACATTTGCAGATGTTGAAACATTGAGATATAACAATGTTGAACTTTGGACCCATAGACCATAAGCTCTAGATTTTGTTTAGCCTCTTAGTTGAGACAAGTTCAGATCTTAGGCCAAAGAATATGTTATGACCATAATTAGAGATGAATGATGAATACAACTTGTTGGTCTTGAAAGTATGAAATCAGTTCAGTAAATTGTGAAACAAATTAAAGTGGTTCATTTCATAATTTGTAACAATAATCAACTTCAAATTTAATACATTGTATGAAGTGTTTGATTTTGGGGTGGAGCGGAAATATCTGCCATGCACTGTAGAAGGATGTATCTTACTATGACATCCGTATAAAGATACGACCTTTTACCGTAACACGGCAGATATGTTCAAAAAAGTTAGCCATAGTGTCATTGCATGATTCTCTTAATTTTATTTTGTTTAAAATTAAATTTATGTCCAATAAAATAATCCTATTTAAATGCAGTAGTGTTCAACAGTTCAAACTTGCGTAAATAAAAGCAATAAAAATTAGGTACCTATTGCTGATAAAATGTTGAGTAATTTTCTGAAACAGGCTCCAACAAGTTTAATTCTAATTTTAGATAGGATAATTTCTAGAAAATAGCTTAAAATATGAATTAGCTCGGTAAGACAGACCGTTAAAATAAATGAGGCTCAGAGAAATTTCTGGAACTCATCATAGATGAGAATTGTGACTGTGTCCGAGGTTTGTTGCTAGGCGCGACTTTCTATGGAATTTGAATACGAAGGTAGGCGCGAGTAAGGTGAACAGATTTCACCTACGTAAAAGCGTTCGCGGTGACGATTATGCAAATGTATCCAAGCAAACAGTGAATAAATAACGAAGACTACTCTGGTTGACCCAAAAAACGACTCCTTACTACGGTAAAAACTCATCTAGGTTAGGTTCCGAACAAAAACACAATTTCGCACAAAACACAATGGGAACGATATAAAAAGCATATTAAATGGCATTTTTCGACTTACCCGGATGCCTCCGTGATGATTTTTCGCGTTTAAAACACCCTATGTGTGGATAATTTTTCTGTTTCCACCTCGGATGAATAAGAATGAACGCTTGACAGATGACTGACTGTCCAAAAAAAGATGGAGTATGGCTGACTAAATTACGTCATGCGGCGGGAAAATTAAAAATTGCCATTTCACTTACTTTTAATAATAAAGTCACGAATAATAATCAAAGGAATATTTTAAAATATACTTAAAATATGAACTCACCTCATGAACTGAAGATTTATGTGATAAAGTCACAATTTTGTGAGTTTTGTTAATACATCTAGAAGTCTTGTATCAATCCGATTCCGTGCGCTGTTGCCAAATGGTTATTGCATCAGAAATTTGAGAACGTTCAGATTTACACATTTCAAAACACTTCAGCATAACTTATTGTTTATTCCACAGAAATAATGTTAAAGTATATATTGAAAACAGAAAAACATCCAAAGTATCGACGATATTATTACTTTTCGTTGTTCCAAACTTGTATGGCGGAACGGCAACGTCGCTCAGCTTGTAGCACTTTGAATTTATTTGAACAAAGAAAAAACTGACTTTTAACTCAGCTTTAATCTTAATGAACTAATAGTTTACTTTTATTTATTTATTATTAGTATAACTTCGTAGGTTGAGAAAAAAATTAACTTGCTTTGTTTATCAGACAATTACCGCTAGAAAGTGTAAAAATAACTGAATTCGAAGCGAGCTTGTGTTTTCGTTTAGGAAGGAGTAAACAAACAAAGACGCTGTGTTGCCATACATAACTTGAAAAACCTACTAAAGTTACCACCGTTGTAATCCAGACCTGTAAGAAATGTACAAACTCTAGATGTGGTTTTTAGAGTTCTGCACCCAAAAGGTAATACCGGGCTTTATTATTAAACGTGATAAACATCCACTGTCTATCTGTCGGTCCGTTGGTCTATCACAGGGTTGTATCTTTTCAACCCCAACAGATAAAACATTAGTCTAAATTTTCGCATGTTTATTACTATGACATTAACGTTTAATAATGATAACAATAAAAAAATATATTGCTCCTCAAAAAGTGTATTTTATGGTTTTCTACGTTTTTTGATCTAAAGGTTGAATGGTAATTGTCAAACCGCCGCGCTAACTCTTCCAAACAAATGAACTATAAAACCATACAAAGTGGGTCAGTTTGTATGGTTTGACAGTTCATTTGTTTTGGCTACTATAACAACCAATACTAAAACAAGAGAAAAAGCTCGTTTTTTTTATTTTACTTGCTAGTACCTACGGAAGTCTACCTGCGCGAGTCCGACTCGCACTTGGCCGGTTTTTGTCTTCAAATGAAGGATTTTGGTGCCATCTGAGGAATAACGAAAACTTACCGCTAGAGCCGGTTGATCTTTCATGGATTAAAGTGGATTTCACGAAATATGGACATTTGACCCAAAGTTTGTTCTGCTTTTTATATAAATAAAACTATAGTTCAAACTTGTTGCCGTCAGATCGTTCAGATTCAGTTCTGTAACGTAAACATATGTCAAGTTGATTAACGTAATATGCGAGGAATATTTTGATGAATTTGTTTATTTTGCCTGTCTGGCTCATGGAAGTATTGGAAGGTATACATGCAATTTCAATTTTCATTAGCCTACATCTTTTTAGTTTTAAATATTACTTATTTGATGAATATTGAGTATATTTGATGAACTATCGAAAATACGAGTTTTCAAATGTCAACATTTTAAAGTATGAAGAACCAATTGAAATACAGTAGTTCGTGTGTAAAGCCTGACCAGAACTATATGAGGATGCACCATATTGCGGAATTTAACTGGAACTAATTTCTTACACTGACAATGATTTATGATGGTTTGTCAACAATGACAATGTCATTCGTGGTGCTTTCTTTAAAAGACAAATATTTCAGGCTTTATATTATTAATTTCATGCTATTCAATTTCATGAAACATGGCTGATACGATCTCAATTATATGTTTAAGAAACTAACGTTCAGCCCTTCACTACTATTTTTTTTTTATATCATAGGGGCAAACGAGCAAACGATATAATTTATAGAAATTAGCCTGTATAAAGAAAAAGGAGATTACATAAAGAAACAAAAATATGATTACAAAATTTATTGAAACGATGGGACCGTAAATAGCAATGTTTACAAAATAATCTAAATAGTAGTTTTTCTCTTACACCTAGCAACACTAACTACTCAACACCAAACAAAACGACTATCTTTTATTGTTAATAAAATATTATCTTATTTAATAACTGGTGAATCAAAAGTTTTGTGAGTACAATAAAAAGTAATTAATTATATATCTTTTGAATACATGCTACAATTAGTACTAAGAAACAACTTCTAAAGTAATAAATTAAGCGACCTCCTTTTAAAATTACATGCAGTACGCCTATTCATTTATTTATTTTTATAATTAACCGAGAAATCGTGCACTGTACAATATTTTCTTGTGTCCGTTCCTGGTAAAAAAAAAAACGATTATATTTAACATTTTGTAGTTACAATAAAAATCCATCAAAGGTTTTAATTCTTCTAACAAAAGTATCACTATGTTAACATATTAATATAAAAGTAAACATTTACGAAAAAGGCACCATAATAATTAATTTCAGTATAATATAGATATATACTGGTTGTAAAGTTTAATTTCAATAAACCATATAAATTAAAACCACCATACATAGTAATGTAGCTCTTTACCTATAAGTATCTAAACTTGGTATAGTACTGCAACAATATGGGCGTAGAAAAAGATCCAAAGTAATGAAGGGGGCGCTATAGGTATTCGAATCTTTTGTTTAATTGGTTGGAAAGAAAGAAATGTTTATTTGCTAGAATACGTACATAGGTGTTAAATATTTTCGCATATAGCAGGTTAACAGTATTCAGCCGAAACGGCATGCAAATTGTGTGTTTGTCATTGTAAAATTATTTGAGGCCTATAATAATAATCTGAACATAATGATAATTTAAATTCTACTGCATATTCTTCGTGTCTAAATATTCCTTAACTGAGTAAAAACAATGTTCATGTAGCCATTTTGTCAATTTTGTCTTAAATTCTGGATTTTTCAACAACTTTAAATTGGACCACGCGGTTGGTTTAGTCCGTAGTACATCTGCTTACTGAGCTGGCGGTCTTAGGTTCAAATCCCGGCCCGGGCAAATATTTGTGTGACCTACACGAATGTTTGTGCTTGGGTCATGGTTGTTCTATGTATTTATCTATATAAGTGTGTTTATCGTCATCTAGTACCCAAAACACAAGCCTTTTTGAGCTTAATTTGGGACTAGATCGATTTGTGTGTGGTTGTCTGTTATTTATTTATTTATTGGTTAAAACATTTACATCTTTTTCTTGAGCTGTTCAACATACTGAAAACTATCTATAAATAATGTTTCATAAGCACTTACACTTACTATATTAAATAATATTGTGTGACGTTAAATAAACAGTAATATTATACTAACATCATAAAGGCACTTCATAATTATAATTTACCGAGCAAAGTCCGTTTCAGCTTGGCAAAAAATTCTTTCGTATGTCCGAATTCCGGAGTCCAGAGTTCCGGCTTTTCCCGAGAGTAGACTTAATTTGGACTCAGAATCAACGAATAGTTAAGTTTTTATGCCATTTCGTTCTTTAGTTACAATTTTTTAAATCCTAGATGTGTCATATGTTCCAATCACGGAAGTATAGAATATTTCTTTAGTCTAAATGGAACTTGTAAGTAAAATTAAAAAGTTAATGTCATCACCACTTACAGACCTTATCATATAAACCATAGAAATATCGTGTGTAATTGCAAATAAAAAAAAAATACTATGCGCCATAAAATATAGACTAATCGTAGATTCCGAGTGGCTTATAGAAATACACCGTGTATATTTATTCACTACTCGGCTGACTTCGGATCGCGTTGGTCACATTTTTTAAATTAAAATAATAAATTTACTGAAGCATACTTTATCCACAATCTTTCAACACGCTGTGGGTAATTAATTAAACTATTATTATTTTCTTTTCTGTGGGTGTCTAATAAAATGTCGCACTTCTGACAGCTGTCGGCGAAGTAGCCGAGACACTTCGCGGGTAGTGTAGTGCCGCTATCAAACTTTACAAGTTCTTGGCGTAGCATAAGGCCCTAATGAATACGTTTTCTATAAATTAATAAAAATGTACGATATTTTTCCTTAAAACTAATACAGCACGCAGTGTCGCGTTTTTATTCACACTAGTCATCTATTCTAAGAAGAATACGCAATACATTGCTGCACCAAAAAGTCCAAAAAAATATTACGCTCTGGTAGTTAACACAAAATTGCCAACTTGTTTTAATATCGGTTCATAGCAACATCTACGTCTGATTACAGTTTGTGGCCGTATCAACAATACACGCCGTATATTTTGTCAGGTATAAAAAAAACACAATAAAACCTAAATTAATGTTTACAGTGAAGCGAAAAATTGAAAAATTTAATGGTTCAGACTGGATTCGAACCTGCGTAGGTAGTAGGACGCCCGTGTTGGCCCGGAAAGCCGTTCGCTTCACTGTAAACATTTGGTTTACGTTAGCAGACGTTACTGCTTTAATAAAAATAAACAACGTAACTTAATTACACTTAATTTTTAAATTCTGTGTTCAAATAACGCCTCTAGTATCGGGAAGGTAAATTATATGAATACCTCTGGGAATCCTGGTGACAACGAAGTCACTGAAACTTCTGTCAGTGATCTTCAAAACCGTATCTAGTTAGTAAATTGATACTGAGATACGAGTTGTTTCAAGTAGGTATTTGTTACTTACTTTTTAATGTTCCCAATTCACTTGTTACAGTTTGATAACCTAGCATCATTAATTTACTTAGCTTTAAAGAAACTCTGTATAGATGTTTGCACTAGATTATCAGCCGGTTTCTCTGCCTTAGTAATCTTAGTGGATTTCTTTTTTATAGGACTAATATCACCTTCAGGCTTACCAATAACTTTATCAGTTTGCACTGGCGAATACTTTAGTACATACTGTTTGAAACTTTTGACCTTCTGCATTTTCTTAGATTTAACTTTAGACTTAGATGCATTTTTCAATCTTATCTTGACCATTAAATGTGTGTCTCTTACTGATTTCTTTTGTATTTTTTTGATTTTCTCAAACTTCCTAGCTCTCCTTCTATCTCTTGCTTTCTCTTCGCTAGTTTTGATTCTTATTTTCAATTTGCTTTTCTTACGTTTCTTGCTGACTACGTCTTTCATTTCAAGTTTCCTTTTTCTATTTACCTTTTTAGTTTTGTCAATAGTGTTCAAATTTAATTCATCGTTAAACCCAATGTGACATTTACTATCAACTCCGTTAAGACTTTTTTCTTCTAAAATTGTGTTGATATCATCTTCTTTATCAGATTTAAATTTAAAAGTCAAAATTGTATTATCAACCGGTTTAAGCATAACCTCGTTATCCTTACTACTTATTTCAATTAAATTTAGCTTCCTCATTTGATCCGACATTTCTATGCATGAATCTTGTGTCAAATCGACATCTTTAATTTTTTTCGGTGTATCAAATATTGGCATGCTTTCATCACTCGCAGCCACAAATTCTGAAGGCAATTCGAAAGTACTATTCGTTGATTCATCATAGTTATGAATATCTTCTACTTCTGGCATTGTATCACTATCGACAGGTGCATTTAGGTTTGTTGTATTATCACTCAAGCCATTTTGATCATTTTCATTATCAAGCGTGTGTTTTGCTTCTATGTTATTTATATTGATATCTTCTTTCTCTTTTTCACAATTACCGTCGTCGCCCTCACTGGGTTTTGGCGTAGAGTCGTTTTCGATGATATTCTCAGGATTTTTGTTCACGTTCATAGAAGGCATAGTTTCTATGTCATCTGTGATCATTATTAGTTCTGGGATTTTCTTCGGTTTCTGTGAAGTAATAAAAGTTATTTTTTAATAAAAGCCTATACATTACAGGACGCTTCACAAATACTTAAATTATTATAACATGAGAACCACTTTTATTAAAGTCGGTTAAAACGGGATTAAATCGCGTTCAAAAGGGCGTTTAATAAATATGTTACGTCCAAGGATTTAAGGTCTTGAAAGGAACTGAGTGAGAGAGTCCCTTCGAGACCATGCACATAACATCACGTCAGAAACGTCGAGGTCATTTAATAAACGCCCTTTTAAACGTCCCTATTACTAAGAATCCGCTGTCCGTCTGTCTGTCTGTCTCTCTGTCACCAGGCTGTATCTCATGAACCGTAGCTAAACAGGTCGAAATTTTCAGTTTATGTATCCACTCAATTGCTTTTGGTAGCTACGGCTACCTGTCATCGCTCTTGTTTTATCATATAAATAGAGTCCAACTCAAAATTCGAAGCAATTGAGTGGGTATTTCAGTTGCCGCTATAACAACACAGAATAAAATAAATATTTAAGTGGGAGCCTCAGCCTCCCAATCAACAAACGTGATCGGTTGCGTTAAATTTGCACCTCATTTGTATGCGGCGTCATACATACCAGGTGCAAACTTAACTTAACCCGGCCAGTTAGGATGGGAAGGTTGACCGGTTTTTTATTTTTAAATAATTTCTGTCACACCCTTCATATAATTATGTCTTATGTTCACGTCACGAATAAATGTATTTCTTTCTGCTAGAAAAACTGGCAATACTCACTTCACAGACCTCAGTAGCGAGTTCGAGAGACTTCTTTGGCGAATTCCATTCCATGACCGGTTCCTTGGTCTTCAACGTGTCCTTAAAGACGTTTTTGAACAGATCGTCTAATATTTCACTGGAATAAAACAAAAATACGTTAATAGTGTTAAAAGTTGTATATGTACAGTATTTGTTATAAAGTATTTCCTAGTAGTATGTTGGAGGGAGTTTTCTTTCGGCGGTTCTTTCTCCTCAGTAAGGCTTATAGCGAACCGCTGGTAGATATGTATACTATTATATCATTCTAGACATTGAAAATATTTGTTCTATAAAGAAGGCTTATGATTTTAGGAAAAATCTTGATAGTTTTGTATGCGGCGCCGTGCCAACCTGGCGCCATCTGCTATCATAATTTCCTTTGTCCTCACATCACACCGAAACGGCTGGACAAATGTTAACCAATTCAGGTACAGGGATATCTGGACATCCGAAAATGTACATCACGTACCTCGGGCGGTGAATTATGAAGTCCCAGATCGCATGTGACGGTCATAAATATGCGATCTTTTGTGACTTACAAAAGACATTTGACACAAGATATGTGTTTGCGTTTTTTTATTACCTACTTCCATTTGTCCCAAATCAAACAATCTCTTTGTGCGGTCATGTTCACAAGATTAGACTTAACACTTCCAATTGCTATGCCCTATCATCATGAGGGCTCATGAAGTCATGAGAAACTTATTAACTACCGTAAGACCAAAATGTCAACCATGGATGCAATAAATCACTACATAGTATAAAACAAAGTCGCTCCCAGCTGTCTGTCCCTGTTTATGCTTAGATCTTTAAAACTACGGATTATGATGCGGATTTTTTTGGGTCAGTAAACTTTTTCTGTTGCTTGTTGCCACGGTGATGTCCCTTCCATTACAATTTAAAACTACGATTTTCGGCGGCAATATTCAACAAAAATGTTGTAATTGCAGCAGTTATAAGCCCATTCTTATTTAGAATAGCTCTTGAAAATACCAATATTATAAATTATCAACACTTTTCTAAGAAGTTTAATCACCATTGTGCACTGGGTGACGGAACAGAATAACAACAAGATAAAGTTGATCCACCCTTTTAATAGATATAGTGATTCAAGAGGGAGGTTTATATATAAATACATGCATAATTTATCAGCATTGCACCCGTGCGAAGCGGGGGCGGGTCGCTAGGAAATAAATAAGCTCTCAAGTGGAATTTACAGCTTAAATAAAATTGGGCAAGTGCGAGTCCGACTCGCGCATGAAGGGTTCCGTACCATAAAACAAGTTTGTTGTATGGGAGCCCTCCTTAAATATTTATTTGATTTTATTTTTAGTATTTGTTGTTATAGCGGCAAAAGATAGAGAACTTTCTAGCTATCACCGTTCTTGAGATACAGCCTGGGTGACAGACGGACGGACAGCGAAGTCTCAGTAATAGGGTCCCGTTTTTACCCTTTGGGTACGGAACCCGAAAAATCAACTATACAAAACGCGACGATCTTAAGTGTCATACTCACTTCACGATCCTCTTCTTCGCACTAAGCGGCTTCGGTTTGCTGAACTTTGATCTGATCTTCTGTATGACCTCATCCGTGACCACGACGTCTCCGCCCCCTCCCTTCTCCATGTAGCTCTGCTCTAGCATCTTGATGGGAGATAGGAGCTTGAACTCCAGGTCTTTGAGGTTGGGTGTTAGCAGCTTCGGCCGTGGTTTTATGGGGTGTTCCGGCTCTTTGGGCGGTTGTGCTGTAAAATAATATTTTCATCACACTTGCTCGTAACTCAAGGGTTTACATGGTAAGTCGCATATTACGCCCTATTACGAACTTCTGTCTAATGTAACAACTACTTTGTACCTATGTTTGACAAATAAATATATTCTATTCTAGGGCGGTAAGTAATTTTGCTATTGACTACTACTTATCACAATACGACAATACTTTATTGCACACCAATAATATTACTTTTGCTTTATTTCCTCCAAAGTGTGATGAAAAACGTCGTAGGTACGTGACTCTGGTGGTTAAGGTTGATAATAATAAAGATTACTTTATAAAATTGTGATGTCAATACAAAATACTCCATAATCTGATTCTAAAATTTAAATAAAACAATTTAAACGGATTATATCGCGTATATTAATTATTTGAGCCTCCCTGACGTTTCAGTACCTTTACAGATACCGTTGTCAAAGGTTGACTGAGAAAAACACAATTTTTCTCTGTCAAAGTTACATTTGTGCAAACTACCCATTTTGTAAATATTAATTTAAAATAAAGGTGTTCATACAGGAGAAAGAACCGTTCTTTCTCCTCAGTAAGCCTTTAGTGAACCGCTGGTAGATATTTTAAATAAAATAATAAATGCCCTTCTGGCACATGTGTGAACACCTTTATTTTAAATTAATATTTACAAAATGGGTAGTTTGCACAAATGTAACTTTGACAGAGAAAAATTGTGTTTTTCTCAGTCAACCTTTGACAACGGTATCTGTAAAGGTACTGAAACGTCAGGGAGGCTCAAATAATTAATATACGCGATATAATCCGTTTAAATTGTTTTATTTAAATGTCTGATTCTAAAATTTTAATGATTGAATAATATAACTTACATTCCGTTTTTATTTCAGTATTGTCGGGCGTCGGCAAACTTTGTGATGAACTTGTAGAACTGAAAAAAAAAAGAACAATTCAAAGAAGTAAAAATACCAAAAACATAATACTATTATTAAAACTATTGTGAGACATCCTTAATAATTATAAAAGCAGTTTAAACTCATGTAAAAATTGTCAGGAACGGCCCGACATGTTTCGAACTCATATGGAGCTCTTCATCAGGGACAGCAGTGGGACGTGAGTCGCGTAGCGGCACGGATAGCAATCCTGACAATTTTTACACGAGTTTAATTTCCGTGACCACTATATTTTGACGAATCCCGTATAATCAAAGGCGCCATTTTATTTTCTCTTGTAGAAGACGCAGATTTTTAAAACTTTCATTAAAATGGTGTTGATCGCTACTATAAGTTGATCAATATTTTACGATAATGAGGGGTTAAAGCGCTCCGAAAAATCACCGTTTTATAATTATCAAAAGCATGTTCTTTAGAGCGATATTTTCCAGACAACGCCAGTGTTTACCTGTGCGGCTGTACCCGGCCCTTGGTGCGTCGCAGCGACATGCGGCTGGGCATGACTGGCCCGCTGCGCGCGCCGCTCTGCTCGCGCGCCTGCTCCGCCAGCATCACTGCAAACATCGTGCATAAATGTCAGAGTAGGCTAGTTGATTTGTTCCATTGTATTAATCATCATATCAGCTGATAGACGGTCACTACTGGACAAAGGTCTCCCTCAAAGTTCTTCACAACGATCGATCTTGCACCCTCATCCAATGTCTGCTCGCGATCCTAACCAGAACGTCGGTCCACCTTGATGAGACCTCTTCACGTTAAAACCGCTGAACCGATTTAGATGAAATTTGGCCTGGAGATAATTTGATTCCTGGCATCCAGGAAATCATCTTTTAAAGGGGTGAAATGGTGCATGAAAGTTTAGCATTATAAACAGCTGAATTAGTAAAGCAGTATCCAAGTAGGTACTCGTGTACTACATAGATGGTGCTGTAATGGCAGCCAAATTACTCATTCCATAGAGACGAAGCTGCGGACGAAAGCTAGTATAGTATATACTCGCCCCAGCTGGCGCACAGCAGGCACAGTATACACTCGCACCTGCAGTGAGCCTGCTCTCCAGCTGCTCTATGTCCTCGGCGGCGGGCCGGCAGGCCGCGCACACGGCCCGCTCGCCCCAGCTGCCGCACAGCAGGCACAGTATACACTCGCACCTGCAGTGAGCCTGCTCTCCAGCTGCTCTATGTCCTCGGCGGCGGGCCGGCAGCCCGCGCACACGGCCCGCTCGCCCCAGCTGCCGCACAGCAGGCACAGTATACACTCGCACCTGCAGTGAGCCTGCTCTCCAGCTGCTCTATATCCTCGGCGGCGGGCCGGCAGCCCGCGCACACGGCCCGCTCGCCCCAGCTGCCGCACAGCAGGCACAGTATACACTCGCACCTGCAGTGAGCCTGCTCTCCAGCTGCTCTATGTCCTCGGCGGCGGGCCGGCAGCCCGCGCACACGGCCCGCTCGCCCCAGCTGCCGCACAGCAGGCACAGTATACACTCGCACCTGCAGTGAGCCTGCTCTCCAGCTGCTCTATGTCCTCGGCGGCGGGCCGGCAGGCCGCGCACACGGCCCGCTCGCCCCAGCTGCCGCACAGCAGGCACAGTATACACTCGCACCTGCAGTGAGCCTGCTCTCCAGCTGCTCTATATCCTCGGCGGCGGGCCGGCAGCCCGCGCACACGGCCCGCTCGCCCCAGCTGCCGCACAGCAGGCACAGTATACACTCGCACCTGCAGTGAGCCTGCTCTCCAGCTGCTCTATGTCCTCGGCGGCGGGCCGGCAGCCCGCGCACACGGCCCGCTCGCCCCAGCTGCCGCACAGCAGGCACAGTATACACTCGCACCTGCAGTGAGCCTGCTCTCCAGCTGCTCTATGTCCTCGGCGGCGGGCCGGCAGGCCGCGCACACGGCCCGCTCGCCCCAGCTGCCGCACAGCAGGCACAGTATACACTCGCACCTGCAGTGAGCCTGCTCTCCAGCTGCTCTATGTCCTCGGCGGCGGGCCGGCAGGCCGCGCACACGGCCCGCTCGCCCCAGCTGCCGCACAGCAGGCACAGTATACACTCGCACCTGCAGTGAGCCTGCTCTCCAGCTGCTCTATGTCCTCGGCGGTGGGCCGGCAGGCCGCGCACACGGCCCGCTCGCCCCAGCTGCCGCACAGCAGGCACAGTATACACTCGCACCTGCAGTGAGCCTGCTCTCCAGCTGCTCTATGTCCTCGGCGGCGGGCCGGCAGGCCGCGCACACGGCCCGCTCGCCCCAGCTGCCGCACAGCAGGCACAGTATACACTCGCACCTGCAGTGAGCCTGCTCTCCAGCTGCTCTATGTCCTCGGCGGCGGGCCGGCAGGCCGCGCACACGGCCCGCTCGCCCCAGCTGCCGCACAGCAGGCACAGTATACACTCGCACCTGCAGTGAGCCTGCTCTCCAGCTGCTCTATGTCCTCGGCGGCGGGCCGGCAGGCCGCGCACACGGCCCGCTCGCCCCAGCTGCCGCACAGCAGGCACAGTATACACTCGCACCTGCAGTGAGCCTGCTCTCCAGCTGCTCTATGTCCTCGGCGGCGGGCCGGCAGGCCGCGCACACGGCCCGCTCGCCCCAGCTGCCGCACAGCAGGCACAGTATACACTCGCACCTGCAGTGAGCCTGCTCTCCAGCTGCTCTATGTCCTCGGCGGCGGGCCGGCAGCCCGCGCACACGGCCCGCTCGCCCCAGCTGCCGCACAGCAGGCACAGTATACACTCGCACCTGCAGTGAGCCTGCTCTCCAGCTGCTCTATGTCCTCGGCGGCGGGCCGGCAGGCCGCGCACACGGCCCGCTCGCCCCAGCTGCCGCACAGCAGGCACAGTATACACTCGCACCTGCAGTGAGCCTGCTCTCCAGCTGCTCTATGTCCTCGGCGGCGGGCCGGCAGCCCGCGCACACGGCCCGCTCGCCCCAGCTGCCGCACAGCAGGCACAGTATACACTCGCACCTGCAGTGAGCCTGCTCTCCAGCTGCTCTATGTCCTCGGCGGTGGGCCGGCAGGCCGCGCACACGGCCCGCTCGCCCCAGCTGCCGCACAGCAGGCACAGTATACACTCGCACCTGCAGTGAGCCTGCTCTCCAGCTGCTCTATGTCCTCGGCGGCGGGCCGGCAGGCCGCGCACACGGCCCGCTCGCCCCAGCTGCCGCACAGCAGGCACAGTATACACTCGCACCTGCAGTGAGCCTGCTCTCCAGCTGCTCTATGTCCTCGGCGGCGGGCCGGCAGGCCGCGCACACGGCCCGCTCGCCCCAGCTGCCGCACAGCAGGCACAGTATACACTCGCACCTGCAGTGAGCCTGCTCTCCAGCTGCTCTATGTCCTCGGCGGCGGGCCGGCAGGCCGCGCACACGGCCCGCTCGCCCCAGCTGCCGCACAGCAGGCACAGTATACACTCGCACCTGCAGTGAGCCTGCTCTCCAGCTGCTCTATGTCCTCGGCGGCGGGCCGGCAGGCCGCGCACACGGCCCGCTCGCCCCAGCTGCCGCACAGCAGGCACAGTATACACTCGCACCTGCAGTGAGCCTGCTCTCCAGCTGCTCTATGTCCTCGGCGGCGGGCCGGCAGGCCGCGCACACGGCCCGCTCGCCCCAGCTGCCGCACAGCAGGCACAGTATACACTCGCACCTGCAGTGAGCCTGCTCTCCAGCTGCTCTATGTCCTCGGCGGCGGGCCGGCAGGCCGCGCACACGGCCCGCTCGCCCCAGCTGCCGCACAGCAGGCACAGTATACACTCGCACCTGCAGTGAGCCTGCTCTCCAGCTGCTCTATGTCCTCGGCGGCGGGCCGGCAGGCCGCGCACACGGCCCGCTCGCCCCAGCTGCCGCACAGCAGGCACAGTATACACTCGCACCTGCAGTGAGCCTGCTCTCCAGCTGCTCTATGTCCTCGGCGGCGGGCCGGCAGGCCGCGCACACGGCCCGCTCGCCCCAGCTGCCGCACAGCAGGCACAGTATACACTCGCACCTGCAGTGAGCCTGCTCTCCAGCTGCTCTATGTCCTCGGCGGCGGGCCGGCAGGCCGCGCACACGGCCCGCTCGCCCCAGCTGCCGCACAGCAGGCACAGTATACACTCGCACCTGCAGTGAGCCTGCTCTCCAGCTGCTCTATGTCCTCGGCGGCGGGCCGGCAGCCCGCGCACACGGCCCGCTCGCCCCAGCTGCCGCACAGCAGGCACAGTATACACTCGCACCTGCAGTGAGCCTGCTCTCCAGCTGCTCTATATCCTCGGCGGCGGGCCGGCAGCCCGCGCACACGGCCCGCTCGCCCCAGCTGCCGCACAGCAGGCACAGTATACACTCGCACCTGCAGTGAGCCTGCTCTCCAGCTGCTCTATGTCCTCGGCGGCGGGCCGGCAGGCCGCGCACACGGCCCGCTCGCCCCAGCTGCCGCACAGCAGGCACAGTATACACTCGCACCTGCAGTGAGCCTGCTCTCCAGCTGCTCTATGTCCTCGGCGGCGGGCCGGCAGCCCGCGCACACGGCCCGCTCGCCCCAGCTGCCGCACAGCAGGCACAGTATACACTCGCACCTGCAGTGAGCCTGCTCTCCAGCTGCTCTATATCCTCGGCGGCGGGCCGGCAGCCCGCGCACACGGCCCGCTCGCCCCAGCTGCCGCACAGCAGGCACAGTATACACTCGCACCTGCAGTGAGCCTGCTCTCCAGCTGCTCTATGTCCTCGGCGGCGGGCCGGCAGGCCGCGCACACGGCCCGCTCGCCCCAGCTGCCGCACAGCAGGCACAGTATACACTCGCACCTGCAGTGAGCCTGCTCTCCAGCTGCTCTATGTCCTCGGCGGCGGGCCGGCAGGCCGCGCACACGGCCCGCTCGCCCCAGCTGCCGCACAGCAGGCACAGTATACACTCGCACCTGCAGTGAGCCTGCTCTCCAGCTGCTCTATGTCCTCGGCGGCGGGCCGGCAGGCCGCGCACACGGCCCGCTCGCCCCAGCTGCCGCACAGCAGGCACAGTATACACTCGCACCTGCAGTGAGCCTGCTCTCCAGCTGCTCTATGTCCTCGGCGGCGGGCCGGCAGGCCGCGCACACGGCCCGCTCGCCCCAGCTGCCGCACAGCAGGCACAGTATACACTCGCACCTGCAGTGAGCCTGCTCTCCAGCTGCTCTATGTCCTCGGCGGCGGGCCGGCAGGCCGCGCACACGGCCCGCTCGCCCCAGCTGCCGCACAGCAGGCACAGTATACACTCGCACCTGCAGTGAGCCTGCTCTCCAGCTGCTCTATGTCCTCGGCGGCGGGCCGGCAGGCCGCGCACACGGCCCGCTCGCCCCAGCTGCCGCACAGCAGGCACAGTATACACTCGCACCTGCAGTGAGCCTGCTCTCCAGCTGCTCTATGTCCTCGGCGGCGGGCCGGCAGGCCGCGCACACGGCCCGCTCGCCCCAGCTGCCGCACAGCAGGCACAGTATACACTCGCACCTGCAGTGAGCCTGCTCTCCAGCTGCTCTATGTCCTCGGCGGCGGGCCGGCAGGCCGCGCACACGGCCCGCTCGCCCCAGCTGCCGCACAGCAGGCACAGTATACACTCGCACCTGCAGTGAGCCTGCTCTCCAGCTGCTCTATGTCCTCGGCGGCGGGCCGGCAGGCCGCGCACACGGCCCGC
This sequence comes from Apotomis turbidana, assembly GCA_905147355.2. Taxonomy (NCBI): domain Eukaryota; kingdom Metazoa; phylum Arthropoda; class Insecta; order Lepidoptera; family Tortricidae; genus Apotomis; species Apotomis turbidana. The sequence continues at coordinate 6,672,083 of LR990305.1, read as the reverse complement.
TCGCCCCAGCTGCCGCACAGCAGGCACAGTATACACTCGCACCTGCAGTGAGCCTGCTCTCCAGCTGCTCTATGTCCTCGGCGGCGGGCCGGCAGGCCGCGCACACGGCCCGCTCGCCCCAGCTGCCGCACAGCAGGCACAGTATACACTCGCACCTGCAGTGAGCCTGCTCTCCAGCTGCTCTATGTCCTCGGCGGCGGGCCGGCAGGCCGCGCACACGGCCCGCTCGCCCCAGCTGCCGCACAGCAGGCACAGTATACACTCGCACCTGCAGTGAGCCTGCTCTCCAGCTGCTCTATGTCCTCGGCGGCGGGCCGGCAGGCCGCGCACACGGCCCGCTCGCCCCAGCTGCCGCACAGCAGGCACAGTATACACTCGCACCTGCAGTGAGCCTGCTCTCCAGCTGCTCTATGTCCTCGGCGGCGGGCCGGCAGGCCGCGCACACGGCCCGCTCGCCCCAGCTGCCGCACAGCAGGCACAGTATACACTCGCACCTGCAGTGAGCCTGCTCTCCAGCTGCTCTATGTCCTCGGCGGCGGGCCGGCAGGCCGCGCACACGGCCCGCTCGCCCCAGCTGCCGCACAGCAGGCACAGTATACACTCGCACCTGCAGTGAGCCTGCTCTCCAGCTGCTCTATGTCCTCGGCGGCGGGCCGGCAGCCCGCGCACACGGCCCGCTCGCCCCAGCTGCCGCACAGCAGGCACAGTATACACTCGCACCTGCAGTGAGCCTGCTCTCCAGCTGCTCTATGTCCTCGGCGGCGGGCCGGCAGGCCGCGCACACGGCCCGCTCGCCCCAGCTGCCGCACAGCAGGCACAGTATACACTCGCACCTGCAGTGAGCCTGCTCTCCAGCTGCTCTATGTCCTCGGCGGCGGGCCGGCAGCCCGCGCACACGGCCCGCTCGCCCCAGCTGCCGCACAGCAGGCACAGTATACACTCGCACCTGCAGTGAGCCTGCTCTCCAGCTGCTCTATATCCTCGGCGGCGGGCCGGCAGGCCGCGCACACGGCCCGCTCGCCGCCCAGGCAGTGCGCGTGCATGCCCCAGCTCCCGCAGAGAAGACACAGTTTGATGTCCCAGATCCTGAAAATAAACTCCATATTTATAACCTAAATAAAATAAAAACCGAGACAAACGAACATATGACAACCCTCCCTCACCCGAGCTCGTCGTGCGCGCGCCCGAAGGGACACTTGCAGTCGGCGGCGGCGCAGGCCGCGTCGCGCGAGTACATCTCCGCGAACGCGTTCTGCTCCAGCTCCCAGGCCGCATCCCTGTTGTCAAAAAACATTAACATCATTTTTCATCACACTTGCTCGTAAACAAGGGTTTACATGCTAGAAAAGCGGGCGGTAAGTCGTAAATTACGCCTTTATCACACTTTAAGGGTGCTAGATGCTAGAAAACCGGGCGGTAAATCGTATATTACGCCCTAGGGCGGTAAGTCGTATACTACGCCCTAGGGCGGTAAGTCGTATACTACGCCCTAGGGCGGTAAGTCGTATGCTACGCCCTAGGGCGGTAAGTAATTTTGGTATCGACTACTACTACTTTTGTTTTATTTTCTCCAAAGTGTGATGAATAACGTCTTACATGACGTGACTCTGGTGGTAAAGGAATAACTCGTGTCATTAAAGCCCTCGCCTTCGGCTTCGGGTTTCTAATAGACACTCGTTAGTAACTCTTCGTTTACCACCCTTGTTACGTAATGTACTATTACTGGTCTAATGCCAGAAATTTACGTACGATTCTACAGGTATTTAAAATTACTGCTTTTTGTAGTGCTATAAAAGTGAGTGGGTGGACATCTATATATTATTAATGTATTTAATTTGAACATACATTTAATTTATTATTGTGAATTAAATATATGATGCTTGTTAAGTTTGCAGGTGAAAATATTTGTAAATCTGCATTGGTAGGTCGAGCATAGTTGATCCAAATACTGAAAACACGTCTCACCTCATAACCTGTACCTATGTGTAACAAATAAATTATTTAATTATTATTATTTTTTTATTTATTAAAGCAGTAACGTCTGCTCACAAATTTGAGACGATGGTGCCGATGATAAAGTCTAAATCTTTACGGTAGATGGCGCTACGATGCCACCCTAAGGCATGTTGGAGCAACTGGTTGAAAGATTCAATGGCTCTGACATCTGGTTCGGTGGTCCAGTTGGTAGGACGCCCGAGTTGGCCCGGAAAGCCGTTGGAAACGCAGGTTCGAATCCTGTCTGAACCATAAATTTTACATTGAAATTAATTATTTCTGGAGCTGATTTAAGAGAAAGGTCACATTGCACCCGTGCGAAGCCGGGGCGGGTCGCTAGTTCTGTATTTGACGAGACTCACCGGTCTGGGAGATAGTAGCCCTGGTCGCCTACCGCTTCATAGAAGTTATCCTTGTCGTTGCAGAGTGGACACTTCAGGTAATGCATGCCCGCACTCAGAGCCATTCTCTGCAATCAAATGTTTAATTAACATGTTGTGAAAGCATACTGTAACTTAGTTTCTAAATTCTTTCTCTACCGTAGTTATGTAAAAAAATCCTGTAACCATCTATCGATCAGGGTTGATGACAGCTCAAATCAAGCTATTCTTTATGATATGTCAAAAACGATCTGTTCGTATGAAGTTACTACGACGATACTGGCTTGTGATGTCATAACAATCAGTAGTCAAAACACTTCTTCATTACAGTTTACATCCAATTAAAAATGACATGATGTCCAAAAGTGAGTGGTAGTTTATTGGTTCAATGTATTTTTGAATGTGTGTTTAGTTTCAATGATACAATACGGTTGACTATAGTGAATATAAATTTTATCATTGAAACCACTAAATACACATCCAATAAAAATAATACATGAAACCACAAATTACAAACTTTCGGTAATTTTAATATTTTTAATTGGACAAAAACTTAAAAGACGACGCGTTTTGACTACTTACTACTTATTTCCCACTTATTATCCAATTATTGACTCGAATACTTGTGCTAGGGTCATGGTTGTTCTATGTACTTAACCCATTCATTGCCGACGCCTCATATTTTTACTCATCACGCAGTGCCGCCTTCCAAGCGACGACGCGAATTCGCGTCCGCGGCATTAGGTTAACCCATTTCAAGGACGCGAATTCGCGTCCGCGGCATTACGTTGTCAGGGACGCGAATTCGCGTCCGCGGCATTACGTTGTCACGGACGCAATTTCGCGTTTTCGGCATTACGATTACACATACATGGGACGCGAATTCGCGTCTTCGGCATCCGAGATAAGAATTATGAAAATTACAAATGCACGAAATCCAAAAACCAGCAACAGTATAATGTTATCCTTCATAAATAAAGTAACATTTTGGTATCAGCATTTAAGTACAGTTGTTTTCTAGCAAAAAAAAAACAAATAACTCGAGGACGCGAAATCGCGTCCTCGGCATTACGATTACACATATTCATTGCCGACGCCTCATATTTTTACTCATCACGCAGTGCCGCCTTCCAAGCGACGACGCGAATTCGCGTCCGCGGCATTAGGTTAACCCATTTCAAGGACGCGAATTCGCGTCCGCGGCATTACGTTGTCAGGGACGCGAATTCGCGTCCGCGGCATTACGTTGTCACGGACGCAATTTCGCGTTTTCGGCATTACGATTACACATACATGGGACGCGAATTCGCGTCTTCGGCATCCGAGATAAGAATTATGAAAATTACAAATGCACGAAATCCAAAAACCAGCAACAGTATAATGTTATCCTTCATAAATAAAGTAACATTTTGGTATCAGCATTTAAGTACAGTTGTTTTCTAGCAAAAAAAAAACAAATAACTCGAGGACGCGAAATCGCGTCCTCGGCATTACGATTACACATATTCATTGCCGACGCCTCATATTTTTACTCATCACGCAGTGCCGCCTTCCAAGCGACGACGCGAATTCGCGTCCGCGGCATTAGGTTAACCCATTTCAAGGACGCGAATTCGCGTCCGCGGCATTACGTTGTCAGGGACGCGAATTCGCGTCCGCGGCATTACGTTGTCACGGACGCAATTTCGCGTTTTCGGCATTACGATTACACATACATGGGACGCGAATTCGCGTCTTCGGCATCCGAGATAAGAATAATGAAAATTACAAATGCACGAAATCCAAAAACCAGCAACAGTATAATGTTATCCTTCATAAATAAAGTAACATTTTGGTATCAGCATTTAAGTACAGTTGTTTTCTAGCAAAAAAAAACAAATAACTCGAGGACGCGAAATCGCGTCCTCGGCATTACGATTACACATATTCATTGCCGACGCCTCATATTTTTACTCATCACGCAGTGCCGCCTTCCAAGCGACGACGCGAATTCGCGTCCGCGGCATTAGGTTAACCCATTTCAAGGACGCGTATTCGCGTCCACGGCATTACGTTGTCAAGGACGCGAATTCGCGTCCGCGGCATTACGTTGTCAAGGACGCAATTTCGCGTTTTCGGCATTACGATTGCACATACATGGGACGCGAATTCGCGTCTTCGGCATCCGAGATAAGAATTATGAAAATTACAAATGCACGGAATCCAAAAACCAGCAACAGTATAATATTATCCTTCATAAATAAAGTAACATTTTGGTATCAGCATTTAAGTACACTTGTTTTCTAGCAAAAAAAAACAAATAACTCGAGGACGCGAAATCGCGTCCTCGGCAATGAATGGGTTAAGTATATATTTATCTATATAAGTATGTATATCGTCGTCTAGTACCCATAACACAAACTTTCTTGAGCTTAATTTGCGACTAGATCGATTTGTGTGAGGTTGTCCGATATTTATTTATTTACTACTTATCATCCACCAGGTAACTTATTTAATTTTTTCTTTGCTTTGATCTTTGTATCAATTGTTCTACATGGGTGTAGATAAATTAAGATAATCATTGAGGAGATGCGTCACCTGGAGACAGGAGCGGTGGAGCCAGGCGTCGCGGCCGCAGCACGGCGGCCAGAACGTCTGCGTAGTCGGGTAACCCTGCACCTCCTCGTAGCAGATCACGCACACCATCGCCGAGTCTTCCTCTGAAAACACACCATCATCATCACTACATAGTATTAAACTGTCGCTTCCTGCTCTCTGTATCTATGTATGCTTAGATTTTTAAAACTACGCTACGGTTTTTTTTAATAGATAGAATGATTCAAGAGGAGGGATTATATGTACAGTGAAACCTGGATAACTGGGACTTGAAGGGACCAGCAAATTTCTCTCACTTAAAGAGGTATTCCACTTACCCAGTGTCTCAGATATACAGGTATAGATTAATGTCTGTCCCATTTAGATAGGGTTCCATTAATAGAGGTAAAAAAGAGGATATTCCAGTTATAGAGGTGCGATTATTAAATAAAATAGGTAGGTAGGTGGTGTATTTCATAATGATTATACATGAATTATAATCGTTGGCAGAAATAAAAAGGTACCTCATAAACAAGAAATATTAACACTTTTTTATAAACAGTACAAAAATACAAATTAAATAAATCTGACATTTTATATTGTCCTTTTTTAGGGGTCAGCTATTAAGATATTATTTTTAATTAATATAAATTTAATCTTAGGTATAATGTTGATATTTCAACATTGGTGTGCAAAAGAATAGTGCTTTTACTGTCTCGCGTTTTGAAATAAAATGAAGTCCCAGTTAGAGAGGTAATGGATTGACATTATTTATTTATTTATTTATTTAATCTTTATTGCACAAAAGAAAACTTATCGTACAAAAGGCGGACTTAATGCCATGAGGCATTCTCTACCAGTCAACCTTAGGGCAAAGCGGAAAAATTGTAGGCGGTGCAACTAACTTACACATAAGTAACAAAACATAATTATAATAGTTATACATAATTTTGCTATACATGTAAATATATACATACATCTAATATAATATAAACATATATAATATAAATAAATATATACATAAATACATACAGAGATGAAACATACTAAGCAGATAGACTACGAGACTTCATTTCTGCCAGCAAAGAAGCTGCACACGGACTTTTTAAACGCTAGCTTACTCGGTGCCTGTTTAATTGAGAGAGGAAGACCGCATTATCGCAGTTATAGAGGTCGAAATCTTTAAATTCAAAGATAACCATTTATTAAAAGTATTTAACTTAAAATTTAGTCTCAATAATAGAGGTTAAATACGCCCGCTGTCTCGGTTATGGAGGTAATTATGAAGACATAATCGAAAAAACGAATCCCAGTTATAGAGGTCTGTTTTGTCACTAACAGAGGTAATTCAGTGGTAAAGTGTGGGGACGGCAGATGAGTTCCAGCTATGGAGGTTTCTCACTTATCCGGGTCCCACTTATACAAGTTTCACTGTATAATACATGCAAAATAAACCAAAATTGCACTCATGCAAAGCCAGGGCGGGTCTCTAGTACTTAATAAAACAGATTCAGTTCGCTCGCTCTGTTTTGTAAACAATTAATTTACCAGGCGACAATATATGTACATCCAATAAAAGTTTATACCCATTATTTATAGACGAAATTCATCACCATTGATAAAGGTAAAATTATTACGTCGAAATATTATCTACGCTACGACAACTCGACAAATTTATCGAGAATATAAAATATGTTATACTGATAGCTACTCCATCATCAAATAAATCCTGTTGCTTATGTCATTTGCACTCGATCGTCCGATCCCTATTTATCAGGATTGCACCCGTGCAAAGCCGGGGCGGGTCGCTAGTTATTAATATGTCGGAGACGGTCATGAGTATGGAAGCTTAACCATCATAATTTCTTGTAATTTCTACTTTATTTTTATATTTTTCCCTTATTTATTACTTAAAATACAATATTATTATTTTATAGGCACACTTTTAATGTTTTCTTCAAGGACTATGTAGGTATACTAAATTCTTAAGATAGGTTGAAATAAAAGACTGACTGTTGAGTTTCTTTCGGCGTTTCTTCTCAACAGTGCATCTCTTCTTGTGAAATGCTGGTAGACTCAGACATGTAAAGTGCCCTTGTGACAGTGTGTGCAGATTAATGTTCATAATTTCATTAACTCACCAGTCTGTTTGATTTCTTCAATATTACTGACAGGTATCTTCCCTGCTTTAATTAGTTTCTCCCTCTTCATCCTCGCTCTAGCATTCACCATTACAGAGTCCGATATCTTCTGCTTTGGAGCGTGCTGTTCACAGAATGACCTGGAAGTTACAGCATTACAGCGTGGTTAGATTTTATCAACTAAAAAAAAAAAACAAAGAAACAGGCCAAGCGAGTCGGACTCGCGCCCCGAGGGTTCCGTACAAACTTCTCATCTTAACTGGCCGGGTTAAGTTTGCACCTGGTATGTATGGCGCCGCTTACAAATTAGGTGCAAAGTTAACGCAACCGATCACGTTTGTTGAATGGGACCCCCTTAAATATTTAATTTATTGTTTTTTAGTATTTGCTGTTATAGCGGCAACATAAATACATCATCTATGAAAATATCAACTGTAGCTATCACAGTTCATGAGATACAGCCAAGTGACAGACAGACGGACAGCGGAGTCTTAGCAATAGGGTCCCGTTTACCCTTTGGATACAGAACCCTAAAAAAGGAATATTCAATGAATTCTCTTTTCTACAAGAACCCCTATTTGGGTAAAGGTCTTTCCGCTATGCGTACATGAAAATATACACAGGACTTACTAAGTACTTAAATTTGTCTATAAGGAAAAATGACGAGGTATAAAAATGTCGAAATGCTACTTATTGTCAAGAAATAAAAATTACCGAAAGTATAAATGACGAAATGTAATAGAGACTAACTGATCTAAAAGTAAAAATGTCGCGACTTGTAATTCTGAAAAAATCCTAATATAGGGCCTACACGGGTGTCCTACCAACTGGACCACAGAACCAGATGTCGGAGCCATTGAATTTTTCAACCAGTTGCTTCAACATGCCTCAGGGTGGCATCGTAGCGCCATCTACCGTAAATATTTAAACTTTATAGTCGGCACCATCGTCTCAAATTTGTTGAGAATCGGTAGTAAGTTAGTAACGATGTGCTACACCCAAATTAATTATTTTTTATTAAAGCAGTAACGTCTGGTAGAGTAAACCAAATGTTTACAATAAAGCGAAAATGGATTCAATTGATGAAAAATTTAGCTTAACACAGATTATATTAGGATTTTATCGGAATTACAAGTTGCGACATTTTTACTTTTAGATCATATAGTCTTTATTACATGTCGTCATTTATACTTTCGGTAATTTTTATTTCTTGGGACACCCGCGTTGGCCCGGAAAGCCGTTGGAGACACAGGTTCGAATCCTGTCTGTGCCATTAAATTTTTCGCTTCACTGTAAACATTTGGTTTACGTTAGCAGACGTCACTGCTTTAATTACGTTTCTTGACATTTTTATACCTTGTAATTTTTCCTTATAGACATTTAGTCGCCTAAAGGGGACTCACTTGTAGTTGCCGTAGAAGAGAGAGACAGCATTCTTCTGCCGGCCACAGGGCAGGTGGAACTGCTTGCGGCAAGACGACACCGAGCAGCCCAGGCTCGCGCCGCCTCGCCCGCAGTACGAGCATTTCTATAATCCAAACATAACAAATCATACCTGGGATAACTCGGGGCACCTATACGAAAGTAACGTAGCAAAATATTTTATCGACAAAAAAATATATCGATGTTACTGTCAACATCTATTTTCATCGACATAAATAAATATTTCTTATTTCTCCACATTTTCAAATGAAAAAAAATAAACATATTAAAATGTGTATTCACATGTTTCTTTTAAAATAATTTTCATAATATACGTAAATTGTCATTTTCATTGAAATGACATCTATTATCTTCTGACTTCTATTATCTTAATTTAAGAGGCTCAATATCAGATCACATATGACATCGAACCTCTTTATAGTAATCGAGAATGTTCAATGAGCACATATATTAATTTAATTATATCGACATCTTTTTTATAGATATCCTATCCCTAGAATGTGCCCGAGTTAGCACAGGTATGCAAATTAATTAGGGTGACACGACTAGCGTAAGTTGTTGAGTTTTGAGTCGCGTTATTTCGGTCGCGCCATACGTGATCACGTCACACTAAAATTACGCTCGTCTGACTTCACCCTCATTCTTATTAAAAGTTTCATGACAGTCAGGATGCGATGGAAAGGAGTATGGTAGGAATCAGAAGAATGGACAAAGTAAAGAATAGTGGCTTCAGGCACAAGACTAAAGTTCAGGATATAACTCGGAAAATAAGACAAGAGTTAGAGGAAAAGACGAATGGAGTAAAATATTCACGCAATGGTACCCAAGAGATGGAAAAAGGAAGAGAGGTAGACCACTGAGACGGTGGGATGACGACATAAGACAGGTCGCGGGAATCATATGGGGTGGATGCATACATGGGGCAATCAACTTTTTTCTGTTGCTTGTCTTTAAAACTATGATTTTCGGCGGTAATATTCAACAAAAATGTTGTAATTGCAGCAGTTATAAGCCAATTCTTATGTCGAATATCTCTTAAAAATACCAATATTACATATTATCAACACTTTTCTAAGAATTTTAATCACTATTGTCTCCTGGGTGACGGGACAGAATAAAAACAAAGAGTTGAAGATGAGTACCTACTCATCTTTGATGAAAATACAATAATATAGTACCATGGGGCTGGTCTGATGGAAGGTGGCCCTAGAAACTCTGTAATAGATAAAACAATCCTACCGAGTTTTGAATCCGTTAGAGTCGTCTCATAGCAATTGATGGATGTTTAAAGAAAAGTATAATCATCTATAAAAAACTGTCAAAAAACTTACATGCTTCTTGCTTCTCTCTACTTCAGCCAGTATGTCCTTGTAAAGAAACCCAAACAGACCCTCTGAGTCCCTGCCCTTCTGCACCAGACAACAGGATAACAGCTATAACAATATTTATTTATTACATTTAATAATCTATAAAAAAAAACAGTAGTGAAGATGGGTCGGCCACATGTACGTCCGTGACGGATAAACTCTTGTAACTAAATGCATTCTGTTACCATCTCTGTACACAGTTATACAATAAAATATATTATATTCTATTCTATTCATGATGAGAGATAATAAGGGAAAAAAATTGAGCTTTTTCAAATGACAGAAGCTAGTGGAATTCCCGTGGAGGCCTATGGCTAAAGGCACACTGAGTAGGAAGCTGCACTACAAAATGTGCCTACTGCATCAAAATCACACAATATAGAAGAAAAAAACGATAATTAACAGACATTGACAGATTGAGAGTAATATGAAAATGTCTTTAAATAATATTTTTATTTCTAATGTGGAATTACCACATTAAACATTTAAAAGACATATGCAGAGGGTGGTTCAGTACCATAGAATTATGAGATCAATGATTTGGTGTGATTGATGTAACAATGTTATAGTCAGTTGGGACAGCACTACACTAGGTGTCGCAGATTCAGTCCTGCTTGCATTGCAGCGGATTGGATTGTGTTACGCTTTCTTTTAAAATTTACCTTTTAAGTTAATAGAATAGAATAGAATAATCTTATTGCACACCTCACTGGGAAATGAATACAAGCATATCAATGTTTGTTGTATGAAAAACAAACATTTCTGGAAGCAGACATTATGTAACAGACATGTTGTCATTGTGCAAATGTAAATAATTTGGGAATTGGATATTTTAAGAAATGTACAACTGAAGAACACTATTCTATCACAACTTTTAGGTTACTAATTAGAAATTTCTGCAGTACAGGTTCCCACAGCTGGATTGCATACGTTCAGATTGGTTTTAAATCAATTTGGTAGATGGTAGAATAAAAGTTTGTGGTGTAAAGCCTGCCAAAAAGCCTTTGTAAGACATGGCAATGGCAAGTATGTGCATTTAAACGTAGTAAATAGAGACTACTGAACAACAGTTAAGATAACAATAACACTACTAAAACGGTAGCAAAACTATAGGCATATCATTCATAATTTGTCGTATTTATAGAAGATGGAGGATCCAACCGGGATGGCCATTTGGCCAATACACGTTCTGTTAAAGTAATTAGACTTACCACACAGAAATAATGACATTGTATGTCACCGATGGAATATAATTTGCCGTAAATAACTTCATCATCCACATTCTGCTGGCAGAAAACACACGGTTGCCTGTTTTCCGTAACAAGCTTCGCCACTAGCCTGTTCTTCGGGTATTTTGGAGCCATTTCGGACAAATTATTATTATAAACCTTAACGTCTCATGCACGGATCAATTGATAGCGTTTCTTGTTAAATTCAGACATTATTCTCACTTATAAAGTAGAAAGCTTTCACTTCTCGATCATCTATCCATTATCAAAATGTCAAATCCAAACAAAACATGGCCACGGAATTTGGCGGGAGTTTTTTTTCTATATAGTTTTGGAAATTTTTATCCATCGGAATTTAATAAATAACAATTCAATAAATACAATACAATACTTAAGACAAGGCGTAGTAAAACAAATACATACACATTTAAAGACTGTTTATTGTATTATAATTAAATTTTCCGATGTACAAGTCGCCAAGATTGCCGCATGCTACATTTTTTTTTTTTTTTTTTTTTTTTTCCTTCTGGCTTTACAGTGATTAGCCAATGTCAAGTGTTGAAGTAAAAAGATAGGGAAACTTATCAAATTATAATAAACAAAGGAACGGAAATTTGGAAAAGAAAGGATTGGGATTCGGGATTACATACATGTTTTACTTAATAAAAATATATAATTTTCTAAATTTTGATATCATTTTTTTCTAAATATAATGATATTATTTTATATACGTCATATGATTTTAAATATAATAAGCAGGTTATGGATGTTGGAAAAGGAATATTAATACTTTGGAGTTGTAGTAGGAAGTCAGACCGATCGTACAGCGAGCATGAGAAAATAACATGGTTTAGGTCTCCATATTCGCCACAGGGGCATAGAGGGCTAGGGACGATATTCAGTTTGTGCAAATGAGCCGGGGTACTAACATGTCCCAGGCGCATTCTGCACAGTACAGAAGTAATTGCTTTTGGGAATGTTAATTTACTAAACCAAGGCTTGCTTGGGATCGACGCCTGTATAGATCGGTAATGTTTTCCTTTAGTTGTTGCGTAAGTCCATAGATCATTCCATTTTTCATACAATTCTAATTTTGCTAAATTAACCAGATCATGACAATAATTTGTATAAGGAAAGACATCTACGCTATGTATGGCCTCATTTGCCAGTTGGTCAGCTTTTTCATTTCCTAAAATACCTTTATGTGATGGGACCCAAACCAACACCACGCCACTACTTTTTTGAGAACATTGTAATAGGAGTTCCTTAATCTTAAAAACAGTCGGAACCTGTTTGTGAGACTTAAACGAAAACCTAGCGATAGCTTCTAAGGAACTACGTGAGTCAGTAAAGATCATTACTTTTGGCAGCTTTAGGAGTAGGACATATTCCAAAGCCTTTAATAGACCAAAACATTCACCGGTAAAGACAGATGTTTCCGGTGGTAATTTAATTTTTTGTACAATTTGGAATTGCGAATGGTATACCCCTACGCCGACGCAACTTCTGTCTGCATGCTTTGAAGCATCCGTAAAAATACAGTGCCAATCTGACCATTCATCATCAATGAAATTACGGAATGCCACGTTTGCATTAGGGTCATCATTCGATATTCCTATATCCAATTTTATGTCTGGTTTTAATACGAGGCTTCCGTAGTTGCATTGATAAAGGGGAAGAACAGGACTACGACTGGTAGGGGCTTCAAGGCTTAGGTATCTTTTATAACTATTGACCAAACATGGTGGTTCCCTATGAGCCCAGTAACTGAAGTTGTCAATTTTATTTGAAAGGTCTTTAAGTTTGGGTAGAAATTGATGGGAATTTAATTGAAGCATACGGAAAAAGAATTTGTCACAAAGAAACTGTCTTCTTAACTTTAATGGGGGATCACAACATTCTAATTGCAAACAGTTTATTGGGCTAGTTTTCATCGCGCCAGTAATAAGCCTCAAGCCACTAGCCTGGATAACGTCTAACTTTTTATACGCACTTACATTAGCCGGGTGCAATAAGAAAGTACCATAGTCTATTACGCTCCTTATCAAAGCATTATAAAGGAGTCTCATTGTAAAGGGGTGGGCGCCCCACCAGACACCCGAGAGACATCTCAATATATTTAGATTACGTTCGCACCTTAAACGTACATATTCAAGGTGAGGTACACCGGTAAGTTTAGAGTCTAATATAAGCCCTAAAAATTTTGTTTGGTCTTTGATTGGGAGAGGTATGTTATTATATATAATATGAATAGGTGGTAATATTCTTCTTCTCGAAAATAGTACAACAGAGCTTTTAGATGGTGATAAATCTAGGCTATTGTTATCCAACCAAAACTTTAAATCCGTTAACGCAAGTGATAACAATCGACTAATATCATTAATTGATGGGCCAGAGACGTAGAGTAGTAGATCGTCCGCGTATTGAAGTATATTAGCATGTCTTTTCACAGAAACTTCCAAGTCGTATGTATATATATTATATAGTATCGGACTTAAGACTGAGCCTTGTGGTAACCCTTTCCATACGGTTCTAGTGATAACTTGTTTTTGATCCACAGAATACTTAATAAATCGTTGACTCAACATATTTACTATAAAATTAGTGAGACGGGTTGGAACATTTAATTTCAATAATTTATGTTTTAGGACTGATATGTTTACGTTATCATAAGCAGCATTTATGTCTAAAAAGGCAGCAATCAACGAGTCATTATTGGAAAAACTTAAACGTATATCTGTGGTAAAAATACTCAAGCTGTCAAAAGTACATTTGCCTTTTCTAAATCCAAACTGACTATCTGATAATAACTTGTTAGACTCCAAAAACCATTCCAGTCGAATCTTAACAAGATGTTCTGCTGTTTTGGCTAACACGGATGATAATGCTATAGGCCTATATGATGCTGGGTCGGAAGTTGGCTTATTGGGCTTTTGTATAAGGATTAATGTTTGAGTTCTCCAGGATTGAGGGACGGTACCTGTAATCATAACGCTGTTAATCAGAGAAAGGTAGTAGTTGAGGCTATTGTCATCTAGATTTGAAAGGAAAGAATAAGTGATCCCGTCTTCTCCGGGCGCAGAATCTTTAACAGACGAAAGAATACCTTTCAACTCGTCAAATGTAAAGGGGGCATTCAGGTTTATATTACTATTGTGACTACTAATGGGTGGAGCACTGAACACTTGAGTTTCAATGCTTATTTGTTCAGAGACAAAAGGAGGAGCTAACCGATCCATAACTTTCTCTGCTAAGTCTGGGGAGATTTTGTCTTGAGTAGAATCTTTAAATGCTGATCTGAACCTTCTGATGTTTTGCCATACAATTGACGGTGGAACATTAGGATTTAGAGATTTACAAAATCTGTGCCAACCTTCTAGTTTTTTGTTCTTAAGGAGGTCCTTAGTGGAATTAGCAATTAGTAAATAATGGTTAAAATTATCCTCGGTCATGTTATTACAGTATTGTTTTTCAGCTTCCTTTCTCTGTTTAATTGCAGCAGTGCATTCAGAATCCCACCATGGAGGGGATGGAATGTTATTGGGACCACAACTTTTTAAGGGAAAGGTTTCATTTGCAGCTTCAATCATTGCAGTAGCTAGCAGTTGAGAGCAATCCGATACATTAATTTTAGTTGTATCTGGTAAATTATTAACTTTTTTTTCAACTATTTGTTTGTATAGACTCCACTTATCTTCTGTGAGTTTGTGTTTTATGCGTGGTTGTCTTACACAGTCCTGGGGCTTTGGAAATGGGAAACTGATAAATAGAGGGAAATGGTCACTACCATGTGTGGAGTCTGCACGTGTCCAGGTAAGCGAAGGAGCAAGATCAGGGGTACAAATGGCAAGATCTATCGCACTAGGGGTGCGAGCAAGTCGTGTTGGTGATCCAGTATTTAAAATGCACAAATTATTGGAGTTAATTATCTTCAACAGTTGTTCCCCATGATAGTTTGTGTTCTCACAGCCCCACACTTGATGGTGAGAATTAAAATCACCTAGACATACAAATGGCTTTGGTAAAAACTTTAAAAGTTGATGAATTTCATTAAAAAGATCTTCATTGGGCTTTGGCAAATAGAGTGATATGTAACATATATTGTTTATATTAACAGCAACTACAGATAAGTTATTGCTGTGTGCAGGAAGAGTAATAGTTGAGTAAGTAAGTGAATTTTTTATGAGTATGGCTACTCCACCATACCCATCAACTCTGTCTTCTCTAAGACAGACATATCCAGGAATTTTAAATAACAATTCCTTTTTTAGCCATGTCTCTTGGAGACAGACAAGAAAAGGTTTATGTTTGTTAATAAGATGTATTAAAGCTGGTTTCCTAATGGTGGCACTAAGACAATTCCACTGAATTGCTCTGGCTTTGTGATCCATTGTTGTTTGAAATTTTAAGTAAAGCATTAATAACTGCTGCAACGTTGGACGGTGAAATCGTATTTGACTGTGATAACAATTGAATAAGTAAACTAATGATATCTGCTATATCTAAGTCCTTATTGTTATCATTGTTAAAAATTGGTTTTTCTTTAGGTAATGTTGGTGTTCTAACAATATCTGCATGGGAAATGTAGTCATATCCCTTAGGTGATTTGGGAGGAGTCCTTGGTTTTAAAAAGATAGTCTTTTTGTGTGAACCCATATTTGGTGTTGATGATGGCATAATGTTTTGCGGCCCCATACTGTGAGCTGAGAAGGATGGTGACTGTGAAATCAATGCCTCAGCATATGATATTTTCGAGACAGGTGGGTGCAATTTAGTTGCCTCCATGTAAGATATGCAGCTTTTACTCATAGTTTCTTTGATGTCCTTTTGTCTGCTGTATTCGAGGCATTTCTTACTGGTAGCCTGATGAGCTCCTTTACATAAACAACAAAAATAGCCTTCCTCCTCAACATCACACGAGTCACCAGAGTGGCCTTGGCCACACTTATAACATTTTGGTACCGATCTACACTGACCCTTTACGTGCCCAAACCTGCAGCAGTTGTAACACTGGATGGTAGGATATATATATAGCTCCACTGGTAAAGCTGTATAGTACATATAAACACGGGATGGAAGAACTTGACCATCAAAAGTTATTATAACTGTACCTGTGTTTACATATTGAGTTGTCTCATTCATAAAAACTTTCCTTTTAAGGCGTCTTACTTTAAGAATAGGTCCGCAGCCGATGGGAACATTTATGCTATTTTGAACATCTTCCTCGGTCCATTCATTTGGGACTCCCTTGACTACTCCCATACGGGTAACATTAAATGTCGGAATGAAAGCTTTATATTTTTCTTTTTTTAAGTTATCATGACCTAGAAACCAGTTGGCTTCATCATGTGACGAGAATGCTAGACTAATCCGGTTTCTACCTACTCGCTTTAGACTACCATTTACAATTCCTTTTATGTTGTTAAATTTCAAAAAGCGACCAAAAGTAACAGGGTGTAGAGTAGTGGCGTTGCTGTCAGTTTCCTTTTGGACATGAACTACATAGGGCGCTAAGTCCGACTGTTGATAGCAGGAGCGACCAACAGGCACACGAGGCGCATCCATATTAGCGGTATTACTGTGTTGATGTTTACTACTATTACCAGGGGTCGCACCCAAGCCTGCCTGTGTTTGAGTAATGGGCTGTGCTTTTATAATTGTATTTGTTTCGCATTTACAATCAGTCTGTCTGCCTTCCTGACCCTGTTTCCTCTTTCTTTTGTTGCAGTGAGAACAAACGCGGGGGAGCAATTTTCGTTTTAACTTCGGCTCTACTACATTATGAGTCGATGCATCTGTGTCCATAGATGACTCCAAAGCGGAAACTAATATATCTATTCCTGATGGGGGGGTTTCATTATTTTGTGGCCCTGGAGGAACTGTTCCCCCAGGGTCACGGGGGCGATCCCCCATAGTGTTGATATAAGTTTAAATTTTAAGACACTTACCTATTATATACACTGTTAACTACAAATAATAAAGTAAATATGAAAAATATATACAAAGAATACTTAAAAACCAATCCTTTCAATTAATTTTAAAAAGAATTCAGAAAACCGCGTCCGCCTCTTACGAAGTTTCCCGCCCTTTTTTCGCATGCTACATTACCAAGTACTACCGAAAGCCTACTTTAGGGTGCGTCCACACTTGTATCATTTCGCCGATCCGATCCCCGTTGCGTATCTCCACCGCGTATCGTGCTGTTTGGACGCTCACTGCGGGCACTCCGTATCATTTGCGCCGTCGCGCGTAGAAACGCGTCCACACTTGCCGTATCGTATCCTCGTTGCGTATCGCCGCACCGATCATTTCGGCGTGCAGTAGTTTGGACGCTATCCGTATCGTAGCACCGTATCACCGCCCCGATCATTTTGGCGTTTCGTTTTCGCCGAACATTTCATTTCTTTTGTGATCGTTGTTCTGTGCGCAGTTGCGTCCCATTTAAAAATGTCGCCCGCTGAGATCGCTCACTGAAATTTGGGACAGAAATATTCTTGAGTGGGGGCCGTGTACCGGAAGTCGCAGCCTTCATTTTTGTCATCTGCTCATGGAGATTTAGGACATGACTGTGCTCGTTTTATAATACATAATGCGGCAGAAAGATTCTCGAGTGGAAACCGCGTGCTGGAAGACGCCGCGTGGGGAGGCCTTCGATTAAGGCACCCGCTCACGGAGACATGGCCTTCGTATGACTGTGTTTGTTTTATGGCATGCGGCAGAAAGGTTCTCGAGTGAAAACCGCGTGCCGGGAGACGCCGCATGGAAAGGCCTAACAAAGTAGACAGTCCATCAGTGGTATGGTATTTTTTAATTATCGTAAAGATTAAGGATTAAGAACCAATGACCGCAGCGTGGATCGATGACTCAAATAGCGCCTTTGATGATCGGGCAAAAACCCACTCGAGATGGATCACGGCCGATCCTCACCCCGTATCCTCACCGCGTATCATGAACGAAAGTGTGGACGTCACGCCGTCGCGATCATGCAATGCTTTCGTGATCGCGAGTGTGCGGGGTACTGAAGATACGCGTATCAACATGGATTTCGCGCGAGCGTTGCATGATCGCGACGGCGCGACGTCCACACTTACCGTTCATGATACGCGGTGAAGATACGCGACGGGGATCGGATCGGCGAAATGATACAAGTGTGGACGCACCCTTAATCTTGGCAGCGAAAAAAAAAAAGATTTGTCTATGTTTGATTAATGTTGTTTGTTTGTTTTGACAAATTGACAGTTCCTCTTCTTGCCGTTAATACTTGGACGTTTAAAAATTTCAAATCGCTATCTTAATAATTTGATAAATAATAGTTCACCAAAATGCCGACTGAACCTAAATCTAGTAAGTAACTACACGAATTAAATTGAAACTATCCATTAAATGCTATCTCTTGCGTCAATAAAACAGTTGTTTGCTATAGGTGTTGTTGATCATTAGAAACCAGCTTTTTACCACTTTCAACGTGTTTCCACCACTTCATATGTGCTCCTCTTGTTTTTGTAACAATATTTACGTATATTAAATGTGTAATAATGTATTTTGAACACCGTTTTAGAGCTATCGGAGCTGCAAGCAACGATATCCAAAATGACACTAGAAGCGTGTTGCGTAGCGGTTCTACCGGAGCTAGGGCTGCGCTGGGGCGACGTGTCCCGCGCCATCCGCAGCTCCCGGCTCGCCATGACGCAGGCCAGCGCCGCCAGGGTGCTCTGTAGACATATAGCCAGATCCCTGCCTGCTGAGGAGTATGATGATTTACTCAGTCGATTGAGGCTTAAATGTGAGTATGCATCATCCTATAATATTATTAAAACTATCGTGAGACATCTTCAATAATTATAAAAACGGTTTAAACTCACGTACAAATTGTCAGGAGCCTGACATGTTTTGAACTCATTTGGAGCTCTTCATCAGGGGCCGCTATCCGTGCTGCTATGCGTCTCACGGCCCACTGTCAAACATGTCGAGCCGTTACTGACAATTTTTACGTGAGTTTGAACTGTTTTTATAATTATTAATGCATCATCCTCGTTTATTAATAATATACACGATGATTTTTAATTGGTGATCAGGTACCAACTTTTATAACTCAGGAAATGATGGCGGTCACGTTGTTGTCGAAATTACATGAAAACGAACTTTTATTTTTCTATGATAATTTTTATTTAAAATACCAATTTTTGTCTTAAATTCCTTGTCACCCTACTAATCTGTATCTGTAAGCTTACAATACAACCTTTTTAATAATTTAATGGCAATGACAATTTATGAGTAATAACTTGTCATTGTCATTACCTATACAAAGGCGTAGGAAATTTCGTAAAATTTCCCGCCAAAGCGATGACACTTGACGTAGGTATCGTACTTTAATAAATGTATGTAGGATGGCAATTTTTAATTAAATAAACAGTGAGGTAATTGCATGAGACCTCGCCTATTAGGTTTAATTTTAGCTGGATATTAATATTTTTCTACTCCTGATCACCGATTAAAAATCATTGTGTATAGGAGATTGCCCACAAGCGGTTTTACTACATATAACACTGTATCCTGGTCAGCGTATGATGATACCTGGGACATGATACATTAGACATTTCAAAACACTTTGTTATAATGTTGTTTATGTCGCACCCACATTCTTGTACGCAAAAAATTATAAAATAATTATATCACATTTTGTGAAGTGTCCCAGGGTGGAAGTCTAAACCGCAAGTGAGTAAAATTATTTCTTGTACAAAAATTGTTAGTTGTAGAAACATAAAAAGAAATGAAAAGAGGTAGGTATAAAGTTGTTAGCCTCCAAAAATTAGCTACATTAGTTATTGTTATTCATCAAATAATAGCATTGTTATTGATTTTGCTACCTAAAGATTGTGTGGAAGAGATCACTCAAAAAAATCCTACTTGTGATAACCGTAACAAAGAAATATGTTTACTCACATTCCAAATAATTATAATGTTGTCCTAAATCTATTGTTGTAATTTGTATGCTTTGTCTGCAGTGGTTGCTACACAGCAGAGGACATGGCACCTCATCTCCCTGTCGGAGCCAGTGGCAGAGGAGCCGGCGGGTGCTGCGGTGCGCGCGCTGGCCTCTCGCGTGAGGCTCGCGCTGCGAAACGCCAAAAAACCCAAGGACATGACTGCTGTGGTATGAACTCTTGGACTTAGCTTTATAATGGACTAGCGACCCGCCCCGGCTTCGCACTGGTGCAATGCTGATAAATTATACTTGTAGTATACATATAAACCTTCCTCTTGAATCACTCTATCTATTAAAAAAATCCGCATCAAGATCTAAGCATGCCTAGGGATAGACAGCAGGGAGCGACTTTGTTTTACATTTTTAATTTATGTCCTACTTATTATCTGTTCCTGCTTGTACAGGTGGAGTCGGTGAACATAGGAGACCTGGTGTACTTCAGCGTGCAGCTGGTGTCAGCCAGTCGGTCGGGCGCCGCGCTGTTCTGCGCCGCGCCGCCGGGCCGCCCCGTGGCGCTGCTGAGCTCGCTCGGCGCCAAGAGCCTGCTAAAGGCTGTTGTTGAAGGTACTTGTTGCTGTAACACATAACCGTTCCGCTCCACTTCTATATTTATTAAAAGGTTTGCTAACAGATACTTTATGAAATAGACCCAGCCTATACATTTGTATCGCTACAGGTCTCGGCTACAAGTCGTACGAGGACGAGAACCTCCACGGTCGCGACATCCCCTCCCTCCTCCGCATTCACGACCGGCGCTGGAACGAGGACCACGCGCACCGCGTGCCGGAGTACAGGCCTGCGCCCGTGCTCACCGACAACGGGATAGACTTCACCAACAAGTAAGTCACTTATCTAATTGACTTCGGCAACAAGTAAGTCACTTATCTAATTGACTTCACCAACAAGTAAGTCACTTATCTAATTGACTTCAGCAACAAGTAAGTCACTTATCTAACTGACTTCACCAACAAGTAATTCACTTATCTAATCGACTTCGGCAACAAGTAAGTCACTTATCTAATTGACTCCACCAACAAGTAATTCACTTATCTAATTGACTTCACCAACAAGTAATTCACTTATCTAATTGACTTCACGAACAAGTAATTCACTTATCTAATTGACTTCAGCAACAAGTAAGTCACTTATCTAATTGACTTCACCAACAAGTAAGTCACTTATCTAATTGATTTCACCAACAAGTAAGTTGTTAATGTATATTGTTAAATTACCATAACAAGTTCAGATACTAACGTTACAATGCAGCCACGGCGGTGGGCGTGGGTGACCAAAATTATTATATATATTTAAAACCGTATCCAAAGGACTCAGCTGTCCGTCTGTCTTTCTGTCTGTCACCAGGCAGTATCTCATGAGCCGTGATAGCTAAACAGTTTAAATTTTCACAGATGATGTATTATCTGTTGCCGCACAACAACAAATACTAAAAACACAATTAAATACATATTTAAGTAGGGCTCCCGTACAACAAACGTGATCGGTTGCGTTAAGTTTGCACCTCATATGTATGCGGAGCCATACTATATCAGGTGCAAACATAAATTAACCCGACCAATTAAGATGGGATAAGTGTCTGTACGGAACCCTCGGTGCGTTTTAATCCTCTATTTAGTCTATTTGATTATATAGAAAAAAGACCTGATTAAAAAAGTTGACAATTATAAATGACCGCCGAGATAAAATAAAAACACTATCACGTGTCACGTAGCTGTCAATTATTATTTGTATGAAGTGGAAATTGGACACCAGCCACCGTCTTATCGCCATTCCTTTCCGTATCAACGGTCTGACACTTATTTGATGTTTACTAATGACATCCGAGGTTTTCGGTGCTCGAATGAGTTGACTCCTACTGTCACATCATCCGTGCCCCTAAAACCCCGGGCTACATGAATGTGTTCTCGCAGGGGTTACGACGAGGAATACATGGAGAAGGTGTTGGGCCCGCGGCCGCCGCTGCTCACCGACCTGAAGATACAGACTTCGAAGCCTTTCTTCGAACCCCGGTTAGTGGCCTTTCACTTCGCGTACCTTATACATCTCCCTTACACATATAAAGCCTGACCAGAAATATATCGACGCTTAAGAATCAATACCGTCTAACTAACTAAATGTTAGTTAGACGGTATTGATTCTTAAGCGTCGATATGAGGATTTGTCAAGAGGGCGCTATTTATAAGATTTTAATGGCAACAATTTTGGAACCAATCGCAACCGCACTACAATGACATTAGTTTAAATACCTGTCAGTTCGTATGGTAACCGCGTAATATCATTTAATTATAATTATAAATAAATAATGGAATGCACTCTTTTCCCGACTGTTTTTCGTGTAGTAAACACGTGTACACTATAATATTACGTTCACGACTATGTATGGTATTCGGCATTTTCTTTGGATATTTTTAAATATTTGTCTTTTAAAGAAACCATCACAAATTACATTGACATTGTTGACAACCATCATAAAATCATTGCCAGTGTAAGAAATTCCGCAATACGGCGCAAAAAATCAGCTTAGCCTGTTTATGAACGCAGACGCAATGTTTAATGAAAAAGTTACTTCCCCGCCTAGGCCTTTAATTTTGTATGAAATTCATTTACAGTTCTCTCGAGTTGTTCCGCCCGAAACGTACTTCGAAGCCTGTTATAACGCACGTTAGGACGGCAGCTCATTGAATGTTTGAGAAAAACACTTTTCTATTATTTCACTTATTGTCTTTACGTTCCTTAAAATAGGCTCGAAGTATCGCTTTTTGGGCGCAACAACTCGAGAGGACTATAAAGGGATTTCATACTGCTTTTCAGGCCTAGGCCTGCAAAGCACATAGCTGGCTGGTTTGACAAAAAACAGGTTTTGTTTTTAAAGGTTGGTTGTTAGACACTTGTGGAATAAAAATTCACGATGGCGACTTTTTTTTTTCAAAATTTCAAATTGGTGCTAGGCGGCTAAAACTCGGTATCGGGGGCTCTCGGGGCTCAAAAATATGAATCTGAAATCTTGTCCGAAAATTCGGTCAAATTCGGAAAATATCGGACAAACAATATTAAGTGTTATTCTTTGAAGTATATTTTTTTATTTCATTGTATGTTTGAGAAAAGCACTATACATGCCTCGTCGTGCAAACGGATTCCCGGCCTCGTATCACTATCCCTACTTGGCCGGAAATCCTCATTTTCCCAGCCTCTGATGTAATGTACTAATACATGCCTAGCTGTGAAAAGCGCTTGCCAGTTTTGTATCGGCCATCTATACCTACTCACCCGGTGTACTACAACACCGTACTCGTCCATCGGACGCCCTCTACAATAGCGGCTAATAAAACTCACTGTTGGGTTGCGAAGCGAACTAATAATATTTATTTCTTGAAAGCCTATATACATTCTCCGGGAAACAAACGATACCGCGATGCAGCATTGCCCTCAAAGTGACACCGCCATCTACCAGGAAATTCGACTAACTTAATCATATATGTATTACATACGAAATGAAATAATTTACACAGTAAGTAGGCCACAGGGGCATTTTTACAAGTCAGATTGTGAATCTGCCGGCATTTCGCAATAGGAGACCGCTGTTGAGAAGAAAGCCGAAAGAAACTCAACAGTATGGCGTGAACACCCGGCAAGTCCTTTCTCGGCGTCTGCAGTAATGTACCCTTCTGTTGTAGGTTAAAGAAGAACATAAACCTAACGATCGAGCTGAAGAGCCTCGACGTGGCGGCGACGCTGAAGGAGTGGGTGAGGAAGGGCGCGCTCGCCCCCACCTCGCCGCTCGTGCAGATCTTCCACCAGATGCAGAGCAACAGCATCTCCTACCAGGATGACGACTGACCTGTTATTTTATGAGCATTTAACCTTTTGAGCGCCACAGTCGGCTGTGGCCGTCAACAAAAAATCGTGCCCCTGACGCCACGTCGGCCACAGTCCTGTTGATTTTGGGGCACATCTTTTTTTTTTACTCTGGCGTCACACGGTAAATTGCTAGACCGCTTGACGGTCAATAGGTTAAAGTAAAGTTTGTACAACGGTCAGCGGGCTAATGTTGCTTTCATCACGCGATACATAGTGACAAAGCATCCGTCACGTTTTGACGAGATGCGAGTGTGAGTGACAGATGCTTTGTCACTTATTTATCACGGCATAGGCCCGCAGTACTATACGGCGCGTCGTGAAATATTCATTTGCGCGGACAACGACAAACTATTCCGATGATGGCCGAAGTTCTTATATTCTTCTTTATTCAGTTGTAAAGTTATGTACATTCAGATTAAGGTGTTACATATAGTGATTTGTCAGACCATGACGCCCTGTAAGCACAATAACTTAATACTAGCATGCGTAATACATATTTAAATAGCAAATATAGGACAGAATTTCGTCACTAATACATCTAAATTATGAACAGTTTGTTTCGTTTTAGTTTAAATAGAATTTATACAATATAATTATTGTGAATTGCTGTTACTAATATAGTTTTTTTTAAGTTGATTGTAACTAACCATATATGGGTTTATACCTGAAATAAATTTTTCAATTTAAATTTTTTCAATAATTTAATTAAAAATTGTTTCATTGGTAACATCATTTACATAATTATTTCAATATTTTAATTAGTAATTTAAATGTTATTTATAATGTATCATCATTAAAAAAATGGTCTACAGAGTAATAACATTTCTCAATTGATATTTTTTGTAGTTTATTTTTATATATTTTTCCGTTTGGTTCTTGTTTAATTGCTTCTGGAATTTTGTTCGTAATTCTGATACATTTATAATGTGAACCATTTTTATACATAGCCAAGTTAGCTCTTGGTTATAATCCAAACTTAGCAATCTCACTCACGCGAGGTATAGATACACTGTCAGAGATATGGCGGCTCACATACCGCGTGGTGCGCTCTCACATGGTCAACAGCTGACGACCAATTGTATTTGTTTTTTCATATTATTACAGATATATTGATAATTTCAACCAACTTTTTGAAGTGAATAATACTTTTCCCTAAGTTCTAGATAGTAACATAGGCTAGTTCATGCTTTCATTGCGTGCAGTCGAAAATAAGTTGAAAAAACTAATTTTCCCGTGAATATTGTCAATTTCGAGTAGTTTTTGAAACACCATTTTTATTATCAATGAAAAATTGAAACTGTAGGTTTCAAATATATACCAATAAATCCCAATAGCACTGTTCTAGGTATTAACATCAATATGTTAAGAAACATGTTTAATCATAGGGAAAAATGTCTAAAACAATCAGCATTTAAAAAAAAAGGCCTCTTAAGTATCAAGTTATTATTACAATGTAATGACGAGTTGTTGCAATAAAAAGTACATAATAGCACGGTTGTATTTATTTTTAACCCCCGATATTGTAAGTTTGAACCTATATCTAGATGTGTATGTATGTCTCACCTTGTGAGCGCCATGCGGGGAGCAATTCACAATAAATTTATTCGTGAACAACTTCGCGGACACACATAATTATATGCGGGTCAAAATATGAGAACCTCTAAGTGTAACAAATACTTCTCAGAAAACCGCATCAAAATCGGTTCAGCCAAACACGAGAAAATCGCGGACAAACAGAACCTTTTTTTTTAACTGTTAAAAACGGTATGCTGCATATATTACGATTTGATTAACGTGTAAAAACTTACCTTAAACAGCTTTATACTTATTGACAGTGACTGTCAATGTCATTATAATTTTGTTTACCTATTGGTTTGCCGATATCGAAATTATCAAACGAATCTTTGTAAATGTACTTATTTACGTCTTTATCATGACTGAACTAAAACCATTAGTTACTTTAAAATGCAAGCAACAGGTAATACGCGCGGTGCGCTTCAATGTCGACGGTACATACTGTCTCACTTGCGGCGCTGACAAGAAAATTAAACTATGGAACCCGCATCGTCAACTCCTGCTTAAAACTTACGGAGGTCACGCGAACGAGGTCCTAGATGCCGCTGGCAGCTGTGATAGCAGCCAGATTATATCCTGCAGTGCTGATAAGTCTGTAATTTTATGGGATGTGACAACAGGTCAACCACTGCGGAGGTACCGTGGCCATGCCAGCTCTGTGACGCGCGTCAAGTACAATGAAGAGTCAACTATGGCTATATCTGGCTCAGTTGATAACACAGTTGCTTTCTGGGATGTTCTAAGCCGCCGCCAGGAGCCAGTGCAAGTTTTAAAAGATGCCAAAGACACTATAACTTCTATTCAAGTAACTGATTATGAAGTTGTTACTTGTTCTGTGGACTCGCACATTAGACGGTACGATTTACGCGTTGGGAAGATGTTTTCAGACTATATTGGGCATATAATAACTTACGGAAGTCTCACGCATGATGGACAGTGTTATATTTTAAGTTGTGCAGACAGTACTATTAAGCTATTTGATAAAGATTCCGGAGAGTTGCTTAATACTTTCACTGGGCATGAAAGTAAAGATTTTTTGCTTGAAAATGCTGTAAACGCTAAAGATACTCATATTATCTCTGGTTCGGCCACTGGTGAGATATTTTTTTGGGACTTAATAAGTAGTAATGTCACTTGTAAGTTAGTTCATAGTAAAAATAAGCCAGTTGTGTCTTTGAGTCACCATCCAACACAGGACTATTTGTTGTCAGCTTCTGAAGATGAAATTATATTATGGGGTGATGTATTACTTCCATGAAATTAATAAAGACAATGAAAAGTTTTATTTTATTGATTAATTTTATTTCATGCTTTTGACCTAACTTTAAAGACATTACAATTTCAAATAGCAGATCTGAAATAAAAAATATACTCTTGCTTCAACTGAATTTAAATCATAATATAATCAACACAATATTATTATATTAACACTTTCAAGACCAGTAAAAAAAATTAAGACTAATACGACCATAGCCCAGACGCTGACAGAGCCCACCAGGTCGCTTTTATAGTACAATCAGTCGGTGAGCTGGGCCGGCAACTGAGTAGAAGTTACGAGCGCCCACCAGGCGGGTTGTTGGTTGTGAAAGTGTTAATCATTTATAATCATAATCAACATATTATCCAACCATTTTCACAAATTATTCCAAAGGCAAAAAATTCCGATCACTTTTGAGAGGCACAACTAAAGACCATCTTTTGACAGAGTAGGTCCAGCCGACTCAAAAGCTATGGCCGATGGATTCATATGCGATTTAATGTGCCTTTTTAAAGCGTACTTTCGACTAAAACTTTTGTTGCATTTCTTGCATAAGTGTGGTTTTCCCTCATTGTGAACCACCAAGTGCTTTTTTAGAAGAGAATTAGTTTTAAATCGGTACCCACAAATTGTGCATGCATAAAGTCTGTCAGCGGCATGCATCTTGGAATGAACCGTCAATTTATTTATGTCATTAAACCTTAAACCACATATTTTGCATGCAATTTTTGGTGGAGATTTGTTATGTCTATCAACATGCTTCTTAAAATCGCTGCCACTCACAGTTTTATAATCACATTGCGAACATTCTTTGCATTGTATTTTAGAATCATGTATTTGAATCTGATGATTGATAAGTTGAGATCTATTTACAAATCTACAGTTACAAATTAGGCATAAATGAATGGTACTTTTCTTAGTTTCATTTTTAACAGTACTGTGTGCTATTTGTTCAGTTACTGAAGCTTTTTCATTAAAAGTTTCCTCACAACCATTATTTTCATTCAAGGATTCCAATTCTATATTTGAAGTAGTCTCTGAAGACACCTTTGTATCTAGAATAGACTCATTTGTAAATTCTTGTGTAATATAATTTTTGGGACCTTCTTCTTTTACATCAACTATAGAGGTATCTTCATTATCTCTATTGTGCGACTTGGTCTTCTGCGCGCCGTGTTCAGCGTTAACTATTGAAAACATAAGTTCTGATTATGTACAAGAAAGGCACAAGTTACTTTGGTCTTTATAATATTACTAGAAGGTCTTCGCGTGTTTTTTTTGCCATAATCGGGTAAAAACTTGGTAAAAAGTATCCTTTAACCATCCTATAATCGGTGGAGAAATATGACCTGTAGGCGAGAACAGTCGGTCGGACAACTGGACGTCCGTACAGCGAAATAAGTGTAGGCCAAGCTGAAACAGAGACAAGTCGCTCGCTTGCTCAATAATAAGCAAGGCAGTGGGAATCGGGTTCTATATACGCCTCGCTACAGATGGATATTGGTATAGCTGAGTTGCTCAGTATATATCTGCATAGACCGGTGTTTGGCATCGGCCAAGGCCGATATTTTTAGGGTTCCGTACCTCAAAAGGAAAAAACGGAACCCTTATAGGATCACTGTTGTCCGTCTGTCCGTCCGTCCGTCCGTCTGTCAAGACCCTTTTTCTCAGGAACGCGTGGAGGTATGAAGCTGAAATTTATATCAATTACTCAGGTCTACTGTCCCTTGAAGCTGTGAAAAAATCAAACTTCTAAGCCAACGCAATCAAAAGATACAGCCGTTTATGCCGCAAATTTTCGACACTTGCAAGGGAATCAAAACCTACAGGGTGCTTCCCGTGAACTCAGAATCTTGAAATTTGGTACGAAGCAACGTC
Organism: Apotomis turbidana; assembly: GCA_905147355.2. NCBI lineage: Eukaryota > Metazoa > Arthropoda > Insecta > Lepidoptera > Tortricidae > Apotomis > Apotomis turbidana. The sequence goes on along the minus strand of LR990305.1, from coordinate 6,643,381 downwards.
TTATAGCATAGATAAAGGAAAAATTACGAAAACCATATTTTTTTTTTTTAATACCTAACTTTGCACCTAATTTATATGGGGCGCTAAACATACCAGGTGCAAACTTAACTTAACCACTTAGGGATGGAAAGTGTTTGTACGGAACCCTCGGTGCGCGAGTCCGACTCGCACTTGGCCGGTTTTTTTTATACTTAATTAAATATCTGATAGAGTGATCAATGCAAATGGTTCAGGAGGGAAAAGACACAAACTATAAGAGATAGGGAAATCTGTTCATAGGAACCATGGCTTCGATTTTAGATTTAATAAAAACTGCATTATCTTATACTTATTATTTCATTCATGACCGGGTGGTCAAAACCGCTGTTAACAATGTTACAATACGATATGCGATTTGTACAGTATCTTACCCAGGTCCAATCCCCGGTTTCACTATCTCTTATAGTTTTCGTTTTCGCCCTACTGACCCGTTTGGATTGATCATCCTGTGTATCAGATAGATAGATGGAGATAATAGTAAGGTTTAGATGGATGTAGATAACATAGGTAGGTATAGATGGGTTACCCAGTATGTCTGCATAGACCGGCGCATGGTATCGTCGGATGTCGATACCCAATTCGTCCGCGAACTCGCTGCCGTAGAACACCGTCAGCTCCGTGAAGCGGGGTATAATCTTTAATGTCCTAAGACAAACGAATCCTCATTATATCAAAGAACGAAATTTTAATGTTTTTTACTAGAGCGAAAATGCATCGTCTCGAATTACGTTAAGCTTACCAATGCTCTATTTTAGGGTTCCGTACCCATAGAGTAAAAAACGGGACCCTTTTACTAAGACTCCGCAGTCCGTCCGTCTGTCCGTCCGTCTGCCACCAGGCTGTATCTCATGAACCGTGATAGTCAGACAGTTAAAAATTTTCACATTATGATGTATTACTGTTGCCGCTATAACAACAAATACTAAAAAATATTCAAAGGGGCTCCCATACAACGAACGTGATCGGTTGCGTTAACTTTGCATTTCATTTGTACACGGCGCCATACATTTACCTACCAGGTGCGAAGTTAACCCGGCCAGTTAAGATGGGATAAGTATTTGTACGGAACCCTCTGTGTGCGAGTCAGTCTTAAGTAAGTAAGTAAGTAAGTAAACGCTTTATTGTACACAAAAACAGTTAAAAAATACATCTATTACAATTAACATATAGGTACAAAGGCGAACTTATCCCTATAAGGGATCTCTTCCAGTTAACCTTAAGTATATAAATAAAATAAATAAATATTAAGGGACAATCATACACAAATCGACCTAGTCCCAAACTAAGCAAAGCTTGTACTATGGGTACATACTAGACGACGATATACATAATATTTATTATTATTATTATTTATTATTATTTAAGCCTTCTATAATAATAATCTCTAATCTCTAATATATAAATACATATATAGATAACATCCATGACCCAAGAACAAATATTTGCCCCGGCCGGGATTCGAACCCGGGACCGCCGACTCAGAAGGCAGGTGTCTACAAACCGAGCCAAACGCGTCGTCATACCGACAAATTTTTGAGTTTGTACGCACCGTCATTGTGTGAAATGGACTGCCTATACCTAGTTGGATAATATTAGGGTATATATACTGTATTATGCTCTCCTATAGTACAGTTGGCCGCGGTACTGGTAGGCGACGAGGTTCTGCTCGGTGTGGTGTCTCGAGCAGTTAACGTATCGCATCCAGTTGGACTTGTTATACTAGAGTAGTGCCAGAGAGCGCACCTATAGTACAGTTGGCCGCGGTACTGGTAGGCGACGAGGTTCTGCTGGTGTGGTGTCTCGAGCAGTTGACGTATCGCATCCAGTTGGACTTGTTATACTAGAGTAGTGCCAGAGAGCGCACCTATAGTACAGTTGGCCGCGGTACTGGTAGGCGACGAGGTTCTGCTGGTGTGGTGTCTCGAGCAGTTGACGTATCGCATCCAGTTGGACTTGTTATACTAGAGTAGTGCCAGAGAGCGCACCTATAGTACAGTTGTCCGCGGTACTGGTAGGCGACTAGGTTCTGCTCGGTGTGGTGTCTCGAGCAGTTGACGTATCGCATCCAGTTGCACTTGTTATACTAGAGTAGTGCCAGAGAGCTCACCTATAGTACAGTTGGCCGCGGTACTGGTAGGCGACGAGGTTCTGCTCGGTGTGGTGTCTCGAGCAGTTGACGTATCGCATCCAGTTAGACTTGTTATACTAGAGTACCTAGTGCCAGAGAGCGCACCTATAGTACAGTTGGCCGCGGTACTGGTAGGCGACGAGGTTCTGCTCGGTGTGGTGTCTCGAGCAGTTGACGTATCGCATCCAGTTGGAGTTGTTATACTAGAGTAGTGCCAGAGAGCGCACCTATAGTACAGTTGGCCGCGGTACTGGTAGGCGACGAGGTTCTGCTCGGTGTGGTGTCTCGAGCAGTTAACGTATCGCATCCAGTTGGACTTGTTCGGGTCCCGAGCGTCTAATACGTGCGCGGGTTTGTGATCGCGGTCGAAGATCTGAGCAGAAAAGAAAACAATACTTCGAATAACCAGTTCACTTTGTGGTGTGGTTTTTTTAATCGCCGACGAAAGCCCAAGTCGCAACGGCAACTGACAACCAACGGTACCATGTCAGTTGACACTTCCATGCTGGCCCGAGAGATTCTTCTTCACGCTTTTTATATGTTTAACATGTGTACTTATGTGTGTATTTGTGTATCTGTGTGTCTGTCTGTTGCATCATAGCTTCCAAACGGATGGATCAATTTGAGTGCGGTTTACTTAAATCGTAAGACATGTCCGTCGAAATAGTTATTACCTTAGCAATGTTTGGTGGAAATAGGCCGAGTAGTTTCTAAGATATTCAGCTTTAATTGGAACAAGTGACAATGACAAGATCTCAAGTTATGTTCAGTTTTAGTAGCATTTTCTATGGTGACCAGCTACTCGTATCGGGAGAGTTTTAAATTTTTAATGTAGTTTATTATTATTACGTAAATTATTTTATTGATACCTTTACGAGTAATATAGTATGTTACAATTGTAAGGTACTTATTTATCTATACCTTTGAGGCATGAAATAAATAATTTGAATTTATCCCCCGCCGAAAAATGAGAGTTGTTTTAGTTAAGTTTAAGATGTGTGCCTATCTGTCTGTGTGTGTGTGTGTGTGTCTCGTAGCTCTAGGGTAAAAAGAGCAGTTTTAATTCGGATAAAGCAGTTTTAATTGAAAGTCTTGTCTGTTGACACTTTCAGCTGCTTTCTAGATATAAATTAGATAAAGTACGAAGGATATAGAGGGTACCTTACCTGCCAACAGTACGTGGAGGTTGATTCTTCAGTTTTAAGCCCGCGGTACGGTCCGAAGCGGACTCCAGGCGGCAGAGTCATCGTGCTGAACACTCCTATACCAGCACCTGTACCAGACCTTTAAGTTTAAAACCAAGACCAGACAAAACCAAATATATTAAGGGACAATCTTACACAAATCAACTTGATAGTCTCAATCTAAGCAATGCATATTGGTATAAATTTATGAAACATGTAATGCCTAATTTTTTGTTCTAAACTTGGTACACACCTTAATTTTTATTTAAATTAAATTAATGCAATACATTGATGCGATAAGATGTGGATTTACGTATTCACATAGAGGTTGCTAAGGTGTAAAACCTTTCAAATAAACAATGCATACGGCCAAAGAGTATGTAATCACTACGGCCACACAAAGCATAAGGAAAAATTCGACAGGTTGCTTAGGAGACGCTTGGGAGCTAGGGTAGCGAAGTTAACGCTCTGGACCGGCAATCCGGAGGTACCGGGTTCGATTCCCGGTCTTTTCCACCAGGTAACTCGTTTTTAAATTTTTCTTTAAGCTTTGATCTTTGTATTAATGGTTTAATGCATATGGGTGCTAGACGGTAGATAGGTACATGTGGGACTGGCTGGTTGGTGATGAATGACAGAGGTTTGTATTTTGAATTAGGTAATAGGAGGTGTTTGTATAAATATGCGATCTGGGTCTTTTGAATTACCGCCCGTTGGTTTGTCTAAAGTTTTACGTCTTCCCTGGCCAGGAAGTGAGTTTTTCTCTCCAGAAAATCCCATTTACGCCTTAGGGCTCCTTATCAAAAATGCTGATTGTTTTAGACATTTTTCTCTATGATTAACCATGTTTCTTGACATTTTATCAATGTTACGACTTAGAACATTACTTAGATCTAAAAACGGACGAAGTCACGGGCAACAGCTAGTTGGTATATATTTGAAACCTACAGTTTCAATTTTTCATTGATTATTTTTGTTTCGAAAACTTCTCTAAATTGTCATAATTCACATAGGAATCTGTTTTTTTTTAAACTTATTTTCGACAGCACGCAACGAAAGCATGAAGTAGCTATGTTACTATCCAGAATTCAGGGTAAACTAAAGTATTATTCATTTCAAAAAGTTGGTTGAAATTAATATCGATATAGTCACTAGCTGCCCGGCCCGGCTTCGCACGGTTGTAAAAAATAGCCTATGTTCATCAGGGATAATGTCAAATTCTAATGGTAAAAGATTATTTTTAAATCGGTCCAGTAGTTTCGGAGCCTATTCAATACAAACAAACAAATCTGTCCTCTATAATATTAGTGTAGATATGTCATATGAAAAAAATAATAATAAGGCCTCTTAGGGTGACATAAATATATTTACCTGGTATGGTGGAGGGAGCGAGATGCAGGAAGATCCGTGGGATGGTGAGAGCTGAGCGCGGGACGAGCGCGGGATAGCCCGTGGGCGTGGACACCTAATCCAAAGTTAAAATGTATACCTACAGTCGCTCAGACGGTACAAATGTAGACGATTTTAAGAAGTATTATACAATAATAATTATTAGGTTAGAAAACCTAGTTTTATTCTTTTTTATAACTTACTCCACTGCAATGTACATAGATCTAAAACCTTACCATTGTATATTTCTAACATCACTAGCATTACCTTTATTTATAACGTAGACAAAAACGTAAAATCCTTTATTGTTAAACATTTATTATCACATTCAACACCGGGAGCCCGCCCCGTGGGCACAGCGCTCGTAGCGAGTTTTCGCTACATACGCATTTCCTCAGTTATCGGCTACGCGCGTAGCGCTACTAAATCCTCGGTTGCGAAAGAGTTCAAACGAGGGTGCTCCAGTAGCGTAGAATTGTGGTCTCAAAGATTTGATGTGATTTACGTAATGATGTGATAGCTCAGTTGGGAAAGCACTACGCCAGAAACGTATGGTCGCAAGTTCGAGTCACATTCCATTTTGTGACAATATTTATAAATACTAATGTGGTAATTGTTAAAAACCAGAATCGATATAAATATTACATTAAACAATACGATACAAAATAAATTATCCCTAGATTACGGCTCAGCCACGAATTTAGTGGAAAGGGGCAGCGGCGAGCGGCGGCCATACGAGTGAGCGAGACACCGCGCTCGGATCTTCCGCTCCCACCTGTAACCGCCGCCGAAGTCGTGGCAACCACCCTTCCCTTTCTCGGCGCCTTGTCCCAAAGGACGAGGCGTGTCAGCTCCAAATCACGCAAAGGGCCCCTGAGAAACCGCAGATAAAACAAAAGGCAAAAAAAGCCACCATTCCGTTCGGCTCGGGCCACAAACACCTGTAATTCACCGGCGTTAGTAATGTAATATACTAAAAGAGTGCAGGCCGTACCTCATCGTCGGGTATGATGAGGAGGGGTCCGTGGATAGAGCAGTATTCATACACGTAGTCGCCACAGCTCGAACAAACTATAAAATAATACCTGCTTGGTCAACAAGTGACATAAAACTCGTTCAAGACAATAAGAAGTAGCTAGGTACATATATAGGTAAAAAAATAAAAATAATACGATCATGTTTACGAAACATGCTTACTACTCTGTTTAAATTATCATGGGCTATGAAAAATTATGTTAATTTTACTAAAATTAAATTCACAAAAATAGCTAGGCTAGGCCAAATGTTTTTAGCTTTCCTCGAATGTAGAAAACTTAAAATATTCATGTTTAAATCAGACTTGATCCATCTCTGTACCTAATTTACACTAGTCTCGGCGATTTAAACTTTTATCAGATAACGAATAACTTAACATTCCATCTCTTACATTTGTTTTAATACCCATTCTAGATTTAAAGTCTATTTTTATACTTACAAACATATTCGTCAAACCCCGGTTCCTCGGGTTCGTAATAAGACACTCGAACACGGTTACGCAACACACGTTTCATTTTTATACGACCATTTGTTTTTAAATTAAAAATATTGATAAACAATAATAAAACTTTCTGAAGTTTGAAGTAGCAAAGTCAATTTCCCGCCTAATCAACTTTTTTAACGTCATAGGCTGCGTTCAGAAATATTAATCTGTTGAAACTTTTTTTAGGGTACGTTCATAAACATGTAATATACGACAAACACCAAACCAAGTGCACAAAAAGTACTTGATATTGTAGTTAATTAAGTAATATTGCTGTAGTAATTAAATACACACTTAGGTTTTGTTTTAGTGATATATAAATATTTTCTTAGAAATGTGCTTCTATAATTTAGCAAGAATGTATCATATGAATGTGAATTTATTTACCTATTTAGAAATATACCCGTAATAATTCTTAATAATGGTATTTAGGTTATATTTTTAATCATAAATGGTCGTTAGCTTTGTAATCATAATTTCATTCTACATTATTACAGTAAAGCTCATCTTATGAGCGCCCTAACTTGTTTCTGAACACACCCTTTAAAGTTGAGAAAGCGGGAAGTTAAGGGTTGCTCCAAAGTTGGAATTTAAACGTTCATAAAATTATCAAAGCAGCTAGAAGTGAAACCATAAAAAAAATCTCCATTAAAATTACGTCCCATTCACATGACATTGTGGTGACCAACCTGCTTACTCTCACCACAAGACTGCGCGCCAAAGCGCCGTGCAACATGTCACTTCTCTTGCTACTACTACTCGAAACGCTTCAATTCATGATATTCTTTTGTAACATAATTCATGTAGGTAATTTGTTCTAAATATCATTGTACATAAACAGCTGCAAATAATATATTTGTTTCTCTTCATCGGGTGCATAACGCGCACCCACAACATCTTTGTAAACGGTCTCTTATGTAAATCAATCCAATCTCAAAAAGTCCCTTCTGTAAAAGCCTTTCGCTGAACGACCCTAAGAGTGAACTAGTTTAGTAGTAGGCTAAGGCTTACTTTTGGTTGGTTCTCATCGGTTTATTTTCTCCGATGGAAGATGCAATATAAACTATACTTCGCGGCTCTTGTCTTGTCGGGCGACATAACGTCATGCGTCACTTTCTCACAGCACTGTACAGAAAGAGACGGGTAACGTACCTCCCACGAGAGTCATATATGTGTCACAGTAAAGGTGTAGGTCATTTGAATGTTACTAACGGAGAGCGAGGATGACTACTTGGTGGTAACAAATTCGGAATAGCCCGCCTCCCTGTTTTTAGGTTCTGGCCCTGTTCCATACGGGGGTAAAACCGGGACCCTACAACTCTCCACTGTCTGTCTGTTACCAGGCTCTCTCAACAACGGTGACAGCTAGACAGTTGAAATGTTCACAGATGATGTATTTCTGTTGCCGCTATAACAACAAATACTAAAAACAGAATTCAGTAAATATTTAAACAGGACTCCCATACAATGATCACTGGACACTGCACACTTAACAAGCATTTATATGTTCTAGGAATGACCGATAGCCCCCTGTGTATACAATGATCGGTGGCGTTAAATTTGCACATACATACCAGGTGCAAACTTAACTTAACCCGGCCAGTTAAGATGGGAAGTGTTTTTACGGAACCCACGGTCCGCAGTCCGACTCGCACTTGTCCGGTTTTTCTTATTTGATGGTACATCGTGCGCGAGCCTGGCTCGCACTTGACCGTTTTTAAGTAACTTATAAACAAAAGGCAAATCTGTCAAAAAGTATGAAATAAAACAATGAGTAGGTAACAGTATTTATTTCTTTTTGTAAAGCTTGGTTTTCTCTTTCGCCTTTTGTCGTTTCTGCATGTGTATCTCGATGTGCCGGATCAGATGTTCCCGACTCTGAAAATATAAGATAAGATATTTGAGTAATTTTCAAAACACATGTACATAGTCAAAGGGCTTTAATTAAAACAAAACTTAATTGATTCCTTTGTGTAACGATAGTTACCCATATCTTTTGTATGAGTAACTTTCCTAACACAAAAGTAGCGATCGTAATTTTGTTTTTATGAAGCCTTTAACTATGTGCATGTTTTTTGAAAATGACTTATTTGTTAAATAATAACTTATTTTACAGTAGTAATAATAATAATAAGAGATAAAGCTAAGCTTTAATAAGCTTTAAAATAAATAAAGGAGATATTAATAAAAAAATTATGCAATAATTTAGGTTTTTATGAAATAGCTCGATAAATTAAAAATTATATATCGGATACAATAATATTAAATCTGGATGAATACATAAAAATCAACTTAAAACAATCAGTAACATCCAAATAAAATAATATAGTTTTAATTACCAACAGCACAAATTTTATGTTGCAAGCAAAATTATTAACTTGTAGTTAATGTGTTTCGAAATGGCTATTAAAGTTTTTACGTTTTCAACCGCCCATGTCGTCTCGGAAAATAATCGAAAAATTGCTTCCACATAAAATTCTATATACTTATCGAACTTAGTCACAAAATTTCACGATAATCAGTTGAGAAATGCGACCTCTAGGCAAGAACAGCCGGAAAGCGCCTTGACATATGAAATAATTTTGGCCTAACATGAAACGAAGACGCCTCGCTCGCTCGGATAATTTCAAGTATACTTTCCGTACTTTTTTTAGCCCTTGGGGCAAAAATCGTAAGAAAGATGCCACGAGCGTTTTTTGACCTACTTATACAACGTTGCATACAATACTTTTTCTACGACTCGACATTTCATAAATAAAATGCAAATTAACAACAAAGAAAATAATTACATGTTCCCGCTCGGAATCAACAAAATTAAAAAAAAAAAATAGTCTCAAAGATTTTTTTTTTTGACGTTCATCTGACAAAAAAATATGTACGGATAATTTCAAGTATACTTTGCGTACTTTTTTTAGCCCTTGGGGCAAAAATTTACTTAACCTTAGCCTCGCTAAGCAAAAAAAATGTAACATCCTAATTACTCACAGTATAGACTCGGCCGCAGTAGTCGCATATCCTGTCGGTGGACTTTAGCCGCTGTTTTTTGTGGATGTTGCGGTGCTGTTTCATTTCTGCTTCTACTGCGAATTGCTGTAATAATGTAACAAGAGTATGAAGGATTTGATAAACCATAAAACTACCCAACTATAGTCCAATACTCCAACTATGGTCCAAAACAAAACTCGTTTATTTTTATCAAAATCCATATTCCAACAGTGGTTTTATACGTTTTTATTTAAGTTTAATTTTGCTGTTTACCTTAGAGTTTATTCGTAATAATTGCCATAATATTAACGAGTAATTTTCGGATTAAAATGGACCATAGTTTGTAGACTGTAGTTTAACGGAAATTAAGATTTGGAGTATGAAATGAGTATTTTGCGTCGTGAAATACGCAAGAGAACCAAGGTTGTAGATATAACTCAGACAGTCGCCAAACTTAAGTGTCATTCATTACTTGTTGAACCGATGGCCGTTGGGGCAGTAAGGTTCTTGAGTGATGACCGCGAGCGGAAGACGCAGCGTGGGGAGGCCTCCAACAAGGAGGCCCAGGGCGCTGGATATAAAGGGGCGCCTGGGAGCCCCTTTATTATCCTCTCGCTGATTGAGCGAGGCCTTCTTACTCGTGTATTTCCAAAATTTTGCGAAAATCTCGCTATGTTTAGGGGGCGCCGTAGAAATTTCGCTGAGCGCTGGTAGTGCTAAAACCGGCACTGCACGCTTACCTATAAGGCGGCCGCAACATTGCGTATTTTTTTTCTTTACCGTAGACGGATAAAAAGTATCCCATAAACATCTTCGGATGCCCAGCTATCCCTGTACCAAAATTGGTTAATCGTCCAGTCGTTTAGGCGTGATGTGCGGACAAAGAAAATATGCCTAACTGATGGCAGAAGTCCTATTGAAGTTCTAGGTCTGTCACTGGTTGTCACACGTCACTTCAATATCTTTTGCTCGCATTTTACGATCTGATGATATTTTATCCCCTTCCCCAGTAAGTTATGTTATAATGAACAGTAAAGGTCTTCGCACATTATAACAACTCAACGGCGACTCGATTCTATGCCAAATATTGAAATTTAAGCCCTATGTCATATTTACTAGGTTTAATTTAAAAAAATGATATTAGTAGTGGACGACGAGTGGACGACGCGTCGTACATTTTTTGATTTCATCTACATTCTCATCTTGGCATGAAGCGGCGTGCCCTTACAAAATAAAAGGCGATCCTGCATCGCGCTGTTAAGATTTATCCTGGCATTTGATGTGTCAATCGCTTACCTTAGGACAGTCAGGACACTGGAAGCTCTGTTTGGGGTGGTCGCTGAACTGGACGTGCATTCGGAGATGCGTGGCCGTCGCGAACTTCATGCCGCAATGGTTACACGATATCCTGCAACAAACAGGCGGTTATAGTGCACCTGCCTACTGAGCCGACGCACGGTCCTGGGTTCGACTCCCGGCTGGGGCAAATATTTGTGTGATAAACTCGAATATTTGTTCCTGGGTCATCGATATGTTATCTATATACTAGAAGGTACCCGCAACTTCGTAGGTACGTGTATTTTTTTTATACAGTACTCGGGTAGAAAGTATCCTATAAGCATCTTCGGATGTCCAGCTATCCCTGTACCGAAATGGGCTAAAATTTATCCAGCCGTTTTGTCGTGATGCGAGGAAAAATAATATTATGAAAACAGGTGGCGCCAGGTTGGCACGGCACCGCGCTTCAATACAAAAGAAAAGACAACCTGCATCACGCTATTAAGATTTTTCCTGAGATCATACATAGAAAAATTATTTTCAATAAAAGTCTAGAATTTTATATAGTAGGTATACATGAGAGGCCCGATAAGACGACATTGGTTTTATGAAACAGGCTAAAAGCGAATGTGATAATAAGATCGCACAAGCGTTATAAGGCATTCCGGTTTCGTTGGCCACTATTAGAATGGTATGATTTTGATTTGAGTACCTATTATCTCGGCCGGGCTCAGTATGCCAAGCCGATCAAATAGCCTAAGAGTTTTTTTTCTTTATTAAGAAACAAACAGTCTTAAAATGATATAACATTAGTATTGTCATAGGACTAGAAATAGCCTTAATTAAATAATTATAGACCTATATATAGTTCCATAAATAATATTAGTGTTGAGAATTTTACATTACTCTGACCAAAAGAAAGAATTAAAAGCAATTTACTTAACTATAAATTACCTAAACAATAAAATCCAAGAAACATTTTTTTTTTGTAATATAAAGTTTTCTATTCCGAACCGTTTTAACACTAGATCAGTAAAATTGATTTCTACCGTCATTATAATTTATTATAAGCAATCTGACAACCGATGCGAGCAATGTGTATTTTCTTATATTTCTTTATTTAGGGTGTACACGACGCAAAGCTATCTCGATCTGTATATTAGTCTGGCTACTCACTTGCGCTGGTTCTGATGCGCGGTGCTGTACAGCACGTGCGCGTTGTACGCGTGCCACGCCTTGAACTGCACGCCGCACGGCGCGCAGGCCGCGCGCGCCGCCGCCGGCCCGTGCGCGCGCATGTGCGCCGCGAACTGCGCGCCGTCCGTGTACGTCAGCGAGCAGTGCACGCAGCGGTGCAGCCGCTTGTTGTGCAGCACGCTAACAGAACATACCTTTTTTTTTTTTTTGTCATATGGGGCAAACGAGCAAACGTATCGCCTGATGGAAAGCGATAACCGTCGCCCATAAACACCTGCAACACCAGAGGAGTCACAAGTGCCTGCCTACCCGGAGGACGAAGATAGAATGCCTCTATGCTAGTAATTTCACCGGCTATCTTACCCCCACACCGGAACACAACAATGCGAACATTGCTGTTTGGCGGTGGGTTAGCAGGCAAGACGGTAGTAACAATCCGGACGGACCCTGCACGAGGCCCTACTACTCCAAAATAATACCTTTGTTTATTTTCAATCAATCAATCAATATCATTTATTTTCAGGCAACTGTGGCCCATAGATAAATACCTTAAAACTAACATACATATAAAATAACAAAATAATATAAAATAATCATAAACACACGTTAGTTCGGCGACGTGCGACGTAACTTCTGGGTGTCGGGTAACCGTCCGCGGAATCGCCGGAACACGACACCTTTCGGCCAGAATTCCTCCTGCAGGAAGGTCGACAGCTTGATAGTAGGCACCCTCACCACAAATGAAGCGGCGATTTTCATCACACTTGCTCGTAAACAAGGGTTTACATGCTAGAAGAGCGGGCGGTAAATCGTATATTACGCCCTAGGGCGGTAAGTCGTATATTACGCCCTAGGGCGGTAAGTAATTTTGGTATTGACTACTAATACTTTTGTTTTATTTCCTCTTTATTTTTTGTTCTATTTTTTGTTTTGATGAAAAACGTCGTACGTGACTCTGGTGGTAAAGGAATTCCAAACTCGTGTCATTGGCATTAACGCGGATATTGTTGGTCCGATGGCTGAATGGGTAGCCACTAGAAAAAAAAAACAGCTGTTCATAAACACAGACGCCATGTTTACATTAAAATTAAAAACAAATTACTTTCCGGCCCAGGCCTTAAATTTTGTATGCAATTCCTTTACAGTTCACTCGAATCTTTCCGCCCGAAACGTGACAATCCGAAGCCTGTTTTAACGCACGTTACGACGATATTCCATTGCATGTTTCAGAGAACAAAATAAACTCACGCCATGTGCCTGGTGAGGCTGGGTCTCGTGGCCAGCACCACGCCACAGTCCTTGCACGTGAACCGCTTGTGGTGGAGTCGCTTGTGCTTGCGGAACTTCTGGGGAGAGCTGGAACAACTATACTGTTACAGAATAGGCAAGACGAAATTGTTTTTGAGGATTTATATGGGTATAACTTTTTCTTCCTGTTATTCTTTCCCGTGAGTCAGGGGACTATAGTGATTAAACTTCTAAGAAAAGTGTTGATAATTTATATTACTGGTTGTCAGGAGATAGTCTACATAAGAATGGGCTTATAACTGCTTAAGTTACAAATCTTTTGCTAAATATAATCACGGAAAATCGTAGTTTTAAAAAATTACCAAGGGGACATCACCATGGTAACGACTGGCAGAAAATTGTTGATTAACCCATATATGGGGGTTTACCCATGCTTTATAGCCACACGTTGCGTCGAATTTTCATTTTCATAGAAATTTCATTTCATATTTTGGAATATTATAACACAAAGCTAACCTAACCTAATCTAGATGTTGACATTTTCAAGATTTCTGAAAAATGTATGACATCCGAGGAAAAATTTGTCTATGAAATGAACCTTTCGGTGAAATGTTATTCTAAAAGAAAAGTGTCCCATATATGGGACTAAATACGCTTAGACTGCTAAGTCAGTAATTAGTAAGTGACGTCATTATATGTTATGGGTACCAATATTTGTATGGAGACAAAAAGTAATTTGACATTTTCACCATGAAAAAGTGCGTGTAAGTTCATGGTTGTCATACAATTATTGTTATGCAAAATTATGAGGATTCTGACTCCGAAACAATTCAAAAACGTTTTTAGGATAAAAAAAATCCTTTGTCTGTAAAGTCGGTTTACTGACGACAGTTGAACGTGACAACGTCATAAGAAAATACTGATGGAATGGTTGCATTTTTCAAAAGAAAATTTTAATTTTATTTGTTTGATATCCATTTTGTATGGATATAGAGATGGAGGTAAATGGAAATCACAATTTAATTGATCAAGTTACATTTATTTGTACGCATAAATACAATTATGTCAACAGATGTCGATCGCTGCCGAACGCGGAGGCCTATTGTGCCTCTTTGTCGCTCGTTCCGCGCTCTCGCTTGCACTTCAAGCCTTAAATGGAACGCCTCAGAGCGAGGTAACGCCGCATGAGTCATGTATCATGTTTTTTCGTGCGTGCAGCCAGCTCCATCGAATTATAAGACGTTGTCACGTCAAAAAAGTCGATTTTAATCTCATTGATGATGCCCATTTAGTGTTCCAAGTAGATTGTGCTTGAACTTCAATTTGATCTGAAGAAGTACTTGGTTGTAAAGTCGTTTCTGCTGGTTCTGTTGCTAAAGTTTGACGTTGTTGGTCGGTAAATTGTCGTTGAGTTTCAACATGGACGTGTTCAACCTTTGCCCTGAACGAGATGAGGATGTAGTTGTCGCTTTTAGAGAACCACTGGCAATAGCCAAGTTAGCAGCTTGGCGTAATCTGTTGTTTCGATCTCTTACATTACGTGCTTCTCTTCCAGCTGCTGCCTGTGCAGGAACTTTGGATGCAGCAATCCGCTGTCTGTACTCACGTTGTATTTGTGCCCTTGTTTTTGGAGCAGCAGTTATTGGTTCTGCAAATGGCGTCGCAGAGGTAGATGCAACAGCTTCTTGAACCTCCATGGGAACAGGAATTGCCGAAAAGAGTGGCTCATTTGTGAGATTGACACGCTCATTAGGTTGATCTGCAGTGGTGGTAGATTGTTGTCGTAGACTTCTAGTTTGGACATTGTTCGACTCTTCCCCTGAACGAGATGAAGATGTAGTTGTCGCTTCAAGAGAACCACTGGCAATAGCCAAGTTAGCAGCTTGGCGTAATCTGTTGTTGCGTTGTCTTTCGTTTTTTGATTTTCTCGCAGCAGCCGCCTGGGCAGTAGTTCTAGATGCTGCGATACGCTGTCTGTACTCACGTTGTTTTTGTGCTTTCGATTTTGAAGCAGCGATTATTGGCTGCGCGAATGGCGTTGCTGAAGTAGATGCTACAGCATCTTGAACCTCCATGGGTTCACTCATCGAAGGTAGTGGCTCATTCGTGAAATCCTCTGGTTCGTCAGGTTGTTTTTCCATGGTGCGATTGTAAGCGGTTCTGCAAAATCGTCGTTCGAAACAATTTAGTTTTTTTTTTTCATAAATTTCTTCGTTCAGAAAATCTTTTTAAATCTACAAAAAAGTAGAATAAAATTTATTGTTTAAATTTCTACTCGACTGTTAAAATTTAATTTCTGATTTTATCATTTTATAATAATAAATTTTGTATTGACATTATTTCTTTCAGCCAGTAAACTGAATAAAAGTTGTTGTTCAATTTTCGTGCGCGCAGCCGGCTCCATCGAATTATAAGACGTTGTCACGTCAAAAAAAAGTATAAAATTTCCTACCTTTAAAAACATTATTTATTTTGAATTTTTTTCTTTGTTTCATGACATATTGAGCGTATTTCAGTATGCTGTAGAACTGAACATCAGTCGACATGCCTGTTCTAAAATAGTATTGTAAACAGCCTAAAGAGCAGGCGACTCACTCGGTGGTGTAGTGGCACTCCGTACAACGCAGAGCGGTCTCGCCGTGCTCCTTCTTGTAGTGGTGCAACGTGTCGTCGTAAGTGTTGTAGCGTTTGTCACACTTCATACATTCATATCTGTAACATCAGATATAAGACATGGTCTGACAAATGTATGTAACACCTTAATCTGTATGTACATGACTTTACAACTGAATAAAGAATAAGGATATACAGGGCGATCAATCCAAAGGGGTCGGGAGAAACGAAACTACAAGAGATAGGGAAATATGGTTGTAGCGACCATGGCGTCGGTTTTAGATTTAATAAAAACTCCATTATTTTTTTATAAACATAATTTGTGTGTTGCTCTAAGTGGATACGTCATAACCTAAAAGTGATCCGATAATTCTGTGATAATACTCTTAATATTACTGTGGTAATGAACAAAAATTAAATAAGTATACAAATTAAACATTGATTAGTGCGGTTGCGATAGATTGAATGTTGTTTTAAGATTTAAAGATTTTTATTGAACATAATAACAAAATAGTACATAAAACAAATGCACGTAACCACTGCAGTAGTTAATATAAACTGTGTCGCAGTCAGTTGTAATAATAATGTATGACTAAATCTATTTCATCAAATTAACTGGAGAAGCCTATAGAGATCTCTCTATTTTTTATTTATCTTCAAATAATAGATTTAGAAAATAATAAAAGTAAACATGTCATAGAAAAAATTATCAGTTGCCAATATTACGTTTTCGGACTACACTGACAGGTGCAAAATCTTATAAATAGCGCCCTCCTGACAATCCTCTTATTAGTGGTCAGGCTTTAAACAATTTATGACTTACAAAATACAGATATACAATTATAGAGATGTGTGGCAATGAGTTTACATACACATTTAGTTTGCGTAACATAAATCTACCTCGTGAGATGTCTGAACATGTGTGCGTTGAGGCTCCCGGGCGGGTGCAGCACCGCCAGGCATATGTCGCACGTCACACTGCCCACCTTCTGTGAATACGATACAACGTGAATCGAAGGCCTCATACCTACCGAAATACCATATCTTTGTGAAAAACCCTTTTTTTTTTCAAATCTGCTTCAGTCACCCAGGTGAGGAATGAGGAACGGTATGTAAATTTAGAAGTCAGTGCGTCTGTCACGATTTAAATAATGAAACTTAATGGAAAACACCCGGAATCATATGTTTTCCCAGCGCCAGTAAAACACCTGTTCTTCCTTGGACTCAACGTTGGCTCCCATAAAATTGGGGCCATTGTCTAAAAAACAGTTTTTTTTTTTTTAAATCATGGTGAAGAAAAATGCATTTTGTAGATTACAGCAAGGACTATTGGAATAAAATATAATTCAATTGTCTTGAATGAACTTTACCTACTTTGAAGTACGGACTGGATCGACCAGTACCAGATAACGCTTGCGCGGACAGGACTAATACCAGATGCATTCCTCTCCGATGATCGGGAGTTCAGAGGCCACAGCCCCTAGCAGGGACTACATGTAAAACTGGCCTAGTGCGAGTCTGTCTCATACAAATGAGGTGCAAAGTCAACGGAACCGAACACCTTTGTTGTATCCCATACCAATATTACCCCACTAATTTTATGTTTTATTTTATTCGTTTTTAGTATTTGTTGTTAAAGTGGCAACACCAATACATCATCTGTGAAAATTTCATCAGTCTAACTATCACGGTTCATGAGATACAGCCTGGTGACAGTAGGATAGCGGAGTCTTAGTAATAGGGTCCCGTTTTTTTACCCTTTGGGTACGGAACCCTTAAAAATGTTGTCGAAGACACAGGCTAACATATTAAAAGAGTACTCACCGGTCCATGTTTCCGCTTGATATGGTCTCTGATGTTCTCTTCATAAGTGAACCCGACGACACAACTCTCGCAGCGGTACGGCAGCTTCAAGTAGGTGGGTGACTGTGCCAGCTTTAGTCGTTCCAACACTAGCTCTTCTTTAGTTAGTGTCACCGTCCGGACGGCGGGGTTAGTCTTGTCGGATGCTGTAAGTATTCGTCTGATTAGAAAATAGCCATTTTCTAACCTATTTGGACAGTAAGATATGAGAGTAGAAATTAATTGGCAATACTGTTGTGTCGTCCCTTTCTAATCAATCTAAGAAAATGGGACAACACTATTGCCACTTCTTATCTAGTGGCTCTGTGAGCTGCGCCTTGCGATGATTTTCTCGAAATGGCTGAATATGACTTTATTGCATTTAACAATACTCAAATCTCAGCCAATATTTTTTTTTCGTAAAAGTATCCTTACAAAAAAATCTATACAATTATTGAACCTGGTCGCACAATTTCACGCCGCACGCCGGAAATCCGGACAGACGGACATCCGGACATACTAAAGAAATAATATTATCCGTTTAAATTGTTCTATTTAAATACTAATGAAATTTTGGACAAGCTGAAACGGAGACCTTTCGCTCAATAAATCAATAAAATAAAACATGCTGAGTAGAAATGTTTTTTTTTTGCGGCTGAAGCTGGACAGATTTTAACTATTTTAGATACAAAGGTAACTCGGTATCGTATGACGCCATTTGTTACTTTACAGTTAGGTTAGGGTGATCAATCCCAATAGGTCATTAGGGAGAAGTCAGAAACTATAAAAGATAGTGAATGAACAGTCATAGGAACCATGGTGAATCAATAAAAACTACTTTATTTTTTTTATAAATCTCATACATAATCTTGTACATAACCCGGACAAAACCGCTGTTAATGTTACAATACGACATGCGATAACTTACAGAATGTTAACCAGATTCGATACCCGATTATGCATGAGATTTATAAAAACAAATTAATGCAGTTTCTTTTAAATGTAAAATCGACGCCAGTGTTCCTAAGAACAGATTTCCCTATCTCTTATATTTGCTGACTTCTCCCTGGTGACCCATTTGGATTAAACACCCTGTATATAGTTAACTGGACATCTGGGGCACAGCTTTTCGGCAGCAGACTGGCTTATTGGTTAATAAGAATTTACAATGGGATATTATTAATGGCACAGCAAACAAATAATTGCGTATCAATTTATTTTCATCAATTAATACTTTTTACATCAAATTAATTATTGCACAGCAAATAAAATAAATGCCTAGCAAAAATTGTACTGCAGATAATTAGAAAATACACATCAGCACGACATTACTTTTCTTGTTTTAAAGAACCCAGTAGGTTAGGTTAGGTTTGTTTCATAATTATTCTGAAAACAAACAGTTTTAGAAAAAAAAAGGCTTTCGGACAAATGAAAACTTGGCGAAACGTTACAGATGGGAAACAAAAATAAGTGTTTCAGATAGGTAACCATCTAATCCTGATCACCTTTCAGAGCAGATCCGACTCGGCCGGGTTAGGTTAGTTTTTTTTTTATATCCCTAAAAAACGCTCCATAATGTGCGGTAGTCATTATTAGCTATGCTTATGCATTACTTAAATATGCTTTACTTTTAAATAAATAGATGCACGCCACAAAAAAAATTGTAGTATATTTAGTAACATTTTGAGTGCAATATTTGCTATGCAATCAGTCATTTTGATATAAATTTTGATCATTTTTGGATAGAAAAAGGTTTTTTTTTTGATGTGCGTACTACTACCCATTTACAAATTTTACAATTACCTTTCTTTGCATCTGGCGACTTCGCCGCTAATTCCTTTATAGGCGCAATTTCAATTTCAACTTTTTCTTTTTCACTTTCAATCGGTTCCGCCTTAATTTTCACCACTGGCAACCCCGGCTCCATAGACTCAACTTTTACGACCCCTTTGTTTATCTGTGGTACGCTGGTCGGCCATTTTTCAGGTATATATTTTACTGGGGGCAGGTAGATGTTCACAGTTTTTTTGTGGGTCAAATTGTACATGGTTATATGTTTGTCAGAGTTGTTTTGAGGTGTTGTACTTTCCTGAAAATTAGTTATAAGGATATTTTGAGTAGATTTTTTTTAAAGCAGTAAATATTTACATATATTGAAGTCAAAATTAACAGACCCCACGTTTCAAGTCTTTTCGGACCAACACGGTCGTCACACACACTACACGGCCACAAAAACCTGTTGCTTAATTTCTTATATGCTTTAGGGTGGCATCGTAGTTCCATGACACCACAAGCACAAAACAAAAACACCATTGTCTCAAATTATGTTGAGAATCGAGAATAACGATGTGCTACACCTATAAGCAAGTGGTTGATAAATTCAATGGTTCAGTGGTCTAATAGGTGGGTAATAGGAACCCGGCTTGAATCATTCGATTTTTTGCTTCAATGTAAACATTTATAATTATATAAAGATCAAAATCTGTAATACATAAACATAATATTAATAGACAGTTTTTTTGTACTGAACTGAAATAGAAAAAAAAGACATACTTTTCTTATTAAAATATTTGAAGGGAAAGTCACATTTGCAAAATTTTACAGTAGATTAATTTATTTATTCAACTAGATAATTTTGAATTTTGTATCCTTACTAAAAAACAAATTGAAAATCAATTGGCTTAGCCAGTTTATCCCTTTAGCCCTTCATTTGGGTGTCATTCAGCGTGCCAGCAAAAGCGAAAGGCAGAGCCAAGGGTATTAGTGTAGCTCCAACACATAGAGTTCTCAGTCTTACCTCTTTCTCTAAGCTTTTGAAGCTTCGGAGTACCTGCTGCCGGAACGCTTCTATCCTTTTCAACATGTTGTGGCAATCGTAACATACTACCTTCTTACTAGGTTCTGTCTGTAACAGGACAGGAAAAAAATAGATGATGAAAATAATTTTGAAAAACATTCTTAAACGGGAATTGGTTTTCTGCATAATAATACTCAACTCAGTTTTCTAAAAGGAAGAATTATTTCTCCATAGCCAACTCTTTGAAGCTCTTTAATTTTATTATAGCTAGTTCCCAGATAATAAAATCACTTATTCTTACAGACTATCTCTTGGGGCTTGGCCTTGAGGCCTTTGAGCTCGAAGAACATTAAATTAACCAAGCTTATGCATGACCAGGAAACCCATTATTAGAAAGGAATGGAAACAGCTGGGAGAGGCCTATGTGTCAGAAGACGATCCGATGTGTTAGTTTTTAAGTAAATTGTGTATAAATGTAATGTAATACTGTTTTAGCTTCGGCAATAATGGCTATTATGATTATGTTGATGCATATGAGCCGAGCTCTGGGCAGACTTCGAACTGGGATTGAGCCAAATTTATTTTTTACTACAAGGCCCATTACCGAGTTATAAGGAACTGGAACTAGGAGCACTTCCAGGCAGGCCCGTGTCCAATAAGATGAGCGATGCTCTCATGTGTAATAAGGATCATCTAGTTATAAGTATATTAAGGAAAACCATTGATAGAAATGAATGGAAACAGCTGGGAGAGACCTATGTGTCAGAAGACACACCGAACACTAATCCGGTCAATCCGATGTGTTAGTTTCTAAGTAGATTCTGTATTTTAATTTCGGCAATAAAGGCATGGCATCATGATGATTATGAGTTATAAGTACACATGAGCCGTAATATGGACTTTGCCGATTCGTCAGCCAACTATTTGCCGAATATAAATGTCAAAGTTCCTGACTATTCAGCTCGCCTCTACTAGGTATGAGCTTATTTTGAATTTTTTGTATTGCCGACTTGTCGCCGAATATAAGTGTTGCCGAATAGTCGGCGTTCCCGACAGGTAGGCCCATAGGTAGGCTATAACCTGATTTCTTCTGTCAAGTCAAGCGATTTCTAAAATTAAATAGAGATATTACGTTAAGATTACTTTTTAGGTAGTGTACAGTGAAACCTGACCATCAACTTACCATAGATTTGTAGAAAAGTTCTAAATAATATTCGTGTTTACAAGTCGACAAGTTGATAAGAGGTACATGCGACTCCAAACAACATATGCAGGCAAGAGTCTGAGACTGAATTGTCTGAGTTATATCTTGGCTTAGACCGAAGTCTTTAAAATTTAATAGTAAAAAGCGCGACATTCTCTTTAATTATATTACTAATTTTAGAAATCCATATCCAATCACTCGCCAAACACATACAACAAACAGAACAAGCTAAACGTCAATCGGTCAATCGTATCATCTCTTTTTTTATAATACAGATTCTAATTTTTTTGCCAAAAAGAGTGATGCGACCCAAACTTGGCAAGTCATGTTTCGCCAAGTATGCAATTGGAATACAGATTATTCAAAAACCACTCGTCTGCAGCGAACTGGAACGCATCCTAAAATAGCTGTCAAAAATTTCACCTACGTCGTGCTGTATTTTGTAAACTTTATCGTTGTTGTTTATCACATTTTCTATTAATTGCTCTTCTATTTACACATTACGTTATCTTGCTCAATTAATGACCAATCAACTTTGGTGCTAATGTAATAAAACTCAATTCCATATAGTTCAGAACTTCGTTCCATTGTCTAATTGTCTGCATTGTAATAAAATGTGTTCAAATGCTCTATACAAGGCGTGTTGACTTGTCATTTTGTCCGAACGCCTATTTATAACATAAGCTGCTCCAATTTCTTCTAGAATGTAAGTGCAAACTACCTTAATTAGCTGTGAAGGTTACGACTTAACACTTCAACATAAGCACATAATAAATGTGTTTTTATGAATAGCACGACTCACGCTTCGTATTTCACGGTCTTTCATGGTTCATTAGTAACATTACAGCGCTTTTGTAATTTATGAATATGTTTTTAGTATAACTCAATGAATTGTGTATTGAGTTATACTAAAAATATGTTCTTTTATGAATGTAAGTTAATAACAAGTTATCTATGCAGTTGAATACTCGTACTGTCTATTTATCTTTCAATGTCAATGTTATTTGTATAAACTTTTATTCAAGTGCATATGTTTCGACTGTGTCATATCTTCTTTAACTGCCCTATAATTCCAGTTTCTCTGTATGATTTTCTTCCCAATTTCATTCACCATCCAGTTAACTTTATTTACATCTCACGTCACATTTGTTAATACCCCCTTCTTCGTGTATGTCCTGGCAAAATTTATTAAGGATCTCGATATCAAGCTCTAATTCCTCACACTTTTTGATTCTGTTTATTAGGTGATATATACCCTAACCGTTTAAATGAAATGTTCAAAGAATGCTGGTAGAATTGTCCCAATGGCCAGTAGCCATTAAGTTAAAAATCTAATTGTATTGCATATACTGTTACTAATGGAGTCCAAAAGTTACATATCAACTGCAAAAAGCGTAAACACTGTATACGCCATGAGAATTCATTGGCGTTTACAGATTTTATCACAAACAAATGGCAAATCATTACAACTTATTTATTACCATAAATTGTGCAAATGATTTGACGTCTAGGTCCTAGTGTTAAATTATTTGTGCATTGTGTGTCTGGTTATTACTATTTCATTATCACATTTACAAAGATACCCATATAGCATTTACTGATGTGCCATACAATTTATAAAAAATACCTTCACTTTTAAATGAGAGTTTAATTAATAAAATTATCAAATTAATTTATTCAGACTTACTATACTAATTATGTTTTATTTATGACTAATTTTATTTTCAGATCACAATGGAAACACTGCACAAGCCAGATATTGTTAATGAAACAAGACGCGACAACATGAACAACGAAGTCTCTTCCACATCCAGCGAAGACTGCAGTGCCGTAGCTACAGTAACAAAACTGACCAAATATTACAAAAATTATAACGAATCAGCAGTTTCTGATAATGAGATGACTGACCGCAGACCGAACCGCATGCAAACTCGCAGCCACTTTAAAAGCATGGGCAATATTCATGACAACACATGCAAAGACAGAGACTTGAGCGTGGTACAAAATAGTTTAAGCAACGTAGATCTAAGTTTACATAGAGATGAGATAAAGAAGTTTGAGTCGTTACAAATACCCATAGTTGGGTATGAAGTAATGGAAGAAAGAGCTAGATTCACTATTTACAAGTTAAAAGTAGAAGACGACAAAAGGGACCAATCATGGCTTGTTTTTCGACGGTACACTGACTTCGTTAGGTTATACTCTAGGATCAAAGCGGAGCAGCCTAATATTATGCTGCCGTTACCAGGGAAGCGGTGGTTTAGAGACAATTTTGACTCAGCCTTTTTAGAAGAGAGAGTAAGGGGTTTACAAATATTTGTTAATGCTATATTGAAGAAATTGCCGAACCATCCGGTTGTGAGGGAGTTCTTTTGCCTCGATGAGCCTCCGCAAGTGTTCAGCTATCAGCCCGAAGTGCAGGCGGTGTATGGAGCTCTGGAAGATTCTATAATGATGTTGAAAATGCAGCTGAAGCAGAAGGACGCGACGATAATGCATTTGCAGAAGCGCGTGGCGCAATTAGACGCTCAGGTAAAGAGTTGTGCCAGTTGTAGTACAAATGTTAATAATAATTCTATGTAGTTATTAGTTGAGCTTCGTTGAGGTATGAATCGTACCGTATTACCAGGTTTACACTAGGCTCGATTGGGCACTGAAATGTGCAGATATGAAACGGGATTTAGTGTAGTCGAATATCGCTCTAAATGGTACGAATCAGTTTGGGATTGATCATTAGGCGCTGATAAGTCGCGGCCACCACACGACGGTGGGTTTCATATGTGTTTTAATATGTCTGAGACTCAAGGTAGTTCTTTACGTAAAGCAAAGCAGATAAGTGGGCAATAGTATTGAATATCATTGTATGTGTTACCATTCAACGTTGCCCACTACTCTGCTCACTTCCCTGCCCAATCAAGCTGAGTGTAAACCTGGTATATATTTATTACACCGTAATATTGAAATATCAATACCGGTCACAATTGCCACATTGTAACATATGGAGTGATATTTTGTCTCTATACTACAGTGGCGCGGTGTCCAACGTAAACTCAGAGCAAGCGGAGATAGATTTTGCTTAATTTTTCTTCAGAAGCAATAGAACAGGGGTGGCCAACTTGATTGGACCCAAGATCTCTTGTTCACTAACTAGACCCTGTGCGATCTACCAATCAGCAGTAGGTGATTACGTTGGGCAGTCTGGTCTACGTATTTATATTTTTTGCCTTGCCACGATCGACTGGACTAACAGTCGCGATCGACCTGTTGGCCACCCCTGCAATAGAATATGTTGCTCAATCTTCTTGAAGTAGACAAGTTGGTGAGCAAGGCCTAAATAGACGCTCCACTGTCATACTATATTCTTCAAGCCTAGCACATTTTGCGCCTTCGCTTGTCGCGTGACTGAGCATCGTCTGTCTTGCCCGCTCGGTATTGAATGAAACGTGATAGGTATCTGTCGCACGACAGAGTTGTGCTAGAGTTCCTATTACGCAGCTCCTGATTTTTTTTTAAATAAAACCAATATTACGGTATAATTAATTATAAAATTCGAATGAGTCCGTAAAGGTTTGGTTTTTCAGAATGTAATGTTATTGATTGAACCATTCTTGGATATTAAGTGTTTCTCCTAGTAGGGGTAACATGACATAGATATTTATGAAAAGCAATACATTAAACTTGATGGTACAAAATTTTCTCAATCGTTTTTATTTAGAAAAGGTACTAAATAATTTTCTTAATATTGAGAAGTCAGAACGGTTATTAAAGTCAATTGTTACTTTAACGTAATGAACCAGATATTTAAACATAGTATTGCTTTTTTTTAATAGTTTAGTGAAAAGATCTGCTTGTAGCTAAATTGTAAACAGGGTTATGAAATAAAATATATTTAAAAGTCAATTGATATTGGATCAGGACTCCATCATTAAGATTAAGTTGCACAACAAAGTTGTTAAACATTTTTAGTCGCTAATTTCATACGAAGATCAGTCGGTACAAATGCGCTAGTAAGCCAAGCGAACCATATAGAAATATCGAAAACTGCAATTGTTATACTACTAGTACAAATTAACCGCATATTCTTTTGTTATTCCTAATTATTATTCAGTATTTTTGCCAATGTATTAAGGCGATTATTTGCTGATGAAAAAAAAAATGTTTCATGGCATTGTCGTTGTGGTGTTGTTCTAGGCGACCACGAGCGAGCGTGGTTTTGCAATACCGATTTTTTTTTGTCTAAAGATAAGGTATTTAACCGGACATCTAAAAATATAAAAAAATGTCTAACCTTACCTACAAAAATTATAACTTGTCAGCTAAATTAATATGTTGGAATCTTTTCCATGGGCATCGATGCCAAGTTACTATTTTAGATGCCAAGTTATTGTTTTAGATGCCCGGAAAATAACCCAAGACAACATAGCAGCTGGCTCTGCCTGTTTACAGTACAAATTAGAACATCGACTGCATTTTGTACTTTTGTACGGATATTAATCATTTGTAATGACAAAATGTAATATATGACATCACAATCGAGCGAGTATAAGGAAAGATAACACAAAATGAGAAATTGCAACCCCTGCATAATCCCATAGTGTACAAGGGATAGCGGGTCGGATATTGATATTCACCGTAAGGGCACATGGGGCCTGTGTCCTGCGCCCCCAATCTCAGGGATAAACCATAGATTCAATGTTTAATCCGTTGGAAAGTAAAAACTGACTATCGTAAAACCTGGTTTAAACTTATGGAGTGTCTAAGGGCCCCTAATAGTTAAGTGCCCAAGGGGTCCTAATAATTGAGTGCCCAAATGCTCCTCATATTATAGTAGAGTGCCTGAGGGCCTCTAATCTTATAGTTGAATGCCCGATGGCCCCTAGTCTGAGTGCCCAAAGCCTCCTAATAGATGAGTGCCCAAATGCTCCTAATCTTATGCTCCCGGCATCAGCGTCTTAGCATATTAGAGTGCCCGCTCGATTGTAATGTTTATATATATCTAGATAATTAGATAACCGTTGTAATTTCCTAAGTTTGGTAGCTGTTTCACCATAGTTGTAAGTTAACTAATATTGGTTGGATTGTCTGTATTTTGAAATCCATATCAACTAGCAGATTAATAATATTAATGTTGCACGTATTTTATCTAATAACTAACCAGCAATGTTAAACAGTCATATTTTGATTATCTTTTTTCTTAATATGGAAAACACATAGTGAGCTGTCAGAATGCGATTCACATTTTTCTTAATTATTTGTTCGTGATTAAACTTTGTACCAATATTCAAATAATTAACTGACCCCAATTATACAAATATGAATGAATTGTTATTATTGAATTATAAATTTGATACTGGTGCGAATTAAATAATGTATTATATTATATTGAACCATTGATAAAGCTGAAAGAAAAAAATAAATCCGTAACCTGGCGGAAGAGACCGGGAATCGAACCCTGTACCTCTGGATAGATGGTCTAACGTGTTAACCTCAAATAAACGAGATCGACACACAAAGCATAAGGTTAAATTCGAAAGGTTATCTGGCGTTAGGGTGGTGGAGAGGTTGACACGTTGTCCGGTAATCCGGATGTACCGGGTTCGCTTACGCATTTAAAGTTGTCCTTGTGCTTTGACATGTGTATCAATGGTTCAATATAAATAAATGTGGTGTACCCACATTAATAATGAGACATTACATGTTTCATAAATTTAATGTATTATATTACCAAAAATACTGGAAATTTTGTGTTATACTGTAAATATATGTTTATTACATGTTCAATAGGTGCTAAATGTCACTGATAGTTATAGTAAGCATTTAAAATGTTGCATTTCATTTAGTTAGTAGTTAGTTAAGTTAGTGTGGCGCTACGATGTCTTCTAACGGACACGCCACGACTCGGCCAGCGGCGCGGCGAGCGGTTAAGCGAGAGATACGAGTGAGCGAGACACGTACCGTTCGCCGCTAAGTCGTCGCACGTAAGGTATATAAGAAATAAAGCAACTGGTTGAAGAATTCAATGTCTCTTGGGATTCGGTAGCTTAGTGGACGGAACGCCCGTGTTGGCCCGGAAAGCCGTTGGAAACGGGTTCGAATCCTGAACGAGGCATTGGATTTTTAAAATTTTCACTTCTTTATAAACATTTTAGTTGAACATTGGTAACTAAGCCATCATACTTATCAAGAAACCTATTTCATTTATACATCAAACGGGTTTACTCACGTCGAATATCTCTCTATGTTTCGAATCGGTTCGCGATTCATCATCAGGAGCGCCGATCACTTGCGGCCAATCAAAAATATCCGCCATAGGTCTGTTCGCGCATAATATAGTAGTTCAGTTGCTAATGTTTAATAATTATTTTAAAGGTGAACTGATATTACAGGTTTATTCCTTTTGATTTTTTTATAAATGACTTACATTTTCATTCATGTATTTATTGTGTTTTGTGTATTCGGGAAATATTAGTATAACAACGGGAAATTTTCGGTAGTAGACAATCGGGACATGTTCGTCATCCTACCACATCGAAATATCCAAATTTCGATGTAGGTAGGTGCTTGTCTCGATGATGCAATTTTATTGATCCTTGATCCAACTGAATATACTATAGTTTTCTTGTATTGACACTCTAATTGTGTTATAATGTCCTGGTTATATTAGCTTTGAAAAATAATATTGAGTAAGCAATACTGTTTGCGATACATTGGTATCAGCAAAGATTATTTTTTTCCGAAAATGTCCGGAACCTTTCATTTTCCGTGGGAAATGAGAATAGTCTCTGGAAATGTTCGTAAACGTCATCTCTTGCCTATGCGTTTGTCTGTATTGATATTCTCTCTCATTTTTAAGTATCCACTCGGTTGTGATTTGTACTATGTTATGTAAATTTAGCATCAGTTTGTCACCTCCACAGTGATAAGATATAAAGACTAGGTTTATGTCGGACGATATACAGTCCGACCAAAAAGAGTAGAAATTAAAAAGTGGCAATACTGTAGGGTCGTCCCTTTCTAATCAATCTAAGAAAACGGGGACGGCACTACAGTATTGCCACTTTTTAATTTCTACTCTTTTTGGTCGAAATTGTAGTTCGCGGTTACCCTTGTGTTATAGACAAACGTTTAATCGAATTTTCATTTCATTGAAATAAATTTCATCGAGATTTTTTTTTCTGTAACCATAAAATATTTTTTAAAAGTAATAATATACCATAGATTTTAAAAGATAGGGCGTTGATGACGTCAGACCTGTCGTCTCGTTTTTTCTTGCGGCAACTTGACGTGCTTTACAGAGATAGCAATACAGTCGTAGGTTTCTACTAAGTAACACGAGCTCTATTGAATTTTCCTTATTCTATGGTCATAACATTTTTATAAATAAATAAATAACACTAACCTTATCTTTAAGTAGACATTTACAATACAAGATTTCTGAAAAATGTAAGACTTCCGAGGAAAAAAGTCAATTAAATAAAGCATTCGGTGAAGCGATTTCTATAAAAGAAGATGCCATAGTTCGCACTTGAGATGTTTTAGTTATTTGATGCTGTATGTACTCTTGGCCCATCGGCGATATTAGCGCCATCTACGCATCTTTTTTGAAGTTCCACACTCAAGATTGCGCTCAGCAGTCTATACTTGTTCAGATAATGATGATGACACGGCATTTTTTTTGGAGAAACCGGAGCGAGTACCTATTTATTATTGGGGTGGATCAACTTTTATTATTTTTTATTTTATACCGGGACTACACGAAAGCGTCAGTACAGGACACAATTATGTTAGAGTGAGCACGATGTAGTTCGGTCGGTCTTACTCTAACGTAACTGCAAACGTAGGCATTTGTCCCGGCATCAACGTACGTTATAATCTGACTAGAAAGTAGAAATTAAAAGTGTCAATACTGTAGTGTCATCCCGTTTTCCTTAGATTGACTAGAAAGGGACGACACTGTAGTATTGCCACTTTTGAATTTCTACTCTTTTATGTCGTATTGTAAGTGGAACTTTTGAAGTGAAGAATGAGCTACAGATTAATTTTAACGCTCAAAAGCGCGTTAAAATTAATCTGTAGCTCAGTGTAGTTTAAATACGTCATGTATAAACGAAATGTACAAGCAATATTTATTATTAGTGCCTTAAAGACGGGCGTTTTGATGTTTTGAAACGTTTTCTATCAATAAATAAGGTTTGATTTAAGTTTGGATTTTATTTAACGGTTGCGTATCCTTTCTTTTTATTTCACTATGATCGGGTACAATAGTACATTACTGCAGAGGCCGGCAAACAAGGGCTTGCCGGGTGAGTAGGTATAGACAGTTTTTTGGATGTTTAATCATAATTGACTGAGCGAGCTGAGCGTCTTAGTTTCAGCTTGGGCAAAATTGCTTTCGTATGTCCGGATATTCAGTTCGGATCTGTGAGCTGTAGACCTCACAAGTTTGTTTCAAAATGGTTGAAAATATAAGTTAGTAGTTAAGTTGGCCTGGTATGTATGGCGCCGCATGCAAATGAGGTGCAAAGTTAATAAAACAAAAGCAGCCGATCACGTTTGTTGTATTGGGAGCCCCGTCATATATTTATTTTATTGTTTTTAGTATTATTAGCTGATTTAACACATTGGCTACCAAGGATTTCGTAGCGCTACGCGCGTAGCCGATAACATGGGGAAATGCGTATGTAGCGAAGTCGCTACGAGCACTGCGCCTGGGAAGCGGGTTCCCGGTGTTCAAAGTGTTAATCGGATGAAATGCGACCTCTAGGCGAGAATAAGCGGGAATCCGGATTTACGAGGGATCTTTAGGCCAAGCTGAAACGGATACGTTTCGCTCGCTCAGTCAATTTGGACAGAATTGTAATCGTACGGATTGAAACAAGACAACACACATTTTGCTGTTAAGAGGGCGCCGAGCGTTAGCGACTGAACCACAGAGCGCGGGGAATGCGTATTTAGATCGATGCGCGGCCGTGTGCTGCTCTGTGGCGGCGCCACCATAATTAAAATCAATGAATTATATAGTGAAATGATGTACCTTGAAGGTACACCATGTACATATTATGTTTTTGGCTGTACCTGTACCAGGGAACGAAAAAATGGACTGTTCGTGGCGCCGCTGGGGAGCATACTCTGCAGCGGCGCCACAGAGAACTCATAGATAGAAATGACATTAGCTATTATTTTCTTATGGAAATTGATGTACCAGTGCTATTTATTGTGTACGTATGTAAAATTGTCATTATTCATTCGTGATTTAATTAAATTTAATTTATTTCACTTGGCTGTTCGTGTTAGTTTTCGTTGGTCCCTACTGTTTTATAAAAACAATAAACGTCAGAATGTTTAAAAGTTTATGGAAGTGGTAGGTTAGAACGCGGAATCATTAAAAATAAATAAAATCACTTATTAATAGTGATTTTTATCAATACGTATACACAATAAATAGCACTAGTACATCAATTTCCATAAAAAAATAATAGCTAATGTTATTTCTATCTATGAGTTCTCTGTGGCGCCGCTGCAGAGTATGCTCCCCAGCGGCGCCACAAACAATGTCCATTATTTCGTTCCCTGGTACAGGTACAGCCAAACACATGATATGTACATGGTGTACCTTCAAGGTACATCATTTCACTATATAATTCATCGATTTGTATCATGGTGGCGCCGCCACAGAGCAGCACACGCGCGGCCGCCATAGTAAAAATATATGGAGAATTAAAAGCACTTTTTGATAAATCTGGACCTTTAATACCAAACAATAATTGAAATATTTGACTCGGATAAATTGTATTGTAAACATTCATCTTTTTTTTGAACTGGAAATCAGAATAGATTTCCATTGTTAAAGTATAAAAAGAGACTTAACGCCTGCTTACGATTTTACAATTTTCGTCCAACTTTACTTTGTTCTCTAGGGCAAAACATTAATAATCTTATAATTTTTCCACGGAGAAGTTGTTAACACATTCTTCGAAGTGCTAAATATATAGTTTAGAAATGGATTAAACAACTATTGTTGACGTTGTCTACTTAACGGCAACTGCCTATTTTTTCACATTTCGCTCGGTGCAGTCTTAAGGGGTTTCACCCAATCATGGCATGAGCTATAAAGCTGGATTCCGATCAAAGACTATATACCCCCTAGACCGATATTCTTCATACTACGCACCGTACTCCGTTTGTTACTATCGTTCTACATCGCTAGATGCCGCTAAGGGTATCAATTCATTCAAAAGTCGACATTTTTCAATTTCTACTGTACGGTACGCGCAAGCGTGAAGTAACACAGTCGTCAAGCGTTCAACGACATTCAAACTTCCAAGTGATACAGTAAAAAGTGAATAGATGACGTTAGGTGCGACGTTTGTTTACTACGTTCCGTTTCGTCTCATTTCACTATTTGTGTATGTTTTATTTAAACATACACAAATGTCATCGTTTTGACGTAAACTAATCAATATAATAATAATTTTGTCTGGGCCTACGATAGACCTTCACGAAACGCATACCAAACTATTCTTTGTAAAAAAACAATAAATTCTGATATGGAAACACGTAACCGCAAAATTCAATTAATCGCGTAATTTCAAGAATAAAATACATACAATTTTACAAATTTGAAACAATGACATTTGATTTGACGACATCACACACCCATCTGGCAAGACATGTCAAACCAGTGATGCCAGAAGGGCTACCCCGATGTTCAAAATTTGACTGTCGAATAGCGCCATCCTTCTCGATCATCTGTCAAAGAATATTTTAGTGAATGGAATAGCACTATACGACAATAAAATTTCGAACATCGGAGTAGCCCTTCAGGTAGGTATCACGTTTCGATACGCACATCATCTGAAAATAGTACGAACTTTGACTATGTACCCCCGCTTGGTAAGTGAATAAAAATAAAGTAATAACTGAGTATGCAAGGATAATCAACATTATATAAATAATCCTAATAATATTATAAACGTGAAATACGTTCGTTCCTCTTAATTTTAAACGATGATTGATGGACGGTCACCAGTGTTAGGAAATCGTCGTAAACAGCCAATTGTTGAATTGTCTCTTTCTAAAGACCGATGGGCAATAATTATTTACCGCCGAGTACAGTACCTATTAGAGCATAAAGTTTTTGTATTACTATTATTCAATATTAGGACAAACTTGATTTAGGACTTTAAGAGAGTATGCGCAAAAATTATAAGGACAAACGAGTAGTATGCCATTCAACAGTATGCCAAACATTCTCGGAAAAACATTTTTAGGACAAAAAACGTTATGCGATACGACAGGCACCCGAAATTTATCTATACAAAAACTAACAGAACTAACGACAGTGATAATTCAATAAAACCACAATTTTATAAACGTTTTTTATATTACTTTTATCAAAAACAAAACGAACGAATATTTTTTCGCAGGCCGCCTGCATGTAGGCAATTCCTAATTGTTCTAGGGTAAATGCCAAACATTTCCGCAAATCGTCCCGTTGGCGTAAAGCCGTTTTGTCGTCGGCGTTGGTCTTGGGCCATGGCAAGCGGACGATGCAATGGTTACTTTGCTTTGCAGTAGATCAATAAGGTTTCCTTCAGCATTATATCGCCGTACCCAACGTCAAACTGTGTCCCTGCTAGCATTGAACCGACGCGTGATCTCATAAATCCGTATTCCTTCCTGGTGTAACTCCACTCTTTGAGCTCTTCATTGTTTTCAGTCATTATCATTATCTTTTAATAGTTCACGGTTAGCGGCAAGCATTTTATTTTTCATATTAATAACGTTGCTGAAAATTATTTTACGATTTTCTCGATTGACACTGACATATGTTCCTAATTAGAAATTAAAAGCAAATGATAACCTTTCGCGAGGAGGTTATTTGTAAAATGAAGTGACAAATAATAATATTGACATTTCAATACTATTATTGAAATATAATTTTCGACCTTAATGCATTGCGAATGTCTAACGACATTTTAACGAAATGGGTAGGAAATGAAATTCCTTGACTGTACAAAACTTATCTAACAAATATTACGTTACTGACTGTTTGTTAGTGGGAAATGTCGCTTGACAATTCGGGCGTAACTTATTTTGTCCATTACATCAGTGCACCAACGCCATCTAGCTATTTTGTGTAGCAAAAATTGGCGAGCCCGCAAGCAACCTTGAGCTATCCAGAGGTAGTGCCATCTATTTTAATACGATCAAACCACGTTGTTGAAGAGTAAAAAATATAATCCTTAAAAATTGTGTATTTAAGTTATATTATCGTATTAAAATAAAGCAGTAATGCGTTTGATTTCCAAAAATCAAAAATCACTTAAAAATGTTGGTGAAAAATAAAATTTTTGTCACTTCCAGGCTACGAAGCAGCGCCATCTAGTTTTTATACCGAATTTTGAGCTTTTTCAGAGTTACGTTTTTTTGTATGAGAACATAAGTCCCGTGTATATAGTCCTTGATTCCGATAAACAACATTTTAATATTTAATATTATTGTCGAAATTAATAAAACAAATGTTATACCCAAATTCATTTATTTGTAAATATAATGTATAATAAATCCAATATACATTTATTACACAACTTCATCTCATAGATTACATCTTCTGAATCGAAACTTAACCTAAAATATGAGCGATTCGACATCGTAACTGTATTAATTAGGTACTAATTATAAATGAAATTAAATTATTTAAAGCATAACTTCTTGATCCGTTCAAAACATCAAGAATGAAACACTTTCTGCAACATATGGGTCTAAGAACTATAACAAAAGTTATGACACATCGGTTTTATTTATCCGACAATTATCAATGGATTTAGTTTGGAATATCAAGATATTTTACTAGATAATTATAGGCACAATTCTGTTGACAATTATCACTTATCAATGTTTTAGACTACTACTACAATTTAACATAACATCATGTCATCATGACATTATTGCTTAGATATTCAACGTGATTTATCAATTTATTAGTTTGATAATAATTTAAATATCCTGATAATTCATGTAATTATAAGTGTTTTGTGTGAGGTTCTCCGATATTTATTTATTTATTATTATCACGATAATTAATGTAATTCTCCTGATAATAGAAGTAATTATAGTGGTAATTAAATCAGTGTATTTTTGAAAACAAAGTAGCCTGCAGTTCCGGTATTCAAATGATACATATATACATTCATTGTATTCGTTGGTCTTGTTTGTCCTTATGGTCAATTTCCTATGGACCTGCTTCTTGGAACGACTTTGTGGACTCGATTGCGGTGGGTATATAAGATACTTTCTGCTTGCAGATGTCAGAGTGAATTAAATTACCAATATCTTTAGAGTGATCAATCAGTGAAATCATTATTGTCATTAGCTTGGTACTTACATACTAGAATTATTCCTGATAATTATCTGCGAACTTAGTTTAATAATAAGTCATGATTTTGATAAATGTTAGTTTGTAAGTGTAATCATCGTGATAATTATCAATATAATTAACTTGATAACTATCAGTGAAATTATCCTGATAAAGACCGATGTATTT
Organism: Apotomis turbidana; assembly: GCA_905147355.2. NCBI lineage: Eukaryota > Metazoa > Arthropoda > Insecta > Lepidoptera > Tortricidae > Apotomis > Apotomis turbidana. Next base: position 6,608,412 of record LR990305.1, on the reverse strand, counting down.
GATAATTGTCATTAACATCCAATGACAGTTTAAATTAAATTGTGATGGCTGGATGGCTGTTGCCTCTGTTGTCTATTGCTTGACGTCCATAAACTCTACCTGCTTCTTGGCGGGGAACACTTTGTGGACCCGTTTGCGGTGGGTGTATAACGACGCTTTCTGCTTAAAGCTTTGCTGGCAGATGTCGCAGGTCAACGGCCTGGCGCCAGAATGGATTACTTCGTGTTGATTCAGTGCCTTCTTATCCTGAAATAAAGATATTATTTGTAAAAAAACTGTATACCTTCAATCTTCATAAAAATGAGTTATATTACTATTATTTGCTATAGTAGGCGAGAACTGGTCTGTAATGCAAGATACAATGCTTACAGTAAATGCCTTCTTGCATAACTGACACACGTGATTCCTAGGTTTCTCCTTCTTTTCGCCGTGAACTCTCATCATATGTTTCTCCACGTTAGCTCGTGACGCGATTGGCTGAAAAAAAGAAAGCATTGTAGTTAGCCTTCAACATCCCACAATCTCATCATAATAACTACTCGATTGAAGTTAAGGGCCAAGTATACTCCCCTGAGGAACTCCATAACTTATTCGGAGTTAATCACTAACTAGTTCACCTATTTTGACAATTTCGATTCGATTAGTAACATTAAATAATACACCAGTAATACGCCGCGCGTCAAAACCCTGTATATACTAGTTTTTTAACAGTATAGACACATAGATGGAGTCAAAAGCCTTTGCAGGATCTAGAATTGGAAACATAACGTTTTACAAAGGAATTCATATTGTTTTTTTAATAGTATACGTTATAAAACTTAAATGTTACCAATTATACAAATGCACTCATTGAAACTGTCTCTAGTAGTTGGATCAGAGATAAGAATGGTCAATAAATGTACCTTATCACAGACGGGACACTTGTGAGCAGTCTTCCCGAGATGCTGGTAGTTGAAGTGGTCCTGCATCGCCTCCTTGCTCGGGTATCCTTTATTGCACATTGGACAAGGGAACCTGTTCAAGTAAAATATATCTGATTGTACTCGCTGCCACGTAATGTAAGTCTTTACCTACATTATCTAAAGCTGTTATAGTAAGTTCAAAGTATGGGTGTAGATGAAATCGCACCAAAAACATGTCATGTGAAATGCTCATAAAAGACCTTATACGTTTAAAAAAAAATGTTTTTTTTTTTTCATATTATGACAAATATATTGATAATTTGAACCAACTTTTTAAAGTGAAATACTTTTCCCTGACTTTTAGAAAGTAACATAACTATTTCATGTTTTCTTTCCGTTAAAAACCAGTGATCTTATTTGACAAATTAGAGTAGTTTTTGAAACAAAAGTTATCAATGAAAGATGTAGGTTTCAAATGTATACCAATAAATCGCAATGGCCCTGTTCTAGGTAGTAACATTGATAATATGTTAAGAAACATGTTTTATCATAGAGAAAATGTCTAAAACAATCAGTATTTTTGAAGGAGCCATAACGCTTTCGCTGTAAAACAGTTATCAGATCCCAGGAAAAGGCCCTAAGCCCCGACTTTACTAACCCAAAAACTTGATACAAAAGTATGGTATGTCCGTTTCATAGATAGAAATTAAGATTAATAATATTATCAGAATATTGAAGACAAACTGATCCATGAAATGGCAGACATTAATTAGTGTCTAGTGTAGGTAACTTACTTGAAAATTTGGTCCGACGCGTGCGCCCTAGAATACTTTAAATGAGCCTGGTACGTGGCTAGATGCGAAAATACCTGCAAATAAAAGATTATTTTTAAATTTAGAATCACCTTAACCCTTAATTAAAACGGGTCTATTCGCAGGTGTTTGTGGTGGGAACCGAAGGTGAGGGCCATAAATATACGATCTGGGGGTTAACAAATTACCGCCCGCGTTTTGTCTAAAGTTTCACGTCTTGCCTTTACCAGGTAGTTAGGTTTTCTCCCCACTTAGAATTACCGACTTTCAAACCCTCTAGAAAAGAGCGTACTCCTGAAAAGCCAGTCTATGAGTGTGTGTCTATGGGCGACGGTACTCGCTTTTCATCAGGCGATTCGTTTGCTCGTTTGCCCCCTATGACATTAGAAAACCATTTGCGGCCTAGGGTGACGTACATAGAGTCATAGCTTACCTTTTTGCAGTCCATACACTCGTATCGACTCTTATTCTCGTGCCTCTGTATGTGATACTTCAACTGTATGACTCGCACCATCTTGTGGCAGATCGGACATTCCTCCTTTGGCAGCGGGCCGTCGTGCAGTCTGAAAAAAAAAACATTTATCTGGATAATATTTTTAAGTACATTTTTAGAGGTGATAACGTCTTATAAATCAATGAACGCCGGCTGCGCGCACGAAAAAGCATGACTCATTGCCACAGCCTGAGCCGAGCGTGCAAGCGAGAGCGCGGAACAAGCGATAGAGAGGCACGATCGGCCTAAGCGTTCGGCTTGTGACGCATCCATCTCTCTTCCACTTCATCGGCCGGCATCTCTCAAAAGTATGCAATTTTTCATTAATGTTTTCTTATGACGTTATCACGTAAAGTTATCGTCCGTAAACCGACTTTAAAGACTATACAAATTTTTTTTAAGAAGAGTAATGAATAGACTTCAGAGTTTTCGTAACAAGGTAGGACGTTAGATAGCTATGGCGCTCATTTTAACATTGATTAGTACTCATAAGTGTATTTAACTCGCCTCTTTGTGATTTAACAGTCAAGGACAAACCATTGATACAAAGATCAAAGCTCATAGAAAAATTTAAATGCGTAACCTGGTTGAAGAGACCGGGAATCGAACCCGGCACCTCTGGATTACGAGTCCCAGATAAACATTCGTTTTTTTCCTTTTACCGTAAATGTGTTGCCAGTGTAGTCCGGTTGACGAATCGTTTTTTACAGTGGTCACACTGCAAGCCCTCTCTATGATAGCGCGCCACGTGATTTTTCCGGGCGCGGGAATTTCTGAAAATAAAATTTTGGGCCAAGCTGTAATGGAGACGCTTCGCTCGTACCTTCAATTAATTTTAAATATAATCAGTAAATGTTCGATAAATTAAAAATTCATGTTTTTTTAGGGTTCTGTACCCGAAGGGTAAAAAACGGGACCCTATTACTAAGACTTGACTGTCCGTCTGTCACCAGGCTGTATCTCATGAACCGTGATAGCTAGACAGTTGAAATTTTCATAGATGATATATTTCTGTCGCCACTATAACAACAAATACTAAAAACATAATAATATATTTTTTAAGTGGGGTTCCCATACAACAGACTTCATCGGTTGCGTTAACTTTGCACCTCATTTGTATGTGGCGCATACCAGGTGCAAACTTAACTTAACTCGGCCAGTTAAGACGGAAAGTGTTTTTTTAAACATGACTTGATTTGTATCAGGGCTGCTTAGCCCTCACTACCAGTGAGTCGAACTTTGTGTGGGAGTATCAATCATTTATTAACGGTTCTACACTTACTTGAAGAACATATCACATTCTAGGCACTGGTATCCTTCTATAGTTGTCTTGGAGAGAAGTTTGCGGAGGTCGCCCGGTTTCGGCGGGTTCGACGGAGGTTCTTTTTTCTTTCGACTCTGTAAACAATTCGATATTCGCATCGTCAATTATGAACATACTAAAAAAACAGAATAAAATAAATATTTAAACACTCCCATACAACAAACGTGATCGGTTGCGTTAACTTCGCACCTTATTAGTATGCGACGCCATAACATACCAGGTGCAAACTTAACCCGGCCAGTTAGGTACGGAACCCTCAGCGCAAGTGCAACTTGCACTTGGCCAGTTAAAAACCAGACTAAGCTGAACGTTCGCGTTTAACTCTCGTAACCCAATTTCTTGTCACGGCGCAGTCGGTAGGATTCGAAGAGTTGATTCCTCCACCCTCACCTTCCTCTGCTTGTTGTCTCCGATCTTGATGAGCGCGTGGGGCGCCGGCTTGGCCATGTGCCCGGCGACGTGGGCGGCGACGGCGGCCGACAGCCGCTCAGTGTCCATGGCGCAGTCGGTAGGATACAGTCCACCCCCTCACCTTCCTCTGCTTGTTGTCTCCGATCTTGATGAGCGCGTTGGGCGCCGGCTTGGCCATGTGCCCGGCGACGTGGGCGGCGACGGCGGCCGACAGCCGCTCAGTGTCCATGGCGCAGTCGGTAGGATACAGTCCACCCCCTCACCTTCCTCTGCTTGTTGTCTCCGATCTTGATGAGCGCGTTGGGCGCCGGCTTGGCCATGTGCCCGGCGACGTGGGCGGCGACGGCGGCCGACAGCCGCTCAGTGTCCATGGCAAAGTCGGTAGGATACAGTCCACCCCCTCACCTTCCTCTGCTTGTTGTCTCCGATCTTGATGAGCGCGTTGGGCGCCGGCTTGGCCATGTGCCCGGCGACGTGGGCGGCGACGGCGGCCGACAGCCGCTCAGTGTCCATGGCGCAGTCGGTAGGATACAGTCCACCCCCTCACCTTCCTCTGCTTGTTGTCTCCGATCTTGATGAGCGCGTTGGGCGCCGGCTTGGCCATGTGCCCGGCGACGTGGGCGGCGACGGCGGCCGACAGCCGCTCAGTGTCCATGGCGCAGTCGGTAGGATACAGTCCACCCCCTCACCTTCCTCTGCTTGTTGTCTCCGATCTTGATGAGCGCGTTGGGCGCCGGCTTGGCCATGTGCCCGGCGACGTGGGCGGCGACGGCGGCCGACAGCCGCTCAGTGTCCATGGCAAAGTCGGTAGGATACAGTCCACCCCCTCACCTTCCTCTGCTTGTTGTCTCCGATCTTGATGAGCGCGTTGGGCGCCGGCTTGGCCATGTGCCCGGCGACGTGGGCGGCGACGGCGGCCGACAGCCGCTCAGTGTCCATGGCGCAGTCGGTAGGATACAGTCCACCCCCTCACCTTCCTCTGCTTGTTGTCTCCGATCTTGATGAGCGCGTTGGGCGCCGGCTTGGCCATGTGCCCGGCGACGTGGGCGGCGACGGCGGCCGACAGCCGCTCAGTGTCCATGGCAAAGTCGGTAGGATACAGTCCACCCCCTCACCTTCCTCTGCTTGTTGTCTCCGATCTTGATGAGCGCGTTGGGCGCCGGCTTGGCCATGTGCCCGGCGACGTGGGCGGCGACGGCGGCCGACAGCCGCTCAGTGTCCATGGCGCAGTCGGTAGGATACAGTCCACCCCCTCACCTTCCTCTGCTTGTTGTCTCCGATCTTGATGAGCGCGTTGGGCGCCGGCTTGGCCATGTGCCCGGCGACGTGGGCGGCGACGGCGGCCGACAGCCGCTCAGTGTCCATGGCGCAGTCGGTAGGATACAGTCCACCCCCTCACCTTCCTCTGCTTGTTGTCTCCGATCTTGATGAGCGCGTTGGGCGCCGGCTTGGCCATGTGCCCGGCGACGTGGGCGGCGACGGCGGCCGACAGCCGCTCAGTGTCCATGGCGCAGTCGGTAGGATACAGTCCACCCCCTCACCTTCCTCTGCTTGTTGTCTCCGATCTTGATGAGCGCGTTGGGCGCCGGCTTGGCCATGTGCCCGGCGACGTGGGCGGCGACGGCGGCCGACAGCCGCTCAGTGTCCATGGCAAAGTCGGTAGGATACAGTCCACCCCCTCACCTTCCTCTGCTTGTTGTCTCCGATCTTGATGAGCGCGTTGGGCGCCGGCTTGGCCATGTGCCCGGCGACGTGGGCGGCGACGGCGGCCGACAGCCGCTCAGTGTCCATGGCGCAGTCGGTAGGATACAGTCCACCCCCTCACCTTCCTCTGCTTGTTGTCTCCGATCTTGATGAGCGCGTTGGGCGCCGGCTTGGCCATGTGCCCGGCGACGTGGGCGGCGACGGCGGCCGACAGCCGCTCAGTGTCCATGGCGCAGTCGGTAGGATACAGTCCACCCCCTCACCTTCCTCTGCTTGTTGTCTCCGATCTTGATGAGCGCGTTGGGCGCCGGCTTGGCCATGTGCCCGGCGACGTGGGCGGCGACGGCGGCCGACAGCCGCTCAGTGTCCATGGCAAAGTCGGTAGGATACAGTCCACCCCCTCACCTTCCTCTGCTTGTTGTCTCCGATCTTGATGAGCGCGTTGGGCGCCGGCTTGGCCATGTGCCCGGCGACGTGGGCGGCGACGGCGGCCGACAGCCGCTCAGTGTCCATGGCGCAGTCGGTAGGATACAGTCCACCCCCTCACCTTCCTCTGCTTGTTGTCTCCGATCTTGATGAGCGCGTTGGGCGCCGGCTTGGCCATGTGCCCGGCGACGTGGGCGGCGACGGCGGCCGACAGCCGCTCAGTGTCCATGGCGCAGTCGGTAGGATACAGTCCACCCCCTCACCTTCCTCTGCTTGTTGTCTCCGATCTTGATGAGCGCGTTGGGCGCCGGCTTGGCCATGTGCCCGGCGACGTGGGCGGCGACGGCGGCCGACAGCCGCTCAGTGTCCATGGCGCAGTCGGTAGGATACAGTCCACCCCCTCACCTTCCTCTGCTTGTTGTCTCCGATCTTGATGAGCGCGTGGGGCGCCGGCTTGGCCATGTGCCCGGCGACGTGGGCGGCGACGGCGGCCGACAGCCGCTCAGTGTCCATGGCGCAGTCGGTAGGATACAGTCCACCCCCTCACCTTCCTCTGCTTGTTGTCTCCGATCTTGATGAGCGCGTTGGGCGCCGGCTTGGCCATGTGCCCGGCGACGTGGGCGGCGACGGCGGCCGACAGCCGCTCAGTGTCCATGGCGCAGTCGGTAGGATACAGTCCACCCCCTCACCTTCCTCTGCTTGTTGTCTCCGATCTTGATGAGCGCGTTGGGCGCCGGCTTGGCCATGTGCCCGGCGACGTGGGCGGCGACGGCGGCCGACAGCCGCTCAGTGTCCATGGCGCAGTCGGTAGGATACAGTCCACCCCCTCACCTTCCTCTGCTTGTTGTCTCCGATCTTGATGAGCGCGTTGGGCGCCGGCTTGGCCATGTGCCCGGCGACGTGGGCGGCGACGGCGGCCGACAGCCGCTCAGTGTCCATGGCGCAGTCGGTAGGATACAGTCCACCCCCTCACCTTCCTCTGCTTGTTGTCTCCGATCTTGATGAGCGCGTTGGGCGCCGGCTTGGCCATGTGCCCGGCGACGTGGGCGGCGACGGCGGCCGACAGCCGCTCAGTGTCCATGGCGCAGTCGGTAGGATACAGTCCACCCCCTCACCTTCCTCTGCTTGTTGTCTCCGATCTTGATGAGCGCGTGGGGCGCCGGCTTGGCCATGTGGCCGGCGACGTGGGCGGCGATGGCGGCCGACAGCCGCTCGGAGTGTCCATGGCGCAGTCGGTAGGATACAGTCCACCCCCTCACCTTCCTCTGCTTGTTGTCTCCGATCTTGATGAGCGCGTGGGGCGCCGGCTTGGCCATGTGGCCGGCGACGTGGGCGGCGATGGCGGCCGACAGCCGCTCGGAGTGTCCATGGCGCAGTCGGTAGGATACAGTCCACCCCCCTCACCTTCCTCTGCTTGTTGTCTCCGATCTTGATGAGCGCGTGGGGCGCCGGCTTGGCCATGTGCCCGGCGACGTGGGCGGCGACGGCGGCCGACAGCCGCTCAGTGTCCATGGCGCAGTCGGTAGGATACAGTCCACCCCCTCACCTTCCTCTGCTTGTTGTCTCCGATCTTGATGAGCGCGTTGGGCGCCGGCTTGGCCATGTGCCCGGCGACGTGGGCGGCGACGGCGGCCGACAGCCGCTCAGTGTCCATGGCGCAGTCGGTAGGATACAGTCCACCCCCTCACCTTCCTCTGCTTGTTGTCTCCGATCTTGATGAGCGCGTGGGGCGCCGGCTTGGCCATGTGGCCGGCGACGTGGGCGGCGATGGCGGCCGACAGCCGCTCGGAGTGTCCATGGCGCAGTCGGTAGGATACAGTCCACCCCCCTCACCTTCCTCTGCTTGTTGTCTCCGATCTTGATGAGCGCGTGGGGCGCCGGCTTGGCCATGTGCCCGGCGACGTGGGCGGCGATGGCGGCCGACAGCCGCTCAGTGTCCATGGCGCAGTCGGTAGGATACAGTCCACCCCCTCACCTTCCTCTGCTTGTTGTCTCCGATCTTGATGAGCGCGTGGGGCGCCGGCTTGGCCATGTGCCCGGCGACGTGGGCGGCGATGGCGGCCGACAGCCGCTCAGTGTCCATGGCGCAGTCGGTAGGATACAGTCCACCCCCTCACCTTCCTCTGCTTGTTGTCTCCGATCTTGATGAGCGCGTGGGGCGCCGGCTTGGCCATGTGGCCGGCGACGTGGGCGGCGATGGCGGCCGACAGCCGCTCGGAGTGTCCATGGCGCAGTCGGTAGGATACAGTCCACCCCCTCACCTTCCTCTGCTTGTTGTCTCCGATCTTGATGAGCGCGTGGGGCGCCGGCTTGGCCATGTGGCCGGCGACGTGGGCGGCGATGGCGGCCGACAGCCGCTCGGAGTGTCCATGGCGCAGTCGGTAGGATACAGTCCACCCCCTCACCTTCCTCTGCTTGTTGTCTCCGATCTTGATGAGCGCGTGGGGCGCCGGCTTGGCCATGTGGCCGGCGACGTGGGCGGCGATGGCGGCCGACAGCCGCTCGGAGTGTCCATGGCGCAGTCGGTAGGATACAGTCCACCCCCCTCACCTTCCTCTGCTTGTTGTCTCCGATCTTGATGAGCGCGTGGGGCGCCGGCTTGGCCATGTGCCCGGCGACGTGGGCGGCGACGGCGGCCGACAGCCGCTCAGTGTCCATGGCGCAGTCGGTAGGATACAGTCCACCCCCTCACCTTCCTCTGCTTGTTGTCTCCGATCTTGATGAGCGCGTTGGGCGCCGGCTTGGCCATGTGCCCGGCGACGTGGGCGGCGACGGCGGCCGACAGCCGCTCAGTGTCCATGGCGCAGTCGGTAGGATACAGTCCACCCCCTCACCTTCCTCTGCTTGTTGTCTCCGATCTTGATGAGCGCGTTGGGCGCCGGCTTGGCCATGTGCCCGGCGACGTGGGCGGCGACGGCGGCCGACAGCCGCTCAGTGTCCATGGCGCAGTCGGTAGGATACAGTCCACCCCCTCACCTTCCTCTGCTTGTTGTCTCCGATCTTGATGAGCGCGTTGGGCGCCGGCTTGGCCATGTGCCCGGCGACGTGGGCGGCGACGGCGGCCGACAGCCGCTCAGTGTCCATGGCGCAGTCGGTAGGATACAGTCCACCCCCTCACCTTCCTCTGCTTGTTGTCTCCGATCTTGATGAGCGCGTTGGGCGCCGGCTTGGCCATGTGCCCGGCGACGTGGGCGGCGACGGCGGCCGACAGCCGCTCAGTGTCCATGGCGCAGTCGGTAGGATACAGTCCACCCCCTCACCTTCCTCTGCTTGTTGTCTCCGATCTTGATGAGCGCGTTGGGCGCCGGCTTGGCCATGTGCCCGGCGACGTGGGCGGCGACGGCGGCCGACAGCCGCTCAGTGTCCATGGCGCAGTCGGTAGGATACAGTCCACCCCCTCACCTTCCTCTGCTTGTTGTCTCCGATCTTGATGAGCGCGTTGGGCGCCGGCTTGGCCATGTGCCCGGCGACGTGGGCGGCGACGGCGGCCGACAGCCGCTCAGTGTCCATGGCGCAGTCGGTAGGATACAGTCCACCCCCTCACCTTCCTCTGCTTGTTGTCTCCGATCTTGATGAGCGCGTTGGGCGCCGGCTTGGCCATGTGCCCGGCGACGTGGGCGGCGACGGCGGCCGACAGCCGCTCAGTGTCCATGGCGCAGTCGGTAGGATACAGTCCACCCCCTCACCTTCCTCTGCTTGTTGTCTCCGATCTTGATGAGCGCGTTGGGCGCCGGCTTGGCCATGTGCCCGGCGACGTGGGCGGCGACGGCGGCCGACAGCCGCTCAGTGTCCATGGCGCAGTCGGTAGGATACAGTCCACCCCCTCACCTTCCTCTGCTTGTTGTCTCCGATCTTGATGAGCGCGTTGGGCGCCGGCTTGGCCATGTGCCCGGCGACGTGGGCGGCGACGGCGGCCGACAGCCGCTCAGTGTCCATGGCGCAGTCGGTAGGATACAGTCCACCCCCTCACCTTCCTCTGCTTGTTGTCTCCGATCTTGATGAGCGCGTTGGGCGCCGGCTTGGCCATGTGCCCGGCGACGTGGGCGGCGACGGCGGCCGACAGCCGCTCAGTGTCCATGGCGCAGTCGGTAGGATACAGTCCACCCCCTCACCTTCCTCTGCTTGTTGTCTCCGATCTTGATGAGCGCGTTGGGCGCCGGCTTGGCTATGTGCCCGGCGACGTGGGCGGCGACGGCGGCCGACAGCCGCTCAGTGTCCATGGCGCAGTCGGTAGGATACAGTCCACCCCCTCACCTTCCTCTGCTTGTTGTCTCCGATCTTGATGAGCGCGTTGGGCGCCGGCTTGGCCATGTGCCCGGCGACGTGGGCGGCGACGGCGGCCGACAGCCGCTCAGTGTCCATGGCGCAGTCGGTAGGATACAGTCCACCCCCTCACCTTCCTCTGCTTGTTGTCTCCGATCTTGATGAGCGCGTTGGGCGCCGGCTTGGCCATGTGCCCGGCGACGTGGGCGGCGACGGCGGCCGACAGCCGCTCAGTGTCCATGGCGCAGTCGGTAGGATACAGTCCACCCCCTCACCTTCCTCTGCTTGTTGTCTCCGATCTTGATGAGCGCGTTGGGCGCCGGCTTGGCCATGTGCCCGGCGACGTGGGCGGCGACGGCGGCCGACAGCCGCTCAGTGTCCATGGCGCAGTCGGTAGGATACAGTCCACCCCCTCACCTTCCTCTGCTTGTTGTCTCCGATCTTGATGAGCGCGTTGGGCGCCGGCTTGGCCATGTGCCCGGCGACGTGGGCGGCGACGGCGGCCGACAGCCGCTCAGTGTCCATGGCGCAGTCGGTAGGATACAGTCCACCCCCTCACCTTCCTCTGCTTGTTGTCTCCGATCTTGATGAGCGCGTTGGGCGCCGGCTTGGCCATGTGCCCGGCGACGTGGGCGGCGACGGCGGCCGACAGCCGCTCAGTGTCCATGGCGCAGTCGGTAGGATACAGTCCACCCCCTCACCTTCCTCTGCTTGTTGTCTCCGATCTTGATGAGCGCGTTGGGCGCCGGCTTGGCCATGTGCCCGGCGACGTGGGCGGCGACGGCGGCCGACAGCCGCTCAGTGTCCATGGCGCAGTCGGTAGGATACAGTCCACCCCCTCACCTTCCTCTGCTTGTTGTCTCCGATCTTGATGAGCGCGTTGGGCGCCGGCTTGGCCATGTGCCCGGCGACGTGGGCGGCGACGGCGGCCGACAGCCGCTCAGTGTCCATGGCGCAGTCGGTAGGATACAGTCCACCCCCTCACCTTCCTCTGCTTGTTGTCTCCGATCTTGATGAGCGCGTGGGGCGCCGGCTTGGCCATGTGCCCGGCGACGTGGGCGGCGACGGCGGCCGACAGCCGCTCAGTGTCCATGGCGCAGTCGGTAGGATACAGTCCACCCCCTCACCTTCCTCTGCTTGTTGTCTCCGATCTTGATGAGCGCGTTGGGCGCCGGCTTGGCCATGTGCCCGGCGACGTGGGCGGCGACGGCGGCCGACAGCCGCTCAGTGTCCATGGCGCAGTCGGTAGGATACAGTCCACCCCCTCACCTTCCTCTGCTTGTTGTCTCCGATCTTGATGAGCGCGTGGGGCGCCGGCTTGGCCATGTGCCCGGCGACGTGGGCGGCGACGGCGGCCGACAGCCGCTCAGTGTCCATGGCGCAGTCGGTAGGATACAGTCCACCCCCTCACCTTCCTCTGCTTGTTGTCTCCGATCTTGATGAGCGCGTGGGGCGCCGGCTTGGCCATGTGCCCGGCGACGTGGGCGGCGACGGCGGCCGACAGCCGCTCAGTGTCCATGGCGCAGTCGGTAGGATACAGTCCACCCCCTCACCTTCCTCTGCTTGTTGTCTCCGATCTTGATGAGCGCGTGGGGCGCCGGCTTGGCCATGTGCCCGGCGACGTGGGCGGCGACGGCGGCCGACAGCCGCTCAGTGTCCATGGCGCAGTCGGTAGGATACAGTCCACCCCCTCACCTTCCTCTGCTTGTTGTCTCCGATCTTGATGAGCGCGTGGGGCGCCGGCTTGGCCATGTGCCCGGCGACGTGGGCGGCGACGGCGGCCGACAGCCGCTCAGTGTCCATGGCGCAGTCGGTAGGATACAGTCCACCCCCTCACCTTCCTCTGCTTGTTGTCTCCGATCTTGATGAGCGCGTGGGGCGCCGGCTTGGCCATGTGCCCGGCGACGTGGGCGGCGACGGCGGCCGACAGCCGCTCAGTGTCCATGGCGCAGTCGGTAGGATACAGTCCACCCCCTCACCTTCCTCTGCTTGTTGTCTCCGATCTTGATGAGCGCGTGGGGCGCCGGCTTGGCCATGTGTCCGGCGACGTGGGCGGCGACGGCGGCCGACAGCCGCTCGGAGTGTCCGCACAGCTTGCAGATGTGGCGCGTGTAGTGCGCCTCTATGTGGGACTGCAGCTTGGATTCCTCGACGTACACGTAGCACACTTTGCAGGGGGAGTAGCCGGGTTTCTGTGGACAATAATAGTATATTACTGCCGAGGCCGGGAAAAGTCAGTTCGTGGATGAGTATGATTTTGAAGGACGAGGCGTAGCCGAGTCCTTCAATAATACGAATCTGCGAACTGACATTCCCGCCGAGGCTTGTATAGTGCTTTTCTCCAAATATGCTTGGAAATAATCACCAATCTACATTTTAATTTAATATATCAGTACCATGAAGTTCATTCGGTACTTATTTTTTTTAGGAATAGGAATAAAATTTCGGGTCCGTATCATATGTTTGATTTAAACAAAATATATGAATAAGAATTAAATATATATGAAAACACAATAACAAAAAATATGCACATAGGTAATTATAAATTTTAGTTAAATTAACAACTTCTAAACACACTGTTTTTTTTTAGAAACCATACCATAGTTATCATTCGGAGAAGATCATAAGTTCAAATAACTTTTATATTGATTTGGACACAATCATTTCTGTTTTATTTTTTATTTGTTTACGTTTGGTACACTTATTAATTTTCAACTCACTCATTAAATATCATCATATTATTAAAATTAAAACTTTCGTGAGAAATCTCTAAGAATCATGAAAATAAATTAACCGCATATAAGATTATTATTTAAATTGTTTGTCCGTTATTCAAAATTTGTCGACATTTCAAATACATTGACAGTAGCAGAGCAAAAAAATGTTCAGTGCAAGAATTAAACGCAGAGAACAATTAAAAAGTTTATAATAGTTTTTATTTTTTAAATTTAGTGGACAATTGGCTGTATGGTGAATTATCAAAGTCTTTGAAAAAATTAAAGGTAAAAATGCAGTAACCGGCCAAATTAAGATTACCCTCATTTGTATGAGACGTTATAAACGGAAGGTGTGTTTTTTACTTAATCGTTATATTTAAATAATATTGATTTCCCGGCTAAGGCCAATAATATATATTTTTTTTTATTTTCATTAACGCCTTCTAAATATAACGAACGATTTCGCGGTCCAGTTTTACTACATTAATGGGAACATTTCCAAGCAAGTTGGAGAAATAGTACATTACACACCTGGGGCGGTGAATTCATGAATCTCCCAAAACGCAGGTGTTTGAGGTCCTCACTTTCGGTTTCGGTTATAAATATACGATTTGGGGCTTAACGAATTACCCGTGGTTTATTTAAAGATTTTCTCCCAAAGAAAATCTTACTTACAGCCTAGGGTGACGTCATTAAAAATTAAGCTATTTATTTCAGGAAAGCGGTCGTTTTCTGCTTAATTAATCTTGAATTTAAAGATTGTGTGCTAAGAAAATTAAACTAAAAATGTAAATGCAGAAATAAAATTACTCATTATGTTAATACATAATGAGTAATTTTATTCATAAAGGCTTATCCATAAAGGCTTTCTTAATGGTAATTTAAAGATTATTTTTCACTATTCATGCTTTAAAAGCTTCCGAAGCGAGGCCAGTGATCGTTTTATTCCCTAGGAGTTAAAAGGAAATCAATATTATATTTTCCATGAAAATGGAACTTGTTAGTGACCAGCTACATACGGATAATAAAAAACAAATCAATCTGATCAGATCGGCCAACATTTCCGGACGATCTGATCAAATTCAGTTTTTAATCCTTAACTTAATTTTCAGCGAGCGAGAACGCGTGATATTGGCTTATTTTAGTATCTTAAACAATACTATTTTATACTCACCGCTCTGTGATCGGATACAAAGTGATCCTCGACCTGTTGCTGCGTGTAAAACCCTATGATACAGAGCTCGCATTTATACACCGAACTGGCGTATTGCACTTTCTCCTTGGCTGCCTCTCTGGTGAATAAAAAATACATATCATAATTTTTAAGGCAAATTCTGCATTAACTCTAGAAGACACTTTATTGATAATAATTTCAAATAGCAAAAACACCAACCTTATGGTCACCCTATTACAACTAGACATGATCCGTACGGAACGGTCTGACGTAGCAATTAGGGTGACCATGAGACTCCGTATTTTTATTCATTTATTCACGAATTAACAAAGTTTACATATTTAAGCGTGTTGTCGCGTGACATCCATTAAGCAATGCCACCTTTAGGCGAGAACAACCGGAAAGAAACAAACGAAATAATCTTGAAAGCTGAAACGTACTCGCTTCGCTCGCTCGCCGAATTACCTGGAAGCAGTCATCTCAGCCTCGCTCATGAACTCTGTGAAGTAGCCGAGCTTCGCCGCCGGTTTCTCCTCCTTGGGCTTAACCGGCTGCGTAATAATCACAGTCTCGAGCTTTGGAGGCGATTGTAGCGGTCTGGAACGAGAAAGCGTGTTTATCAGTCCCTTGGTGGTAATAATAAATGAGACACATTTCCTGGTAGACGTCTGGCTGTCTTAAAAAATTGGCCAGTAGTTAGTCCACCGCATCACATATACAATAGCCTAGTACCATGTTTAGACTCCATACAACCACAATAGTTCTTGCATCTATCGGGTGCTGTCTATGTGTGCGTCCGCAGGCATAAAACTGTCGAAGGGGCCTCTGCACGTTGGCTTCGGCTCCGTGTACGCCTCCCAAATGTCCGGGACACCATTGTCCCGTGAACGGGTGCGACAATAAATAACAAATATCGGAAAACCTCACACAAATCGATCTAGTCACAAATTAAGCTCAAGGCTTGTGTTATGGGTTCTTGTTTCTTTCAAAACTCAACTGAAAGAACATTATCTATCCCTTTCATAATTCGTATTTTATTAAAATGGTCCTATTACCTGTTGGCTGAATGTATTTATGTATTTATTGTTTATTATATTTATGTATTTATTGTTTATTATATTTATGTATTTATTGTTTATTATATTTATGTATTTATTGTTTATTATATTTATGTATTTATTTGTTCTTTATGTATATGTTATTATTATTTTCCGATTTTTGCACCGCCTCATAACAAAATCTTATTTTTTCAAGTTCTCCACTACCCAAAGGTTGTCTGGAAGAGATAGACCGCCTGTTGTTTACCTCTAATTGTAATTTCTTGCATTGTATTTCTCTTGTATATTTTATGAGGTGTGCAATAAAGAGTACTTGTATTGTATGGGTACTATTAGACGTCGATATACGTACTTATATAGCGTCGGTGAGATTGCCAATTCCGATACATCGATATCTAATCTAGATGAATATATAATTAAATACATAGAACAACTATGACCCAAGCACAAATATTCGAGTTCAGGACACAAATATTTGCCCCGACCGGGATTCGAACCCGGGACCGCCGGCTCAGTAGGCAGGTGTCTACCAACTGCGCCAGTGTTGGTTGATCAGAGCTAGAAATCTAATCCAGCATCAAAGTTGCACAAGCCCGCGGGATTGATGTTGAATAGCCGCGTCCACACTGGGCGAGCCGCCTCGCGCGGCAATTGCCGCGCGCGGCGGCGCGGTCTGTGTGTACGCGCCTCGGCCGCGGCACCCGCACGCTTTGCCTCGGCCGAGCGCTGCCGCGGCCGAGCCGCGCGCTGTCGGTTTTTGTCCGTGCTCAAAGGTGCCTCGGTCGTTTGCCGCGCGCAGTGTGGACGTACACGTTTTTGCTTCGGTCAAATTATGACAGATAAAACAAAATGGCGTGCGACACTTACGTATTACGCGAAACGGAATAACCGTAACTACATATTATGTGCTATTTGTTTGATTTTTAAACAAAAAAAAATATGGAATTAGCTTTTTTTGGAAAATTCTTTGTATGAACGTAGCAACAAGTCAAAAGTCAAAAGCTGATTGCGAGCGGCGGCGCCATATTGTTTTATCTGTCAAATGGGCGAACAAGACGGCTCGGGCTTGCCGCGCGCGGCATTCGGTGAGCGTAATTTCATCCAATGCCCGAGGCATGCGCCGAATGCCGCGCGCGGCAATTGCCTCGCGAGGCCGCTCGCCCTGTGTGGACCCGGCTATTGACTCACACTTGCCGGTTTTTTTTAAGATGTCATTCGATCTTCTATTGTGTAAAAGCAACCTCTCAACAAAAATGTTTTCAATTCCCTATGAAACAGCGAGTCGTCCGTAATGATTTTTAGTTCCATAGGCAGTCTGCTAAAAAGTATTACGGCTTGGTGACTAGCAGAATGTGCTACGACCTTGAGTCTAGGACAAAGAGGAAATCTCCTGTTTTTAGTACGCGTTAGTAAGCGTTCACATTGCTCTTCACTAGTCTCATTCTTGAGGAATTTTGTGAGCAGCACTAAGACATACAAACTGGGTACCGTGAGAATATTTAGTTCTTTAAAATAATGTCTACATAAAACCCATGGAGGTAAGCGAAACATAGTACGAATTGCTCTTTTTAGGGGTCCGTAGTCAACTAGGAACCCTTATAGTTTCGCCATGTCCGTCCGTCCGCGGCTTAGCTCCGTGATCATTAGTACTAGAAAGCTGAAATTTGGTATGAGTATGTGTACGAGGGCTGTTCCGAATTTTTTTAGTTAAACAAAAACTATAAGGAATATAATAAAACTTTATTTACAACTTTTCAAAGTATTCCCCTGCTGCCTTTATGCACTTATGCATACGACTGAACCAACTTTCAAAACAGGAGAAAAACTGTTCTTGCGGAAGGTCAAAAAAAAGTCGCCTGAATTCGTCCACTGCTTCATCCGCCGTCGAAAATCGTCGCCCACGTAATGATTTTTTTAACGTGGGGAACAGAAAAAAATCGCACGGAGCCAGGTCAGGGCTGTATGCAGGGTGTGGTAGCAATTGCACTCCTGATTTGCTAATATATTCCGTGGTTCTGGCAGCCGTGTGGGCCGGAGCATTATCTTGATGAAAAATGATGCCCCGAGCTCCAGTACTTGGACGACTGACGTTCAGCTCCTGGAAGGCCTGTGGTAAGCAAACTTCAGTGTACCATTGGCTGGTAACTGTTTTCCGATCTTCAAGTGGAATTACGGCTACAGGTCCACTACGTCGAAAAAAAACAGCAACCATTTTTTTGTTGACGCTTCGACCGCGAACTACTTTAGTAGGTAAATCATCTTCTTCAAAGACCCATTGTGTTGATTGCTGTTTTGTAAATGGGTCGTAGCTATATATCCAAGATTCGTCGGATGTCACAATGTAGCTCACTTGTTGTGAATTACCATTATCAAATTTTTTTAGCATAAATTTGCACCAATCGACACGTATGTCTTTTTGCTCCTGTGTGAGAAAATGTGGTATCCATCGAGACGAAACCTTCCGAACTTGAAGGTGGTCATGCAAAATGGTAGAAACTGCCCGGGATCCAATATTCAGTTCGTCCTGAATCTCTCGGTGGGTAATGTTTCGAGATTCCTTGATTAGCCATTCCACCTTGATAACATTTTCTAGAGTGACTGCCGTTGGCGGTCGCCCCGGTCTAGGCTCATCTTTGATGTCGCTCCGCCCACGCTTAAATTCACGGAACCAGTAACTGACAGTGGCAACAGATGGGGATAAGGCCCCAAAAACACTAGTTAAATTTTCATGAGAATCCTTGTAAGTTAACCCTCGTTTATAATCATAATATATCATAGCACGAAATGCTTCCCGCGTTAGCTCCATTTTTGCGAACAAAAAGTGACAGACATGTTTTTTTTCTGATTTCATAAAAAAATAACTGAATGTCACTGGCCAGTGACTCTTACGCGAAAGAGTTCGTAATGAAATTTGCCTTTAGGCTACAGTAAAATTAAACGAATACAATTAATAGTACGCCGTTGACTAACTATTTTCGGAACAGCCCTCGTATGTATAACGCCGACAGAACGGTAAAATAAAATTAAAAAAAAATTCGGGTACCTCTCGAACACTTAGTGGGGGTGTTTTTTTTTTCGTTTCAACACTGGTGTGTGGGGTGTCGTTGAATAGGTCTTGTAAAAATAATAGGGGTCTTCTAACATTATTTTTTGATAAACTCAGCAGTTTTGTAAATATTCGCCTCAAAAACAAAAAAAAAATAGTGTCCCCCCCCTCTAACTTTTCAATCACGGGTCGAAAAAATTCGGAAAAGTTCATGTTATTGAGGCCTTATAAGTACTTTCAATGAAAACTATATTGAACAAAATCGGTCCAGCCATTTATGAGTTATCGCCAAATTACATATTTTTTCTTTAAAAGGTCGTAAGTTGACTTCCAGGAGGTTATAAGTGATTAGAGTTTCTAGGGCGTTTACGACCTTTTTATAGAGCTTAAAATCTTTCTTAACGTAAACCTCGGGCTTAAAACAGCAGTTTATTGTGAAGGATGAGCAACTACGGAACCCTACACTGAGCTTGACCCGACATGCTCTTGGCCGGTTTTTGAATTATAAGTGCTCTATTAATATTATATCGGAAGCGGAAACAAATAGCTACCTAACCATGACGTCTACGTCAAATTAATGCAACATGTGTAATTCCGTACACACGCTTCCCATCTTAACTGGCCGGGTTGAGTTTGCACCTGGTATGTATGGTGCCGTATACAAATGAAGTGCATAGTTAACGCAACCAATCACGTTTGCGGTATGTGAACCCCCTTTAGATATGTGTTTTATTCTGTTTTTAGTATTTGTTGTTATAGCGGCAACAGAAATACATCTGTGAAAATGTCAACTGTCTAGCTATCAAGGTTCATGAGATACAGCCTGGTGAGAGACGGATGGACAGTGGAGTCTGAGTAATAAGGTCCCGTTTTTACCGTTTGGGTACAGAACCCTAACAAATGGAATGTTGTCTATAGTTTTACGGTTTACCCTTACTTTATTGAGAAACGTTTCATCGAATTTTCATTTCGTACAAATTTAATTTCATCGAAAGCGTTCTTTTTCTGAAACCTCAAAATATTTTGGAATGTTATAACACAAACGTAACCTAAAGGTTGACATTTTCAAGATTTCTGAAAAATGTATGGCTTCCGAGGAAAAAATTGTCCATGAAATGAAAATTCTATAAAGTGAAGGTTCGGTTCTTCGGTGAAGTATTTTTCAAAAGAGTAGTGGACACCATAGTTACCCGATGCTGAGCTCCCCGAGCTCCCCCTTGAGCTCGCTGACGCGGTAGGTCTCCACGCGGCCCAGCGACTCCGCGCCCACCACGATGTGAGACATCAGCCCCGTCACAGGGTTCTCGAGCACTATCTCTGGCACTGAAACAACCAAATCAAAGCGTTTTTTTCTGTAAGAAGGCCACAGAGGCGCTTTCACATGTCTGAGTCTACCGTCATTTCATAAGAGGAGACCGCTGCTGAGAAAAAAGCCGAAAGAAACTGAACAGTAAATCATTTTTCATAAACTATACTGAAACAGAATAAGTCGTCAAAAAAACAATTTTTGTCACAACCTTTTATAGCCGACTGTACTTTTAGGACATCTATGAAATTGCTCACTGAGACCCCAAAACCCCAAACTCGGTAGGATTGCTTTAATGTACTGAGTTCCTAGGGGCCCTAGGGCCACCTTCCGGTTCCATCATCAGACCGGCCCCATGGTACCATATTATTGTATTGTTATCAAAGTTGAGTAGATGCTTGAAGATGTCTGCTTCAAAATTGCGTTGCAAGATTCCACGTGAACAGAAAAAAAAAACAAAATATTAATTCTGTAAGTAGGCCACAAGGCCACTCTTACATGTCTGAAAAGATATTCAATAATTACCTTCTAACATATGCCCGTCCATTTCCAAATTAATATTATCTCTGACCGCCTGAGCCACATCGTACTGCTCATTTTTTACATTCTGCGCAGAGCTGATGGAGATGTACTGCGGCCATTCGTCTCTGGTGGTGTAGTCGAAGAATATGCTGTCGTATTCACTCTTCGTGGTGACTTCCAGGCTGGACAGAGATTGGGACATGTAGGTGTGGTCCATAGTCTGAAATAGAGTGGCTTTATTTTTAATTTTCTGCTTATACAGGGCATCCCAAGACTAAGGGACATCAAGGGAAAGTACCTTAAATATCGTAGATAGGATATTTTGCTGAAAGAAGACTTTATGTTATTTTTAAAAGTTACTATTATGCATTTAAAGATTTTCTAAGAATTGCTTTGTCTGGGAATCGAACCGACTTAAATGTGAAACAAAAATCACCCCTATTTTTATGATGCCAATCGAAAGAATGGACAAAAAAAAAATCTTCCTAAGTAACATAGTATCTTACAATAAAGGAACAACGTAAAATGTTTGAGTTAAATTTCAAGAAAATTATTTAGATAGTTAGATAGATCTTTATAGCTTTCATATAACATGAAAATGTGTTCATAAAAATGAGTTCCTGTAATTGGCTCTATATTTCTATTTAAGTTTCTATATTTAGTGTTTTAGCTGTTGGATCTCCTAAAATAAATAAAAAAAATATAGTGTACAGATGTCTTAATTCTAAAGAGTATCTATACCTAACATGAAACCCTGTAAGGGCATTGTAATCTTCATGCAATGTTTTGCAGAAACAGCTTAATAGCGAATAAAAAATATGCTATACGAAATCAAGATAAAAATACACATGCAATTTATTTTATTTTATTTAATACCTTAACTTTAATGAATTACAGAAAGTTTACCACATTATATTAACAAATTAGTATTGACTTAACTAGAAAAAGAAAAACATAACAATAAAACAATAAAGAATAAATATTTACATATTCATAATTATGTGATATAATAATAATGTAATGTTATTTTAGTTGTGTTTTTTAAATATAATGGGAATTGTAATAAAAATATATATGTATATGTGCAATCGTAAGTGCCTAAATATATCATTTAGTTTCAAATTTCCACCCTATCGTATCAGGTTAAGACCTGTAAAGATAGCTGTATGTTGTTTAAATAAATAAAAATGTTGTACGTACCTCCTGTGAGCCACTCAAAGCCAGGACCCTGATGTGCTCCTGAGCACTATGCACCTGACGTTTAAACCGGATGAACTTCTTCATCATCGCCAGGCACTCCCAGCAGATTATCTGCTCCATTTCTGATAAGGAGTTTGCAAACTGAAACATTCAATACAAGAATATTTTCATTTCAATAAAACAATTTAAACAGATCATGGTACAAGGTCTCTAGAATCCCGTGGTATATGAGTAAAACTTAATTGCCACAGCAAACATGTTAAAATAGTTACATATAACATAACTTCATTATAATATAGGAAAACTTCCCAGTCTACCTTATGGTAGTTGTAAAAACCAATTTTTTTAAAGAGAAATAGGATGCAAAAATAAATAGAGGGATATTATGTTAGCTTTGGAATTATTCTATGTCAAGGTTAATGTGCTTCAGATAAATATAATAATATTGAACGAGGACTTAAGCAACTTCCTGTGCTTCATACTATAACTGCATGTCTTCACATATCTACTTTTTAAGAGAATGAGATGCATACAGAAAAGTTTACGTAATAATATAAAAACCAATAACTTTATCAAACTTTTGAAAACTCACCCTGTCACCCGCGAAATCGTACATAAGTAGCCGAAATATTTGATACACTGGAGCTAGGCCATTTATGGAAATCAAATTACGATCGCTACTCAGGCAGGTACAGCAAACCACCCTGTAGCCAGTATCAACCTCTTGTTCCATCACGGACATCGTTATATTTTGTAAACAAACTTTTCAAATTAAATATACAAGATTAGATTTCAAATCATAACAAAAAGTAATGCTTCCATGTAAAATAGACGAAAATTAAGAAGACCACGCAACTATACTGGGACACCACAAAATGGCTGCTTTACACGATGTTGCCATACCGATTATTGTTTTAATCAGCTGTGTAGCGCTGTTTTGAAATTAATTTAAGATTTGTATGATTTACTAATATACAGAAACAAGATATGCTGAATATTGAATTTAGTAATTGTAAAACCTTAGTGAACCTTAATTAAACAAATTGCAATTAATGATCCAAACGTCCAAATTAAATTTATGTGTCTTGGCAATACTAAACATAAAGCTATATACACATTGAAGTGAAACAACGTTTTGTGCTGCCATCTATTCTGGTATCATGTTTATTGATAAACCGATAAACAGACTTGACGATGTGATGTCGTACAACACTATTTTAATAATGGCGGCGGTTTGTTTTGTTGTATGTTTTTGACTTAAAATGTTTTCGTAAATTATTACCTAAAATCTAGTGATAATCTCGATATCATTAATTAAAACTGTATTAATTTAAGGAAAAGTGTATATGCCTTTAAGTTTTAGTCATGAAGTTCCTCAGTTGTCGTGTTATAAATAATATGACATTCATCAACTTTCTATTCTGTGAATTGCTTTTTTTGTAATATCAAACTCATTATCATGGAAAACAAAAATACTATTGTAGATAAATTGCTATGCCTGGCGTGTCTATGTGTTGGCAGGACCCTTCAGAAAATTACAGATGAAAGAATGATGCGATATTACCTGGACACTCTTAATGAAATACCAGTAAGTAATTGGATAAAAATATTAAAAATCCACTATCATATTAACATTTTGAGCTCCAAAAATGGTTGTGGCCGACAGTGGAAAATTGCTCCACAGACGCCAATGTTGGCCACAGACGTCCAAATTTAAATGATCAAAAACAAATTCAAACTGTTTCAAGTACCTATTTTTCATTCCCTGTTGATTTTGGAGCACTTTTTTTATTCTTTCGCTATGGCATCATGCGCACGTTGAATTTGAATTTAAATTTGAATAGCGCTTGGCATTCAAAAGGTTTATGAGAACTCTGCAAAGCAACAACAATGCAAAACATAGTAACAAACAGTTGATCATATTTCCAAAAATGCCTGGTCCTCAAGCAGTTTTTTATTTATGTGAAGAGTATCTATTTTTATTATAACATAATATTAAAAAAAAGAAAGCCTTTATTTCTAGTAGGGTGAGAAACATTGCTACAAATTTAGACAATAAATGCTAAAGTATAGAACTAAGTTTAGACACTTTTCTTGAATGACTAAATTAATATAATACAATTAAATTTTAAGAATTTAAATAACTTATTATAACATCACACTAGAACCCTCTAATAAGGTAAAGGCCCCCTCCAGAGATCTCCATACATTTCTGTCCCGTGCCTTCCATATCCAGTTAGGACCTTCTAACTGGGCAACATCATCTGCCCAGCGTGTCAATGGCCTACCCTTTTTTCTCCCACCTGCCGGACCTTTCCAGGATGTTGTACGGAAGCTCCGGAAAACCTTTCGTCCTGGAGTCTGGCTACATGGCCAGCCCACCTCCATTTTTGTCTCTGTGCGTGGTTAAGGGCATCTATTACTCTAGTTTTATTTCTAATAATGGAGTGGTTGATCTTATTGATTTTTCTTATATTTAGAAGACTCCGCTCCATTCTTCTTTGGCATGTCACAATCATACGTTTTGCCTTCTAAGTTAGTTTCCAAGTTTGGCATGCATAGGTCATCGTGGGGAGTAAACACATATCCATGACTTTCTTTTTGAGATGGAGAGGAGGGTTGCTTTTTAGGGTTTCTTTTAAACTCCAGTACTTATTCCAAGTGTTTTTAATTCTTCTTTTTATTTCCAGTTCGTTTGATTTTAGGTTGAAACTTATTTGTTTTCCCTTAAGACACATATTGGTCCACATAGTCTAAATAACATAATATAACCAAAATTAAAAATTAAAACACCTCCAACACAAGTAGCTGGTCATCATGAGACCCTCATCCAATGAGTGATATAGAAAATGCTACTAAAACTGAACAAAACTACAAAATTTGGAATTCCTAGCTTCAATATTGGTTGAGATCTTGTCATTTGTTCCAATTAAAGTCAATATCATGGAAACGACAAGTCCTATTTCCACCAAACAACCAACTAAGAACAATATCGCCGGACAAGTCTTTCGAAAAAAAAAAAAACGCACTCAAATTGGTCCATCCATTTGGGAAATATGATGCCACAGACAGACAAACAGATACCTACACAAGTTAAACTTGTAACACCACTCTTTTTTTCATCTCAGGTTAAAAATAAATGTTTTCTTTCTTTAATGACTATTTCATTTTATTCCTATTCCTTAACCACTATTTTACATTAAACTTTTGAGCGTCAGACATGGCTAGTCGCGTCTACTGAAAGCTGTGCCCCAGGCACAACGTCATTTGCTGCAATACAATGCCATACTATCTGCTCTCAGATTGGCACCTGGGGCACAGTTTTCCATCAACAAGCCGATCATGAGGTTAATTACTAAATAAGTAGTAATTTTCAGCTCTGCAATGTGCCACAAGTGTGTCCAAACATTTGTTGGGAATGTGAGGCGCTGCTTCGAAAAGTTGTGACCTTTACAGAGCAAGTCAAGGACTCTTACAGAATTCTGCAGACTTATACCAATGAGGTAACACATTCAATTCCATTTTAGACTAGTCTAGATAAATAATTAAATAAATATCAGACAACCTAGTACACAAGGTAAGCAAGTAGATTTGTGTTATGGGTAATATACATGATGATATATATACTTATATAGATTAACCCCTCATATGTGATATCAAGAATTTACTAATCAAAATGAAAACTAACTGATATTTTAACATAGCTTCAAATGTCGGTACATTTATTTACCTTTCTGTTATTTACCATTTGGGTACGGAATCCTAAAAAAATCTTCTCATATTTCAGAACCTCTATGAGTGTCTCCTAACCGACGTAAGCAGGCCTCCGAGACTGAAAGTCCACGCGCTCGAGCCAGTCAACGTTCCCTCGCTGATTGAGGAGCCAAAGGATCTACAGCTGGTGTATGTCAAGGACGAGGTGAAGGTAGACTGGGATGATGATGACAGAGGTACTTTAAACCTTTTGAGCGCCAAAGACGGCATCTCAAGGCTGATTTAGACGAAGATAATTTTGAGACGCCTAAGTTACGGCGCATCGAAAAGGCACCGTATAAACACTTTCCGCGCCATTTTTTCGCGGCATGCCAGCGCTGGCGCGGAATAGAACACGGGCCCATTTTTTGGCGCCAGTGACCCCCCCTCCGCGTCTCTCGCTGCCACTAATGACTGGTACTGAAAAAAAGCACTGTGTAAACACGGCTTGCTGGTCACTGGCGGCGAGATTTAGGCGGCTGAAAATAGTCATTGTCTAAACGGTCGGAGGTGTGATGTGCGGTAATCACTGGCGCCGTCATTTAGGCGTCTCAAAATTGTCTTCGTCTAAATCAGCCTCACGTCGTAGAGCTGTGCCCCTGTCGCCAGGACGCCATTTGCCGCTATACAATGCCATAGTATCTGTTGTCAGATGGGGACACAGTTTTCCGTCTACGAGCTCAGCGGGCAAGGGGTTACCATTGATAAAAAGTTCAAATTCCAAAAAAAAAATTAAATTAAGAAAAAATATTATTAATGCGTACCTAGTGGAAGAGACCGGGAATCGAACCCGGACCTGTCCAGCGTGTTAACCTTTCCACCCTAACGCCCAGATAACCTTTCGGATTTTTCCTTATGCTTTGTGTGTCGATCTTTGTATTGTTTATTTGAAAGGCTTTACCTTAGCGACCTCTATGTGAATACGTTAATATTCGGGTGGATCAACATTTTCTTGCTGTTATTCTATCCCGTGACCCAGGGGGCAATAGTGATTATTTGATTAAACCTCTAAGAAAAGTGTTGATAATTTATATTACCGGTATTGTCAGGAGATAGTCCACATAAGAATGATACCTGCTTAAATTACAAAGCTTTTGCTGAAATAACCACGGAAAATCGTAGTTTTAAAAAGTTACCCAGGGGACATCACCATCGCAACGATTCGAGTGGCAGAAAATAGTTAATTGACCCATTCACATCTTACGGCAATACTTCATATTATTAAACCATTGATACAAAAGAAAGGAAAAAAAGAGATATTTTTACGACCCGGCCTCGCGTGACCAGCGCCAGTGGCAGCGGTGAGCGGCAAAAACAAAATATCAGTATGATTTTGAAGCATGATAATAAAATATAATGATTTTTATATTTTATCTTTTAT
This sequence comes from Apotomis turbidana, assembly GCA_905147355.2. NCBI lineage: Eukaryota > Metazoa > Arthropoda > Insecta > Lepidoptera > Tortricidae > Apotomis > Apotomis turbidana. The sequence continues at coordinate 6,581,920 of LR990305.1, read as the reverse complement.
TTGTTTCAGACGATGACTTGGATATAACGCCAGCAGAACTCGAGGACCCAGTGGTGGAAGAACCGGAGATGGACATTAAGATCCTGAAAGTGGAAAGCGAGAATCCGAAGAAGAGGAAGAAGGGGAAGGCGAAAGTGAAGAAGGCTGTCAGTTTGAAGGATAAAACTAAGGTCAGGCATAGAATATGATAGGGTTTCTCTTTTCATCCTCACAGAAACAATCTCAGAACTATAAAAATAGCCATATAAAAAGGCATTGGTCAACAGCCATCAGTAGCTACGTCTTATCGCGACTATTTAGTTTCCTCAAATAGCTAATGGCGTTTTCGGAAGAAAAATACACTTCTAGATACGTTATATAAAAACAAGGCGGCAATGCATGAATTAAGTTTTAATTTTAACATATAGCCTTAGGTAGTCCGTTTAAAATGAATACTCAACCAGCAATAATGTACTATTACTTGTTACAGAGCCAGAAAAAGTCACAATTAGACGGAAAGATAATTACCATAGAGCTGTCCTACGAAGAGATGTTAACAGAGCGAGAGAAAGACGCTACAAAAGAGGGGTATCTGAAGGCGCAGTACAAGTGCACTAGCTGTTTAATACCATTCAACTATGTCAAGTCGTACGAGGCGCATATGACGAATAAGCATTCTTCTGTGAGTATATTACCACGGGTACACTATGAAACTCCAACATTTTATCTGTCCGAATGCATCACTATTCCGAATTTTCATATTTCCGAAAACCATGTTCTGATGAAATATTTTGACTTTTTTGGGATAACTTATAACCCTAACGTAACCCAATTAATAATTAAATAATGACCTTTATTCTGCAAGTAGGCCACAAGGGCACTTTTACATGTCTGAGTCTACCGGCATTTCACAAGAGGAGACAACTGTTGAGAAGAAACGCCGAAAGAAACTCAACAGTCAGTCATTTTTTCATAAAGGATAAGTACTTAACTATTACAGTAATATGAACTTAACTATACATACGTAGTTCTCGAAGAAAACATATTAAAAGTGTATTCTAAGATATAAATGAGGAAAATTCAAATGAAAATATTTATTTGGGTTAAATTGGTTTTACAATAAGATCATGGTTGGTATCTTCTAGTAAGTACGGAACGTACAGTCGAGTTCAATTACATCTACACACTTACGAGAACAAAAATATCTGAACACGACTTTATGCTCCTGACAATAGGGTCGTGTTCAGATATTTTTGTCCTCGTAAGTGTGTACATGTAACTGAACTCGACTGTACTTGTGGCAGGAGATCCCGCTCTTCCAATAATAGTTTAGGCGTAACCGAAAAACAGTAAGTTAACAATATTAATTTTATATTTTACTTATTTCTGAACATTTTAATTATCACTCCATCCTGAGTGAATCTGTACTTAATTAAGTTAAGTGTGTGTACGTGTACGTACCTATATGTAAGAATAAAAGGAAAAGTGTAAGAATAAAATATAGAAACTACAAGAAAGTGTGACGGTTTATCACAATTTATGTACGTTTGATATGCTTTCTTATTAGAACTGTGTCCCTTAAACTAGTCAGGTACAATCTAACTTTAAAATTAAATTGTGTCACATACCATCCACAGCAAATATTATCGTTTGGCGTGTTAGCTATTTCGGTATTATGAAAATTCGGAATTATGATGGATTCGGATAATTGTAACTTCGGAATTTGTGGGTGTTCCGTATTTCCATATCTTTGTTAAGTGATAGAGCCAAAGTAAAGATAAAATAAACAATATTTATATTCGTGTTAGTTCCTATTTATTTATTTTTTACGCTGTGTTCATTAATATTGTACTTCTCGCTAATTTTATTTTTATTTTTCTTTGACATGTGGTTTGACTTAATAGTATATATCGCGCATTGGACTAGTCTGTAAGTGATATGTATCTTTTGTAATAAATAAATAAAATAATAAAAAAAAAATATATTTTACAATCGAACTCTTTTGGGTATGTTGACATTTATAGGCTGACTAGTATCGATCCGGCCCAGGGATAGTGGCGCTACGAACAGCTTTAATATGGCATTAATGTGCATACGACATATATTTGCATTATTAAACGTCAGTAGCGATTGTTTATATTACAAATTATCTAAGCTAAGCTAATCCACTTACCTGCATTCACAATAGCATTGTGTCTAATACAATCCTATCTGCTTTTGTTCTCGTAAGCGCCAACCAGTTACTTACAAAAAAAGATTAGAACAACATTGCGTGGATATTGAATTTTCAACCTTATTCCTTGTTGAATAGGTTTAAAATGTTTGTTGACGAGAGTTCATAGTCCTTTTTCAAGAGAATACGTTCTTGTGGAGAGTCGGACGGTTGTAAAATTCCAAAAAAGTTATGATCACCATTATTCTGTTAATGCATTTTGTAGTCTAATGTCCAAGGAAATAGAGTCGATAATCTATATTAACCTTCCAAGGTGGTTACAATCTGCTTTTACTACGAGCTCGTTGTCTTAATTTGTGGATAACCAGTTGTGGTTTGTTCAATGGTATTCAGTTCTTAAGTGGATTAGCTTAGCTTAGATGTACTATACCAGAATGGTGCTCAATTCGTTCTTCTTGCTAAATAAATACTGAGTTTCTATATTTTTCCTAAGATTACTAATTATTTTACTATAATTTAAAATGTAGTAACTACAAAACTATGTCACAATGGAAAGGTTAAAAAAAAAAACGGTGTGTCCAATTTAAAAAAAAAAAACGAATGAAGTTGACGTTGACATTATTGACAGCTTTTTTTTTTCGCGGATAGGTTGAAGTCTACAACTCTGTGCAGGCATAGTTGTCGTATATTTCGTTAATTTTCTTTACATACAGAAAAATAAGTTTAAATATTTTTTTAGTGTGTACATGACGCAAAGCTCTCTCGATCTTAATTTCTATCAATTATAAATATGAAATGTTGTCTATTATGGTTGTTTTCAGTATTTAGGAGAATACAGTTGCCCCATATGCAAGACGGTCATCTCTTCCGTGGACTCGTTCACGGCGCACTATAAAAGACACATGCGAAGGTAAGCGTTTTGTGAAGCTCTGACAGATGATTTAGGGTGCTTCTCCACTAAGAATCGACTAATCACAAAAGGAGCTTACGATACAGATTTCAACTCAGGCACAGGCGCGACAGCGGCCTATCGGTGTAACTCGGGCGTCGGTGACTTTGTAATGCCGAATCCTTCGACGAGGCATTCACGTGAATGCCCTTCACCCCCGCGCGCGTCCCGCACTCGCCCCCGCTCGCCCCTCGACACGCACACATAGCCGCGAGTTTTGTTACTGCACACAAGTGTCGCTGTCGTTTCTTTTTACGTTAGTATATATATTCTTTAACTCAGGTGTTTGGTCGATTTCGCACGTCTGTGCTTCAGTGGAGACGCACCCTTACAGAGATGCAACTACGTTGAGCGACCAGCGACGCGGTGAGCGGAGCGAGAGATCCGAGTGTAGCGGTATAATGAGTGAGCGAGACCACCGCTGCCGCTGTCGCGCAAAATCGTGGCGTCTCCGTTAGCTTATGAAATTCGTCTGTTGACTACTAAAACTCACTAAATTTATGAAATAATGTCTCATTTTTTTAATGTGGATTGCCGGTCCCGCTCATTAACCATTTCGCCACCCTAACTCCCAAGCAACATATCGAATTTTGCCTTATGCTTTGTGTGTCGATCTTTGCATTGTTTATTCGGAAGGCTTTACACCCCAGCGACCTCTATGTGAATACGTTAATATTCAGATCAAATTTGGAGGAATGTCATGAACGTGAATCTGCAAGAAAATACCTAAAATATCCAGAATCTAAATAAAAGCGGGGGGGCAACAAAAATGGGACAGTTGAGAGTGATGGGCAAATTATCCACAATTTTTGTTGCAGGTACGAGTGTAGCATATGCCATAAACGCACTCTGGACATGAAAGTGATGCAGCAACATTACTATTCGACGCACGAGATCTCACTGAAAACGTACAAGTGTAATATTTGCGGCAAAATTTCCAAGTAAGTACATAATGAATGGTCTTAAAACACGAGTGTTGTTTTATAAAATGCTGAAACTTGTATGACGTTGAAAGCATAGAGGTATGCGTTGCTGACAGTGAATGCATTAAGCGGCTTTATTACTTTTTTTTTTCATATAATGACAAATATATGGATAATAAAAAAATTAATTAAAGTGTATAAAACTTTTCCCTGAGTTCTAGATAGTAACATAGCTATTTCATGCTTTCATTGCGTGCAGTCGAAATCAAGTAGAAAAAAACAGTTTAAATTTATAGTCGTTTTTGAAACAATAATTATTAATGAAAAATTCAAACTGTAGGTTTCAAATATACCAATAAAACACAATAGCCCTGTTCTAAGTAGGTAGTATAGTTGATAATTGTTAAGAAACATGTTTGATCATACAGAAAAATGTCTAAAACAATCAGCATTTTTGAACGGATAACGGGCCATAAACCGTTTTTATAATTTGTCACAGTACCACAAAATAGATAGGTACAGAAATCAATGCACATACAAGCGCGATCGAGCAAACGCTCACGGACACGTCAAGCGGATGACACTCGCGCTCGCACTGGTCTGAACTGGTCCGAGATATCGTGTCCGTGAGCAATGTCTGTATGTGCGTTTGCTCGAGTGCGCTTCTATGTAGATTGATTTCAGTACCTATCTGTTTTGTGACTGTACCACTATGATCAGTTCCATAGATTCCCACCGGTACCACAAAGATACTCACAAGGCGCGGGTGCAGTGTCCAGAGTGCGATAAAAACTTCAGCCATCGCGCCGGTCTGATGAACCATAGACTGTGAGTATATCGTGTGTTGATTTAAGCTTACACCATTTTCAACCGACTTCAAAAAAGGGGTATGTTTCGATTGTATGTTTCTTAACCCTCGACAAAAAATCTGTCTGTCTGTCTGTGGCATCGTAGCTCCCAAACGGGTGGTCCGAATTGATGTCTTTTTTAAATCGATAGACTTGTCCGTCGAGATGGTTCTTAGCTATGTTTGATGGATATAGGACCAGTAGTTTCCAAGATATTCAGCTTTAATTAGAACAAGTGACAATATCTCAGCCATTGAAGCTAAGAATTCCAAATTTTGTAGTTATGTTCAGTTTTGGTAGCATTCTCTATATCACTTATTGAATGAGGGTCTCATGATGACCAGCTACTTGTGTCGAGGGGCGTTTTAAAATTTTATTTTAGGTTTTATTTAAATTCCTACAATATATATTTTTTTCAGTGCAGTACATGAACTCCAGAACGCGTTTCCTTGCACCGTTTGCGAGAAGGTGTTCAGATGGAAGGCCAGTCTGAAGAGGCACATGGAGAAACACCATGTTAAGGTATTTGGAAGGAATAAATAATCTGTACCTCTCATCCAGGGTACAATAATCAATAATAATAATATCTTTCTCCGCAGTGTAGTTTGCCTATTTTCTTCAAATACCCATTCCTTCAATTGCTCAAAGGTTAACTGGAAGAGATCTCTAATTGGGATAAGTTCGCCTGTGTACATATTTCATTTGTTATCAATGTATTTATAACCAGTTGTTGTGTACAATAAAGTGTTTACATTACATTACAATTGTGATTAAACTTCTTAGAAAAGTGTTAATGATTTATAATATGGGTATTTTCAAGAGATGGTCTCAATAAGAATGGACTTATAACTGCTGCAATTACAAAATTTTTGTTCAATATTGTTGCCGAAAATCGTAGTTTTAAAGATTCACCCAGGAGACATCACCATGGCAACAAGCAACAGAGACAAATTGATTGACCCTCGAACGAAAACGAAAAGTTTTTGATTCTGGAGGGCACTGATTTGCTCACGTCACGGGGAAAAATAGTTTAATTTCACCGAATTTTCATTTCATAGACAAATGTATCCCCGGAAGTCATACATTTTTCAGAAATCTTGTAAACCTATAATTTATATATTTATTTTTCGGTCCATTGTAAACGTTTGGTTTACGCTAGCAGACTTTACTCAGATTCAGATTAAAGTAAAAATAAACATTTTACAAGTCAATTGTCAACAATAGTAGGTACATATACATTACTGCTTTAATAATAATACATTACTGCAGACGCCGGCATAAAAGGGCTAGCCGTGTAGAGTAGGTATAGACATATAGGTATAGGTATAGACGGATAGTGATACGAAGCCGGCAAGCCCTTTTCACGGCTAGGCATGTACATAGTGCTTTTCTCAAACATATGCAATCATCCTCCTAGCCTTTGTCCCATTTTTTGAGAAATAAATTCTCAATCGGGGTCGGCTACCTAAATCCCAAGATGTGGCGTAGGCACTAGTTTTTACGAAAGCGACTGCCATCTGACCTTCCAACCCAGAGGGGAAACTAGGCCTTATTGGGCTTAGGTGGTTTCCTCACGATGTTTTCCTTCACCGAAAAGCGAGTGGTATATATCAAATGACATTCCGTACATAAGTTCCGAAAAACTCATTGGTACGGGCCGGGTTCGAACCCGCGACCTCCGGATTGAAAGTCGCATGCCCTAACCACTAGGCTACCACCGCTTTCTTCTCAAACATATGCAATGAAATAAAAAAAATACTCTACTAAAAATATATATAATTCAGCTGTTTAGCCTGTTCATGAACACAGACGCCATGTTTAAACAAAATACTTTCCGGCTTAGGCCTTCAATTTTGTATGAAATTCCTTCACAGTTCTCTCGAGTTGTTCCGCCCGAAACGTGATACTTCGAAGCCTGTTATGAAGCACGTTGTGGCGACATTTGATTGCATAATTGAAAAAATAAATAAAAAATTGGGCAAGTGCGAGTCCGACTCGCGCATGAAGGGTTCCGTATCATAATCTATAACAAGTTTGTTGTATGGGAGCCCCCCTTAAACATTTATTTTATTTTATTTTTAGTATTTTTTGTTAAGTATAGCAGCAATAGAAATACATCATCTGTGAAAATTTCAACTGTCTAGCTATCACCATTCTTGAGTTACAGCCTGGTGACAGACGGACGGACAGCGAAGTCTCAGTAATAGGGTCCCGTTTTTACCCTTTGGGTACGGAACCCTAAGAACAAAAAAAAACAATAAATACCTTTATGTACATAGGACAAAATGGCGTCGGCAGCGTATTGCGCGGCGTGTGGTGTCAGCTTTTCCTCGGCGTGCTCGTACCAGAGACACATGAAGAACAGCCTCAAGCACGTCACACAGGAGCAGCTACGGTGAGACTTGTGTTACTAATGTTACTTGTGTTATGGTTATGGTTATGGGGCGTACACTACAATACTCCAAAGTTTCAGAATGCATCATCATTCCGAACTTTTATAATTCCAGATGCCATGATCTGATAAAATGTTTCGATTTTTTTGGGATATCGTTCTCATATTTTTTTTTTTTATATCATATAATAATAATAATAATAATAATAATTGTGGCGAGCTGTTGGGGAGTGACGACCCCACGGACCCGAGATCTCCAGAGAGTCGGTCAGGGTCCTCGTCTCCGGTGTGCCTTCATCGGCCGGAGTGGAAACCCAAGAGGACCCGTAGGACTCTCAGCTCTGGCTTGCCTTCATTGGCCGTCCAGAGAGGAGCGTTAGAGCTATATGCTCCAGGGGTGGAAGTGTTAAAGGGCATCACGCCGCGAGTAACTTCGGAGAAAGCGCAGCACACCTCTCGACACCCCTGAGCCCTCACGCTCGTGTTGCTTCCGGCCGTCTTTACGACGGCATTACGGGGCCCACCTAGTGAGGGGCGAGTCACCACCCGCCAGAGGTAGCAGTCGTACTGATGGTTACGGCGGGTGACATTTTACTATTGCAATAGCCCAAATAAAGAATCCACCCATACTCCATTTTAATAGCCCGGTTTTTTCTTTTCCATATCAATGCAATAGTTCAATCACCTGCTGGGACCTGTTCATGGATGTATCATCCTATTGATATGATCAGGAACGGGTCCCAGCAGGGCTACAGCCACAGCAAATTTCTCCAAGGGGCCTCTACGTGTTGGATCCATATCCCCACGCAAGCCTTTCAAAAGACCGGGACGTATAAGCCCGAGACTATGAGTCGAGAAACAAATAATAATAATTTATTGATAAAACATAATGTACAGAGGTGACAGAGGTGACGGTTAAATTCTATACTTAAAAAGCAAATAAATTCACAATTCACATAACCTGAACTAGGGTTGCCCCTGTGTTTCAGGCAATGGGAAAGCCTTTACATTATTTAATTTAAGTACATATTCATCTATCTTACAGTAATCTTATTGTAGCTTAACTACTAAAATTTACACTAAAGAACTTAATTCAACTAAACAAATATTTATTTCATGACAGCCAGTAAGTTCTCTGTATCTTCGTACGTCATAGTTTGTAGTGACTCACGAAGCGCTTTCTTACATTGAGCGAAGCTTAGTGGATATAGGTCCAGTTTCGCATTTAGTCTATTGTAAAGAAATGGTCCCAGAAATATGAAAAATCTTGTAGAGAAAGCATGTTTTGCTTGCATGTTATAGGAGCAAACAATATCTTTACGCCTCTTGTTTTTATATTCGGTGCTGTAAGGAGTTATGCAGTGCTGCCTTAATACTGTGCCGTGGATAAATAACTGGCGAACTGTTAGTACTCTACATTCACTGTATATAAGGTTAGTAGGGTAGAGGTAAGGACGATAGGTATGGACCTTTAGGATTGCTCTTTGGGCTCTTTCTAATTTTAGTAATGTGGTTTTAGCCAAACCTCCCCATGACGTTATGCAATACGTTATTATCGATAACCCTAACCTAGCCTAATTATAGAATGTTTCGTTGTTGTTGTGTATCATAATACTCCCCGATTCCCTTGTTACCTGTATGAATCTCATAAAATCGTTAGTTTTAAATCAATTATTACGACAAAATAAAACTTAGTAAAAGAACATGACAATTATAATGCATAATTATATTTTTTTGTAAGACTGGCGCCAAACGTGTTTTCCTTCCATCATCATCTTCATCATTTGTGACCAGTTATTTGTCACAGGTTCATCTGCGACCATTGCAATCGTCGGTTCGCGGACAAGACCAAGCTACGCGATCACATTGAGGAGAAACATTTGCTCAGGACCTACCAATGCCACATCTGTCAAAAGGTAACGCTATTGAAATTACTATCTTTTATACCATATCTATAGTAGGGCTTCTGATATTCGTATTACACGCGGAACTGTAGCTCCGTGTTCTTAGCACCGGCGCTCCTAAGATTCCATACTACACGGTCACGCCAAGATACGTAGCCGTGTCTACGTTCGGCGTGTAACACGGAGCTACGTATTTTAATTACACGGAGCCTAATTACATGAGCCGAACGGTCCGGAACTCAGTTGCCGTGTAACACGGCTACGGGTACACGAAACACGGACGCGATCCCTAATCCATAGCAGCCTCGTGACTAAGGTAAGGTGAGGTAAGGTACTGTTGTAGAATGAATCATACTCGTATGTAATGTAGGTAGTTTTAGGTTTATACATATGAAGGTAGATCTCAAATAAATCAGTGTTTGACCAAGCGTATGTGTTTCACTACAGGTACGAGATTTTAAGACCTGATTGTGTAACTATTGCATACATATACATACAATACTTTTTATACGAGCAAAACGCAGAAAAACATTTTCATTCCCCTTTATGATTTTTTATTGTTGAATTCAAACTGGCCTATTAAAAAAAACATGATAGCGGAAAAAAAAATATGCGGGTGCCCTGTCTATTTTTTCGATAAGTATCTTAACCAATCTGGAAACAGTAGCGTGTTTTTTTTATAAAATATGATGATGTTCTCTTTTTGAAATTCATTTGAGATGAGTAGAGAGTTGTCCTATGCAATACAGGTGGTGTTTGATAAACTGTACATATTAAAAGGGGTGAAATTTCTGCCAATTTTATCGGTGAAACTGTTTTTAATTTTTGTTTTTAGCCATTGGTTTCTTTTTTACAGATTTTTTAACTTTTTAGTAAATTTTTGGTACACCTAATTGAGATGGTATAACTTTTGATCTAATTGTTCAAAAATTAAAAAAAGAAGTTGAACGATAACCACAATGGACAGGTTATTGATTATCAATAACATAAACAACCAACCAAAAGAAACAGTCAGCAAAATTTATTTTTGTTGTTGAAAAATTACTACAACTACTAGATTTTCGCAAAAAAAAAAAATTTTGCTGCCGCTTTTTTATGCTTGTTATTATAGACTGGTAGTTCAAATGAAAATTTTAAAGTCTAACGGCATTTTGGCATCCATTCTGGCAACATGACTTTTCCGATGTAAAAACCCTGCTGAATTCGGTTCTGAATGTTGCCATGCCGAATTTTGCCCCCTCCCCCCATTTCCCCCCTTTTTGACCTCAAAATATGTCCCTAATCACGATTTTTACGGTTTTATACAAAAAGTATTACAGCTAGAAAAAAATGTCAAAGACAAGAATGATCTCTATAAAATTTACTTCACTGCCTCGACCATGTTTATCAATTTTTAAAAAAATAATGAAGTTCGGGAAGATATTTCTCAGAAACCATAAGGCTTACTAAAAAAGTTTATACACCATGTTATAGGAAATTTTATAGAGATCATTCTTGTCTTTGACATTTTTTTTCTAGCTGTAATACTTTTTGTATAAAACCATAAAAATCGTGATTAGGGACATATTTTGAGGTCAAAAAGGGGGGAAATGGGGGGAGGGGGGCAAAATTCGGCATGGCAACATTCAGAACCGAATTCAGCAGACTTTTTTACATCGGAAAAGTCATGTTGCCAAAATGGATCCCAAAATGCCGTTAGGACGGTAAAGGAAGCCGATATTTGGATTTTTCTACCAGTCTATTATTCCTCACTTAATTTTAATCCTAAAAACATTTTTGAATTATCTTAAACTTAAAAAGTACAACGAACTTTCGCATAAGGCAATCGATTTGACAGTAGTCGTTGACATAAATGAACGATTTTCCCATATGTAAACGGTTTGTTGTTTCAGCCGTCGAAGAACCGCGTGGGTTTGGACCAGCACATTCGCAACGTGCACCGCGGCCGCCCCAACAACAAGATGTGCCACCATTGCGGGAAGGGCTTCCCGGTTGGTAACCACATAAGTATAGTCCTTTTCATCACACTTGGTCGTAAACAAGGGTTTACATATTTAAATAAAACAATTTAAACGGATTATATCGCGTATATTAATAATTTGAGCCTCCCTGACGTTGAATTGAATTGTTTTATTTAAATGTGTGACAGTCGCGGAAACCGAAGAAAATATTAAGGGTTTACATGCTAGAAAATCGGGCGGTAAGTCGTAAATTACGCCCTAGGGCGGTAAGTAATTTTTATCACACATCAAGGGTTTACATGCTAGAAACCCGGGCGGTAAATCGTATATTACGCCGGCGGTAAGTCGTATATTACGCCCTAGGGTGGTAAGTAATTTTGGTATTGACTACTATTACTTTTGTTTTATTTCCTCCAAAGTGTGATGAAAAGCGTCGTACGTGACTCTGGTGGTGGTTTATTATTATTATTATCTTTCAAATGTTATAAGTAACGACCTACATTACTTGGCAGCGACCATAATCAGAGATGTAATTTCATAACAGTACCGCGGCGGGGCGAGGTCACCAATAAATACAGTATCAATTTTGATCAAAATTGATACTGTAATGGTGACCGTCGTACAATGGAATAAATGACACAATTTTTAATTAAATGAGTTAAGGCAGCAAACATTTTGGTCTTCACCCTTATGTAACTTCAAAGGAACGCAAATTTCAAGTCCTAAAGTGATTTGAAACTGGTATTAGGTTTACCCTCATCTGGCAGAAACTTGTTTTACCGAAAGTAACGTTTCGCATAATGCTCGTTTCGCATAACTGTTATTCTACTGATACCATACATTTTGCTGAAAAGTTATAAAATAAACCTAACCTAACCTATCCTAATCTACCAGGATACACAAAAACATTTCAAAATATATTTGCCGTTTAAGCGGCAGAAAATTTCGGCGAAATGAGTATTATGCGAAACATTACTTTCGGTAAAACAAGTTTCTGCCAGATGAGGGTAACCCCTGTTGGTTAGAATCCTAATAATTGTATGACTACCATGTACTTAAACGCTTTCAATGTCATAATGGCAGTTTAGTTATTACGGCCCGCTCGCCATTTGTATGGAGCGTTTTCAGCGCTCCGTAAAAACTTCGAACTTTAACAGTATCTTTTGACTAGTGCTAGTGCAGGGACAGTAATCCGTGGTACTAAGCGATAGGGCCGCGAGTCGCGTAACAGCACGGATAGCTGCCCCTGATGAAGAGCCCCATATAAGTTCGAAACATGTCGGGCCGTTCCTGACAATTTTCACATGAGTTTAAGCAGTTTTTTAGGGTTCCTTACCCAAAGGGTAAAAACGGGACCCTATTAGTGAGACTCCGCTGTCCGTCTGTCTGTCTGCCCGTCAAGGCCGTCTTAAACTAGGCTGGGGCCCTTGGGCACATAAGAATTTGGGGCCCTTTTGGAAAGTAAAAAAAGCGAACACCTGCCTACTGAGTCGGCGGTCCCGGGTTCGAATGACGACGCGTTTGGCTCGGTTTGTGGACACCTGCCTACTGAGTCGGCGGTCCCGGGTTCGAATCCCGGCCGGGGCAAATACTTGTGCAAAATATTTGTTCTTGGGTCATGGATGTTATCTATATATGTATTTATATATTATGTATATCGTCGTCTAGTACCCATAGTACAAGCTTTGCTTAGTTTGGGACTAGGTCGATTTGTGTAAGATTGTCCAAAAAAAAAAAAAAAAAGAATTATAATAAGATTTTTTAACTAAGTATGACCATTTTATTGTGTGAGAGATATTGTCGGTCCTCCGGGGCCCCCTGAGTATGGGGGGCACTAGGCACCGTGTGCCTTTATGGTGAAGACGGTATTGCTGCCCGTCTGTCACTAGGCTGTATCTCGTGAACTGGACAATTGAAATAATCACTGATGAAGAATTTCTGTTGCTGCTACAACAACAAACACTAAAAACAATAAAATAAATATTTAAGTGGGGCTCCCATACAACAAACGTGTTTTTTTTGCCGTTTTTTGCTCGATACCGTCACCAGGTTGTACCTCATAAACCGTGTTAGACAGTTGAAATTTTCATAGATGATCTACTTCCGTTGCCGCTATAACAACAAAGACAGAAATCAAAAAGTAAAAAAAAAAATCAGTTGTACGGGACCCTCGGTGCACGAGTCAGACTCGCACTTGGCCGGTTTTTGACTAGTGATTTGTTTTTATAGACCAAAGTGCAGTTGGAGTCCCACATAAGAACGCACACTGGCGAGCGACCGTTTATATGTGAATTCTGTCCCACCACCTTCTCGCAGCAGTCCAACCTGTACAAGCACAACCGACAGGTCAGTACTCATAGGGTACATTAAAAAAAATCGTTTATTAACACTTTCGACACCAACAACCCGGAGGCTGGGCGCTCGTAAACTTTGTTCAGATGCCGGCCAACCCGGTAGCCGGGTCAATGCTATAAAAGTCGGCTCAGCCGGTTTCTGGGATATGTCTTACTTTTTTGTCTGGTTGCGAAAGTGTTAAAAGGAAATAAATATAAATTGTACAATTAATCAGTGATTCCAAACTAGGCGGAGTTTGTTATATTGGTCATTAAACTCGGGGCAGCAATTGGTTGCACATTCCCACATGGTCGCGGCAAGGACAGATCACGTAATTTTGACCGCAATAGAGCTTCTCACACCGCGACGCCGACTCGCCTAATTACCAAGCAAGTTTTGTTCTTATTTATTATCAACTTATGATGAATGGAGATGGCAACTATTTAGACATTTTAAAATATCCAAACGCAACGACGATTTTCAAGCCATGACGAAATAACAAAAATAATCAAACTTGCCTCACTTTCAACTTAATAACATTTAGTCTAGGTTACACTCAGGTAAACAACTCTAGGATATACACACATTTTCGAGCAGTGTTGTGAAAAATCATTAGAGAATCATTTTTCCGATAGTTTCATTTTGTAGAACGATTTTTTCACTAACACCGTCAACTATTTAGGATTATTATAAAACACACCTAACCTAATCAATAGGTTAATATTTGCAAGAATTATGAAAAATCTATAACTTTACAGGGGAATAAAAATTCTGCGAAGTGAAACAATCGACCAAAAATAATTCTGCGAAAAGGCAGTATACCCTGAAACGCATGGAAGTATCAATCCTTAGGTTAAGATTTTCCCTGAAATCGTGACCACTGAAACTGATTTGCAATACAAATCCAGAACTTTGTAACTGAATAGGTTTGTTATAGGTCCATCTGAACATCAAGTCTAAACGCTACCCGCTCTGCAAGAAACGCAAGGAGGAAGACGCAACGCAGAAACCGCCACCCGTGGAGTTCCGGCCCGCGGCGCTGAGCTTCGAGCCCGAGCGGGCGTTCCTGTGACCTGCGATTGAGTAGTGCGACTTACTTATCTGTGAACTGCCACTGAGTAGTGCGACCTACTTATCTGGAAACTGCGACTGAGTAGTGCCACCTACTTATCTGTGAACTGCCACTGAGTAGTGCGACCTACTTATCTGGAAACTGCGACTGAGTAGTGCCTTCTACTTATCTCTGAACTGCGACTGAGTAGTTCGACCTACTTACCTGTGAACTGCGACTGAGTAGTGCGACCTACTTATCTGGGAACTGCGACTGAGTAATGGCACCTACTTATCTGGGAAACTGCGACTGAGTAGTGCCACCTACTTAACTGGGAACTGCGACCGAGTAGTTCCACGTACTTACCTGTGAACTGCGACTGAGTAGTGCGACCTACTTAGCTGTGAACTGCCACTGAGTAGTGCGACCTACTTATCTGGAAACTGCGACTGAGTAGTGCCTTCTACTTATCTCTGAACTGCGACTGAGTAGTTCGACCTACTTACCTGTGAACTGCGACTGAGTAGTGCGACCTACTTATCTGGGAACTGCGACTGAGTAATGGCACCTACTTATCTGGGAAACGCGACTGAGTTGTGCGACCTACTTATCTGTGAACTGCCACTGAGTAATGCGACCTACTTATCTGTGAACTGCCACTGAGTAGTGCGACTTATCTGTGAACTGAAGGATGTTGCATCATCGCTTTATGACGACTGATACTATAGTATATTGTGTCATAAGGGTAGTAAGTAGGGGATTACTAACGAAGGTCTATTAGAAGCCCGACGCCGAAGGCGGAGGGCTTTTAATGTCCTGAGTTTGTAATCCCCTTACTACCCGCCTTACACACAATATTTTTCATCACATTTTGGAGTAAATAACAAATAAATAAGCCAAAATAAACATTAAACGATAACGATTGACAACCAACTTTTTTCTGTATATATTTTTTTAATTTACTATAAGCACTGGCAAAACGGCCATCAGCTTAAAACAGAAAACAAATATACACAGAATCTTACCATCTATTATTAAACAAATAACAATTATCAATATTATGCAGCAATAATTAACAGCATAATACAGTGGCGGATTAAGGGTCGAGAGCGCCCTAGGCAAAAACCTCATCGGCGCCCCTCTAGTGACCATATGGGTCGTTCTCGCGAGTCCTTCAGATTTTGTAAATTTTGACTTTTTTAGAAATGCGTTTTTTTATGATTTTAATGTATTAATATGGTTCATATACTCGCATAGAGTAATATAAAACAAAAGGCACCCTTGTGCAATGTACGGTTTAGGATATTATACATGGAAAATAATGAGTGCTTGGATGGTAATGAAATATGACAAGATGGTAATGAGTGCGTATGGAAGGTAATGTGATTTTCATAAGTTTTATATAATTTAACTAATATTAGGGTGATAAAAACATATCTAAAATTACTGATTATGGTTTGAAGTAATGTTTTTATAAAATAAAACGTTTTAGAAATCTTCAGGATTCATGATTTCAAATATTCAGCAATAATAGGATGCTAAGTATTAAAGATTCCATATTTTTTTATAAGAACATACATTATGATATCCACAAAAGATAATATAATCTTGGCATTAAACATTCTAAAAATAATATCTTTATTAAAACATAAGAGGTCACCAAAAGATAAAATGCTTCTTAGCATTAAACATTCTTCAAAAAAATATATTTATTAAAACGTAAAAGATCAATCTAGCATTAAGCATTACAATTTTTTTTAAATATACAAAAACAACAAAAAATATGCTTCTTATCATACTATATTTTACATTTTTTCAATCTAGAGTATCTAGACTTCCCATTTTGCAAAATATCCTTTTTGTTCAGCGATTCATATTTCTGACTTAATCCTTTACTAATAGTTTCATTTAATAAAAGCTTATTGATTTTTTCTTTCGGTATATCTTTTAGTAAATCTTTTTTTTTCCACGCTAGCTTGTTTTTGTACTTGCCTTTCTTGCTCCTCTAATGTTTTTCTTTGCTTTATAAACGCAGTTTTCTGTTTATGCAATTTGCTGATTTGTTCCTTAACATTTTTGATTATTTCAATAAAAATAATAATATTGCTTTGCTAATCCGCCATATAACAACGTGCCAATTAATTAGTGCTAACTCGTTATACTTTGCGTATTTTTTCATGCATTTAATGCGATTTCTGCAAAGCAACGCTTGATACAATTGATTATTTTCATGTATTGATCCCGATTTATTCTGAGTAATGTTTTTTTCTAGCGTATGCCACCAAGAGTTTTTGTATTATTATAAAGGATTGATATATCTAAAACAGGTGCTGGTGCAAGTACTGCTTTTACTCAATCCCCAAAACAGGGTTTTAAAATTTTACTAGTTTCATTATTACCATACCCCATAGCCACAATATATGAAGGAGAAACTTAGCATCAATTAGTTTGCCAAAGCCATTTATTTCCCGGGGTATAAAGAAGAGATAAAGTAAGCATGTGCTTATGGCACAAAAAACTACTGGGTAAAATGCATGTTTGTGCAATTTAGTAAAATCATTCATGTGCTGTTTAGTAAAAATCATGAATTATGCTATTCATAACTACTAAAAACTTTTTTTTAATCACTACCATCCAAACACGATCTTTACGTTCCGGCAAAAAATTGGAGGGTAAGGATGGTAATGATGTGGAGATGAATGAGATTTTGATGGTTTGTCTGGGTAAATTTAAATACCGAGTGTAATAAAAAATGTGATATTTATATTATTAAACCCTCTACTTTTCGTGAACGTAAATTTGAAATTTCTCGTAAATGATGCGCACGTCGTCACTCTACCAGATACGTAGGCATACTGAAAAGGTGCGGCGCTGGAATAATGCCCTTACTGCCACGACTCAATGAAGGACCTATTCACAAATTTAAAGTTTTAGCTTCACGGAAGGTAATGTTAATTTTCGTGTGACAAAATTTTAATGCTCGTTCTTTCTAATATGTAATAGTTTAAAAAAATTGGTGAATTTATATTTTTATGCCTAAATAGCTACTTAATCACATCGCTGTGAATCAACCAATGTTTTAGTTCGTAATTTGGAACGAGAGGGTAATGAGATTTTGCAGTGTTTTTTTGATCTCATGTGTTTATTAATAGGTATAGGCATATGAGTCAAAATACTCCTGTAGTACTTTTTTGAGACTAAACTTACTGCATACAACAATTATAAATCAGAATGTTATTTATACCTATTTGCCGCCTGGAACAGTGATTTGAACGACTCGCGAGAACGACCCATATATTACTGCAGACTACTAACTTAAGTAGTAGTATTTTTTTTTGTCATGAATTAAACTGTATCATGGGGAATGGCGGGTTATCGTGCGACCAACTTTTTTGTGAACTGAAGGGTGTCGCAACAATCTTCCTTCGCACGCAGCCAAGGGCATCGCCAGCCGAAGGCCCGCGGGGGCAAGTTGATATAAATGCAGGGTATGGAAAAGGAATACAGCCTTGCTAAAGGATAGGAAGCTTCACCAAGCACGTTAAAATAGAAAGTACATTTATGGGCGGGAAGGGGGTCAGTTTATAGTCATGTCATAAATGTCATAACATAACAAGATGGAAACGCGAGCGTAGCGAGCGCGAATTTTTGGAAGGGACGCGTTTCATAATACAATCTGATGAAAACGCCAGCGTAATGAGCGCAAAATTTTTTGAAAGGAAGGGTCAAAATAAAGCCAGATGAAAACGCGAGCGCAGCGAGCTCGTAATTTTTCGATAGTAAGGGTCAAAATAAAGCTAGATGAAAACGCGAGCGCGGCGAGCGCGAAATTTTTCTTTAGCAATAACGTAAAATGATTTTCCGCACTACGATCAAAATTAAATAGAAGTTTGATGCAAGTGCGGATAATCACGAGTCACGGGACCGAGAGATCTTGCTACGAGCCGAAGATCCCTTTACGCGAACGAGTAGACTCAAGGCTGCCCAATATTTACCGAGCGAGCGAAGCATTTCCGTTACAACTTGGCCAAACATTCTTTCGTATGTCCGTAAGTTCGAATGTTCTGTTGTCCAGGTTGCCGGCTATTCTCGCCCACCGGTCGCATTTCTCAAACGATTCTCATTTAATTTTGTAACTAGGTACGATAATAGTTTTTCCGATTCAGTTATTAGTTTTTTTACAAAATGGCGGAAAACGTAAAAAAAAAACAAATTTCAATTATTTCGAAACAAACTCTCGAATTGAATTTATACTGAATTGATTTAAGTAAGTAAGTAAGTAAGTAAGTAAACGCTTTATTGTACACAAAAACAGTTAAAAATACATCTATTACAATTAACATATAGGTACAAAGGCGAACTTATCCCTATAAGGGATCTCTTCCAGTTAACCTTTGAGCAGTTAAGTGAGTACGAGAAGAAGATAGACAAACTAACACCGTCTACAAAAAGGTATTAAAAATAATAAGACTACTAATAATTACACATACATATAAACTAAATATGACAAGTGACTGGAAATATTTTTGGATGCCTTTTATATTGTGTATGTTGGTGCATATTATTATGTATACTGACATATTTAATTTTATGACGTTTTTTAGGGAAAAATATCTTTTTCTTAGTTATAGTACTGGAAAAGGGGCGCGCGCAGCCTCGCGCCCCTAGGCACGTGCCTACTTTGCCTTAGGGATAATCCGCCACTGGCATAATATTATAAAACTTAAATATGAACAGTAAGTTACAAACTAAATAGTTCCTAACCAATAATTTTATAACTTTTTTCCTTTTTTTTTGTGTCGTCTACCACAGATAATGCTAAGAACTGCGTTTCGTTTAGAAACTTGACAGGCTATACTGCCAAATTGTAACGATAATTCAAAATTAAATTTAATAAAATTATTGCAAAATACACATAAATAATTGTAAAACATAAATATTAATGCAGTTACATATACCGTATTCAATACACAATAAAATTTGCTGGTAGGCAAGTTTTGTTGATACAACAAAAAACCTTGGCTGGATTGAAACCTCCTTAGTCTGAAGTAATCTGCGAGTGCGTACTATATTTTTAAAACTAAAACCATAACTCCCGAGGGAGTTATTACAATTTATAACTCCCGCGGGAACTATATAGGCCTTAGTCCTTCAGTACACCCGCATGTAATACCATCTTTTACGAGCAAATGTGATGAAAAATTATTAAAACTATCGTGAGTCATCTTTAATAATTACTATTACTTTAGGCACAGGCCCGCGGCTCCGCCCGCGAGGAATTCGGTCTGTGTCAGTATGCTGCTACCTCACCGTTTAAACCTTTCCTAGACTACGACAAACATTTCAAAACCAAAATCAGCTAAATCTGCCCGGCCGTTTTAGCGAGACAAACGAACAGCTATTGATTTTTATTTATCTATATATATATATATGCAGAGCCACAATTATTATTTTAGAATACTATTGAAAGCCACATAATATGAACTGGTGACGGCAGTGAGGTGGTGGTGAGGAGTGTGAATGAATAAACGTTTATGATAACTACTTGGTGTTGTATTTCTCGTAAAAGTTCACAAGGGAATGAGCAGAGACGTCACTGCACCTGGTATTTAAAGACCATCAACGTACCATTAAATGGAGGGGAGAAACAAGTAAGTGGTAGTCGTCAAGTAACCAGGTGTTAGTAACATTTTTAGTCTATTGACACACTGTGTAAATAATTTAACAATACTTATGTTGAATCTATTATTTCTTAAATTGCTATTATTAATTACAATATAACTCATGCACTTCACATGGACTAATAACTTATAACTAAATTATCAAGATACTCAATGATCTATTCAAATGTGCTTCTGAGTCAAATAGCTGTTGAGGCGAAATCCTTCAAAGTCGTTTTGCGGCGTAGGCATTGTGAGCCTAAAGGATGTTTCTTAACATATTATTAATGTTACTACTTAGAACAGGGCTATTGAGATTTATTGGTATATGTTTGAAACCTACAGTTTGAAGTTTTCATTCGATTGACAGAATTCACGCAGAAAATTAGTTTTTCCAACTTATTTACTGCACGCAATGAAATAAATATGTTACTACCATGTTTTCTTTTTTTGACCGAACTCGGAGAGAAGTATTTATCAGTATCACATCAAAAATTTGGTTAAAATTATTAATATATTTGCCATAATGTGATTTTTTTTAACAGGAATAAAGCCTCATTCCACATTGTAAACAATTCAGAATCGAGTGAATCAGAAGAATTAAGTAGCACAAAACCTATGGCACGTGGCTTTAAATTCCAAAACTCTTGTGGAGTTTAAATTTTTCTGTATGCATCTTTGTATCGATATTTTCATGTCCAATAAAAAATACTGGAGTGGGGCTTTCACTACACAATATAGTAATTTTTATTGAACATGATTTTTTATTACTAAGTGTTTTTATCAGGTAATATAAAATACAGTTGTTCGCGCAATATTGCCAAATGTATGCAGTATTTGGAATAAGTGTATTCGCTTGTATTGCAGGTAAACTCATATTTACTATAACATTCTCCTTTTTTTCTTTAACATAATCTTGTAAAAGGTAACTTTTAGTAACTTTACGATATCGTCTCATCTTATAAAATTTGTTAACGGTTTTGAACGCCAAATAATTAAACAATAGGCCAGTACAAAAATGTTAAATTTAAACGGATTACTTATATCGCGTATATTTATTACTAGCGACCCGCCCGGCGTCGCACGGATGCAATGCTGATTAATTATGCTCGTATTATACATATATACCTTCATCTTGAATCACTCTATCTATTAAAAAAACCGCATCATAATCCGTTGCGTAGTTTTAAAGATCTAAGCATGCATAGGGACAGACAGACAGACAGAAGCGACTTTGTTTTATACTATGCAGTGATTTGAGCCTCCCTGACGTTTCGGTAGCTTTACAGTTACCGTTGTCAAAGGTTGACCTTCCTATACGCAATATAATCCATTTAAATTGTTTTATTTAAATGTGTGACGACAGTCGCGGAAACCGAAGAAAATATATTGTTAAATTGTAATATAAAATAAATAAATTAGTTTTATTTCACAACTAGCTGCGCGGTGTTACTCGCTCGTTCCATGGGAACACCACGTTTTTCGGGATAAAAAGTA
Source organism: Apotomis turbidana (assembly GCA_905147355.2). Taxonomy (NCBI): domain Eukaryota; kingdom Metazoa; phylum Arthropoda; class Insecta; order Lepidoptera; family Tortricidae; genus Apotomis; species Apotomis turbidana. The sequence continues at coordinate 6,560,249 of LR990305.1, read as the reverse complement.
GCCTATGTGTTGATCCAGGGTGCCAAGGTGTTTTAATTTTTCTATGTGAACATGCTAAACAGTCAAGAAGATTGAGATTCGTACCTTTTTCGCTTTTGTCAGTTTGTCACAATGACTATAAAGGCCAAGTTTCATTGCATCTATCATCCATTTATCTGTTTTTTTTTTCAATGTGGTTTAAATTTAAAAGTTGCAATCTTCCTAATTTACTAATTTTACTACAAAAATGTATATAAAATTCTTATTTAGGTTATATAATTTAAAGACTGCTATGAGAATCACTTATTCAATGTACCTATCATATTTATAATGTATCATATAAAATAAATGTAAGTCCGTAATTTATGCAAAAATTATATTAAAAAGCAAGTTTGAGAAATCTAGACGCTTTTTTCATTTAACTGTTAAAATATCACTTGTACACTTCCCTTTCCAACTTCCGATAAGTTGAACTTTGAATAGTAAAATAAAATTGATACAATGTTGCTATGCTATTTAGTTTAAAATACATTTAAAAGTAGCTACATATTCTGGATATATTAAATACCATTTGTATTAAACACAGATCTACGAAACTATATTTTAGTATGCAGACTATAAAAACAGACCATAGTCATTTCATTTGTACATTTTTTGTATTTTTTTTATTCATTTTTTTTATTGACCGACTATTGACCTCAGTAGGACCTGATGGTAAGTGACTATGGGATCTGGGATGTAGCTCGCTGGAAAACTTACTTATAAGACTTCAATATGTTTTACTTGTCAATATCAAGGAATTACTTTCTAGGGTCTGGCCTTTAGCTTTTATACCCGACTGTACTTCTCTTTGAACATCTGTAAGTTGCTCACTGGGACGTTTCTAAAGACCCCAAACTCTGTAGGATTGCTGTCATCTATTAAAGAGTTTCTAGGGCCACCTTCCGGTTCCATTGTATTTTCATCAAAGATAAGTACTATCAAAGACATTGTTAACTGTACAATGTACATACCTTACTGTATAGTGTTATAGTAACTGTGTCTTCGTTTGTAGGTATGCAAAACTTCAGCTCAAAGGTCAATTTTCCTTTGAGCTTTGATCTTTGTATCACTGGTTTAATTTTTCTTGGAAGTTCAATCAGTATTGTCTCCTGGGTCACAGAAGAACAACGAGTAAAAGTTGATCCACCCACAATTTAATGTCAAATCTGCACCGTAGTGAATACCGTACAAGAAATCAGATTTTGTAATATTTTGGTTTCAGCGTCCACCGTAGCCATCGCACCCAACAGCATTAACATACTCCTCGATACCTACATACGATTCGGAACTGACGAAGCCAACGAAACATGGAAGCAGATCAACGATATCACGAACTTTCTAGAAAAAATAAAAAAAGAAATAAAATCAAAAAGATTCTATGACAAACCTTATGATCCAACACACCACGGTATAAAAAGCAGATATCGAAAAGACTTCCAACACAAAACCGATGATTTAACAAGAGATGTTATTGGAGACTTTGATAATAAGAAAAAGTATTTCACAAATTTTCTGAATGACACAGCTCATGTGATTTTAAACTTAGAATTGTATAAAATAAAATGGTTTTTCCAAGCGCTCTATGATGAGATGAAATCCTATTTTTTTTACGAAGGCTCCGCCTTCTCTGAAATTGTCCGTGATTATAACTTTCGGATGTATTTATATGGAATGTTAAAAGCATGGTCTGAAACTTGGCCGTTGCATATGAAAAGGAAAATATACATCTACGTAAAATATGGTCAGACACAAAACAATATTGTTAATAGATTACTCAATTACTTAAATAATTTATATGAACAAAATGACGAAGAGAAAATGAAGAAATATGTTCAGAAATTAAGCGGATGTAGGAGAAAGCGCGAGTTTGATAAATTAATCAGATCAGCATTAAACTCATTGGTATTTCAACATTACGATAAACTGAATTTTGCTGAAAGAAACAGAATATCTGAAGTTATCAGCAAAGTAGGCGACAATATATACAATAACGGAAGCTATAAAGGTTATGGAGAAGCAATAAAGATTACTTCTAAAAGGATGGGAGGTGATGACCCAAATACTTCCAATAATACATTAATGAATAGAGAAAACATGAAAAAAATACTTTACAAAATTAATGATATTGCATCACTTGTTAATACCACGCGTCATAAAAAAAGAAGTAATATTACGAGAGACGAAATCAAAAATTATATAGATAGAAAAGAAAACTCTAACATAGTCATAGACAATGATGGCAATTCCGAAAATAATGTATCACATGATATGGAGATATTAAAAAAAATGTATATAAAGCTGCCTGAAAACAAACATGATAATGTACAAGACACAAAATTAAAAAAAAATCTAGTTATAAAAAATGGCGCACCACGCGATGGTGTTAAAACAGATGTTCCGAATCAAGTCTCACATGATATTGAAAGAATAAAAAATAAATATAAGACCTTTGGTAACACTCTAAATCAATTTCAAATAGGTATCAATAACAAAAATTTGGAATTTAAAAATATTATCCCACAAAATAAAATCAATGACTCTCTGTCAACATTCTCTCAAACTAACAATTATCTTACTAATGACATCGTTTCTCATGATATCTTAAGAATGCAGAGTAAATATAACAAGCTTTCTCAGTCTAACGGTAAGTCTGTTGTTCAGGAAAATGTTAATATTTCTCCACAAAATAATAATATAGAGGACTTACAATCTCACCATAAATCTACTTTACAAGAATTTATTGAATCAAAATTATCTGAAATCAGAAATGATTTAACTCGCGATAAGTTTAAAGTTTCTAATATCACAAATCAAATTCCTCAAGAGATTGAGAGAATAAAAAATAAATATAACAAAGCACTACAACAGAGTAATCATTCTCAACTTCCTCAAAATATAATGTTAAGAGCTTCTGAAAATAATAGAATATCCCCACAAAATAATAATATCGAGAAGTTTAAATCTTACAGCAAACCTTCTATACAAGAATATATTCTTGAAAAAATATCTGAAATCGAAAATGATTCAAATCTTGATAAATTAAAAAATTCTAATATCTCAAATGACGTTGTAGATGATTTTGAGAGAATAATAAATAAATACAACAAACCATTCGATAAAAGTAATAAATATCAACTTTCTCATGATATCAAGTTAAGAACTTCTGGAAATAAAAATATTTCTCAACAAAATAATGAAATAGAGGTTGATAAGTCTAAATCTGCAATGCAAGAATATGTTGAATCAAAATTATCAAAAATAAATAAATTTTTAACTCGTGAAAAAGCTAAAGTTTCTAATATCACAAAACGAGTAACTGTAATACCACAAAATGAACATTATCCTAACACATCTGGTCTTCTAGAATATATTGAAACTAAAATATCTAAAGCTAAAATACCTAAAGCCAAAATATCCAAAGCCAAGATTGGTGATCCTGTTTATATAAAAAAAGCGTTCCTTTCTCAAAGCATTGACAAAATTGCCGAACATATTCATAAGAATAATGAAAACCGAATTCCCAAAACTGAAAATCTTGCACAAAATATTGAAATCAAGAAACCTATTGCCGAGGGTACAACTGGTGTATCAGAAAATATTGAATTAACAACAACTGCATCCATACCAAATACTAGTGTTATTATTAAATCTAAAGCTAAAATAAATAAACTACTTGCACATGACATTGAAAAATTAAATGATCAAATTCGCAATCTAGTAAAGAACGACAACAAATTTAATAACCTTACAAAAACTACCCACAATACTATTGTTATTACAACGGCAACTGACAATTCTATATCTATAACCAAAAAGAAATTCAAACTTAGAAATCGTCTAAGTAAAACGGCTCCCACTCTTATTCCTCAAAAAACTGTAACCAAGTCTCTTGCTAAAAAGAAGGCACTACCACAAGTCATTGGCAGAGTGCCACAAAATAAATCTCCACCAAATATTATATCCAGAACTCCTACAGGTAAAAATTTTGATCAAAATGAAATAATCAAGAACTCAATTGCTAAAGCTAAGGCTGCTGCACAGAATAGTATAAGTCTTAATCGCAATAATATCAAAAATATAAATTATGTACCACGAGCCGATGAAAGGAAAAAGAGGATACGGAAGAGGAAGCCACTGATCTACCGAGTGAAAAACAATGCGAGAATGATTCCTCAACGAGTTAAAAATAGAACTACATATTTTTTGTCTAGTGAAATGGTTGATGAGGAGTTTCCCGATGTCCATCAGAGATTAAACGCTATGCATATTGACGGGAAGTAATGTGTAAAAACCAATTGAGGAATACATGAATTCACGACACCAATCATAAATCGAGAAATGAAATTATAATCTTTTATGCAACTGTTGCATAATATAGCTATCAAAACACGTGAGGTTTCGCCTTCGGCTCGTTTCATAAAAGATCACTCGAGTGTTTAAAGACTTAATTATGTACTATCAAGGATTGGAACACATACCTTTTACGCTCCTGTCACAATTACATTAAGGGTCAAAAAAGTACGCGTTTCAGTTTACTGGTAGGTACAGTTGCATAATATATCCCTACAAGTAGCTTCCAAGCCCACGCCATATTGCTACTAATGGTACTAATTAGAGATGCACCAAATATCCGGATACTATCCGGTCTCCGGCCTATCCGGCCCTTATTTTAATATCCGGCCGGATGACGGATAGTAATGTAATATCCGGACGGATACCGGATAGTAAACTTGCTTGATTTGGGGTAAAAAATGGATTTATTGCTCTAGAACTTACTATCCGCACGTGTACTATTGAACGAAGTCACTCCCTATCCCTAATGATGATGACATGATAAAACTCGTTTCGAACCTAGAGATGTGTCCGCGCGAACGTTCACTATGAAACAGGACATAACCTGCACGAGGCGCACCTGCAAAACTCAAAATGTAGTTATAGTTCCGCCGGCCGAATATTCAACAGCCGGATACCGAATATTCGGCCGGTGGTCAGTCCGAATATCCGGTATCCGGCCTAACAAGTATCCGTTGCATCTCTATTCTCTAGTACTAATTAGTACATTACATATCGGCTTGTGTTTAAACGCCTACCAAATATGATTAAACGCCTACCTAGCCCGGGCCTAGCCTCGCCCACCCTCTCCCGCACCCCGCATGCGGGCGCTATCGACCAATGAAACTGAGCCATAAGGGACATGGTTGTTAAGACTATGATGTCTACGGTAAAATGTAATAAATTAAACAAAAATTCAATCACACACTGTTTTATTTTAGCGTTGTAAGAAAATATTATAACTTTTAATACAATTCACACTGTTAATTATTCTCATAAATGCATTAGTTGCTGCTTCAGTAACGATTGATATGTTCGCTTCTGATACAGCGAAAAAGGACAGATTTTCTCATATTAAATAGAATACAAGAAAACAATGTCATTATTTATCAATAAAACTATTAGAGCAGGCTACAAGGGGATGTTCGTTTGCAAAAATAGCGCACCTCAATCTGACTTCTGATATATATTGTATAGATCCCAGACATCCTACAAACAAATGTTGCCAACCAGTTTTGTGGTCCCGCTCCCCCCACCCCGGCAATTAAAAATGCCATACAAATTAAAAAAAAAGTCATCAAGCCATGCCGTGTGGGGTATCAAATGAAAGGGCTTTTTGAGTAGATCACGAATATATAGCACACTATAACATTTCTTACACTTTCTCTAAGATTTTTTTGAAATTTTACTAAAATGCTCCATTTTCGAGTTAACTTTAAACCACTATAGATTGAAAACTAATGAATTTATTTTTATAATTATTATTTTTAATAACTAACAATAGTCCATTGTTTATGACTGAATGACACAGGACCGCGAGCGCGCGCGGCAACATGACTTTTTACGATGTCGATAGCATCAGGTAGATGAATCACAAAACATTTCGCGGTCCGCTAGTTTTGCAAAAAAGCAGCACTGAATTGTATATCCTTGTGTAAATGTGTAAATAAGAATTGTAAAAACTTGTAACAAAATCAAACTGTTGAGAGTCCGAAATTTTAAGAAATATATTGAAATATCGAAACTCGCCATCTTTGATTGCTCCCCCCGCTCCCCCGTGCAACTTTTTCACTGTACGAACTATTGGTGCGTAAACAATGGACTATTGTTAGTTATTAAAAATAATAATTATAAAAATATATTCATTAGTTTTCAATCTATAGTGGTTTAAAGTTAACTCGAAAATGGAGCATTTTAGTAAAATTTCAAAAAAATCTTAGAGAAAGTGTAAGAAATGTTATAGTGTGCTATATATTCGTGATCTACTCAATAAGCCCTTCCATTTGATACCCCACACGGTATGGCTTGATGACTTTTTTTTTTAAATTTGTATGGAATTTAAATTGCCGGGGTGGGGGGAGCGGGACCACAAAACTGGTTGGCAACATTTGTTTGTTCGATGTCTGGGATCTATACAATATATATCACAAGTCAGATTGAGGTGCGCTATTTTTGCAAACGAACATCCCCTTGTAGCCTGCTCTATATGTTTATACGTTTCATAATAATGGGTATTATTATGACATAAACCGTAGGTGGAGTTGGCAATGTATATACAACCATATTTATGTACACAGATACTCATTGTTATACCTACCATAAGTAGGCATCGTAACTCTGATAACACGGTAGGACTTTAGAGAGTTATAGACTAGAGTCGATATTAACATTAAAATATAATTCATACTCATACTCGTGAGTGTATTTAATTGGCAATTTTAATTTTATAGTCAAGGACAAAGTCAACGAACGAGAATGAATATACAACGAACTCATTTGTGTAAGCATTGTTTTTTTCGTAATCATAAAGTACTGAAATATTTGCGACTTTTCCATGTTTCGTGGAGTAAAATGCATGATATTGACACTTAATATAGTTAAACCTGGGAGTTTGCAATATTTAACATTTTCTTTTTATAATTTAAGTCTTAGGAATGTTACCGACCGACAATAACCATAAAGGAAGTTTGGAATTAAATAGATGAATGAGTATGAGTAATTGAGTTGGACTTGTATTTTAACGTTAATATCGGCTCCATAGCTCTCTAAAGTCCTACCGTGCTATCAGAGATCCGATGCCAAATCATAAGCATATGATGAATTCAGGAACAGTGAGTAGGAAACTGCATCGCAATCACTCTATAAATAACTTACTCGCTAATATTACAGTATACTTACTTAACCTTTTGAGCGCCACAGTCGGCTGTGGCCGTCAGCAAATAATCGTGCCCCTGACGCCACGCCGGCCACAGCCGTCCAAATTTCAATGATCAAAAACTTTGTAATTCTAACCGCTACAAGTATTTTTCAATCCCTATTGATTTTGGGGCACATCATTTTTTTTTTACTCTGGCGTCAGCGGCACGGTAAATTGCTAGACCGCTTGGCGGTCAATAGGTTCCAGATTTTAAACTATATTTTTATACCTCGTGTTAAGACTCGGGGTCTCAGTAGAAAAATAAAGAAGGCGTGATGTTCGTTACATTCTTGTAATTCGAGGTTCCACAATGGTTCCCTGTAGATCATGCTAGGGCCGCGACACCTCGTCACATTCAATTGAAGCAGTCTCGATCGACCGTTTGGCCACTCCTGCTTTAAAGGATCTCTTCCAGTTACCTTGTGTAGTGTCACTCTTGTGCACTCTACGGCCCTTGGTTTACAGGTTTATGGTATTAAAAAAGCCGGTCAAGTGCGAGTCGGACTCGCGCACCGCGGGTTCCGTCCAGACAATGAAAACGCTGAATATTGCTCTAACGAAAAGATAAACGGCGTGAGTAAACTACCAAAAAATACTACCAACAAAAAAAATATTTATTGCGGGGAATTTATTTTCATTTTCGAGCAAAATTCAGTGCTCTGACAGTTGTATGGAACCCTTAGCGCGCGAGTCCGACTCGCACTTGACAGGCGTATTTACGTCCGTAGCGTTTGTTATTCTTACTACGTGACAAATCCGTCACTGGCTGAACCGCGTAGGGGTTCATTTTTAGGGCGGCTCTGACGTAAACAGTTATGATGTGACTAACTTCCTCCCTTGACGATTAAATAGTAGATTATTTGATAACGGGCTAAAATAAGCCATTGTGACACGAATTATTTGGACGAGCGAACGAAGCGAGCGTGATCAAATTTATCTGAGTGTCATAATGGCGTTTAGCCATGGATTAACCTTTCGACCGCTCGGCTCGTTGATGAAAAACTGTCCCTGACGCCAAGCTGGCAGTAAATAGAATGTAATTGTATAGCAAATGACGTCGCGGCTTCTGGGGAACAGTTTTCCGTCGACGTGATTTGCCGTCGTTGGCGCTCAAGAGGTTACACTCAGCTGTTTACATGCGTGTGTGGTGACGTCACTTCCGCTTGTGTACTCTCCGGACGTGGCGGCAGAGGCAGGAGTGCCAGCTGAACCACGTGGGGCAGGGAGACTCCGTTGGATACAGTGATAATGGGGCTAACTTCCCGAGTGCTTCTAATTAAGTACATATATCTTTTCATTCATGTTATTAACTCACTCAGTAAAGGATAAACCAACTCATTATTGCGACACGGAGTGATTATTTGGACGAGCGAACGAAGCGAGCGAGAGCAAATATATCCGCGTATCATAATGGCATTTAGTGACTCAGATTTTTACAGGCGTGTTTGTGGTGACGTCACTTCCGCTTGTGTACTCTCCGGACGTGGCGGGAGAGGCAGGAGTGCCAGCTGAACCGCGCGGCGCAGGCGCTGCACTTGTAGGGAGACTCTGACGTGTGCAGCGCTATGATGTGGCTGCGTAGCTTCGCGTGGTTCTGAAGCAAATATATAAGGTGTCAGCGACGGGGGCTGGCACTGGTCGAGAGGAACGAAAGTAAACGAATTCGGTACACAAAATAGGGGTGCTTAAATGCATGTACATGCGTGCGTCGTACGGTAGCTGAAGGACAACTAAATGCTATTTATTGGCTGATAGGCGACACACACATGTGCATGCGCTTGCGCATACGTTTATTGAACACATAGAAAACAGCGGCAGGTAAGTATCCATATAAGTTATATAACACTAATGAAAGACAATTTTTTTTTATTAGAATTTCTTTCAGGTACAGTTCATCGCGTCGTCTACATAATTTTTTTTTTTTTTTAATTTATTCATGACCATGGTTACAAGACCTTCAGTCGAAGTCATAAAAATACAATCAATCTTATTTATAAAATAAAGAACTGAAGTTTACAAGAGAGATACTTAAATCTATATACATTAAATCTTTTCAATTGTTTTTAAAATAAATTTGAACACTGGTATGAAATACACTGGATTCGAGAGTAAGTCTTGAATGTGGCGGGGAACACTTAGCGAGTTTTCGTCTGCTACATCACTAAGGGCACTGACAAGTAGTAGCCGTTGAATAGCGAACTTTTCGCAATCGAATATAACATGTTTGATATCTGCATTTGCCTTCGAACAATATGTACATTTATCATCGTTAATAATATTCATTCTCTTGAGGTGTGCTGGGACCAGGCAATGGCCAAATCGTAATCGATTGATGGATGTTATAAACCTTCTACTGATGTATTTAAAACCATTGTACCACGGTGATTTCGGTAAGTTTTTCTGTATCTCAGCGTACCATTTTCCTTTATTCTGTGTTTCCGTGACATACCTCCAATATTCATTCCACATTCTCTGGCATATACTTTTGAAGTGGTGATAGTAATCGGTGAAAGGTATCTTGAATGACTCTGTCAGGTCTATGAAGTGGTCCTGACGCGTCGCCTGATCCACAACCTCATTTCCTGCTATGCCACTGTGGGAAGGAACCCATACAAACTCGACATTTCTTCCTAACTCATATAACATCTTTTTAATTTTGTATATAATGTAATTATGCTTATAATTTAAATAACTACTACACAAGGCAGTTAATACACTCTTAGAATCACTAACAATTAGAATATTTACACTATTTACATTGTCATGTACATATGTTAAAGCCTCTAATATTGCCAAAGCTTCAGCAGTGAAAATGCTACAGTTATTGTCTATTTTAAAACACTTCGTAACTTTAATTTGTGGGTCATAATATGCAGCTTTAACATGGTCATTTTTAGAGCCATCAGTATAAATAGTATAGAAGTCAGATTTCTCATCTAACAATTCTAAAAAGTCAAATTTGTTTTTAACAGAATCTAAATGAGCTTTAATGTCAAAATAATGTAGTATAGAGTTATATGGGCAAGTATAAATTGGCCACTTGTTATTAATGTACATATTTCCTGTCAGGTTTTTTGTGTAACTCATTATTGTTGATATTTCAGGTAGAGAACCTGCAATAAGTGTATTAGGCAAGATATTGGATGTCTCAGCTGACTGAGCAATTTCTACTGGATATATTACTTTCTTCAAGACAACATGATTATCGAAGGCAAGCTCCTTTAAGCAAAATCTCTCAGCCAGCTGTAAACGTCGCAAGGACAATGGAGGTATACAGTTTTCAATTTCCATTGAGTTTATAGGAGTGGTGCACATAGCTCCACTAATGACTCTTAGTCCCATATTTTGAATAACATCTAATTTTCTTAATAGTGTGCTACTCGCAGTCATATAAGCTAGGGAACTATAGTCAAAATGGCTTCTGACTATACTTTTGTATAACATACTTAGTGTTTTTGGGTCTGAACCCCAGAATGTTCCTGCTATACTTCTAATTACATTTATGCTTTTCATTGCATTCTGACTTATGTAATCAATATGTTTATCAAATTTTAATTTGTCATCTACAACAATGCCTAAAAATTTGTGGTGACTAACAATGGGAATTAAGTTATTATTATACTTAATATTAACAAGAGTCTGTGCAAGTGGATCTCTACTAATTACTAAAACTTTACTTTTATCTGGACTAATTTCTAATTTCAAGTTGTTACTATAGTAATTTTGTAATTGAGTTAAAGCCGTGTTCATATTCTCAACAGCAATGTTCAAATTTTGGTTCTCGCTGTACAAAAGCAAATCATCAGCAAATTGTAGTATTTGAACTTGAGATGTATTTACAAAATTGAGGATTTGAGATGTATACAAGTTGTATAATAACGGTGACAAGGTTGCACCTTGCATTGTTCCCTTATTAACAACTCTGGGCCCAAACAATTTGTTGTTGAATTTTACAAAAACAGTCCTATTGCTTAAAAAGCTAAAAATCCAATTAAGTACTTTAGATGGCAAGTCTAACGTGTATAACACATGTATAAGGCTTTCAATATTTACATTATCAAAAGCTCCTTTGACATCTAGAAATGTACATACAACATTTGTGTGACTAAGTTTAGCCCTTTTGAGATCACTAATAAAAGATACAAAACTTTCAGAACAACTTCGGCCTTTTCTGAATCCAAACTGAATATCTGGCAGCTTCCCTTGTGTTTCAGAAAAATAATCTAAGCGTAGCTTTAACATATTTTCAAAAAGTTTTCCTAAACATGATGACAAAGAGATTGGTCGGTATGATGTGGGGTCATTAACAGTTTTATTTGGTTTTAAGATAGGAATAACACACTGTGTTTTCCATGGCTCCGGTATTACTAAACTATCCCATAATTTATTGTAAATACTAAGTAGTATATCTAGAGCACTAGGGTGTAACTTTTGAACCAAAATGTAAGGTATACTATCCAAACCAGGTGTTGTGTCTTTTCTACTTTTGAGTGAGATGAGCAATTCATTTAAAGTAAATGGTCTATTGAGAAATGAGTTACTATGATTCACGCTTGTCTGACTTAAAATATTATGCAAATTAATTTGGTTATACTGTGGGGAATCTGATATCTTGTCTAAGAAGCTTGGTACCCATTCATCATTTAAGTATCTATTATGAGACGATCCAATTCTTTTAAATATTTTAATGTAACCCCATATTCGAGAAACAGGCGTCATTCTATTGAAGCTACTACACAAGTCATTCCATGAGTTCATTCGTTCTTCATTTAATATTCTTTTTTTCTGAGCATCAAGTTTTTTGTAAGTTATAAAATTAGGAATACTAGGCGATTTTCTGTACTGCAATAAAGCTTCTTTAGACATTTTAACTGCATCAGCACAAGTTTGGTTCCACCACGGAACTGGTTTTCTCAAAACTTGCATTGTTGGGTTTGATGTTTGTTTTGGAACAGTTTCTAATCTAAGATCATAGAGAATATTTACAAAGTTGTTGTATACATTAAGTGGATCAGTGCTATTAACATCTAAGTCAGAAAAACGGGTTTGTGATAAATCGTGATATTTAGTCCAATCAGCCTTACTATAAATAAATTTTTCTTCAACAGGTCGCACCTCATAGATGGATGGCTTCACATTTATAATAACATGAGTTGGATAATGGTAACTGCCCATTGGATCATTGTGTACATGCCAATCGCAAAAAGGAGCTAATGTGGGACTAACTATGCTGATATCTATTGCAGAAGGATTCCTATTTGGATACTGTACAGTAGTTACACTACCATCATTTAAAATACACAGGTCAAATTCATCTATTAGATTGTATAAACTATTGCCTCTACTGTTATTTGAATGACACCCAAACAATATGTGATGTGCATTAAAATCTCCCATGTTGATACATGGCTTCGGGGTTTCGAGTAACAACTTTTTCATTTTACGGGAATCAAATCTACTACTATTTGGAGGACAGTAAACACAAAGAATGTACAATTTACCTATAGATGTGTCTATTGATATACAGATATTCTGAATGGATTCATAGAAAGTTGTGTTCACAAAATCATATTGTAAGTTTTGCTTAACTAGTATACCTACTCCATTTTTTGAATTTTTAGAAAGTCTATGTACAAAATTATATGGTGTAAAATTAGGGATTTTAGTAGTACTTTTAAGCCAGGTTTCATTTAATAAACAGATATCTACACTTTGTTCTGAAAGAAATGTATTTAATAAGGCTCTCTTACTAAGTAAACTTTGAATGTTAAACTGTGATATATGTAAAAAATCCATTGTTAATTTAATAAATTTGTTAAAATTATTTCCTTTATTCTTTTATTTGTGATCGGAGAATTACTTTTATCATTTCCTAGAGCAAGCAAGGACTTAACTAAAGCTTCTAAGATTATTTCATTACTTGATATTTGTTCAGCAGTTAGCTGACTTATGCCTACAGTATTTTTAGGTGTGGGAATAGCCGGGAAGACTTTAGGGTCGGTAATTGCTGGGGCTTGTGGTGTAGTACTCACCACAGTGGCATAACTTCGGTTGCTGTTCTCATATTTAATTTTTTTCTCTGCCATTTTCTTCTGTTTAACTGGGCAATCCCTGGAGATTGCCAAGTGATTTCCGCTGCAGTTTATGCAGGTAATTTCTTCTACCTCACAATCCTTGTATGAATGTTGGCCGGAACAAGATGAACACATTTGTTCACCTCTGCAGACTCTTGCTGAATGATTAAATTTCAAGCATTTGTAGCATTGCAGCAGCGGTGGTATATATATCCGTATCTGATATCTAAACATTTGGATGTACGCGTGCTGAGGTAAGGTCGTAGCTGCAAAAGTAACGGCAATTGTACTCAGGGGAACAAGTTTGCCGTCAACTTTCCTCATGAATCTTTTAACTGAGATTACCTCGGTGTCACAAGCAATGTTCTTATATATCTCCTCATTACTCATCTCTTTGGGTACGAAACGAATAACGCCAGTAGTCTCGGTGAGGTGCGCGGGAACAAAAGCTTTCAATTTATTTTTGCCTAGAAAGTTGTCCATTGTCAAAAAATTGTTAGCTGTTGCCGGTTTTTTAAAGGTAACGCCTACTTTATGTGCGTTCACACGGTGCACGCCGATTATTCCCTTCACATTGTCCGTAAAAAGTTTTGTCAGTTTTATAGGATTTCTATTGCCGATCTTCTCATTCTCCTCCTGTGATTCGACATATACAATACACTCCGCACTGTGATTGTCCGGAAATTGTCTTTTATAATTGGGTTTGGTGAACAATTTATAGTTCGTGGTAAGGTACAATGCCTCCAACTTTCTTTTCTTTGCATCTTTTTCAGCAGGAGCAGGGGACTGCCCCCCGCCGCTGTTTTCACCCATTTTTATTTAGAAACTATTTTATGTACACAAATTTGTTATATACAGCAAAAATATACAAATATATACACAGAAATCTTTTTCAGAAAATTTGCGAAAAATTAAAACACCCGCTTAATTTGACTTCCCGCCAAAAAGTCCTCGTCTACATAAGAGACTTCAGTCTTACCAGCCACGACTTGAGTGGCCAGTGGCCGCGGTGAGCGAAAACTACGGAAGTACATACGATTCCTGACCTGGTACATAAGGTACATATCATTAATGAAATTATAGCCTAATCACTAATCAGGCTGCGGGGTCCAGCCAGGTATCCAGTAGTCCCAGTACTACATCTGGCGCCCAACGTGGGGCTCGAACCCACGACCTTGAGAACCTGAGATTAAGCGAGCGGTGCGGCGTGGAAACAAGTAGAGGAGCAACCGCGCGCGGCATAATATCGGCTTGATTTTGTTATTTCCCAGGTTTTATACTAATAGCCCTGTTCTAAGTAGTAACATTGATAATATGTTAAGAAACATGTTTGATCATAGAGAAAATATCTAAAACAATCAGCATTTTTGAACGGATACGGACTTATCCTTATCCGTTCAAAAATGCTGATTGTTTTAGAAAACTCACACAGAAAACTGGGGTTTTTAACTTATTTTCGACTTGAACGCACTAAATAGTTATAATATATTCTACAACTCGGGGACAAGTACACACCTCAAAAACTTGTTTGAAATTGTCAATATATTTGAAAAAATACATTTTAAAAGGAATAAGGAGCCTCAAAGTGGTTTCTTACCGGGAACGGTTTGCCGCAGTGGTCGCACAGGTGTTCGGCGTTCTCCTTCTTGTGGACCACCTGCTTGTGCAGGTACAGGGACGTGTGGCTCTTGAACACCTGGCGACAACACAGAAAGAATTATGGCCACCTGGCACCTTCATTCTAAAAATTAATTAACACCTACTGTGGTAACTAAACGCAGTGCGTTGACAGTGGACATTCTCTCTCTAATGTAGGAACTGCTGGTGAGGGCTCCGCGGTTGTAATTAATTAATACAACGAGGCCTCACTTTATAAATATTTATTTAGGGTTTTCTGAAGTAGGTACATGATATACCCAACAAACCGTCACCCAGCGAGAGAGAGAATGTCCGCTGTCAACGCACTGCGTTTAGTTACCACACCTACAAACAGAATTAATTTTTAGTGTACCGTGGCCAGTTATTGAACGGTGTTTTGCCCTTGCCGGGATTCGAACTCAAGACCATCGGCTCAGTAGGCAGTTACTTTACCACTGCGCCAACCGCGTTGCCTCAATAATAATAGTACATTTCTTAAGCATGCATCTCAAAAATGTCGTTATAACGTGTGTTATAACTTATAACAGGCTTCGAAGTATCACGTTTCAGGCGGAACGACTAGAGACTAAAGTTTTTTACAAAATTGAATGCCTAGGCCGGGAAGTGATCTTTTTTAAACATGGCGTCCGTGTTCATGAATAGGCTAAACTGCAATGATGCCTTCTGGATGTTGACTTGCGGAAAATGCCCAGCGCAACTAACTAACCTTCTGGCATTGAGTACAGTGATGCACAAAGTGCCTCCTGTGGTCCCAGTCGACGAGGTCCCGGAGCCGGGTCTTGTTGGCGAAGCGGCGGCTGATAGCGATCTCTGTCAGACGACCTATAGGTAACTTTGTAGCAAAAAATAAAATAAAAATATACCTTCTGGCATTGACTGCAATGGTGCGCTAAGTGCCTCCTGTGGTCCCAGTCGACGTGGTCCCGGAGCCGCGTCTTGTTGGCGAAGCAGTGGGCTGATAGCGATCTCTCCCAGACGACCTATATATAGGTAACATTGTAGCAAAAAAAAAAAAAAAAAAATGCCTTCTGGCATTGACTGCAATGGTGCGCAAAGTGCCTCCTGTGGTCCCAGTCGACGTGGTCCCGGAGCCGGGTCTTGTTGGCGAAGCGGCGGCTGATAGCGATCTCTCCCAGACGACCTATAGGTAACTTTGTAGCAAAAAAACAAAAAAAAAATATACCTTCTGGCATTGACTGCAATGGTGCGCTAAGTGCCTCCTGTGGTCCCAGTCGACGTGGTCCCGGAGCCGCGTCTTGTTGGCGAAGCGGCGGGCTGATAGCGATCTCTCCCAGACGACCTATAGGTAACTTTGTAGCAAAAATAAAAAATAAAAAATTATACCTTCTGGCATTGACTGCAATGGTGCGCAAAGTGCCTCCTGTTGTCCCAGTCGACGTGGTCCCGGAGCCGCGTCTTGTTGGCGAAGCGGTGGGCTGATAGCGATCTCTCCCAGACGACCTATATATAGGTAACTTTGTAGCAAAAAAAAAAAAAACCTGGCATTGACTGCAATGGTGCGCAAAGTGCCTCCTGTGGTCCCAGTCGACGTGGTCCCGGAGCCGCGTCTTGTTGGCGAAGCGGTGGGCTGATAGCGATCTCTCCCAGACGACCTATATATAGGTAACTTTGTAGCAAAAAAAAAAAAAACCTGGCATTGACTGCAATGGTGCGCAAAGTGCCTCCTGTGGTCCCAGTCGACGTGGTCCCGGAGCCGCGTCTTGTTGGCGAAGCGGCGGGCTGATAGCGATCTCTCCCAGACGACCTATAGGTAACTTTGTAGCAAAAAAAAAAAAAAAATTATACCTTCTGGCATTGACTGCAATGGTGCGCAAAGTGCCTCCTGTGGTCCCAGTCGACGTGGTCCCGGAGCCGCGTCTTATTGGCGAAGCGGTGGGCTGATAGCGACCTCTCCCAGACGACCTATATATAGGTAACTTTGTAGCAAAAAAAAAAAAAAAACCTTCTGGCATTGACTGCAATGGTGCGCAAAGTGCCTCCTGTGGTCCCAGTCGACGTGGTCCCGGAGCCGCGTCTTGTTGGCGAAGCGGCGGGCTGATAGCGATCTCTCCCAGACGACCTATAGGTAACTTTGTAGCAAAAAAAAAAAAAAAATTATACCTTCTGGCATTGACTGCAATGGTGCGCAAAGTGCCTCCTGTGGTCCCAGTCGACGTGTTCCCTGAGCCGGGTCTTGTTGGCGAAGCGGCGGGCTGATAGCGATCTCTGTCAGACGACCTGTAGGTAACAAAAGTTGGGCTATACCTTCTGGCATTGAGTGCAGTGATGCGCAAAGTGCCTCCTGTGGTCCCAGTCGACGTGTTCCCTGAGCCGGGTCTTGTTGGCGAAGCAGCGGGCTGATAGCGATCTCTGTCAGACGACCTGTAGGTAACAAAAGTTGGGCTATACCTTCTGGCATTGAGTGCAGTGATGCGCAAAGTGCCTCCTGTGGTCCCAGTCGACGTGGTCCCGGAGCCGGGTCTTGTTGGCGAAGCGGCGGCTGATAGCGATCTCTCCCAGACGACCTATAGGTAACTTTGTAGCAAAAAAACAAAAAAAAAATATACCTTCTGGCATTGACTGCAATGGTGCGCTAAGTGCCTCCTGTGGTCCCAGTCGACGTGGTCCCGGAGCCGCGTCTTGTTGGCGAAGCGGCGGGCTGATAGCGATCTCTCCCAGACGACCTATAGGTAACTTTGTAGCAAAAATAAAAAATAATACCTTCTGGCATTGACTGCAATGGTGCACAAAGTGCCTCCTGTTGTCCCAGTCGACGTGGTCCCGGAGCCGCGTCTTGTTGGCGAAGCGGTGGGCTGATAGCGATCTCTCCCAGACGACCTATATATAGGTAACTTTGTAGCAAAAAAAAAAAACCTTCTGGCATTGACTGCAATGGTGCGCAAAGTGCCTCCTGTGGTCCCAGTCGACGTGGTCCCGGAGCCGCGTCTTGTTGGCGAAGCGGCGGGCTGATAGCGATCTCTCCCAGACGACCTATAGGTAACTGTAGCAAAAAAAAAAAAAAAAATTATACCTTCTGGCATTGACTGCAATGGTGCGCAAAGTGCCTCCTGTGGTCCCAGTCGACGTGGTCCCGGAGCCGCGTCTTATTGGCGAAGCGGTGGGCTGATAGCGATCTCTCCCAGACGACCTATAGGTAACTTTGTAGCAAAAAAACAAAAAAAACCTGGCATTGACTGCAATGGTGCGCAAAGTGCCTCCTGTGGTCCCAGTCGACGTGGTCCCGGAGCCGCGTCTTGTTGGCGAAGCGGCGGGCTAATAGCGATCTCTCCCAGACGACCTATAGGTAACTTTGTAGCAAAAAAAAAAAAAATAATTATACCTTCTGGCATTGACTGCAATGGTGCGCAAAGTGCCTCCTGTGGTCCCAGTCGACGTGGTCCCGGAGCCGCGTCTTGTTGGCGAAGCGGTGGGCTGATAGCGATCTCTCCCAGACGACCTATATATAGGTAACTTTGTAGCAAAAAAAAAAAAAAAAAACCTGGCATTGACTGCAATGGTGCGCAAAGTGCCTCCTGTGGTCCCAGTCGACGTGGTCCCGGAGCCGCGTCTTGTTGGCGAAGCGGCGGGCTGATAGCGATCTCTCCCAGACGACCTATAGGTAACTTTGTAGCAAAAAAAAAAAAAAAAAATTATACCTGGCATTGACTGCAATGGTGCACAAAGTGCCTCCTGTGGTCCCAGTCGACGTGGTCCCGGAGCCGCGTCTTGTTGGCGAAGCGGCGGGCTGATAGCGATCTCTCCCAGACGACCTATAGGTAACTTTGTAGCAAAAAAAAAAAAAAAAAATTATACCTTCTGGCATTGACTGCAATGGTGCGCAAAGTGCCTCCTGTGGTCCCAGTCGACGTGGTCCCGGAGCCGCGTCTTGTTGGCGAAGCGGTGGGCTGATAGCGATCTCTCCCAGACGACCTATATATAGGTAACTTTGTAGCAAAAAAAAAAAAAAACCTTCTGGCATTGACTGCAATGGTGCGCAAAGTGCCTCCTGTGGTCCCAGTCGACGTGGTCCCGGAGCCGCGTCTTGTTGGCGAAGCGGCGGGCTGATAGCGATCTCTCCCAGACGACCTATAGGTAACTTTGTAGCAAAAAAAAAAAAAAAATTATACCTTCTG
The DNA here is from genome assembly GCA_905147355.2 of Apotomis turbidana. Classification (NCBI taxonomy): domain Eukaryota; kingdom Metazoa; phylum Arthropoda; class Insecta; order Lepidoptera; family Tortricidae; genus Apotomis; species Apotomis turbidana. The sequence goes on along the minus strand of LR990305.1, from coordinate 6,541,113 downwards.
GCATTGACTGCAATGGTGCGCAAAGTGCCTCCTGTGGTCCCAGTCGACGTGGTCCCGGAGCCGCGTCTTATTGGCGAAGCGGTGGGCTGATAGCGATCTCTCCCAGACGACCTATATATAGGTAACTTTGTAGCAAAAAAAAAAAAAAAACCTGGCATTGACTGCAATGGTGCGCAAAGTGCCTCCTGTGGTCCCAGTCGACGTGGTCCCGGAGCCGCGTCTTGTTGGCGAAGCGGCGGGCTGATAGCGATCTCTCCTAGACGACCTATAGGTAACTTTGTAGCAAAAAAAAAAAAAAATTATACCTTCTGGCATTGACTGCAATGGTGCGCAAAGTGCCTCCTGTGGTCCCAGTCGACGTGTTCCCTGAGCCGGGTCTTGTTGGCGAAGCGGCGGGCTGATAGCGATCTCTGTCAGACGACCTGTAGGTAACAAAAGTTGGGCTATACCTTCTGGCATTGAGTGCAGTGATGCGCAAAGTGCCTCCTGTGGTCCCAGTCGACGTGTTCCCTGAGCCGGGTCTTGTTGGCGAAGCGGTGGGCTGATAGCGATCTCTCCCAGACGACCTATATATAGGTAACTTTGTAGCAAAAAAAAAAAAAAAAACCTTCTGGCATTGACTGCAATGGTGCGCAAAGTGCCTCCTGTGGTCCCAGTCGACGTGGTCCCGGAGCCGCGTCTTGTTGGCGAAGCGGCGGCCGCACTCGGCGCACTGGTGCTGCCACTCCTGCTCGGACACGTGCGCGCGCGACAGCCGCATGTGTTGCTTGTACGTCGCCAGCGACGAGAACGTGCGGTTGCACGGGGCGCACACTAGCTCGCCGTTCGCTCTGAAAGGTTACAAATACAAATCATTTATTTCGGACTTAAAATCCATAGTGTCAGTGGTACAAACTTAGGGCTATGGTTAGTATTATTACTATAATTAAGCTAACTTAATACACCTGCAGTTTATTTGTTGCAAGGCTGCAAAGTTTTTATTTGGCGTGAGTGTTAAAATTGAACGCTGAGCGAGCGAAACGAAGCGAGCGCACATAGCATTTCGTCGCCGTAGTGAGGTGAAAAGGGTATTTGATATAAATGGTTCAAAAATAGATTCCTGAGCGTAGCAAGGCTGTTGGAGCCTATATAAACTACATGTTGTATGTCTGGCTGGTTTTGTATTAACGTAACGTTAGATTTAAATGTGACGAGTGCTATGTATCATCATCTTCAACCTATCACTGTCCACGGAATAAACTACTCTCATCCTATTTGAGTGGTTTTACACACAACTTATCACCCGCTTCCCGCAGTGCGCGCACGGGAACTGCTGGCGCGCGCTGTTCACGGAACACTTGACCTCCTCTATGCGCGCTGGCCGCTTGTCTGGGCTTGTCGCGTGTTCACTCACCTCGCCGCGTGGCTGTGCAGGTGCCGCAGCAGGTTCCCGCGCCACTGGAACCGCTTCCCGCAGTGCGCGCACGGGAACTGCTGGCGCGCGCTGTTCACGGAACACTTGACCTCCTCTATGCGCGCTGGCCGCTTGTCTGGGCTTGTCGCGTGTTCACTCACCTCGCCGCGTGGCTGTGCAGGTGCCGCAGCAGGTTCCCGCGCCACTGGAACCGCTTCCCGCAGTGCGCGCACGGGAACTGCTGGCGCGCGCTGTTCACGGAACACTTGACCTCCTCTATGCGCGCTGGCCGCTTGTCTGGGCTTGTCGCGTGTTCACTCACCTCGCCGCGTGGCTGTGCAGGTGCCGCAGCAGGTTCCCGCGCCACTGGAACCGCTTCCCGCAGTGCGCGCACGGGAACTGCTGGCGCGCGCTGTTCACGGAACACTTGACCTCCTCTATGCGCGCTGGCCGCTTGTCTGGGCTTGTCGCGTGTTCACTCACCTCGCCGCGTGGCTGTGCAGGTGCCGCAGCAGGTTCCCGCGCCACTGGAACCGCTTCCCGCAGTGCGCGCACGGGAACTGCTGGCGCGCGCTGTTCACGGAACACTTGACCTCCTCTATGCGCGCTGGCCGCTTGTCTGGGCTTGTCGCGTGTTCACTCACCTCGCCGCGTGGCTGTGCAGGTGCCGCAGCAGGTTCCCGCGCCACTGGAACCGCTTCCCGCAGTGCGCGCACGGGAACTGCAGGCGCGCGCTGTTCACGGAACACTTGACCTCCTCTATGCGCGCTGGCCGCTTGTCTGGGCTTGTCGCGTGTTCACTCACCTCGCCGCGTGGCTGTGCAGGTGCCGCAGCAGGTTCCCGCGCCACTGGAACCGCTTCCCGCAGTGCGCGCACGGGAACTGCTGGCGCGCGCTGTTCACGGAACACTTGACCTCCTCTATGCGAGCTGGCCGCTTGTCTGGGCTTGTCGCGTGTTCACTCACCTCGCCGCGTGGCTGTGCAGGTGCCGCAGCAGGTTCCCGCGCCACTGGAACCGCTTCCCGCAGTGCGCGCACGGGAACTGCTGGCGCGCGCTGTTCACGGAACACTTGACCTCCTCTATGCGCGCTGGCCGCTTGTCTGGGCTTGTCGCGTGTTCACTCACCTCGCCGCGTGGCTGTGCAGGTGCCGCAGCAGGTTCCCGCGCCACTGGAACCGCTTCCCGCAGTGCGCGCACGGGAACTGCTGGCGCGCGCTGTTCACGGAACACTTGACCTCCTCTATGCGCGCTGGCCGCTTGTCTGGGCTTGTCGCGTGTTCACTCACCTCGCCGCGTGGCTGTGCAGGTGCCGCAGCAGGTTCCCGCGCCACTGGAACCGCTTCCCGCAGTGCGCGCACGGGAACTGCTGGCGCGCGCTGTTCACGGAACACTTGACCTCCTCTATGCGCGCTGGCCGCTTGTCTGGGCTTGTCGCGTGTTCACTCACCTCGCCGCGTGGCTGTGCAGGTGCCGCAGCAGGTTCCCGCGCCACTGGAACCGCTTCCCGCAGTGCGCGCACGGGAACTGCTGGCGCGCGCTGTTCACGGAACACTTGACCTCCTCTATGCGCGCTGGCCGCTTGTCTGGGCTTGTCGCGTGTTCACTCACCTCGCCGCGTGGCTGTGCAGGTGCCGCAGCAGGTTCCCGCGCCACTGGAACCGCTTCCCGCAGTGCGCGCACGGGAACTGCTGGCGCGCGCTGTTCACGGAACACTTGACCTCCTCTATGCGCGCTGGCCGCTTGTCTGGGCTTGTCGCGTGTTCACTCACCTCGCCGCGTGGCTGTGCAGGTGCCGCAGCAGGTTCCCGCGCCACTGGAACCGCTTCCCGCAGTGCGCGCACGGGAACTGCTGGCGCGCGCTGTTCACGGAACACTTGACCTCCTCTATGCGCGCTGGCCGCTTGTCTGGGCTTGTCGCGTGTTCACTCACCTCGCCGCGTGGCTGTGCAGGTGCCGCAGCAGGTTCCCGCGCCACTGGAACCGCTTCCCGCAGTGCGCGCACGGGAACTGCTGGCGCGCGCTGTTCACGGAACACTTGACCTCCTCTATGCGCGCTGGCCGCTTGTCTGGGCTTGTCGCGTGTTCACTCACCTCGCCGCGTGGCTGTGCAGGTGCCGCAGCAGGTTCCCGCGCCACTGGAACCGCTTCCCGCAGTGCGCGCACGGGAACTGCTGGCGCGCGCTGTTCACGGAACACTTGACCTCCTCTATGCGCGCTGGCCACTTGTCTGGGCTTGTCGCGTGTTCACTCACCTCGCCGCGTGGCTGTGCAGGTGCCGCAGCAGGTTCCCGCGCCACTGGAACCGCTTCCCGCAGTGCGCGCACGGGAACTGCTGGCGCGCGCTGTTCACGGAACACTTGACCTCCTCTATGCGCGCTGGCCGCTTGTCTGGGCTTGTCGCGTGTTCACTCACCTCGCCGCGTGGCTGTGCAGGTGCCGCAGCAGGTTCCCGCGCCACTGGAACCGCTTCCCGCAGTGCGCGCACGGGAACTGCTGGCGCGCGCTGTTCACGGAACACTTGATCTCCTCTATGCGCGCTGGCCGCTTGTCTGGGCTTGTCGCGTGTTCACTCACCTCGCCGCGTGGCTGTGCAGGTGCCGCAGCAGGTTCCCGCGCCACTGGAACCGCTTCCCGCAGTGCGCGCACGGGAACTGCTGGCGCGCGCTGTTCACGGAACACTTGACCTCCTCTATGAGCGCTGGCCGCTTGTCTGGGCTTGTCGCGTGTTCACTCACCTCGCCGCGTGGCTGTGCAGGTGCCGCAGCAGGTTCCCGCGCCACTGGAACCGCTTCCCGCAGTGCGCGCACGGGAACTGCTGGCGCGCGCTGTTCACGGAACACTTGATCTCCTCGATATGCGCTTGCTGCTTCTCTGGGGCCGCGTCTTCGGGCAGCGTGTCTTTTAGCTTTCTGCGGGATATTGATACAAAGATCAAAGCACAAAAAAAGAAGTGACTGAGAATC